>OY740808.1:27400788-28600788 GCA_963514005.1 Raja brachyura
GAGCGGGTAATAACTAATTATTTATGGTATTTTAAGTGATTAGAGGATGTGCTCAGGCAATGAACCGGTAACTGTCGATTTGACCTTGACCCTGATACTCATGATCTTCTTCTCCTTCTTGTCGAGTCCACACACAAGATTAGAAGTTGCTCAGCCAGAGCTGAACACACCTCTCGGCATCTGCATACAATGATGTCTGACTTGCGCATCTCGTGCTTCTTGTGCGTGGTGGTGGAAGATTTGGTGGAAGCAGGACCGCGACGTGAACGCTCTTTCCTTGACCTTGATACTCGTGATGCCAATAGTTCACACCAAGAAAATAAACAATTTAGGTTTCTCCAAATTAGCTTTATTATTAACCACAGGATTTACTTACTGGTTTCAGACATCCAAAGTGACCAACAGTCAAGAAAGGGATGAATATGGAACGGGTGGCTGGGAATGGGAATGAAGTAAATAACAAATCGAAGGTTAAGAAGGTGCAGCAGTATTTCCCACTATCATGAAGATTGGCTTAAGAACATATGAAGCAGTGTTGCTGGCTTGGTGATAAATTACTATTAAAACACAAAGTATTCAGCTCAGTTTGCATTAACCAACCTGATCTCCCGGTGGCTCAGCGTTTCAACTCCCCCTCCCATTCCGAATCTGACCTTTCTGTCCTGGGCCTCCTCCATGGCCAGAGTGAGGCCCACCGCAAATTGGATGAACAGCACCTCATATTTTGCTTGGGTAGTTTACACCCCAGCGCTATGAACATTGACTTCTCCAATTTCAGATAGTCCTTGCTTTCTCCCTCCTTCCCCTCCCCTTCCCAGCTCTCTCACAAGCCTACTGTCTCCGCCTCTTCCTTTTTGAAGAAGGCTCTCGACCCGAAATGTCGCCTATTCCTTCTCTCCATAGAGGTGCCTCACCCGCTGAGTTTCTCCAGCATTTTTGTCTGCCTTTTGCCTGATTTTTCCAGCATCTGCAGTTCTTTCTTAAGTATTTAATTGTGCTATGACACCAGGATAAGCGCTCCAGCAAGAAAACCAAGCCCAACGTCAAAGTAGTAGAGGTGCTCGACTGGTTGTAAACTTGTAAGTAACAAAGATAGTAAATGTTTTCTCGAGATGTCAATGTGTAGCAAATATAGACCTTGATTTTAGAAAGGAATTAGCTGACTCACCACATGAAGGTAGTTTGCATAAAATAAGATTCATGGTGTTCAGGTAAGATGTAAACATATCAAGATGACTCAGGTCAGAAAATAATAGGAATATGCGAGGTACTTTCAGGCTGACAGTCTGATCTTGTGGAATGCCAGGCCTTTGTCTATTTACCGTTTCAATGACCTAGATGGAAGGACGGGGAATATTGCTTCCTGGTTCATTGACGTTACATAGCTACTGTAGGTGAGAAACTAAACTACAAAAAGAATGCAAGACTGATGCAAAGGAATTTAGACTGGTTAATTGAGCAAATAAAACAGAGTGCTGAAGAAGACAAAAGGAACTTCAGATGCTGGAATCTTGAGTAAAACACAAAGTGCTGGAGTAACTCAGCATGTCTGGAGGACATGGAAAAGTGATGTTTTTGGATCGGGACCATTCTCCAGACTGGTTGTAGTAGGGAGAAGAAAGCTGGGAAAGAGGTAGGGGCTGGACAAAGCCTGGCGAGTGATAGGTGGACACAGGAGATGGGGGATTGAATTGCAGATGGAAGGACAATTCCATCCGAGAAGGCCACTCGGCACATCCATACCTCAGCACTGGGGACTGGGACTCCCGCGGGGATGTGTGAACAAGTTCACAGGTCACAGAAGCAGAATTAGGACATTCAGACCATTGAGTCTACTCCGTCATTCAATCATGGCTGACTTATCTTTCCCTCTCAACCGCGTTCTCCTACCTTCTCCCCGTAACTGTTGACACCCGTGCTAATCAAGTCTTGGGGAGAGTGGGGGATGCGATGGAGGGAGCTGCTGATAATGACGGACAGGAGGAACGGGCCGGCGGGAGAGGGACCGGGGTATTGCATCCAGCGCCTTCAATGTCGCCTGCAGGGGGCGCACCCGGGACACAGAGGTGGTTGGGAGAGGAGAGGGACGTGGGTTGGTGGCACCGAGCCCATCGAGGGTGACGGAGGAGGCCCTGCAGCAGCCTAGGGCTGACCTGGATCAGGAGCCGCTCCAGTACATCGAGTGCCTGGACCAGAACGTGTACTTTAACTTTTTAAATGGCACCAAAACATGGCGACTGTGCACGTTTGGCGACTGTGCAAAAAACATACACTGAGTAGTGCACACATGACAATAAAGAGCCATTGAACCATTGAATAGCTATGGAAAGAAAAGCAGTGAGATTGAAAGGATTTTCTTCGCTTAACAAGAAGGCCAGCACAGAGGATTAGTGGCCATGGATCTTACGCAATCTATTTCTGTTTGCTGATTTAATAAAAGTCCTATGGGAATGTAAATGAGAAGAAACCTACTTTAATTTAAAAAACGAAAATTAAATTGGGAAAGACAAATGCCTTATTTATAGTGATTCTCAAATGCCTGTTTCAACCGTTATTGATTTTAGCATGTCTGCTTGACTCTTTGATAGGCATTCAGGCCTCCTTGCAACAGCAGACCATTCAGAAGCTGGAAAGGTCAAGTGGGTGATCTTTATGCTAATTTAATTAACTCTGAGTTGAAATAGGCCTGAAATCTTAAAGCGAAAAAAAGGGGACAGATTTTACACTCATTTATAAGTCAGCTTCAAAGTCTTGCACCGCTGGTGTCCCATTGTAGGAGTGGTGACCATGTATGCATTTGTTTATCTTAGCTTAGATGAGATAGTTTAGTTTATTGTCACATGTACCAAGGTCGATGCCAAGCTTTTTTGTTGCATGCTATCCATTCAGAGTAAATACTATACATGATTACATCATGTATCAGGCTGTCCACAGGATAAAGGGAATAATGCTAAGTGCAAGTTCAGTAGAGTCTGATTCAAGATAGTCCAAGTGTCTCCAATGCAGGAGATGGTAGGTCAGGACTGCTCCCTGCTTAGACACAAAAAGCAGGAGTAACTCAGCGGGTCAGGCAGCATCTCTGGAGAAAAGGAATAGATGACGTTTCGCGTCGAGACCCTTCCTGCTCTCTCGTTAGTTCAGTTTAGAGAAATAGCATGGAAACAGGGCTTTCAGCCCACTGAGTCTGCTACCTGTACACTAGCTCTATCCTACACAATAGCTGACAATTAACCAAGCCAATAAACCTACAAACAAAGAAACATAGAAAATATGGGCAGGAGTAGGCCATTCGGCCCTTCGAGCCTGCACCGCCATTCAATATGATCATGGCTGATCATCCAACTCAGTAACCTGTACCTGCCTTCTCTCCATACCCCCGATCCCTTTAGCCACAAGGGCCACATCTAACTCCCTCTTAAATATAGCCAACGAACTGGCCTCAACCACCTTCTGTGGCAGAGAATTCCACAGATTCACCACTCTCTGTGTGAAAAATGATTTTCTCATCTCGGTCCTAAAAGATTTCCCACTTATTCTTACACTGTGACCCCTGGTTCTGGACTTCCCCAACATCGGGAACTATCTCCCTGCATCTAGCCTGTCCAACCCCTTAAGAATTTTGTAAGTCTCTATAAGATCCCCCCTCAATCTTCTAAATTCCAGCGAGTACAAGCCGAGTCTATCCAGTCTTTCTTCATATGGAAGTCCTGCCATACCAGGAATCAGTCTGGTGAACCTTCTCTGTACTCCCTCTATGGCAAAAATGCCTTTCCTCAGATTAGGAAACTAAAACTGTACGCAATACTCCAGGTGTGGCCTCACCAAGACCCTGTACAACTGCAATAGAACCTCCCTGCTCTTGCACTCAAATCCTTTTGCTATGAATGCCAACATACCATTCGCTTTCTTCACAGTTTGCTGCACCTGCATGCCTACTTTCAATGGTTACACAAAAAGCTGGAGAAACTCAGCGGGTGCAGCAGCATCTAAAGGAGCGAAGGAGATAGGCGACGTTTCAGGTCGAGACCCTTCTTATGCCCACTTTCAATGACTGGTGTACCATGACAGCCAGGTCTCGTTGCATCTCCCCTTTTCATAATCGGTCACCATTCAGATAATAGTCTATCCTCCTGTTTTTGCCACCAAAGTGGATAACCTCACATTTATCCACATTATACTGCATCTGCCATGCATTTGCCCACTCACCCAACCTATCCAAGTCACCTTGCTGCCTCCTAGCATCCTTCTCACAGCTTACACTGCCTCCCAGCTTCGTGTCATCCGCAAACTTGGAGATGTTGCATTCAATTCCCTCATCCAGATCATTAATATATATTGTAAATAGCTGGGGCCCCAGCACTGAGCCTTGCGGTACCCCACTAGTCACTGCCTGCCATTCTGAGAATGACCTGTTTACTCCTACTCTTTGCTTCCTGTCTGCCAGCCAGTTCTCTATCCATATCAATACTGAACCCTCAATACCGTGTGCTTTAGATTTTTATACTAATCTCTTAAGTGGGACCTTGTCGAAAGCCTTCTGGAAGTCCAGATATAACACATCCACAGGTTAGACTAAATCTGTACGTCTTTGGGATATGGGAGGAAACCGGAGCACCCGGAGAAAACCCACGCGGTCATGGGGAAAAAGTACAGTACAAACATCGAAACTGAACCCGGGTCTTTGGTGCTGATAGGCAGCAACTCTACCACTGTGCCGCTGTGCCACCCCATGTTTATCAGCGGCTTACAAAACCTGCCTATTCTATGGATTTACGAGCAAGTATGCAATGTGATCATGGTTATCAATCTGCCAACCATTTCCTCTCTGTCTGTAATTAGTGTTTCACCCATGAGCTGTCCCCATCCACCAACCCATGCCCCAAGCTTTTACTCTACTCACTTTCACATTGGCAAATGTCAAATCTGCCAATAGATAGCAAATTAGAGACTATTTAAAAGAAAGACTTATTTTAAAGTATATTCGCTGATGTATTTAAGAGTAGTAACATGGTGAACTTAATACTGAAAATCACTTTCAAGTACTACAGCTAATTGTTTCTTTTTGGATTAATTCTATTCTATTTTTGGCAGCACTCTGATGCAACAGGTAGAACTGATGCCTCATAACGCTAGAGGTGAGGGTTCGATCCTGACCTCGGATGCTGTCTGTGTGGGGTTTGCACGTGCTCACTATGATGGCGTTGGTTTCCTCCGGGTGCTCCGGTTTCATCCAGGTGCTCTGGTTACGTCCGGGTGCTCCGGTTACGTCCGGGTGCTCCGGTTTCGTCCTGGTGCTCCGGTTACGTCCTGGGTGCTCTGGTTACGTCCGGGTGCTCCGGTTTCGTCACATATTGAGTTTGTTCTTAATTGGTCTCTATATAAATGCCCACAACATGTAGGGAGTGGATGTGAGTTTGAGATAACATTGAACGAGTGTGAACGGGTGATTAATTATCGGCACGGACTCGGTGGACTGAAGGGCCTGTTTCCATGCTGTATATCTAAACTAAAGTTGACATGAGTCCAATCCCAAGTCATTTCACAATAGTTCCAAATCTTTAAATGTCTTGCTAACCAATGCCACTTGTTTAATTTTTAAGAACCCATCATGTAGGCTTAAACTGCCACTACGAACAGTTTCATAGTTGGTGTTTGTTCCGTGGTCTTGATACAAGTGCATAAGACCACATAAACTTGAATTGTGCTAAATTTAAATCACACTCAAAATTCAGCAATCTTCTGCAACAGTATCAGATTTGCAATGAAATAAATTAGACCTACCTCTGCTTTTCTAGTAATTAAACCATATGATTAATGTTCTATACTCTTAAGGTATGTTCCACTCTAAAATAAAACCGGTTACTATAGCGAGTAACATTATTTGTCTGCTTGAGTGTGTGCTTTCACATAGTAGATGGCAGAAGAAGGCTCCTGTTTGGCAATATCAGCCGACAATTGAGAAAACACATTACAATTTCCAAATGAGGCAGAGGCACAATTGTCACAATAGTGCTTACTGCCCAGTACTTTCATTCAGTCTGAAGTGTGTTTCTTCATTCTCCTGTAATGGTTTTCTAAATGAATCTTTTCAGTTCACATGTTTTTTTTTCTCTCTCCTCCTTTCAATGTAGACTTTAGACTTTAGAGATACAGCGCAGAAACAGGCCCTTCGGCCCTTCGAGTCCATGCCGACCAACGATCACTTCAAACACAAGCACTACCCTGCACTCTAGAGACAATTTACAATTTTATTGAAGCCAATTCACTTACAAACCTGTACGTGTTTGTAATGTGGAAGGAGACCAGAACAGCAGGAGAAAGCACACGTGCTCACAGGGAGAACGTACAAACTCTGTACAGATAGCACCCGTAGTCAGGATCGAACCCGAGTCTCTGGGGCTGCAAGGAAGGCAACTCTACCGCTGCACGACTATGCCACTGCCAATTCTTGCAAATTTTCCCCCTACCTCCATTCTACTACCTTTGACGATCCTTTGCTCGATGAGGCGTTGAACTTCTGGCTACTCAGACCAGATGCAACTATCCATCTGATAATCCAGACAGTGACTTCCAGCAACCTAACACATGGATTCAACATCCACAAACATTCATTCGAAGCAAGCACAGAATCACAGAGTCTTCCAGCACGAAAACAAGCCCCTCTGCCCAGCTCGTCAATGCCAACCAAGGCAACCCGTTTAAGCTAGTATCAATTTCAGGAGATTTTCACTAAAATATTAGCAAAATGTTGTCCATTTGCCAGCATTTGGCAGATATCATCTGCGGAGGGAATGAAAAAGTGACGTTTCGGATCGGGAACCTTCTTCAATCTGAAAGCAGTAGGCGTGAGATTGCTGGGAAAGAGCTGGGGGCAGGACAAAGTCTGGCTAGTGATAGGTTGATACAGGTGAAGGGGAGATGGGGGTTTGATAGGCAGATGGTTGGACAAAGGCTAAAGATGGAAAGGAGACAAATGGATGTCAGTTAAGGAAAGAAGAGGTGAAGTTCAAAGCCAGAGGGAGTGATATAGATGGAAGCGTACAGGAGACCCAAGGGGTGGGAGAGGAAGAGAGGCAGGATAGGGGTAGAAAACACAAAGTGCTGGACTAACTGCACAGCCACGGTATGGGAGCAGTTAAGCGGTGCAAGGAACATTATTTCGCCAAATAACATATGATAAGCATTTTACAGCACTGGGCCTGTACTTGCTGAAGTTTAGAAGGATGAGGGGGTATCTCATTGAAACTTACCAAATTCTGAAAGGCTTGGATAGAGTGGATGTGGAGAGGATGTTCCCACTAATGGGAGAGTCTAGTACCAGAGGCCACAGCCTCAGAATAAAAGGAGGTACCTTTAGAAAGGAGACGAGGAAGAATCTCTCAGTGGGTGGTGAAATCTATGGAATTCATTGCCACAGACGGCTGCGGAGGCCGTCATTGGGTATTTTGAAGGTGGAGATTGACAGGTTCTTGATTGTTATGGGTGTCAGGGGTTATGGGGAGAAGGCAGGAGAATGGGGTACAGAGGGAAAGAGAGATCAGCCATGATTGAATGGCAGCGTGGACCTGATGGGCCGAATGGCCTGCTTCTGCTCCTATGACCTATGAACTCGTATCTCTCTCAAGCTTTCCTATTCATGTACCTGTCCATGTTGATTTATTGTTGATTTGTTCCCCTTCCCTGACCTCGGGCCACTGTGGCCAATTGCAATGTTCCCTGCAGATTGTTCTGACCGTGTCCTATTGAAATACAAAGCAATCTGGTGAAGGGATATTATGGTCTATAAAAATACTATTGATTCTGAGGGGCACATTTAGTGCAGCAAAATAAACAGTTGCCAGCCAACAAATTGATCACAAAAATACCTCATGATATTATTTTATGAACATGGAATGTAGAGTATGAAATACATTTAAATGAAGGCATTAAAACACTGCCTTTAAACAAAGGATCTGTTGTAAATAAATGAAGCCGCAATGTTGTGCTGAGCTGTGTTGTTTCCTAATTATAGCTATACAAGATGCAAAAGATTCATTGCAATGTGCAGCTTTCCATTAAAGATAGATGGTGAGCATGAGCATGTTTATAAGCAAGGGGGTCAAGCAACGTACAATTAATTAATTAGAAGGTGCTTAACTTTCAATTGAGTTAGAGAGTAAATAAACAATTAATTTAAGAGAGATCTCTGCTTTTACATTTTTATTGCTTCTTCTCATTATTTCCAGCACAATGTAACGCATCACTTTCCTCGGTTGCATTTCATCTGCGGCCTTTGTCCCTTCCAACGATCTGTCTTTATCTCCTTGAAGTTCATTAACAGGAATTAACAGCTCAACTCAACTAAAGGGGGGACCAAAAACCGCAAGAGATGCTACACTTGTCCCTTCACCTCCCCCCTCCACTCCTTTCAGGGACCCAAGCAATCCTTCCAGGTCCGACAGAGGTTCACTTGCACCTCCTCCAAACTCATCTACTGCATCCGTTGCTCCAGATGCCAGCTGATCTATATCGGTGAGACCAAGCGGAGGCTGGGCGATCGTTTCGCCGAACACCTCAGCTCAGTCCGCAATAACCAACCCGACCTCCCGGTGGCTCAGCACTTCAACTCCCCCTCCCATTCCGTATCCGACCTCTCGGTCCTGGGCCTCCTCCACGGCCAGAGTGAGCAACACCGCAGGGTTACACAAAAAGCTGGAGAAACTCAGCGGGTGCAGCAGCATCTAAGGAGCGAAGGAGATAGGCGACGTTTCGGGTCGAGACCCTTCTTCAGACTGAGCAACACCGCAAGTTGGAGGAACAGCACCTAATATTCCGCTTGGGGAGTCTGCATCCTCTGGGCTTGAACATTGAATTTTCTCAATTCTGTTAACCCTTGCTGTCTCCTCCCCTTCCGACCTCTCCCTCAGCCCTCGGGCCCTGGCATTCCCTCTCTCTCTATCTCTCCCCCACCCAAGTTGCACTAGCTTCTCATTTTCACACTACAAACAGCTTACAATGGCCTGTTTCCTTTATCATCAAAACTTTTTTGCATATCTTTCATTCATTGTTCTTTATCTCTCCACATCACCATCTATATCTCTAGTTTCCCTGATCCCTAACCAGTCTGAAGAAGGGTCTCGACCCAAAACGTCGCCTATCTCCTTCGCTCCTTAGATGCTGCTGCACCCGCTGAGTTTCTCCAGCCTTTTGTGCACCCTCGATTCTCCAGCATCTGCAGTTCCTTCTGTAACACACCATCTCTTTTGTAGGCCTTTGCTTAAGCTTTGGACTGTTCGGTCAATGTGATACGTTTTCCGTCTTAAGGCCCTGGCCGGTTTACAGTTCTACTCTGAATCTGTAAACATGTTGGATTTTGTTATTCGAGATACATTTTACCTAAGGTTGTTCCAAATGACACCTCTGACATGATAGATGCCAAACTCGTAATAACATGAGATTTGACACTGAGTAATTAAGCACCAGAAGAACTGCATGAATTTTACACTTCTAACGTGATTGTAACATTTGCAATTTTCCGGTCCTTGTAAACCGCCCTGAATATGAAGATATCTGGAAGATTATAGTGAGGGCCTATGTAATTTCCTTCCTTATTTCCTTTCACAAACTAGGTTATTTCTCCAGTGTACGTGACTTGAATTTTCTTCTTCCTCTTTATCAATCTATAGCTCCTGCAGAATCACCAATGATGGGGCCACAGCAGGAATTACTTTTAAAGTCTTTTTCTCCCCATCTTCCACTAATCTGCCTTAGAGGAAGAATATTAACACCTGTTCGTGAACTTCATAAATGATAGAGGCAGAATTAGGCCATTCAGCCCATCAAGTCTACTCCGCCATTCAATCATGACTGATCTATCTTTCCCTCTCAGCCCCATTCTCCTGTCTTCTCCCCATAACCCCTGACACCTGTACTAATCAAGAATCTATCTATCTCCGCCTTAAAAATATCCATTGACTTGGCCCCCACAGCCTTCTGTGGCAAAGAATTCCACAGATTCACCACCCTCTGACTAAAAAAAATTCTCTTCATCTCCTTCTTAAAGGGCCTGTCCCACTTACGCAACCATTACAGGCGACTGCCGGCACCCGTGATAGGTCGCCAAACATTTCAACATGTTGAAAACTCAGCGGCGACCAGAAAGATGCTACAAAACTTTGGAGACCTGTCACGACCATAGGAGACCTCTCACAACTATCAGGCTGTATGGTTGTGAGAGGTCTCCAATGGTCGTGAGAGGTCTCCAAAGAGTCGTAGCGTCTTTCTGGTCGCCGCTGAGTTTTCAACATGTTGAAAATTTCGGCGACCTATCACGGGTGCCGGCAGTCGCCTGTAAAGGTTGCGTAAGTGGGACAGGCCCTTTAAGGTAAGGCCTTTTATTCTGAAATTATGGCTTCTGGTCCTAGACTCTCCCACTAGTTGAAACATCCTCTACACATCCACCGTATCCAAGTCTTTCATCATTTGGTAAGTTTTAATGAGGTTACTCCTCATCCTTCTAAACTCCAGCGAGTACCTTTCCCTTCACACGTGGATGAACATTGATCTGCTTTACGTTCTCAGTTTTTTTTAGATTTACAGCATGTCTAAATGTTAGCATTTTCCTATCCGTGCTTTGTAATCTGTTCTCTTCAATCTCTTCAGTTTTCTGGGACTTGAGATCATTCTGGGTCAGAACAGACAAGGAAGCCATTTCCCAATTCTTCATAACACAGCACTCAAGAAGGTCTAAGGTTTACTCCTCCCATGATACATTTTTTTTATGATATATCATTGCATTTATCATTAAAAGACACAAAATGCTGGAGTATCTCAGCGGGTCAGGCAACATTTCTGGAAAACATGGATATGTGACATTTCGGATCGGAACCCTTCTTCAATCTGTTTGTAGTGGTGGGGAAAAAAGCTGGAAGAGAGGTGGGAGTGGGACAAAGCCTGCAGAGATATATAGGTGGATACAGGTGAGAGGGGGTTTTAAAAGACAGATGGTTGGACAAAGGTCAAAGATGAAAATACTAGGCTTTGTCCTGCTCTCACCACCCTTACAGCTTTCTCTTCAGACTGATTCTACTACAATCAGTCTGAAGAAGGGTCCCGATCTGAAATGTCACATATCCATGTTTTCCAGAAATGCTGCCTGACCCGATGAGTTACTCCAGCATTTTGCGTCTTTTAATCACTCCAACCCGAATCATCGCCTGTCCATGTTCACCAGAGATGCTGCCTCACCCTCGGAGTTACTCCAGCACTTTGTGTTTTTTTTTTGTAAACCAGCATATGCAGTTCATTGTGTCTATATTCACTTTATCGTGCTATGCTCAAAGGTAATTCATGTTTGAGTTCTTTAAGATTTTGAAGAAGGTTGATGAAGGTTAATAGTAAGATTAAATGAGAACTTACCAGTTTGAAGTTTGATCTTTATTTTATGAGGAGTTACGATGAGCGATTACTTGAACAAGGCCGTCCACACGCATGCACGTCACTCTTCAAAGCAGCGGTGTGAAATCACAGATAACAGTTGTTGAACTAACATACTAAGATTATAGATGACTAGAACTACCAGATGATCATTATGATATGAGGGTGGGAGCGGTGGGCACGTAATTGCTCAATGTAACTCCTCATAAAATAAAGATCAAACTTCAAACTGGTAAGTTCTCATTTAATCTTACTATTTTACTTCTGAGTCACTTGAGCGACTATGTGAAGACTTTGAAGCTCTGTGATTTCATGCCGGATATGAGTCCAAGCGTCACACACTGCATCAATTGACCATGGATGAGTGAAAAAGATTAATGCATTCAGCCTGGACATAGTTTGTTAAAAAGCTGATGCTTTAATCATCAAAGGAAAAATAATAGTGACCCGTCCCATCCTGGGGAAATCTATGAAACAAAACATAAATGGAATTTGGCAAATACCCTCGGTCTGGCAATGGGTTATTATAAAATATATAAAAGTTTGTTCGTTTGACCATCCTGCAGCCGCTAGGGTGTGATCCAGTGGAATGTACATGACCCTTGCTGCTAATGTAGTAGCAGCCCTAGTGGAGTGAAATAGAAAATATTAGTATCTACTCCTGCATAAGCCAAAACCATGTTTGACCACCAAGTGATCTGGATAGATACCTTTTATGAGGTTTTTAGTAACTAACAAACATTGCTAGTGCAGATCCTCTAAGGCTCTTGGTGACCTTGACGTATTTTTGGAAATGAGTGACTACAGACAACCAAAGGTCCATGGGGTCTACCATGAGAAAATAGTTTGGGACCTGACACCCCTAGTCTGCTCTGCTTAACTACAGCATAAACATAAAATATATAATTATTAGCAGATGTAACCATCCTGTCCAGTCACAATATAAGTAGTGGCTGGACCCGTTGTGCTGAGACTAGCGCCACGAGCATAACTACTTTGTAAGTGAGTTTGACCAGGGATAGAGATGTAGCTGCGCCCTACTGGCAAAGCAGTTTAAGAACAATGCTAGCATCCCATATCTCCGAGTACCTGGGCCTGGGAGAATTAGTGTTAAAGATATCTTTATAAACCTGGATATCAAAGAGTGAGACCCGACATAGTGGGTCCTGATTGCTGCAGCAACCATAATGAGAAAGCACGTTGGCACAGTTAATGGTACTATAAGTTAAATACTTGTCAAAGACTCATCTGAAATGAACTCCGAGGTGTTAGTTATCTGTGCCATATATATGGAACATTGGCATTAAAACAAACACTTCCCATCTCCTGATGAGGAAAAATATGCTGCTTTCTCGGTGCTATCCCTGCACTCTGCAGTGGGCACGTACATAGATCGGCTTCTCAGAGACTTCAACTCTATAACTGATTTTATCATGCAGAGGATGGTTTCCTCAGTCACGGGGTGAACCACCAAATTTTTGTGTTAGGATCACCATATAAGGTCCTATAATCATTCCCAACATTTAGCAGGAACCATAGCTGCATAGGCCAGTCAGGCATTATGACATGCCTGAGGCGCGATCTTGCTGGATTTTGTGCAAGACCCAACTGATGAGGCAAAATGGAGGAACGACATAAAGAACATTCCTCCTCAGAGGAGAGGGAATACATCTATTGCCACTGTGCCACATATTTTTGCAATGGTGATAGAGCCTGGATGCAAACATATTGATATTTGGTGTTCCATCGAACCACAATGTCATTAAATATGTTGTGATACAACATCCATACTGTGTTGTCATAGATTCTTACGTGATGATACACCATCGTCAAATGAGGTTAGGTAAATTATCACAGGACATTTAACTTGACTGCACACATGTGATTAACATGCCACTACCATAGTGTATCAACTTGGAGATGTGCATGCAGATTATGCATATTTGCACAAACTTTCCACTCATAGATCACAGCTAGTGTCTTGTGGGTAGTTGATACCATATAACTGAAAATAGTTAACTCATGCAAAACCCATCTGCCTTCGTAACTACAGATGGTATTCATAATGTTCTCATCTTTTAGTACTAGTATCAGTTTGTAATATAATTGAAGAGTTACTGAGCAAAGGTACAGGAGCAATGTTGAATATAGTTTGCCCACCATTGTGACTTTGATAGCTTCAGCTGGTAATAGGATAGGTCATGATGTTAATAACGACCTATGTGGCACTGAAAAGGTTACTCCTTTGCCCGTTATAGGTCCTGATAATGCAAAGGCCCAAACATACAGCTGAAACACAGCTGCTATATTGCTAATTACATTTGATGAATAGAAGACTGCTTGATAACAAGGTTGTTACAGGCTTCTAATGATTCCAATCTCTTGCAGCAGGTCGGAGTCACAGATAAATTTATAGTTAAAGGTAAACCCGAATAATCAATAACTATATGTTCGGTGAGTCCAGAACCAGTGGCCACAGTCTTAGAATAAAGGGGAGGTCATTTAAGACTGAGCTGAGAAAAAACTTTTTTATCTAGAGAGTTGTGAATTTATGGAATTCCCTGCCACAGAGGGCAGTGGAGGCCAAATCACTGGATGGATTTAAGAGAGAGTTGGATAGAGCTCTAGGGGCTAGTGGAGTCAAGGGATACGGGGAGAAGGCAGGCATGGAATACTGATTAAGGGACGATCAGCCATGATCACAATGAATGGTGGTGCTGGCTCGAAGGGCTGAATGGCCTGCTCCTGCACTTATTTTCTCTGTCTATGTTTCTAAGTTTCTATAGTTGGTATCAACTTGAAGTAACTGGATGGATGAGGACCTCAATTTCTCAAATAGTTGCGGCTGAAACAGTTGATTTTAGCAACATAGCCTTTAGAATATCATCCAGATAAGCCAGAACAAGTGTTTTTGAGCTCTGAACAGTCCCAGCACCGGTTTAGTCATTTGGTAGATGACCTGGGAGCTGAAGTAGCCCATTTACAACGCATTAACTGTTATCATTGCCCCATCCAGATAAATTCCAAACGTCTCCTAGTATCCCTGTGACTGGGACCTGAATGGAATTCATGTTCGAAATAGATGCATGTCATAAGAGTTCACACAGAGAGTGGTGAGTCTCTGGAATTCTCTGCCACAGAAGGTAGTCGTGGCCAGTCCACTGGCTATACCCATGATCACACTGAATGGCGGGGCAAGCTCAAAGGGCCGAATGGCCCTCTCCCGCTCCCACTCCTCTATGTTTCTATGTTTCTATAAAGATCCTAAGGAAATAAGTTTGTTAGTCAGGAACGAAGTTCCATACTGCAAATCTATGTTGTACATGCAAGTTAAATCACGCATAAACCAACATCCTCTATCTTTCACAATGAACAGGCCATGCCTGCCATTATTCCGTGCCTGCCTTGAATTACAACTCTGGCCAGATTCCAGTAGCTTGTCCCGAAAGGTGATCCTGGCCCTAATACTGAGCCTGCCTCAAAAAGACAACTCTGGCCATAATGTCTGACTCTCACATGTTAGCAATGAATCTGAATCTTATCATTGTCATTTGTACAGAAAACAAGCGTAAATATTACCAACTTGTAAATGGTCCACATACCGCATGTTTTGGAAGAACCAGACCCACCTACCTCCATGGCTACCGGTGATCTTATGGTAAGCCCAAAGGCCCCTGATGTGGGTTCTATTCCTGTCCTTGAGTGAGAAGTAGGACTGGTCAGGTGTGTGGTTTCCATATTTCCTGAGACCGGCTTGGACCGTGGCCAGCTTTCAAGCTGCCACCAGCTTCAGTAAACTGCTTACCGCCAATGAGGCGTGGGGTGTGTTACCGCCGAAAAGAAGAAGCTTTGTTCATCGCCTGGATTAGTCCGACAGCTTTTGCTTCCTCATCCAGGTATACCTGTTGGATAAGTCTTACCTGAAGAGAAGCTTCAGCGGCTGGTTTCTTTCCTCCAATGTCACCCCTGATAGCGCTGTTCACTGCCGGCCGTGAGGGGAACTCTGGCCCCTTCTGGGTTTTCTGCCCACGACAGTAACCCTTTTGTTTGCGAGGATTTCCTTGGAGCCATACGCATGTGCTCCAGTATGTTCCACGGACATACTTTGAATTTGAAGTCAGTTCCATACTGACCACTCGCACTCCCCTCCACAGAGAGGGAGATTCGTAGGCAGCCCTGGAAACAGGTGCTGCCGCAGGCCCCTGGGGATACCTGCGCTAACATGGCCCCTCCAGCGGCCCTATATGAGGCTTATTGCATCGGGTCAGACTGAAACTGACCCTGAATGCTCCCCTCCTCAGAGAGGGAGACATTGTGCAGCCCTGAAACAGGTGCCGCTGCCTGCGGGTTCTCCATAATACCCGGGCTGATAACTCCCTCCTTTGGAGAATATCATTGTGAAGCACCTCTCCATCAGGTGCTCCATGTGGGGTTGAACGTTTGAATGTTACCCATGAAGGAGGGGATCCTCTCCTCCTCCTCGCTCGACTCGTTTGAGTTAAAGGGCGTCTTCCCTACGCTCCCCTCCTCGGAGTGGGAGATATAATTTTGTGGCTAACCCCACAAGCGGGGTTGCCTAGGTGCTCCTGGCCCGACTTGTTTGAATGACACGGGTCTCGAGGATAGTAGATGGGCAACTAAAGTGCTAGGCCACAACTATACGTCACAAATATCACCTAATATGGTGGCACAGCAGTGGAGTTGCCACCTCACAGCGCCAAAGACCCGGTTCGATCCTGACTACAGGTGCTGTCGGTACGGAGTTTGTGCATTCTCCCCGTGACCATGTGGGTTTTCCACAGGTGCTCCAGTTTCCTCCCACACTCTAAAGATGTACAGGTTTGTAGGTTAATTTCAGTAAAAATTGTAAATTGTTCCTAATGTGTAGGATAATGCTAGTGAGAGGGGGATCGCTGGTCGGCACGGACTCAGTGGGCCAATGGGCCTGTCTCTGCGCTGTATTTCTAAACTAAACTAAGCCAAACTAAATTAAACGAATATACTTGGGATAAAAGGGCTGTGGTTCTATAAAAATAAATTGGCTAAATTCAATCAAGGTTTTCCAGCTAGTGCAATTTGAGCCCCCAAATGTGAATGTGCGTATGTGTGTGTGTGTGTTCCTCTCTGACAGTCGCTGTTCCGGTCTTTCAGCGACCTGCTATGATTTGACAGTTGCCGGCAGTCGCCTGAAACATCATAAGAGTCCATAAGAGTATGTGGCATCACGGTGGTGCAGTGGTAGAATTGCTGTCTTAAGGGCCTGTCCCACTAGCATGCAACTCCAACATGGTCGCTTGAGCCATCCGGCATCGCGGGGTCGGTCCCACTTCGATCACCGGAGTCGTGCGGAATTGTGCGGAGTTCGTCCCGACATCGCGTGGGGCTCCGTAAAACTGACCGTGTTAATAAATTCCGCGCGGCAACGGCTTGTCAGCTCGCAGTTGCCTCGACGCATTACACACCGCCTCGACGTCGTGCCTCCGTGAACCTTTCTGTAGGTGCCTCCATGACCCTCTGTGTGTGTGGCTCCGTGGCCCTCTCTGTGTGTGCCTCTGTGCCCCCCTCTGTGTGCCCCTCTCTGTCCTGGCGAACCTACCTTTAAGACTTCGCTCCAAGTTCGCCTCACTTTGCGCCGCGTTGCGCCACTCACCCGACCTCAGCGCGGCCCTCGCTGCCGGTTTGGTCGCGCTTGCCGCATGGAGTCGGATGCTGGTAGGACAGGCCCTTTACAGCGCCAGAGACAATAGGCAATAGACAATAGGTGCAGGAGTCGGCCATTCGGCCCTTCGAGCAGCACCGCCATTCAATGTCATCAAGGCTGATCATCCACAATCAGTACCCCATTCCTGCCTTCTGTTCAATCCTAGCTATGGGTGCTGTCTGTATGGAGTTTGTACGTTTCCCCCGTGACCGTGTGGGTTTTCTCCGGGTGCTGAGGTTTCCTCTCATACTCCAAAGAAGTGCAGGTTTGTAGGTTAATTGACTCGGTATAATTGTAAACTTTCCCTAGTGTGTGTAGGATAGTGTTAGTGTGTGGGGATCGCTGGTGTACGCAGACTCGGTGGGCCAAAGGGCCTGTTTCCACACAGTATTTCTAAACTAAACTAAACACACACGGGAATGGTAGTGCGAAAGAAGTGATTAGTTCAGGAATGTGATTACAATGGCGAAGAAGCTGTTCTTAAGTCTCAGTGTACGGACCTTTGAGCTCCTGTATCCTCTCCTAGAAGGTAGAAGAGAAAAAAGGGAAAGGCCATGTTTGTTGTTGGCCGGGGTCATTTACAATATGTCCAGTCTTGCAGCCTTCAACATATCGGGAAAATGGACTGGATGAAAGGAAGTGATGAGCCTGAGATGGCCTGGGCTGTGTTCACCACTCTCTGCAGGATCATCAAGTGAGCAGTTGCCCTATCAGGCCACCATACAATCCATCAGAATGCTTTCTAGAGTACTCCAGATAATCCCCCTGGGCGGCACGTCCCGGTGGCAGTGCGTCTCGCGTTGCAGCGAGGTCCTTAAAGCCTGTCTATCTTTTTTTAATTTTTTGTCGAGTTAAATGTAGTTGTTCGTGTTTTCTTAATACTGTTTTTAACTGTGTATATGTTACAAAATTTTGAGATATAAAAAATCAAGTCTGCAATTTATCCTGTCAGATAAAGCATAAAAAGAAGTTTAATTTGACATAGAAACATAGAAAATAGGTGCAGGAGTAGGCCATTCGGCCCTTCGAGCCTACACCGCCAATCAATATGATCATGGCTGATCATCCAACTCAGTATCCCGTTCATGCCTTCTCTCAATACCCCCTGATCCCTTTAGCCACAAGGGCCACACCTAACTCCCTCTTAAATATAGCCAATGAACTGGCCTCTGTGGCAAAGAGTTCCAGAGACCCACCACTCTCTGTGTGAAAAAAGCCCTTCTCATCTTGGTCCTAAAGGATTTCCCCCTTATCCTTAAGCCGTGACCCCTTGTCCTGTACCTCCCCAACATCGGGAACAATCTTCCTGCAGCTAGCCTGTTCAACCCCTTAAGAATTTTGTACATTTCTATAAGATCCCCTCTCAATCTCCTAAATTCTAGAGAGTATAAACCGAGTCTATGCAGTCTTTGTTCATAAGACAGTCCTGACATCCCAGGAATCAGTCTGGTGAACCTTCTCTGCACTCCCTCTATGGCAATAATGTCCTTCTTCAGATTTGGAGACCAGAACTGTACACAATACTCCAGGTGTGGTCTCACCAACACCCTATACAACTGAAGTAGAACCTCCCTGCTCCTATACTTCAATCCTTTTGCTATGAAAGCTAACATACCATTCGCTTTCTTCACTGCCTGCTGCACCTGCATGCCTACTTTCAATGACTGGTGTACCATGACACCCAGGTCGCGCTGCATCTCCCCTTTTCCTAATCGGCCACCATTTAGAAAATAGTCTGCTTTCCTATTTTTGCCACCAAAGTGGATAACCTCACATTTATCCACATTATACTGCATCTGCCAACATTTGCCCACTCACCCAGCCTATCCAAGTCACCTTGCCGTCTCCTAGCATCCTCCTCACAGCTAACACTGCCCCCCAGCTTAGTGTCATCCGTAAACTTGGAGATATTGCCTTCAATTCCCTCATCCAGATCATTAATATATATTGTAAATAGCTGGGGTCCCAGCACTGAGCCTTGCGGTACCCCAAGGCTAAATGCTGACACCTAATTCACTTTCATATCTTCAGTATGAAAACAGTTATGGCCATTTTCATACTCGGAAATTAGCATCTTATTCCCCATTGCTTTTCCATTGACTTAACTCAAAAGTTGTGATGAAGAACAGTCAAAAGCCCATAACCTTCTTAAAAATTAAGAGAACTGAATGAAATTTTCAGTTATTATAGATTGAAGCATTCTGAAACAAATATGAAACAATCTTACTTGGGTGACCTGAAATTAAAGCATATAACATTAGTTAGCAAAGCATTAGTTAGTTACCTAATTGTAGCTAATTACAAAATTCAATTACTAGATCTAAACATCTATCCATTTCTTAAGAAAAGGTTAACATTTTTAAAAAGCCTGTGTCCAAATAACATGCACACAAGAATTCACAATATAACATGATTTTTAAATCTCATTGTCATTAATTTATAGGCCAAATGAAAGGAATTTAGTGTTTAATTCCCGTAAATTAATGGCCATTTAAATCAACTTACGAGTGGGTTTTAGTGGAACACGATGGATTAGAAAGTTGCGGTTTGCGGTGAATTTAACCCCCAGTCGGCAGGAAAAATACTGCCGGTTCGTATCTTTTCTAAGTCACCTTTTTGCAACATGAAAATTTGATCAAAGGCATCCTAAGAAGCACGTTTTTACGTAAAAATAAACTGTGTACCTTGTTTTGTCCCCTGCGTAAGATCCGTCCCGTTGTCGGCGTTGACGGCATTAGAAGATGATTTTTAATTTACTCCTGCTTTTAATTTTTCCAGCGCTAATTTTAATAAACGTAATAAAACGGCAGTCGAAGCGATTTTTCTTCAGCAACTAAAAAGCCTGTTCAAAATTGATTTGAATAGTCTGAAGAAAAATCTCATTTTAAACCCGCCCCCCTCTCAAAGCCGCCAAAGTCGCGTACACGGGCAGTGGCATAACTGCAGTGCCGCTAAAGGTAAGTTTTGTAACATACCTACTGGTGGGAGACCGATATTCGGAGCTCCCGCATCGCAACTTCTCCAGCCCGTGTCGCGAGGTTGGAACGACCCGGAGCGGGACCGTACATCGCCCGGCGCGGCTTTAACGGCCGCGGGACATTCCAACACCCACTGGGGGCCTCCAACTTTGTGACTTTTGGGCCTGGAGCGGGGCCGTACATCGCCCAGCGCGGCTTAAATGACCGTGGGACTTACCATCGCCCGCCTGGGGCTTCAACATCGGGAGAGAAATGATGCAAGGGAGAGAAAAGACTTTGCCTTCCATCACAGTGAGGAAGAGATTCACTGTGATGGATGTTTGTGTAAATTGAATTGTTTGTATGTTTTGTAGGAATTGTTTTTGTTTGTATGGCTGTAGAGAGTTTCGTTTGAGCCTCGCTGAGGTTCAAATGACATGGACTAAAATATTGTATTGTATTGTATTGGGCATGCTGAATCTTTTCAGACACCAATGAAGGTGAATGCGCTACAAAATGCAAAACAAAATGCAGATGCTGGAATCTTGAGCAAAAATAAATTGCTGGAGGAATTCTCTGGGTCAGGCAGCATCTGCGGAGGAAACAAACAGACAGTGTTCAAAATCATGAGAGCAATAGATCTAGTAGATGCACGGAGTCTCTTGCCCAGAGTAGGGGAACCGAAGACCAGAGGACATAGGTTTAAGGTGAGGGGAGAAAGATTTAATAGGAACCTGATGGGTAACTTTTTCACACAAAGGGTGGTGGGTGTATAGAACGAGCTGCCGGAGGAGATAGTTGAAGCAGGGGCTATCGCAACGTTTGAGAAACATTTAGACAGGTACATGGATAGATTTAGAGGGATATAGGCTAAATACGGGAACGTGTGACTAGTGCAGATGGGATGTTGGTCGATGTGGGCAAATTGGGCCGAAGACTCCATGACTCTATGACAATGTTTGGTCATGTTGTCCGAAAGAGAGTCCTGAGCCGAAATGGCTGTCCATTTTCTCCTGTAGATGCTGTCTGAACAGCTGAGTTCCAAAGCAAATACACTGAATCTTCCCCTTTCTTCTCCGTGGATTGTTACCTTGTGGTGGTGGGGAAGCTTGTGTGGTCCGGAGATCCTGAGAGCGATGCCGTCTGGAGCTGTGCTCCTGGTAGGGCCACCCATGGCGGTAAGGTCGAGGGGGAGGTCCCTGACTAAGAGCAATCCAACCAAGACCTCAACGGTGGAACAGGCGGCGGATGATGACTGACCTTAGTGGAGCGTCACAACGGCTGGGAAGGCGGATGAAGGCTGCAGCATAAAGGGTCTCCGGTCGGCTTGGACTCCATGCCACCGGATCCTGACCCAGATCTGTCAAGGACCGTGGGGTGGCCGTCTGTGCACCAGTCTCCCCACGTTAAACAAAGTCACGCAGAGCCATTCTCCATTTAGCACCCTGGAGGGGTGAAGGAAAACCCCAAATGCAAACTTCCACTGCCTTGTGGCTATTACCTTATTCAGGAAAGGTGAAGACTGGATCCGGCGGAATACGTGGAGGGGACCACCGTTTGGCAGTCCAACGGGTAGGAAGATGGACCCAGCAAAGCGTCGTGGAGTGCAATTAGGGCACAATGTTCGCGTAGAACACTGGTGGCCATCCACTGCATCCTGACCTATCGCCAGCCGCCTTGACTATGTCTTGCCATTGGATCCAGATAGGCCGGACGAGAGAGTGAGGCTGACAATTTGCATAACTCTCCCTGACTTTAATCCAAGTCAAGCGCACGTCATGACTTCAGGACCCGTACCGCCCAACTGGGCGAAGCAGGATCACCACGGGAGCACGTGCAGCTGGGAAGGGGCGCACCGCAGATGCTGAGAGGAAACGCACCGCGCGAGTGGCTCGGGCCACTTCGGCCTTTACCGCGGCGCCCACCCAGCTGTGTCCCATACGCGGGCGAGCCTTCCCGGCCGGGATCGGTCTACCCAGTCACCTCCGGACCCACAAACAAAAACGCTGAAGTCATGGTCTTCTTCTACAACAAAGGACGAACAACAACAGCGCTGATGCACTATCTTTATCACCACATCAGTGGGAAGGAACCAGGTTAGGCTGCTGGTAATATGGATGGTGAGGAACTTGAAGAACAAGTTTGCCTTATACTTGTCCACACACTCATGGATTTACTGGGAGTAGAGAAGAGTACTGTGCACCTATTCACGAGGAGCACCAGTGATGGGGGTTAGGGAGGAGACAATGTTGTGTAATTAGCGTGCCAAGGACACGTAAGTGGGACAGGGGCTTAACTCTTTTATGGTGGGAAGAAGGACTGGAAATGGAAGATATGAGGAGACTGAAGAACCTGGTATCATTTTCCATGGACCAGCAAATGCAAAACTCAATCAGTGTTTAAAACCATGAGGGCTTTAAACCAGATAAAACCCCTGTCTCACGGTGCAATTTGGCCCACGAGTGACCCCGAGTTTTCACTCGTGGTGATCACGTACAGCCAACGTAGCGGGAACGTCGGAACTCGCGCGATCAACTTGTCCACTCGTGGCGCTAACGGCAGGTACCCGTGAAACTTGTGAACTCGTGAAAAAAGTCAAACATGTTTGACTTTTTCCACGAGTCAAATTTCGTGGTCAAGTTTAAAATTGAAACATTTAAACTCGTTGTAATATCGTAGTGGCCCGTGCGTTAACTTTGGTGATCCGTGCGTCTACCGTGGGAACTCTTTAACAGACACAAAATGCTGGAGTAACTCAGCGGACCAGGCAGCATCTCTGGAGAGAAGGAATGGAGTCGAGACCCTTCTTCAGACTTACCCAAAACGCCACCCATTCCTTCTCTCCAGAGATGCGGCCTGTCCCGCCGAGTTACTCCAGCATTTTGTGTCTATCTATACTTTAGTTTCGGATATGATCAAGTGTAAGAAACGCAAACCAGACTACCTTCACATCAGAGAATCCTAATGTTCCTAATTTGGCCGAGGCACTTCACTGTCCGTGTGTAGGAAGGAACTGCAGATGCTGGTTTACACAGACGATAGACACAAACATGCTGGAGTAACTCAGCGGGACAGGCATCGCCTCTGGAGAGAAGGAATGGGTGATGTTTCGGGTCGGGGCCCTTCTTCAGACTCCCCGCTCATTCTTCCCTCGTCGATGTGAACTTGTGGGGGTGCGAGGAATCGGGCGTCGCTGGGTAAGGGGAAGAGAGGTTTTACTGCTGAATTATGCGCAACAGAAGCATGAAGTGGGGGTAAGGTCCATTTAAACTATCTTGTCGTCCCCCCCCCCCCCCCCCAATGTTGGGAGAGAGAGGGAAGAGAGTTGTGCAAACAAACCACGGGAGACTGCATCTTTGGAGGGAAATCATAAAATGTATAGGGATGTTTCGGGCCGGGACCCTAAAGGTTGACTACCCGTTTCGCAGATGCCGTTCCTAGCCCCCCCCTCTCACTCCTCCCCACCCATAGTCTTTGCCTTCTCCCATTTCCACCATTCCTCGTCCCCCCCCCCCACCCCCCCAAACCTGTCCTCGCCTGAACTGCTGAAGATAACCGAGTGCTTTAAATGCGAATCCCGGACTGCAGCAACAACACACGCCCTGAGCGGGAGAGGAACTTGGTAACTCAAGAGCAAACGGGAGGGGAACTTGGTAACTCTGGAGACGATCTCGGAACATCGCAGATTACCATACCCGTGGGAACTCGCCACAAACACTTGCACATCAACTTGGAATATCGTACACAACCACGAGTCTGTCACTCTGGGTCACTCGTGTGTCAACTCGCACCGTGAGACAGGGCCTTTAAGCAGGAGAAGCACTCCAGTGGCAGAAGGAGTAGTGCTGGGAACCAGAGAACAATAGCAAAATTCCATCTTGAGAAACTATATTTATTTTGAATAGATCAGCATGGTGCGTGGTATAAATGGTTCGTGCAAGCAAATGAACAACCTTCAAGACAGATGGACTTAGGTTTACGGTGAACGGGAAAAGATTGAATAAGAATCTGAGTTGTAACTTGTTCACACAAAGGGTGGTTGATGTATGGAACAAGTTGCCAGAAGAGGTAGTTGTGGCAGGTACCATTGCAAAATTTAAGAACTATTTGGACAAGTACATGGATAGGACAGGTTTGGAGGGATGTGGACCAAAAGCAGGCAGGTGGGGACTAGTCTAGCTGGGACATGTTGTTGGGTGAGGGCAAGTTGGGCCGAAGGGCCTGTTTCCACACTGTTTCATTCTGTGGCAGATCAAATAGTTGAAAGGTAACATTTTGCAAGGCTTTAGAAAAGATCAAGGGACTGATTAAAAAGTACTTTGAATGAAGGCACAGGCGCAGTAGACTATTCTTGTTGTGCTCTGATACTCCACAAACCATCCATGACTTTTTTAAATTCCCCATACAGATTGAATGCTCATTCCAATGGGAAGTGGCTACTAAATACATTAGGTTTAGGTTTATTATTGTCACATGTACTGAGGGGCAGTGATAAGGTTTGTTCTGAATGATATACAATCAAATCAGATAATATTTACCACCAATACAATCAAGTCAAACTTAAGTACAATAGGTAGTGCAAAGGTGGCTGACCATGGGTGTCTCCAGGGTTGGAGGATGCGTGACATTGTTTAACTTGGGGAGACTGGTGCACAGACAGCCACCACATGGCCCTTGACAGGTCTGGGTCAGGATCCAGTGGCATGGAGTCCAAGACGACCGGAGACCCTTTTCTGCTGCAGCCTTCATCCGCCTTCCTAGCCGTTGTGATGCCCCACTAAGGTCAGCCATCACCCTCCGCCTATTTCACCGTTGGTTGGATTGCTCTTTGTCAGGGACCTCCCCCTCGACCTTACCGCCATGCGTGGCCCTACCAGGAGCATAGCTCCAGACGGCATCATTCTCAGGATCTCAGGACCACACAAGCTTCTCCACCACGACAAGGTGACAAACCACAGAGAAGAAAGGGGAAGATACAGAGAGCATAATAAAGCTCACCAGTCCCGTACAACAAAGTCCAATTTCCCCAACTCTTACAACACAACTCTTATTTATCTAAAGGATTAAGCAATTATGCCAAAAAAAAACCCCACGGTTTGTTAATTCCAGCAATAATGAAATTGTTCAACCAGTAATAGAAACAAAATGCCGGATACCCCAACGGGACAGGCAGCATCTCTGGAGAGAAGGAATGGGTGACGTTTCGGTTCGAGACCCTTCTTCAGACAGTTCCCTTGCCAGCATTCATTTATTGACTTTTATTAATAGCCCATGCCCTGGTGATAAACTTTTTACAAAGTTGGTGAAAAGTTGTGCAATTGTGGAAGAAACTATTGGAGGCAATATGCTGTCAGTTCAAAAGAAACCATTACTGTAATAAGAATAGTGCAGCCAAGAAATTACAGATGATACGCTGTTAGAAATCTGTCACCAACCTCACTCCTAATGAGTTGTTTACTGGGTTTATTGTGAATGTGCCACCTTTCACAGAGATAAGAGGTGTCTTCCTCTGTGTGTTGTCACAAACAACTTGACAGGAAATATCAGTGATGCAGTTTCAACTTTTATGCAAAATGTATTTGAAGAAATCTTTCCAACCTTCTCTTGAATAAAAGCACTTGATATGCTTATGCACACAAGTTCTTTAATGGTGTACCGTTTTCTTTGCAGATAAATAGGTATTGTTTTTCATTCACCTGCGAAGCAATAGAATTTCTTTTCAAATTAGCGGCAGTCTAATTTGAAGCCAATCTATGGTCACTCTTCAATTCAAAACTAATCCCAACGCCTGGAATGTAAAATTTCTAACACAAGCAATGTTGAGAGCTAATGCGTGTTAAAATTTTAATCGGCACCATGAAGCTGATTTTTATTAAGATCAAAACTATACATTGGTTTTGTAGATAACAGCCAAAGAACAACCGCACAACAAGAAATGAAATGGGAAATACATGCAGACCACCCATGGAGGGAAGAGTTAACTTGATAGATTTATTGTGTTATTTTCTCAACAAATAATGCCTGGCCACAGCAATTTCCTGTCGAATGTCAGATTTCCAGTGTCTGCAGTATTTTGCTCTGAGCAGGATTGAGCTTAGTTTTTTCACCAGTATATTTCAGTTTAGAGATGAGGCTTGGAAACAGGACCTTCCCCCCCCCCCCCCCCCCCCACCCCACATCGAGTCCGCACTGACCAACGGTCCCCGTACACTAGCGCTATCCTACACACGAGGGCCAATTTTACAATTGTACCAAAGTCAATTAACCGACAAACCTGTATGTTTTTGGAATGTGGGAGGAAAACCCAAGGGAGAACATGCAAACTCCATACAGACAGCACCCGTAGTCAGGATCGAACCAGGGCCTCTGGTGCTGTAAGGCAGCAACTCTACCGCTGCGCCACCGTGCCACCCTTTGTCACTATCCTTTATGTGTATTTGTTGGCAAACCAATTAATTAATTTAATCGATGCTTGAAGAGCATTAAATACAAATAATAATCTATAGTAGGGACTCAATCACATATATTCACTGCTCCTATTCATTCTGACGGCAAGGAAGAGATGATCACATGGGAGTTTGCTTGTTCCCAAATGTGCCGCGATCGGGTGCTCTTTGTACAGAGTTTGTACGTTCTCCCCGTGACTACGTTGGTACTCCACATCCCAAAGACACAAAAGTTGGTAGGTCAATCAGCTTCTGTAAATTGCCCCGAGTGTGTGGGATAGAACTAGTGTATGGGTGATCATGGACATGGCATGGACTCGGTGGGCCGAAGGGCCTGTTTCCAAACTGCATTTCTAAAGTCCAAATTCAAAAGACTGAATCCAAACTCGGTTGCTTGGCTAATGAATGTCCAAATGAAATATCGGAGTCATCATTACAGGTATTATTGTGACTCAGGACTTTACGCCCCATTATTTCACTACACAAAATGCACAACCTCTGAAATAACTTGCCATGTGCAGTATTTCTGAACAAATAGAAATCACGATCATCAAGAAATCCAAGAGCATTTCCTATTCCCCATGTCCCTGCTGTCTCCTTAGAGCTACACACCAGCCTATAACCTATAATTATTTGCTTTGGGGAATGAAATTTCTGGTATAAAACCATATTTAGATTACAGCGTGGTTTAAAATGGAACACTGCAGCTTGTGTCATTAGGTGTGTAAAGAGATTTAAATGCTGCACAAACTCCAATGTGATGCAATTTCAAAATAAATAATCATTTCCATTTATTTTGTTCGGGATTCATTATATTTCAATGAGTTAAATGCATCTTGGACTAAATGTGTAAATCGCATATTATACTGTCAAACTGAAAAGCCGCTGACAAAAATGTGGGCACACGGATGGGAAAGTTGATTCTTTTCACTCGGCAGATCAAAGTGCATAATTTGTGTGGAACGTATGCTTCATGAAATGTGCACAAGTATTGAATGATTTCAACCTTCCTGCAGATCAAACAGAAGAAAGAAGTCATCGTGGTTGGCAAATATGCCTCCGTTACGCAAAACCAGATTAAAAAGATGAATGGTTAGAATTAAGGCCATTTTCCAGGTATTACATACACACAAACATACTTTACACTTTTTTGGTGTGCAAAAAAAATTACCATATTTAGCAATAACGTAACGGGCCCTTCGGCCCACAATGTTTGTGCCGCACATAGAAACATAGAAAATAGGTGCAGGAGTAGGCCATTCGGCCCTTCGAGCCTGCTCCGCCATTCAATATGATCATGGCTGATCATCCAACTCAGTATCCCGTACCTTCTTTCTCTCCATACCACCTGATCCATTTAGCCACAAGGGCCACATCTAACTCCCTCTTAAATATAGTCAATGAACTGGCCTCAACTACGTTCTGTGGCTGAGAATTCCAGAGATTCACCACTCTCTGTGTGAATAATGTTTTTCTCATCTTGGTCCTACAAGACTTCCCCCTTATCCTTAAACAAAGTGACCCCTTGTTCTGGACTTCCCCAACATCGGGAACAATCTTCCTGCATGTACCCTGTCCAACCCCGTAAGAATTTTGTACATTTCTATAAGATCCCTCTTCAATCTTCTAAATTCTAGCGAGTACATGCCGAGTCTATCCAGTCTTTCTTCATATGAAAGTCCAGGAATCAGTCTGGTGAACCTTCTCTGTACACCCTCTATGTCAAGAATGTCTTTCCTCAGATTTGGAGACCAAAACTGTACGCAATACTCCAGGTGTGGTCTCACCAAGACCCTTTACAACAGCAGTAGAACCTCCCTGCTCCTATACTCAAATCTGTTTGCTATGAATGCTAACATACCATTCACTTTCTTCACTGCCTGCTGCACCTGCATGCCTACTTTCAAAGACTGGTGTACCATGACACCCAGGTCTCGTTGCACATGATGCCAAGTTAAACTGATCTCATCTGCCTGTCCATGGTCCATGTCCACATGTCTATTCCCTGCACTGCCACGTGCCTATCTAAAAGCCTCTGAAGCACCGCCAGTGAGAGAGGGAGGGATATGTAGTTAATTAAAACTGGAGAATTCAACGTTCATACTGTTGGGTTGTAAGCTATCCAAAGGGAATATACCTAACCTCATATTCCGCATGGATGACTGGGAGAGTGAGCTTTGGCCAAGGTACATGCCTTAGTCTCCATACCCACCCTGAGTGGCCGCACATTGGCACACTGATGCCTCACCTAATGTGTCCTGTCAGCAGGATCACACCAAGAGGCGCCTACTAAATGAATGCTTCAGCAACTAGTAGCTCAAGAAAATGCTTCCAGTTAGTGTACTAACTCCCTATTAGAGACCCCTCCATCTCCTTCACTGCAAGGAAACCAAGCACCGTCTATTCAATCTCGCCCCAGTGGTGCAGCGGTAGAGCTGCTGCCTCACAGCGCCAGAGACCCAGGTTCCATCCTGACTACGGGTGCTGACTACGGAGTTTGTATGTTCTCCCTGTGACCGTGTGGGTTTTTTCCGGGTGCTCCGGTTTCTTCCCACATTCCAAAGGCGTGCAATGTTGTAGGCTAATCGGCCTATAGATGTTCACCCAATGTGTAGGCTGGAGCTCACATGGGTGGGTGATAGTTGGTCGGTGCAGGCCCAAAGGAACTGTCTCCACACTGCACCTCTAAAGTTCAAGGTAAAGTGCAAAGTCTATGAACTTTGGCAAGTGCTCAGGTTGTCGGCAGTGAACTGTGAAGCTTCACAGTCAAGCACCCGATGAAAGCTCAGCGACCCTTCAAAGTGGGAGGCGGGAATCAAACTGTATGGACACAGTTCCTTCATGGACATCATGGGGAACTTTCAGTTTCAGTTGCTATGGGAGGGCTGGGTCTAATGCCCCTGTCCCACTTAGGAAACCTGAACGGAAACCTCTGGAGACTTTGCGCCCCACCCAAGGTCTCTGTGTGGTTCCCAGAGGTGGTTTCCGCTTCTTCTATGTTCCGGCGGTTATTTCAAAAAATTAAAAACCGGCCGCGACTGAAAATAGGTTGCCATTTTAAAAATCGGTACTTTTTTAGTCGAAGCCGGTTGCGATGCTAGTTGAAGGTGGTTGCCGGAGGTTGCAGGTAGTGGAAGGTAAGACCTCCCTGGTGGAATAGAACTGGGTGAAAAAAAGGTCTTCGACTAAAAAATTACCGATTTTTAAAACGACAACCTATTTTTAGTCGCGGCCGGTTTTGAATTTGTTGAAATAATCGCTGGGAACCTCCGGGAACCGCACGGAAACCTTGGGTGGGGCGCAAAGTCTCCAGAGGTATCCGTTCAGGTTTCCTAAGTGGGACAGGGGCATAACTTTCTGATAGATGCAGGTTCATCCGTGGAAATGATCTATTTTGAAAGAAATCAAATTTCACTTTAAAAATAACGTGCGTTAGGTGAACCAACCTCCAGCTAGCTTCGTTCAAATATAGCAACTATGAGTTATGGCAAGAGCCTTGCTGTAATGATTTCCCACAACAAAAATCAATGCACCCGAATGAGACAATTCACCAGAATATTTGTGGGATAATACAGTTGTGCAAGATGAATATCTTTTTAGCTACAAATGTGAACTGTGGTGCCCCCATGCAAATATCTGTCACGTTAATCTTACTATGTAATGCGCACATTTTAAAGTAGACATTTTAAAATCCAAATTCTCCATGGAAAATAATTGCTGTTAAATGAAGGAAGTACTTTATCAGTCCAAGTTGTAAAGATCATCAAGGCGGCACGGTGGTGCCTGACAGTGCCACAGACCCGATGCTGTCTGTACGGAGTTTGTACGTTCTCCCTGTGACCGTGTGGGCTTTCCCAGGTGCTCTGGTTTCATTCCAAAGGCGTACCGTGGCCCTATCCCCGAACTCTACCTCCGCTACATCGACGACTGCATTGGTGCCACCTCCTGCACCCATGCAGAACTCACTGACTTCATCCATTTTGCCACTAAATTCCATCCGGCACCCAAATTCACCTGGACCATTTCCGACATCTCCCTACCGTTTCTTGACCTCACTATCTCCATTGCAGGTAACAGACTACTGGCCGACATCTACTACAAACCCACCGACTCCCATGGCTATCTGGACTACACTTCTTCCCACCCTGCTTCCTGTAAGGACTATCCCCTACACCCAATTCCCCCGTCTGCACCGCATCTGCGCCCAGGATGAGGTGTTCCATACCAGGGCATTGGAGATGTCTTCATACTTTAGGGAAAGGGGGTTCCCCTCTTCGACTATAGATGAGGCTCTCTCCAGGGTCCCTTCTATATCCCGTAGCTCCGCTCTCACTCCCCAACCCCCCACTTGTAACAAGGGCAGAGTCCCCCTTGTCCTCACCTTCCACACTACCAGCCGTCACATACAACAGATTATCCTCCGACATTTTCGCCACCTCCAACGGGATCCCACCACTGGCCACATCTTCCCATCTCCTCCTCTTTCGGTTTTCCACAGAGACCGCTCTCTCCGTAACTCCCTGGTCCATTCGTCCCTTCCCACCCAAACCACCCCCTCCCCTAGTACTTTCCCTTGCAACCGCCAGAAATGCTACACTTGTCGCTTTACCTCCCCCCTTGACTCCATCCAAGGGCCCAAGCCGTCTTTCCAGGTGCTGCAGAGGTTCACCTGCACCTCCTCCAACCTCATCTATTGCATCCGTTGCTCTAGATGTCAGCAGTTCTACATCGGTGAGACCAAGCGCAGGCTTGGCGATCGCTTCGCCCAACACCTCCGCACAGTCCGCATTGACCGACCTGATCTCCCGGTGGCTCAGCACTTCAACTCCCCCTCCCATTCCGTATCCGACCTTTCTGTCCTGGGCCTCCTCCATGGCCAGAGTGAGGCCCACTGCAAATTGGAGGAGCAGCACCTCATATTTCGCTTGGGTACTTTACACCCCAGCGGTGTGAATATTGACTTCTCCAATTTCTGGCAGTCCTTGCTTTCTCCCTCCTTCCCCTCCCCTTCCCAGCTCTCCCTCAGCCTACTATCTCCGCCTCTTCCTTTCTTCTTCCCCACCCCCCCCACCCCCACATCAGTCGGAGGAAGGGTCTCAATCCGAAACGTCACCTATTCCTTTGCTCCATAGATGCTGCCTCACCCGCTGAGTTTCTCCAGCATTTTTGTCAACATTCCAGAGACATGCAAGTTTGTAGGTTAATTGGCCCATGTAAATTGTAACTTGTCCCCAGTGCATGGGATAGTGCTGGTGTACGGGGTGATGGCTGGTCTGCGCGGACACGGTGGACTGAAAGGTCCATTTCAACGATGTGCATCTCTAAAATTGGCTTCTATATATTGTGAATTGCCCCTAGTGTGTGTAGTATAGTGCCAGTGTACGGGGCGATTGCTGGTCGGCGCAGACTCGGTGGGCCGAAGGATCTGTTTCTACGCTGCATCTCTGAGGTCTAAAGTAAAGTTTAATAATATCCTAAAGAGAAAGTGGATTAAATATACGTACAAGTACACTCAGTCATTATTAACAAATATTCGCAGCAGTTGTGTTTTCCGATTATAGAACTGTAATGAATCAGTCTGCATTGTGGCAAGTGAGAGTGCTGCCAAGATGTCATGCTATGACATAAACAGGTTTCTAACAGTGATACATGGGGGCGTCCAACCCCCACCCTCTGATTTCTCATTTTAATTAAATACTGCAGTCTTCATCTTCTACCTGGCTTCGACTTGGAAAATATAGTCTTCCCACTAATGGTGAAAAATAATTTTGTAAATGTCAAATATTGGTGAGATTTTTCACAAGGTTACATCATCTATCATAACCTGTTATTTGGCAACCAATGTTGCAAATTAATAACTTTTTTTTTTGCATGTTGCAGTTAGTAAACTGCTGACTTTTTTTTATTATCTCAACTGCTTGAGTTATCTGAGAGCCAAAAAGCACAGCCGTTTGCATTTTCTTACCTTATGCTTTGTATTTGATTTCCGCTAATCACAGTTTTGCTCCACTGATGCTCTCTTCTGACCCCAATTTTAGTGGCATGATGGAGCTACTTGGCTGCACACCCAGCTGTTATTTCTCAAGGTATTCTAGAGGTTGCATTCGAAACATCAAGCACTCATTAACCTTTTGCATATTACATCCAGCATCCCAACACCGGGCTCGCAGCATTGAAGCTCGGGCACAATATCGCATTAGAGGAAACAAAACATGCGATTTGCAACACAAATCCAATTTGCTGATGCAACATATTTGTATTCTATCGCAAATTATAGGACATAGAAGATTCAAGATTCAAGAGTGTTTATTGTCCCAGATAAGACAATGAAATTCTTGCTTTGCTTCAGCACAACAGAATATTGTAGGCATAAGTAAATACAGAACAGATCAGTGTGTTCATACACCATTGAATATATATATATATATACACACACATAAATAAGCAGATAAAGTGCAATAGGTTATTAAAGTTCAGATTTTTGTTTGAGGTGAGTTTAATAGTCTGATGGCTGAGGGGAAGCGGCTGTTCCTGAATGCTGGATGTTGCAGATTACAGGGTCCTGTACATGGGAAAGTGCAGCAAGTTGTAAAAATAATGAGGGGCGGCACAGTGGCGCAGCGGTGGAGTTGCTGCCTTACAGCGCCGGAGTCCAGGGTTCGATCCTGACTACGGGCGCAGACTGTACGGGGTTTGTACATCCTCCCTATGAGCGCGTGGTTTTTCTCCGGGTGCTCCAGCTTCCTCCCACACCCAGAGACGTACATGTTTGCAGGTTAATTGGCTTCTGTGAAGTGTAAATTGTCCACAGTGTGAAGGACAGTGCTACTGTGTACGGGGATCGTTGGTCGGCGCAGACCCGGTGGGCCGAAGGGCCTGTTTCCGCACTGTATTTCTACATTAAACTAAAATTAATGATAGATATCAGTGAACCAAGTGTGTTTTGACAACAATCCACGTACTCCATGGATCACTCGCCATATCTCTGATAAACAGAATTTGTCCCAAATCAGCCATGATTTTATTGAACAATGAAGAAAATAGGAGGTATGCAATTGCTCTTTAAGGCTGTGAGATTACATATGTTTAATTTAGAGATGCAGCATGGATACGGGCCATTCTGCCCACCAAGTCCACACTGAATAACAATTACCTGTTCACACTAGTTATATCTTATCCCACTTTCTCATGCACCCCCTACACGAGGGGGCACTTTACAAAGGCCAATTAACCCAACAAACCCACATGTCCTTGGTCTTATTTCTTCTCATCCTTTTAACACAGTCTGAATTAATGACATGAATAGCAATGAATTAAAGAGAAAGGAAAAGATGAGCAGAATCTGGTCACTTAGCCCTTTGAACCTATTTGCTATTCTGTAAAATTCATACTAATCCTCTATATCAATACCATATTCCAGAAGAAGGGCTTAAACCGGAAACATCACTCATTCCTTTTCTCCAGAGATGCTGAGTTCCTCCAACATTTTTTTGTCTATCTTCAGTGTAAACCAGCCACCAACCAGCCAGTTCCTTCCAACACATTCCATATTCCAGATCTCTCTCCAAATCCCTTGATGCTTCTTACATCTATAAATCTGTCTCCTTCTTAAATGTGTTCAACCAATTCACCTCCATTTGCCCTCTGTGGTAAAGAACTCCCCTGCCCCTTTTCCGGGGTTATGTCCGTGCCCAGAAGTCGAGGGAAACCTCTGACGGGGGCTGAATACTAGTCCAAGAGAGTGGGACAGAAGATTTGGCTAAGATCTCGGAGAGGTTTTGGCCACAATTCCGGTTCCAGCCGAGGAACTGAAGAAAATAGATCTCGGCCAGAGAAGGCCTAGAGGTGTTACACAAAAAGCTGGAGAAACTCAGCGGGTGCAGCAGCATCTAAGGAGCGAAGGAGATAGGCGACGTTTCGGGTGGAGAATCTTCTTCAGACTCTTTATCTCCTTCACTCCTTAGATGCTGCTGCACCCGCTGAGTTTCTCCAGCTTTTTGTGTAACCCTCGATTCTCCAACATCTGCAGTTCCTTCTTTAACACAAGGCCTAGAGGTGTACTGACAGCGACGAGTCTGATTTGAAGACAAATCGACTGATGATGTGAAGACATATCACAGAAATTGTGAATAGAAATTGACTGTCTTTATTTGAATTTTTGAAGATGTAAAGTTTTTAATTTAAAATGGCTTCTGTGGAAAATTCTGCCACCACAGGTGTCGCTTGAGAAAGAGCACACAGTGTTCACGGGCACCATGGAGGAGTTCCAGGGCTGCTGAGCACCGTGGGGAATGTATCTTGGATCAGCATTGTAAACAGTAATTTCATGTTATGTAGTATGGAATATAGATGGAGAAAATGTGGAATTTCTTTAGTCAAAGGGTGGTGAATCTGTTGAATTCAGGCGGTTGTGGAGGCCAAGTCATCATGTATTTTTAAAGCAGAGACAGATATATTCTTGATCAGCATGGGTGTCATACAGTATGGGGAGAAGGCTTGATTGAACGGAGGAGTAGATTTGATGGGCCAAATGTCCTAATTCTACTCCCGAAACATTGCCTATTTCCTTCACTCCATAGATGCTGCTGCACCCGCTGAGTTTCTCCAGCACTTTTGTCGACCTAATTCTGCTCCAATTGCTTATGAACTTATCAATGAACTTGTCAATTTTGCGTGCTTTGTTCTTGTTTGTTGTGTGAATATTATTGTAAATAATTCAATACATTTAGTTTCGTAAGAAAAGAACTCCCCTGGTCTTCACCCTCTGAAACAACATTTCCTCAGCTCAGTCCCAAATGCCTTACCTTGCATATACTGTTAACTTAACATTGCTGGGTGTTTTGCCTTTGGCTGAATTATGACAACTGCGACTGTAAGAAACCCCAGCTATTTGTCTTCTGTCGGATTGAGATATTAAGGAAGCTTTCAGGTGTTAAATTTGCTTCTTTGGGAATTGTACGCAGCAGATTAGTGCACAATAGTACAGCTTCTGCATCAATGGGAATATACTCTCAACTTTAGAATATTTAGACAGAATTTTTTTTTAATGTTTCAGCAAAATCTCTATCAGTTAGCTGTTGCAAATCACCACAAAGTCCCAGCTGGTTAAAGCAATGATTAGCTGAACCAACTATCATAACAGGGCAGCAGATAGACACAAAATGCTAGAGTAACTCAGCAAGACAGGCAGCATCTCTGGAGGGAAGGAATAGGTGATGTTTCGGGTCAAGAACCTTCTAACAGGGCCTTAGGTCTAATCCCTGAATGGTTCATATTTATAGTCACAGTCATAGAGGTATACAGTGTGGAAACAGGCCCTTCAGCCCAACTTTTCCCAGCCGTCCAAGATGTCCCATACTAGTCCCACCTGCATGTGTTTGGCCCAATACCTCTAAACATTTCCAATTCATGTACCTGTCCAAGAGTCCATTAAATGTTCTTATAGTACCTTCTTCAACTACCTCCTCAGGCAGCCCGTTCCATACACCAACCACCCTTTGAGTGAAAGAAAAGCCTCTCAGGTACTTATTAAATATTTTCCCTCTCACTTTAAACCTATGTCCTCTGGTTCTTGATTCCCCGACTTTGGGAAAAGACTTAGTGCTTCATCTTGTTTGCAATCAGGTGCAGTCTTTTCGCTGCCTGGATAGCACGCAACCAAAAAAGCTTTTCACTGCACCTCGGTACACGTGACAGTAATCAACTAAATGAAGCTCGATAACTAAAACCTCATCCTCCTGCTCTCCAAGGAATAAAGTCTTAGCCTGCCCAACCTCTTCCTATAGCTCAGGTCCAAGTCCTGGCAACGTCGTCGTAAATCTTCTCTTCACTCTTTCCAGCTTAACGATGACCGTCCAACAGCAGGTGACGCAATACTATAACCGCAGCCGGAACAATGTCTTGTACAACTAACTGTGCTTGACTGCGACAATACCACAGGTGGGTGGCACGGTGGCACTGCGGTAGAGTTGCTGCCTTACAGAGCTTACAGCGCCAGAGACGCAGGTTCGATCTCGACTACGGGTGCTCTCTGGATGGAGTTTGTGCGTTCTCCCCGTGGGTTTTCTCTGAGATCTTCGGTTTCCGCCCGCACTCCAAAGACGTAAAGGTATGTAGGTTAATTGGCTTGATATTAGTGTAAATGGTCACATCGTGTTAATGTGTGGGGATCATTGGTTGATGCGGACCCGCGGACCGAAGGGACAGTTTCCGTGCTTTGTCCCTAAACTAAACTAAATCAAGGACAGAAGTTTGAGTGCAGCAAGAACGTGGGTCATGATGTTACGATTCTACACATTTCGTATCAGATCAATGCACAAGTGTAGACTTCTGGGTTGCCTATAGACTGAGCTTACAGTTTCCGACAGCACTAGACTGGTGCACATCGTTGGTAACCCATCAATTTTGCGGGCAATGTCACGCTAGTGACCATGTGCGAAACATCCATAACTCAGCCGGGTCTAATGGTCTTTTCCAGCAAACCAGGGAACATTGGAGATGCATAATCTGTCAATGAATTCACTAGGCTTACTTTCCAATGAGTTCTGCAACATATCTCACATATAATACCATTAGGAGGTGATTCACCACTTTGAAATAAATTATTAGTTTCACTAGGAAGGGGGAACATTTCAACACAGAAATATACATGAGATGAAGATGACTTTTAAAAGTCAGATATGATTTTTAAACATGTTACATAAGTTTATCCAACGTAGGTATATAAAGTCCAATTCATCCTGTGTCTGATAGAAATATATGTGTTCTTAAATGCTGATTTCCGACATGCCATTATTTGCAATGATTGTTCATTTTTGGTATATAATTTCCAAATGTCAAGGAAGGAGGCATTCCTGAAATATAAACATTCCTGGAAAAGTCTTAGATCAGTCAACATCAAAACATGGGAAGAGACAGGTAATGAAATTTCAGTGGTTAGATTTGAGAGAATTATCACAATCCATGAATGGTTTTAATCATGAAATAAGGAGAAATGACATCAAGTCCTGGAGCAACTCAGCGGGTCAGGCAGCATCTCTGGAGAAAAGGAGGGGGTGATGTTTCGGGTCGGAACCCTTCTTCAGAATAGAACCGACCCGAAACATCACCTATTCCTTTTCTTCAGGGATGCTGCCTGAACCGCTAAGTTACTCCAGCATTTTGTGCCTATTTTCGGTATTATCCAGCATCTGCAGTTCCTTCCTGCACAAATAAGGAGAAATATCTGACACAGCAAAAACAATAGACAGGTGATTGGCAAATGATCCCCAGATGCAAGATGAGGATTTTCTTGTTCCCAGTATTAGACAATAGACAATAGACAATAGGTGCAGGAGTAGGCCATTCTGCCCTTCGAGCCAGCATCGTCATTCACTGTGATCACTGCCAGCATCCTCATTCACGGCTGATCATCCACATTCAGTAGACCGTTCCTGCCTTCACGCAATATCCCCCGACTCCGCTATCTTTAAGAGCTCTATCTAACTCTCTCTTGAAAGCATCCAGATAATAGGCCACCACTGCCTTCTGAGGCAGAGTATTCCACAGACTCACAACTCTTTGTGTGAAAAAGTATTTCCTCATCTCTGTTCTAAATGGCCTAACCTTTATTATTAAACTGTGGCCCCTGGTTCTGGACTTCCCCAACATCGGGAACATGTTTCCTGCCTCTAGCGTGTCCAATCCCTTAATAATCTTATATGTTTCAATAAGATCCCTTCTCATCCTTTAAATTCCAGAGTATACAAGCCCAGCCACTCCATTCTATCAACATATGACAGTCCAGCCATCCTGGGACTTAACCTCGTGAACCTACGCTGCACTCCCTCAGTAGCAAGAATGTCCTTCCTCAAATTCGGAGACCAAACCTGCACACAATACTCCAGGTATTAGGGGTCCACTATTTTGTAAGTCTGACTGAAGCAGTTTTAACAGTGATGCGCATATAGATTTGGATAAATATTTAAAGATAACAAAAAAACTGCAAGACTATGACAGCAAACCATTCATTATCTTGTGTCATTCTATGATTCAATGATCAAATGTTTCCTCTTTTAAGAGCAAAAGCAGTTTTAGTCCAGTTTATTATCGATAATTAGCAATGATGGCGGCACGGTAACAGCGGTAGAGCTGCTGCCTCACAGCGCCAGAGACCCGCTTTCAATGCTGACTATGGGTGCTGTCCTTACGCAGTGTGTATGTTCTCCTTGTGACCGCATGATTTTTCTCAAAATTTCCTCTGTAAATTGCTCCCAGTGTGTAGGGAGCGGATGAGAAAGTGGGATAACTATTGAATGAGTGATCGATGGTCGGTGTGGATTCGGTGGGCCGAAGGGTTTGTATCCACACTGTATCTCTAAACTTTGCTGTATGTCTAAACTAATACAAAGATAATTGTTCTAAATTATGGTAGAATGGCGGTAACCAAAGCCTCCTATTTATCTGATGGTGCTGAGAGCAAGCGGTCAGTATAATGTATTATTTTTCTCGAATAGATGTTCAATATCTATGCAAAGCTGCCATCAACAATAACCCACTGAATGATGCTAACAGCATTAACTCGGCAGCGGGGAAGATTCCCCTCTTCAAGTCCCTTACTCTTCATTATCCTATTCAAGAGCCACTATTCCATTTTTAACTTTTTAGTTCTCTACTAGACTAAGTGGGACCCGTTGGTGGGGGATGGGGGGTTGTTGGGGAGGGGGTGTGGGAGTGGGGGTGTGGAGGAGGGGGTGTGGGGTAGGGGGATGTGGGGAGAGAGGAGAGGGGAGAGGGGTGAGGGGGGGTGGGGGATGGGGGCTGTGGGGGGCGGGGGGGCAGGTGGAACCTTCGAAACCTTCATAACTTTGTACTACTTCACCGATCGGAGCAAAACTTATTTGACTTGCAGCAGAGGAGAATCGTGAGTGAGGTGGCGAAAAATCGTAGCGCTATAGGGGATCGTTTTTGCGCAAATCTAATGATAACGCAGACAGGAAGTGGCCAAGATGAGTTTTAGTAATATACTAGACTAAAGGGCCTGCCCCACCAGCATGTGACTGCATGCGGCAAGCGTGACCAAATGTGGTGGCTTGAGCCGTACGGCCTCGCGGGGCCGGTTCCACTTCGAACCGCGGAGGCATCTGGAGTTGTGCAGGGCTGGTCCCGACATCATACTCATCAATCAGCTGGTCAGGAGGCGGGCCGAGTGAATTTGGACGTCGCACGGCATCGGGTGGTGACATCATCACGCAACGGCACGCCGGGCGGTGACATAATCACGCAACGCCATGCGCTGTATAGGGCATCTAGAAATTGGGTACGGCATCATGACGCTGTGTACGACATCGAGACATTGCATAAGGCCTCGATGCGGCTGCGGGCCTGTTGGCCGTTGCCGTGCAGGATTTTGAACAGTGTCAGTTTTTCGGAGCCCCGCGCGATGTCGGGACCAGCCCCGCACAACTACATACGGCTCCAGCGATCGAAGTGGGACCGACCCCGCGAGGCCGTATGGCTCAAGCGACCACGTTAGGTCGCGCTCGCCATATGCAGTCGCATGCTGGTGCGACAGGCCCTTAAGTGAGACCCAACAGCTTTACACGGGAGGGCTGGTCTCCCAATGCAATATTACTCCTCTCCACCAATTCCAATATTGCTGGACAGTGGGGGGGGCTTTCTGGAGCACTAGCATGGTGTTGTGTGCCGAAGGGACTGTTTTCCAGAGGGCTAGCATGGACATTCTGGACCGAATGGATTCTTGGGCTGGCTCACACACACTCACACACACGCTCACATGCTCACACGTTCACACACACACACTCCCACTCCCGCGCGCACACACACACATACATCCACTCACAAACACATTCACACACACTCACTGATTCACACACCATATATATGGCAGTATATATAACTTTCTTGAATACTCACACATATACTTGAGCGCGGCCTCTCCACTTTGGGGCTTCCGCAGTCAGTGGCACTTCTGCAATCAGCGGGACCTCTGCACTCACCGGAAATTATGCAATCAGCGCGACCTGTCCACTAAGCGGAAGTCACAAAATGAACGGGACTTTTGAACCAAACACAGTCGGACCTAATAAAGCATTTATTCCTTACAAACACAGTCGGACCTAATAAAGCACTGCAGTTTCAATCACAGGCAGGGTAGCAGGCCAAACAACTCATGGCATTGTCATTAAGGGCTAACTAATAATTCATTGCCAGTACATTGCAGACTCACAGTGCAGTTGATTCACAGCTTAGAATGAGAGTCGTGGCCTCTCCCTCGTGATCTTGCAAACCAGCAGCATAGCAATAGAACCATTTATTTACTGGAAGCTAGGTTACAATTGATCAAATGAAGAAGTGGCCAAATTAACCTCAAAGAAACATAAAAACATAGAAAATAGGTGCAGGAGTAGGCCGATTGGCCCTTCGAGCCAGCACCGTCATTCAACATGATCGTGGCTGATCATCCAAAATCAGTACCCCATTCTGGCTTTTCCCCATATCCTTTGATTCCCTTAGCCCTAAGAGCTAAATTTAACTCTCTCTTGAAAACATCCAGTGAATGACCTCCACAGCCTTCTGTGGCAAAGAATTCCACAGATTCACAACTCTCTGGGTGTAAAAGCTTTTTCTCATCTCAGTCCTAAATGGCCTACCCTCTAAACTGTGACCCCTGGTTCGGTACTCCTCCAACATCGGGAACATGTTTCTTGCATTTACCCTGTCCAATCCTCAAAGAATTTGATATGTTTCTATAGGATCACCTCTCATCCTTCTAAATTCTAGCGTATACAAGCCCAGTCGATCCATTTTTTCATTATATGTCAGTCCCGCCATCCCGGGAATTAACCTGGTAAACCTACGCTGCACTCCCTCAATAGCAATAATGTTCTTCCTCAAATTAGGAAACCAAAATTGCACACAATACTCCAGGTGCGGTCTCACCAGGGCCCTGTAAAAATGCAGTAGGACCTCCTTGTTCCTAAACTCAATTCCTACAATTGAAAACAGAGATTAGAACAAGATAATACTTGGCCAACTGAAGAAGTGGCCAAATTGATCTTGGCGAGACCACAAAATATTTAATTATTTTATTTAAATATATAATTAAATCACTAATTTACATTTAATTATACTCCATGTATATCCAGGATTATTATTTTGCTGAAAGTTTTGGCAAAACATGGTTTAAATTGACCTGTGATTTAATTTGAATTGAATTGAATAAATATTATTAGCCAAATATGTAGACTTTTAGTTGTTGAGTAGAGCTACTGCTTGTGGAAAAAAAAGATTTGACAGTCTGGAAGGAAGTGATTCAAAGAAATTATTTGATTCACAGCTTAGAATGAGAGTCGTGGCCTCTCCCTCGTGATCTTGCAAAGTGACTGAGTCACGTCCAGGCGTCTGGGGTTTTATAGTCCTGACCCCCCCCCCCCCCCCCCCCCCCCCGCTGGAGGTGGGGCGTTATCTCCATCACGGTGATTGACAGGCGAGAGGATTTCATGCTTTTTTATTTTTCATCGATGGGAAAAATCCTTTGGGCCTGCTCAGCGAAGGAGGACTGTGAGTAAGATGGCAAAAAATCATGGCTATATATGGTAGTGTTTTTTCTAAAATCAACATACTGCGCAGACAGGAAGTGGTCAAGATGAGCCTGTTAATTATATAGATAGATAATATATAGATAGATAGATTTGGAAGCCAATCTTGCCAGGCCCTGTGCTGCCTGCACCTTTCTTACAGCTTTTTTGCATCCAACCCCCACCCACACGCCCCCCCACCCCCTTCACCACCACAATCAGTCTGAAGAAAGTTTTGAAATGTCACCCTGACCTCCAGCACTTTGTGTCTTTTTTTTCCAATGGGATATTTCATTGTATCTCGCATTCCAAGTATATTTTGCTGACATATCTACTAATCCACTGAATTACAGTCGTTGCCTCTTCCACATGTCCTATGCATAAATGTTGGCCTGTTTTAGACAACTACGTACCTTCTTACGGCCCCATACGATAAACAAAGTGAATGAAAGCAATGGAGAAGAGGCAATAAAGGTTTACAATTATACATGGATGTAAAGATTAAGCTGAACAGACTCAGGCTCTTTTCCCCAGTACAGAGTGAGCCAATGGGTAAACTCACGGAAATCTTAATGATTAGAAAGGAGATGATAAGGTCGGCAGCAAAAATATTACTTTATTTTTCTGTGTGATTGGAGTTCCATTGAAATGAGCTGAAGCATTAACTCTGTTACTTTATGCAAGGCTGCTGCCTGACATGCTGAGTATTTTCATAGTTCCAGGTTTTTACATCAGATTTCCCTTAAGTAGCAAGAAATATCCAAAAGCCACTCACGGAGAGTGTCACAAAACAAAAACTGATGTTGAGTCACAATGTAATAAACAACCAAAATGTTACATGTGTTTGCATCCATCCATCCAGCTATCTATCTATCTATCTATCTATCTATCTATCTATCTATCTATCTATCTATCTATCTATCTATCTATCTATCTATCTATCTATCTATCTATCTATCTATCTATCTATCTATCTATCTATCTATCTATCTAGCCATATATCTATCTATCTAGCCATCTATCTATCTATCTATCTATCTAGCCAGCTATGTATCTATCTATCCATCTAGCCACCTATCTAGCCATCTAGCCACATATCTATCTATCTATCTATCTATCTATCTATCTATCTATCTATCTATCTATCTATCTATCTATCTATCTATCTATCTATCTATCTATCTATCTATCTATCTATCTATCTATCTATCATCTAGCCATCTATCCATCTCGCCATCTAGCCATCTATCTATCTAGCCATCTATCTATCTAGCCATCTATCTAGCCATCTATCTATCTATCTATCTATCTATCTATCTATCTATCTATCTATCTATCTATCTATCTATCTATCTATTTATCTATCTATCTATCTATCTATCTATCTATCTATCTATCTATCTATCTATCTATCTATCTATCTATCTATCTATCTATCTATCTATCTATCTATCTATCTATCCATCCAAGGTAGGCAAAAAATGCTGGAGTAACTCAATGAGTCAGGCAGCATCTATGGAGAGAAGGAATAGGCGACGTTTCAGGTTGAGACCCTTCTTGATGTTGGCGGGGGGCAGGAAAAAGAAAAGAAGAGGGTGAGACAGTAGGACTAGTGGGAGAACTGGAGAGGGGAAGGAGGGAGAAAACAAGGACTATCTAAAATTAGAGAAGTCAATGATCATACCGCCGGGGTGTAAACTACCCAATCAAAATATGAGGTGCTGTTCCTCCAATTTGGCACTGGGCCTCACTCTGGCAATGGAGGAGGCCCAGGACAGAAAGGTCAGATTGGGAATGGGAGGGGGCGTTAAAGTGCTGAGCAACCGGGCGATCAGGTTGGTTAATATGGACTGAGCGGAGGTGTTCAGCGAAGTGATCGTCGAGCCTGCGCTTGGTCTCGCCAATGTAGAGAATTTGACATCTGGAACAGTGGATGCAGTAGATGAGGTTGGAGGAGGTGTAGGTGAACCTCTGCCTCACTTGGAAAGACTATTGGGTCCTTGGATGGAGTCGAGGGGGGAGGTAAAGCGTTGCATTTCCTGTGGTTGCAAGGGTAAGTACCAGGGGAGGGGGTGGTTTGGGTAGGAAGGGACGAATTGACCAGGGAGTTACGGAGGGAGCGGTCTCTGTGGAAAGCAGAAAGGGGAGGAGGTGGGAAGATGTGGCCAGTAGTAGGCGGAGATTGGAGGTGGCGAAAATGTTGGAGGATTATATGTTGTATGTGACAGCTGATGGGGTGGAAGGTGAGAACAAGGGGGACTCTGTCCTTGTTACAGGTAGAGGGATAGCGAGTAAGAGCGGAGCTGCGGGATATAGAGGAGACCCTGGTGAGAGCCTCATCTATAATAGCTGAGAGGAACCCCCATTCCCTAAAGAATGAGAACATCTCCGATGCCCTAGTTTGGAACACCTCATCCTGGGCACAGATGCGGCACAGACGGAGGAATTGGGAGTAGGGGGTAGAGTCCTTACAGGAAGCAGGGTGGGAAGAAATGTAATCAAGATTGCTATGGGAGTCAATGGGTTTATAGTAGATGTCAGTCAGAAGTCTGTCACCTGCGATGGAGATAGTGAGGTCTAGAAATGGTGGGGAGATGTTGGAAATGAATTTGAGTGCCGGATGGAAGTTAGAAGTGAAATGGATGAAGTTAGTGAGTTCTGCATGGGTGCAGGAGGTACCACCAATGCAGTTGTCAATGTAGCGGCGGTAGGGTTCGCGAAAGGGCCAGTGTACGCCCGTAACAGGGATTGTTCGAGGTACTCTACAAAGAGGCAGGCATAGCTAGTGCCCATGCGCGTGCCCATAGCTACGCCTTGGATTTGGAGGAAATGGGAGGAGTCAAAGGAAAAGTTGTTGAGGGTAAGGACCAGCTCTGCTAGGCAGAGGAGAGTATTGGTAGCTTTTTTCCTCCTTCCCAGCTCTCCCACAAGCCCACTGTCTCCGCCTCTTCCTTTCTTTTTCCAGCCCCCCCCCCCCCGACATCAATCTGAAGAAGGGTCTGTCTGTCTGTCTGTCTGTCTGTCTGTATGTCTGTCTGTCTGTCTGTCTGTCTGTCTGTCCCTCCCCCCCCCCCCCATGTCTATGTAGTTTGGAGCTTATTTGGAGGTTGTAGTGGTTAACAGCCTGATGACTGGAGGCAAGATGCTGCTCCTGAACCTGGACGTTACAGTCTTCAGGCTCCTTTCCCTTCTTCCTGATGGCAGGGGTGGAATGAGTGCATGGCCAGGGTGGTGTGGGTCTATGGTGATGCTGGCTGCCAAGCTGATTATAGAGATTCTAAAAGGGTGGTGCAGTTAAAACAAGTAACATATAGGAAAACTGTTATTTATTTAAGGACAAGCAAAAATGGATGTGGAATGGTAGTTGGAAAAGCTTTGGAGATGGATGAGGGAAATGGCTAGGGAAGTGCTTGACAATGCCGGGAGAAGATTTGGAGCTAGGGGCAATTAAAAATCCACATCAATTGCTTTATGCAGAGACAGGGAAAGGATGTGGAAAATGCTGGCATGTGAATAGCAATTTCATTTGGGCAGGGAGATGAGTGAGAGATAGTAAACACAGCAGACAGACATGCCAAAGGGATAGATGGTGTGAGGGTGAGATTAATCACTGGCCTAATTCTTACCATCTAATTTCCTTATAAATGTACCACATGTCTTCACGAAATTTCATATCACCATACATTAATCTAGTTCCTGCTCTTCTTGCCTAGGCCTCTACAAAACTGCGCCTAAATTTCTTTGAGGCCTTTACTTATGTTAAAATTAAATTAAATAAATTGCACTCATAATTAAAAAAAATAATAATGGAACAAAATTAAGATATTTATGATTGAAAAACCCTGGCAGCTTCAACAGATGACAAAGCAGGGGGTAGAGTTTTTCCTGCTCTCAGTGATCTCCAGATTAACTTTATATTGAGATTTGTTCTGGGCAACCAGATAAACTATCCATATTCAGGTCAGTGGGCATTGCCAATATTTTCCTGCCATGCATTTTCCATCCAATGTGTTTCATTAAAAGCTCAAATTCAGATGCAATCACTGCAGACAAAGAAGCATTGAGGAAACGTTGATACTAAATACTAAATTAATTCTTATTCTCCAACTAGTTGCACTGTCCTTCTGATTAATTTTACTGACTGTATGCCTTTGTTCCCTTCCCCTCAGCAATGAACCATTCCACATCGTCTGCTTTGATCTATAATTTTCACACCTTACTCCTCCATATCCCTCTCCCCTGACTCTCAGTCTGAAGAAGGGCCTTCGACCCAAAATGTCACCCAACCCTGTCTCGCTGAGTTACTCCAGCATTTTGTGTCTATCTTCCCTCCAGAGATGCTGCCTGTCCGATGAGTTACCCCAGCAATTTGTGTCTATCTTCAATGTAAACCAGCATCTGCAGTTCCTTCCTACACTACTTATCAATCCACATTGGACTTAGGGCCTGTCCCACTTACGACCAGAAAAAGGTACGACTCATTGGACGACTACTCACGACCATACAGGCTACATGTGACGCGAGTGACGCGCGTACGGCCGTGAGTAGTCGCCCATAGAGGCGTGGCTTTTTCTGGTTGCCGCTGGATTTTCAACATGTTGAAAATTTTCGGCGACCTGCTGCGACTATGACGGGTACCGGCAGACGCCGAAAAAAGATGCGTACGTGGGACAGGCCCTTTACTGCACTGAATCAGGAGTTTTTTACCTCTTACTGGGATGGTGTGTGTACAATTCCCCCACTGTTTAAATACATTTCCTTCTGCATGTTTGAACCACTGGCATAAAGTGTTTTTTTATCCAGTCTCTACCTGTGTTCAAGGCATCCTTACATGCGGATGGAGAACTGATGGTGCGACAAGGGTTGTCTCTTAATGTACGAGTTTTGAAAACAAGATCTGCAGAAAAGAAAAATCCCTGGTGTTGAAAAGGTCAGCTTAATTTGGTACCTCTTCATTTATGAACATGTTATTTCTGTTTCCTTATACATAATTAAAAATCTTACATAGGCCAATTACCAGGGGTTGCATTTCTGCTCCCTAAGACTGTTAATCATGGTGTTGTGTTGAACTGAAGTTTACAACTCCAGCAATATATCTCTCCACTTCGTTTAATATCTTAGCTTCTTGTTTTAATTTTCCTCCACCCCAGCCCTCAGTAATCACTTGTACAATTATATTTATCTTTCCTGCAGGAAGCAAACATTAATACGGACTTTATATACATTTAACTTTATTGCATTTGTTGGCACGGCAGTTTGTTCTTATACTGCATTCACAGACAGTTTCACTTTGTAAGCAGAATCAACTTTTGTGGTCCAATCCCACTTCTAAAATCATCTCTGCTTAAGAAGGAACTGCAGATGCTGGAAAAATCGAAGGTAGATAAAAACGCTGGAGAAACTCAGCGGGTGAGGCAGCAGCTATGGAGCGAAGGAATAGGTGATGTTTTGGGTCGAGACCCTTCTTCAGACTGATTTGGGGTTTACACCCCAGCGGTATGAACATTGACTTCTCCAATTTCAGGTAGTCCTTGCTTTCTCCCTCTTTCCCCTCCCCTTCCCAGCTCTCCCACAGCCCACTGCCTCAGCCTCTTCCTTTCTTCTTCCCACCCCCACATCAGTCTGAAGAAGGGTCTCGACCCGAAACGTCACCTGTTCGTTCGCTCCATAGATGCTGCCTCGCCCGCTGAGTTTCTCCAGCATTTTTATCTACCTTCCAAAATCATCTCGGCTTCTCTCAACAGATTCAGGAAGTTCCCTGTCCTTGAGCATTTACTCTTATTTATCTACAGCGGTTTTCTAAATCTCTCAGCATTAGCATCTCCTGAGCAAATTAGACAACTGCAATCTGCACTCACAGTTTCCATCTTGAAGCAGCACAGTATTTTTCGGTAAGTTGTACACTTAAGCAGTACAATAATTTTTCTTCATGCTTGTAATGCAATACGTGCTATTTGCTTTAACTCCCAAAAGTTCGTTTTTAACCTTTATTCCTGTGAATCGGGAATTGATTTCTAATTAGTACCTTCACTTGCTTTTAATCCACTTCCTCTGACCTTTTTGCTCACTTCAGACAGTTCTAAGGGATTACATATCCTTTTCACTTGATAAAATCTTGACATTCCTTTCAAGTTAATTCTTTCCTTCTTCTTGTTTCCTTATCTTTCCAATTCCACCTTTACTTCAAAGCTTTGCTTCCTTCTGTATATTCTTTTTGTTGCTCTTAGTCATAGTCATACAGCATAGAAACAGGCCCTTCGGCCCATACCTGCCCATGCCAGACAAGATGCCCTAACTACATTAGTCCCACCAGACACCGGGCATTCACGTCTGATGATACAGTTGCCTACAAGAAGTCCAGATACGACCTTGGTAAGGCCATCAAAAAGGCCAAAAGGGACTTCTGCTCCAAACTGGAGGATGAGAGATGTTCGGCAGCTGTGGCGGGGCCAGAATGCAATCACTTCCAACAAGGCGAAACCAGGAGGCAGCTCGAATGTTGGCGAAAAATCACTCCCTGATGAGCTCAATGCATTTTACGCACGCTTTGATAGGGAGAACACCGATGTGCCTTCCCGTGCCCCCATTCGCTGTGATGGTATTTCAGTCTCAGTCACAGAGGCCAACGTCAGGAAATCCTTCAGAGGGGTGAACCCTCGAAAAGCGTCTGGACCTGATGGCATACCTGATCGTGTCCTAAAAACCTGTGCGGACCAACTGGCTGGAGTTTTTACGGACATTTTCAACCTGTCACTTCTGAAGTCTGAGGTTCTCACCTGCTACAAAAGGGCATCAATTATACCAGTGCCCAAGAAGAGCAAGATGATGTGCCTCAATGACTATCGACCCATGGCACTAACGCCTGTGATGATGAAGGGCTTCGAGAGGTTGATCATGGCGCAAATCAACTCCTGCCTCGACAAAAACCTGGACCCACTGCAGCTCGCTTATCGACACAACAGATCAACGGTGGATGCGATCTCGCTGGCTCTCCACTCCGCTCTGGACCACTTGGACAACAAAAACTCATATGTCAGGCTGTTATTCATCGATTACAGCTCGGCATTTAACACAATCATCCCCTCCAAGCTGGTTACCAAACTCGCAGAACTGGGTCTCTGTGCAAACCTCTGCAACTGGATCCTCGACTTCCTCATTTACAGACCACAGTCTGTTCGTATTGGTGGTAATGTGTCAGACTCGATAACAATCAGCACGGGAGCACCTCAAGGCTGCGTGCTCAGCCCCCAGCTGTACTCACTCTATACTCATGACTGCGTAGCCGGTCACAGTGTGAACTCTATCATCAAGTTGGCTGACGACACCACTGTTGAGGGACGTATCACTGATGGGGATGAGTCAGAGTATAGAAGAGAGATCGAGCAACTGTCCATATGGTGCCAGCACAATAACCTGGCCCTCGACACCAGCAAAACCAAGGACTCTCTCTAACTTCTACAGGTGCACAGTAGAGAGCATGCTGCCCGGTTGCATCATGGCATGGTTCGGCAACTTGAGCTCCCTGGAGCGGAAAGTAGTAAACACTGCCCAGTCCATCATCGGCTTTGACCTTCCTTCCATCGAGGGGATCTATCGCAGTCGCTGCCTCAAAAAGGCTGGCAGTATCATCATAGACCAACACCATCCTGGCCACGCACTCATCTCCCCGCTGCCTTCAAGTAGAAGGTATGGGAGCCTGAAGACTGCAACAACCAGGTTCAGAAATAGCTACTTCCCCACAGCCATCAGGCTATTAAACCTGGCTCGGACAAAACTCTGATTATTAATAACGCATTATTTGTTATTTACACTTCATCAGTTTATTTATGCATGTGTGTATATATTTATATTATGGTATATGGACACACTGGTCTGTTTTGTAGTAAATGCCTACTATATTCTGTTGTGCTGAAGGAAAGCAAGAATTTCATTGTCCTATCAGGGACACATGACAATAAGCTCACTTGAACTTGACATGTGTCCTCTGGGTATTGATCCCCCTACTCTGGGTAATCGACTCTGTGCATTCACCGTATCTAATCTGCTCATGAATAGATTTTACTTCCGAGTCACGTGAGTGACTACATAAAGAAGGACATCAGCCCGCGTGCGCGTCATTACGTCGAACGCATTGCGCAACGACTGACTGGCAGGCGCGTCGCTCCTTCCAGCGTTAAGTTTAGAAACCTCAGGTAAGTGTTTAAACTTTCTCTGAGGTTGTTTTGGCTTGGTTCTGTAATTCTTGCCCACAGACAAGTTTGAACCTTTGGAGAATGGTGAAGGTGAAGGTGAAGAGACGGTCCGCGGTGAAACCAGCTACCGAAGACCGCGGGAGTGCGGGTAGCAGGCGACTGTCCATATCGCCTTCCAGGTCGCTGGCGGTGGAGCCAGCGACAGCAGACTTGGTGCCCGAGGAAAGCACCGTGGCAGTCCCGCTGGGGCGAAAGGCCACTCAGAAGTCTGTTAGGCTCGTGGACTTGGATGAGTCGGGCCAGGAGGGTTCCCCTCCTTCATTGGTTAGCGTCTGCGGTCTGACTAACCCACATGAAGCACTTGATGGAAAGGTTGCTCCAGAATGATATGCTCCAAAGGAGGGAGCTATATCAGCGCAGGTCTCCACGGGGGCCCGCGCCAGCGGCGCCTGTTACAGGGCTGCTCAGTGTCTCCCTCTCTGAGGAGGGCAGCACACGGGGTCGGTATCTATCTGACTCGGAGTTCGGAGACACAGCTGGTGAGCATACCCGGGGGCATGGGTCAGAAGTGCCAGTATTGGCATCACAATTTGCCATGCCGTCTCTATCAGGGGAACCCCTGGACGAAGACCTAGCCAGTAGCATCAATTACCTGGCCTCTCACCAGCTCCAGGATCTGGCCATGGAGGAGACTACCAACAAGTACCACACTCCTGCCAACTGTGCTTCTTTGAATGTGCCGGCCGTAAATCACTCCATATGCGGTTACATTGGAGCGGGCGTCAGAGCCCAGGAGATGTAGCTCCAAAAACATTTTAATTGCTCACATCATGCATTACGGCCTTTGCCAGGTCAGTGGATGGGGAGCTCCTGTCTGATACACAGCAGGACGCCATGGCATTAATGTGCAGTGCACACTTTGAAATTAATTGCCTGCGCAAAAATGCAATCCGGCCGGCACTGAACCCCAAATTCGCTGCGCTGTGTAAGGCCAGCAATGTCCAACTGGCCAATTACCTGTTCGGGGAAGATCTGCCAAAGCAGGTCCGGGAGCTGGACGATGAGGCAAAGACAGGGCAGCACCCCTACGCTCCCTTCAACACCAGGCGGTACACCGGAACTGGTGGGAGACCTGAACAAGTGGCACAGAGGTCCTTTTTAGGGGTGGGCCCAAGCCAGCCCACTGCCAAGATGCGTGGAGGGCACCCGCCATCAGTCCTACCCCCGAAGTCTCGGGGGCGGAAACCAGCACCATACCGCCAGTAACATCTGAGGTAGGTGAATCTAGTTCCTTACGGAACTCATTACACATGACTCAGTCATAAGTTGGAGGAAGATTGCAACATTTCTTGAATGAATGGCGTTGGATCACACCAGATCCATTTATACTGCACAGTATACAATGCTTCCAAATGGAGTTCCTTCTCAATTCGCTACCACCCACAAAACATTCACCAAACCGCACATATGTTTTTTTCACAACAGTAAAGTTTAGATGTACAAGCTGAAATTAAAACTTTACACAAAAAAGCGATCATTGAGAGGTCGTCTCATAAACCTCACCAATTTGTATCTAACATATTTACTAAGCAAAAGAAGGATGGAGGATGCTGTATCATCCTAGACTTGAATGAACTTAACAACTTTGTGCAGTATAAACACTTCAAAATGGATAACTTTGTTACTGCCATATAACTGGTTTCTAAAGGAGGTCATATGGCATGCATTGACCTATTCTGTGCCCATTCACAGGGAGCACAGGAGATATTTGAAGTTTAACTGGATGGGACAATTGTGGCAGTTTAAAGCATTGCCTAATCGGCTGACTTCAGCTCCCAGACTGTTTACAAAACTATTAAAACCAGTCCTGGGGCTACTCCGAGCTCATAATCATATTGTCATGGCATATTTGGATGACATTCTAATCATTGGGGAAACCATGAAATTAGCTGGATCATCTGTTTCAGCCACCAAACTCATGCTTGAGAGATTGGGGTTCCTCATCCATCCAGTTAAGTCCAAATTGATACCTACCAGGATAATTGATTACTTGGGATTTACCATTAACTCAATTCACATGTATGTGACTCTGCCTTGGGGCAAGCAATCAGAATTAATAGAAGCCTGTAACAATCTCATTGTTAAGCAGCAGCATTCAAGTAGTTAGTGTAATTGGCAAACTAGTGGCTGCCTTTCCAGTGGTACGGTTCGGGCCTTTGCACTATCAAAATTTACAACGTGCCAAGGAGCAGGCAGTTAAATTCCATGCAGGTCACTTCGGTAGACCTATGCAATTGCCAGCAGAGGTCATTGTTGAATTACAATGGTGGGTAACGAATATTCGTCATTGCTCCAGAAAAATCTTAGTCGAGACACCATTGGTTATCATACAAACCGATGCAAGCGCCCTAGGATGGGGAGCTACAAATACCATCTCTAGCTGCAGTGGTAGATGGAATGTGCAGGAGTCATTAATTCTTCAGCAACATGGTATTAACTACTTAGAGTTGTTGGGAGCACTCTATGGGCTGAAGGCTTATTGTAGCAATATGCAACATGTGCATGTTCAACTTCAGATTGACAACGCTACAGCGGTGGCATACGTAAATCACATGGGTGGAATCAAGTCTGTATCTTGTGATAAATTGGCTAACCTTATCTGGCACTGGTGTATTACAAGGAACATTTGTGTTTCAGCCATCTACCTACCAGGTAGATAAAACATGGTGGCGGACACTAGATCACGGAAATTCAATGACAACACATAATGGATGTTGAATCATGAAGTGTTTAACAACATTGTCGCTCGGTATGGCGTTCCGGATATTGATTTGCTCGCATCCAGACTAAATCACAAGTTACCCAAATATGTATCATAGGAACCAGACCATGGGGCAATGGCAGTAGATGCGTTCTCGCTACACTGGGGAGGAATGGTTTTGTATGCTTTCCCCCCATTTTGCCTCATCAATCGGTGCTTGGCAAAAATCAAGCAGGACAACGCCACAGGCATTTTAGTAGTGCCTGACTGGCCTACACAGCCTTGGTTCCCACTAATCCTGGCAATGATAACACAGCCTTTTATGGCTGTCCCCAAAAGCAGGAAACTGCTGGTTCACCCAGTGACGGGGAGTAACCATCCACTACATGACCGAATCAATTTATTCGTTTGCAGATTCTGAGGAGACCATACCTGGGGCTCGGATTATCAGAACATACAATGGATGCGAGAACTGCGGCCTGGAGGGACAGTCCTAAAAAACAGTACACCTCTCACATCAAGAAGTGGGAGATGTTCTGTTCTATCTCAGACATAACGTATGACTCAGCACGAAGCACGGATGTCTTGGAATTTCTATTTACCCTATACTATGATCAGAAATTGAGCTAAAGTGCCATCAATAGTGCCAGGAGCGCATTATCCTCATACTTAGTGATGGGATCGGGTCACCACTCTGTAGGAACTCACCCTTTAATAACAAGGTTTATGAAGGGCATTTTTAACTCTATACCACCCAGACCCTGGTACACGGAGATATGGGATGTGAGCGTGGTGCTCACACTGCTTCGCCAGTAGGCACCAGCTTTGTCCCTGCCTTTATCTAAACTCACCCTCAAGGTGGTCATGCTCATGGCGCTGGTCTCAGCACAACGGGCCCAGACGTTACACAAGTTATGACTGGACAACATGATTACATCTGTTAATAATATTACCTTTTTCATTTATGATTTGATCAAACAGAGCAGACTGGGGATGTCAGACCTCAAGCTAGTGTTCCTGGCATACCCCATGCACCCACGGTTGTGTGTAGTAACACACATTCCACAATACATCAAGGTCACCAAGAGCCTCAGAAGCTCCGAATCATCTGTACTGATAAGTTACAAAAAATCTTTTCATAAGGTATCAGTGTAAACCATTTCTAGATGGTTAAAAGAGGTCCTGGCAAGTGCAGGAGTGGACACTGACACTTTTAAATCTCACTCCACCAGGGCTGCATCTACTCTGGCAGCGAGGGCAATGGACATCCCTCTTGACCACATCCTAACGGCTGCAGGATGGTCCAATGAACAAACGTTTCGAAGGTTTTACAATAAACCAATTGCCAGACTGGGGGTTTTTGACAGTTCCATTTTAGATTCCGTTTCATAGTTTCCCCCCAGGATGGGAGGGGTCACTATTATTTTCCTTTCGTGATTAAAGCAACAGCATTTTTAAATAACGATGTCATGTCTGAATGCATTAATCTCTTTCACTCATCAAAGGTCAATCGATGTAGTGTGTGACGCTTGGACTCGTATCCGGCATGAAATCACAGAGCTTTGAAGTCTTCACGTAGTCACTCATGTGACTCCGAAGTAAAATAGTAAGATTAAATGTGAACTTACCACATTGACGTTTGATCTTTTTTTTATGAGGAGTTACGATGAGCGATTACATGCCCACCGCTCCCAACCCTCATATTATAAAGTGTTAAAGAAGGAACTGCAGATGCTGGAGAATCTAGGTTTACACAAAAAGCTGGAGAAACTCAGCGGGTGCAGCAGCATCTAAGGAGCGAAGGAGATAGGCGACGTTTCGGGTCGAGACCCTTCTTCAGACCATTTATAAAGGTCATCTGGTAGTTATAGTTCTCTCCAATCTTACTATGTTCATGTCAACTATTCTTATCTGTGATTTCACACCACTGCTTTGAAGATTGACGCGCATGCGGGCTGACGGCCTTCTTCACGTAATCACTCATCGTAACTCCTCATAAAATAAAGATCAAACTTCAAACTGATAAGTTCTCATTTAATCTTACTATTTTAATGAAGCCTTCTGCTTCATTTCTTTCTGGTTCATTCACCCTCTCTCTTACCTTTTCATGTGATAGTACCCATCTTCCTGGAACAGTGGATTAATGAAGTGTGAGAACGCTGTCTGGAGGGCCATGGGAAAACAAGAGACCCGGCCGTGCAGGCTGGTATCTATATTCCTACTGCTTCGTTGCAGCATCCACTTTAAGAACTCCATCTATAAAAGGCTTAGAGGGATATGGGTCAAATGCACACAGATAGGACATCTTGGTCAGCACGGGCAAGCTGGGCCGAAGGGCCTGTTTTCTTGCTGTATGGCTCTATGACTCTATATATTTCTTTATTAGAAATATTTTGTATAGCTGAGAGCATTTGTTCACCAGTAACGATACAGTGGTTTAGTTTTGTGATACAGCATGGACACAGGCCCTTTGGCCGACCGTGGCCACGCCGACTGGTGATCATCCATACACTAGTTCTAACCTACACACTAGGGACAATTTACAGAAGCCAATTAACCCACGAACCTGCACGTCTTTGCAGTGTGGGATGAAACCGGAGCATCCAGAGAAAACCCCACACAGCCAGCACCACTTACCAGGATGGGACACGAGTCCCTGGCGCTGGAAGGCAGGAACTCTACCGCTGCGCCACCATGCCACCCACCCCTGATATGAAATTGTTCTGATTCATTTAGCAATGCAATGCAAACAGCAGCAGCACAGGAACAGAACCATTTATTTAGTGGAAGCTAGTTTACAATTGGTCAATTGAAGAAGTGGCCAAGTTGACCTTGGGGAGACCACAAAATGGTTAATTCTAACTAATGCCCAAATGCCAGAAGGATTGCAGTGCTTTGCCCATATGGAATGAGCCAAGGCTGGTCGGTGGACCTCTATACGTAACAAACGTTGCCTCTCCATTCCCTTCACAGATTGTGCCTGGTGCATTGTTCCTCCTGCACATTGTGTTTTGCTCCAGATTCCAACATCTGCAGTTCCCCATTTCTCAAAGAAACATAGAAACATAGAAAATAGGTGCAGGAGTAGGCCAATCGGCCCTTCGAGCCAGCATCCCCATTCAATTTGATCATGGCTGATCATCCAAAATCAGTACCGCGTTCTGGCTTTTCCCAGCATCCCTTGATTCCCTTAGCCCTAAGAGCTAAATCTAACTCTCTCTTGAAAACATCAGGTGAATTAACTTCCACAGCCTTCTGTGGCAAAGAATTCCACAGATTCACAACTCGCTGGGTGTAAAAGCTTTTTCTCATCTCAGTCCTAAATGGCCTACCCTTTAGACTTAAACTGTGACCCCTGGTTCTGGACTCCCCCAACGTCAGGTACATGTTTCTTGCATCTACCCTGTCCAATTCTCGAGGAATTTTATATGTTTCTATAGGATCTCCTCTCATCCTTCTAAATTCCACCGAATACAAGCCCAGTCGACCCATTCTTTCATCATACGTCAGTCCCGCCATCCCGGGAATTAACCTGGTGAACCTACGCTGCACTCCCTCAATAGCAATAATGTCCTTCCTCAAATTAGGAGACCAAAATTGCACACAATACTCCAGGTGCGGTCTCACTAGGGCCCTGTACAAATGCAGTAGGACCTCCTTGCTCCTAAACTCAAATCCTACAATTGGAAACAGAAATTATAACAAGATAACACTTGGCCAACTGAAGAAGTGGCCAAATTGATCTTGGCGAGACCACAAAATGTTTAATTATAACTAATTTACATTTAATTATACTCCATGTATATCCAGCATTATTATATTGCTGAAAGTTTAGGCAAAACATGGTTTAAATTGACCTGTGATTTGAATTGAATTGAATTGAATATATTTTATTGACCAAATATGTATACATACAAGGAATTTGCCTTGGTGCTTTGCTCGCAAATAACAACACGATATACAGTAGACAATTGAAAAGAAATCATTATAATTTAAACATGTGAAGAATGAAATAAAATCCCAGAGCAAAATGAGGCTACAGACTTTTAGCTGTTGAGTAGAGCTACTGCTTGTGCGAAAAAAAGCTGTTTTTATGTCTGGCTGTGGCAGCTTTGACAGTCTGGAGTCGCCTTCCAGAGGGAAGTGATTCAAAGAGTTTGTGGCCAGGGTGGGAGGGGTCAGAGATGATCTTGCCCGCTCGCTTCCTGACCCTTGCAGTGTACAGTTCGTCAACGGGGGAAGGTTGCAGCCAACAACCTTCTCGGCTCATCGAGCGATGCGCTGCAGCCTCAGGATGTCGTGCTTGGTGGCTGAGCCAAACCAGACCATGATGGAGAAGGTGAGGACAGACTCTATGATGGCCGTATGAAACTGGACCATCATTGCTTGTGGCAGATTGTGTTTTCTCAGCTGCCGCAGGAAGTACATCTTCTGTTGGGCCTTTTTGATTGTGGATTCGATGGTGGCCTCTCATTTAAGGTCCCTGGAGATGATGGTTTCAAGGAATCTAAATTACTCCACAGATGTGACGGCGGTGTTGTTGATGGTGAGTGGGGGGAGGGGGAGCTCTCCTGAAGTCTACAATCAATTCCACTGTCTTAAGAACATTGAGCTCTAGGTTGTTGCTACGGCACCAGGACACCAGCTGTGTCACTTCCTGTCTGTAGGCAGATTCCTCCCCATCCTGAATCAGTCCAATCAGTCTGAAGAAGGGTCTCGACCCAAAACGTCGCCTATCTCCTTCGCTCCTTATATGCTGCTGCACCCGCTGAGTTTCTCCAGCCTTTTGTGTACCCCCAATCAGGGTTATGTTGTCCGCAAACTTGAGAAGCTTGACAGAGGTTTCTGTGGAGGTGCTGTCGTTGGTGTAGAGAGAGTAGAGAGTACGCAGCCTTGCGGTGCTCCTATTCTGAGTGTTTGCGGGATGTACTTTCCCAGCCTCACATGCTGCTTCCTGTCTGTCAGGAAGCTTGTGACCCACCGACAGAGGGGTTCAGGCACAGTCAACTCGGAATGTTTGGAATGTAGTAGCACAATGGTGTTGAATGCAGAGCTAAAATCCACAAACAAAATCCTCGCATAGGCCCCCTTGCGGTCTAGGTGCTGGAGGATGAAGTGCAGGCCCAGGTTGACTGCATCATCCACAGATCTATTGGCCCGGTATGCAAACTGCAGAGGGTCCAGCAGGGGGAATCGTGATATTTTTCAGGTGGGCCAGCACAAGCCTTTCAAGGGTCTTCATGACTACAGAGGTCAGTGCGACAGGCCTGTAGTCATTAAGACAAGTAATCCTTGGCTTTTGGGGTACGGGAACAATAGTGGAGACTTTGAAGCAGGCAGGGACAGTGCAGGTTAGCAGGGACTAATTGAAAATGTCTGTGCAGACTGTTGCCAGTTGTTCGGCACAGAGCTTGGGGGTAGAGGGGGAAACATTGTCTGGTCCTGGAGATTTCCGAGCTTTTCTGTCTCCTCAATAGCTTTTCCACCTCCTCAACTGCTATTGTTAGTGATGGAGAAGTGGCCAGACTGGTGTTTGTTTGCATCAACTCTATTCAGATTTTCCCACACACACACTGGGGGCAATTTACAGTAGCCAATTTACCTATCCACCCACGTATCTTTAGGATGACGGAGGACAGCAGAGCACCTGGTAATAATCCATACGGTCACATGCAGAACGTGCAAACTCTGCTTAGACAGAATCCAAGGTCAGGTTTGTGACCAAGTGCACCACTGTGCCATGACTTGCAAGTATATCTATTGGTCTTCTGTTGAACAACTTTCCTTCTTATACAGATGCAAGGAACGGCAGATGCTGGTTTACACAAAAGGACATGAGATGCAGGAGAATCTCAGTAGGTCCAGCAGCATCTCTGGAGGACATGGATAGGCGGCACAGTGGCACAGCATCAGAGTTGCTGCCATACAGTGCCGGGTTCAATCCTGACTACGGGTGCTGTCTGTACAGTTTGTACATTCTCCCTGTGACCGCGTGGGTTTTCTCCAGTTGCTCCAGTTTCATCACTTGTCCATGTTCTGCAGAGATGCTGCCTGACCCGCTGAGGTGCTTCAACACTTTCTCAATCTTCCAGACTGCACAGATCCACAATCAGTACCCCGTTCCTTTCCTTCTTATATAGTCCTCCTCCCTTCTCATATTCCAGTGAAGAAAGCTAATGGCAATTTGGCCTTCATAACAAGAGGAGTTGAGTATAGGAGCAAAGAGGTCCTTGTGCAGTTGTACAGGACCCTAGTGAAATCACACCTGGAGTATTTTGTGCAATTTTGGTCTCCAAATGTGAGGAAGGGCATTCTTGCTATTGAGGGGTGCAGCGTAGGTTCACAAGGTTAATTCCCGGGATAGCGGGACTGTCACATGTTGATCGAATTGAGCGACTGGGCTTGTATACACTGGAATTTAGAAGGATGAGAGGGAATCTTATTGAAACATATAAGATTATTAAGGGATTGGACATGCTAGAGGCAGGAAACATGTTCCCGATGTTGGGGGAGTCCAGAACCAGCTTAAGAATAAGGGGCAGGCCATTTATAACGGAGATGAGAAAAAACGTTTTCACCCAGAGAGTTGTGAATCAACTCTCTGGGTGAAAAAACAACAACCTGGCTCTCAACATCAGGAAGAGACAATGAACTGATTTAGTAGGGGAAGGATGAGGTCCCACAAACCCGTTTATATCAACGGGTCGATGGTGGAGAGGGTCAATAACTTCAAATTCCTGGGCTTGCATACATCAGAAGATCTTTCCTGGACCCAGCACACTGATGCAATTGTAAAGAAAGCACGTCAGTGTCTCTACTTCCTGAGAAGATTACGGAGATTCGGCATGTCGAAGCGGATTCTCCTAAACTTCTACAGGTGCATGGTAGAGAGCATTCTGACTGGTTGCATCGTGGCCTGGTTCAGCAACTTGAACATCCAGGAGTGAAAAAGACTACAAAAAGTTGTAACCACTGCCCCTTCCGTCACCGGCTCCGACCTCCCCACCGTCGAAGGGATTTATCGTAGTCGCTGCCTCAAAAAGGCAGCCAAAATCATCAAGGACCCTCACCACCCTGGCCACACACTTATCTCACCACTGCCAACAGGAAGAAGGTACAGGAGCCTGAAGACTGTCACGTCCAGGTTCAGGAACAGCTTCTTCCCCACAGCCAACAGGCTATTAAACACAACGAATAAGCTGTGAGCTGTGAACTGCAAAAGACTATATTATTATTTGCTATTTGCACTATATTTGTTATTTATTGACCTTTTTCTTTTTTTTCTCCGTATATAAACACAATGTTTACATATTCACATATTCTGTTGTGCTGCAGCAAGTAAGAATTTCAATGTCTCGTCCAGGACATATGACAATAAAACAATCTTGTCTTGACTCTTGATCTGTGGAATTCTCTGCCAGTGGAGGCCAATTCTCTGGATGCTTTCAAGAGAGAGTTGGATAGAGCTCTTAAAGATAACGGAGTCAAGGGGTATGTGGAGAAGGCAGGAATGGGGTACTGATTGTGGATGATCAGCCAGGATCATAGTGAATGGCGGTGCTAGCTCAAAGGGCCGAATGGCCTATCAATCAATCACGTTTTATTTGTTTAGCACATTTAAAAACAACTCAGGTTGACCAAAGTGCTGTACATCAGTGCAGGTACTAATGTGCTACATACAATGTTGCACAGACCTAACAATACGTACATAAACTGTTTACAGTGTCTCCTCAGAGGGCCTCAAAAAACACTAGGGAGTAGAAATAGGTGTTTAGCCTCGACTTAAAGGAGTCGATGGAGGGGGGGCAGTTCTGATGAGGAGAGGGATGCTGTTCCACAGCCTAGGTGCTGCAACCTACTCCTGCACTTATTGCCTATTGTTTATTGTCTGTCACTGCAACTAAAAATAACTGCACAATATGCACTGTCTTGCAAATCTTTTTTTTTCTTTTGCTTTGTGCTAATCTTTTAAAATGTGTGCAGTAAGCTTTGATCAACAGAAATAAATGCTGCGCGCTGTAAAAATTACTTTACTGCTCACTCTCACATGTACAACACTGGTGCAAATGTCCCAATCGACCCAACTGGTTCCAGATCACCAGCTCATTAAAACCAATTGGTTGAAGGTAATTATGATTGCCAGGGAAATTATCTGCATCAATTGAGAAGAGATAATTGATGGTCAAATTAAACCAGACAAGCTATTCATATTCAATTGAGAAAGTGTGTTGCAATCTTTACTTTGTAGCTATAATAGATTCATTTACATTCATGCTTAAGTTTACCTAATGTTATTAAATGATTTACTAATTAGGATTTTAGAATTCAGTGCAAATAGCAACAGACTGGAGTGTGATGTAAATGCAATTTGTTTATATTGACTAAATTGAATTTAAGCAGTGTAGCATGCAGTTGTGTTTTATGTATTCAGAGCGGAACTTTCCCACATAAAGTATTGTAAGCTTCATTTATTTAGCAACAAGACTTTTGTACACAAGATAACTCCATTGATTGTGACTGTTATCCAGTCATTAAATGTTTAATACATGCTTTGGTATCTCACGGCACAGCAACTCCTTCAACGTTGCTAGATTGCTTCTCAAAAGAACAAATCACTTGAAAAATCACATCAGCTGGTAGGAAAAACTTTCAGGAATTTTAGGATGCAGACAAATAGATATCCATGCAACCATTTATAATAGTCATAGAGTCATACAGCACGGAAACAGGCCCTTCGGCCCAACTTGTCTATGCCGACCAAGATGCCCCATCTACTCTGGTCCAACCTGCCCACATTTCGCCCATATCCCTCTAAACCTCTCCTATCCATGTACCTGCCCAAATATCTTTTAAATGCTGTTACAGTACCTGCCTCGGCTACCTCCTCTGACAGCTCGTTCCATATATCCATCACCCTCTGTGTGAAAAAGTTGTCCCTCAGGTTCCTCCTATTAATTGTTTCTCCTCTCATCTTCAACCTATATCCTCTGGTTCTTAATTCCCCTACTCTGGGTAAAACAACTCCATGCATTCATTCTACCTATTCCTCTCATGATCTTATACACCTCTATAAAATCGCCGCTCATACTCCTGCGCGTCAGGGAATAAAGCTCTAGCCTGCCCAAGAGCTCAGGCACCTCAAGACCTGACATTCTGTTGTCTATATTTTCCTTTCTAAACCACAGTATAACGGTGGCGCAGCGGTAGAGTTGCAGCTTTACAGAGCTTGCAGTGCCGGATACCCGGGTTCGATCCTGACTACGGGTGCTGTCTGTACGGAGTTTGCACGTTCCCCCTGTGAGCTGCGTGGGTTTTCTCCAAGATCTTCGGTTTCGTCCCACACTCCAAACGGCGTACCTGTATGTAGGTTAATTGGCTTGGCGGATGTGTAAATTGGCCCTAGTGTGTGTAGGACAATGTCAATGTGCGGGGATCGCTGGTCAGTGCGGACTCGGTGGGCCGAAGGGCCTGTTTCCGCGCTGTATCTCAAAACTAAACTAAAAACTAAATTATAATAGGAATGAAAATAAACTCTGCACAATTCTGTGGTGGGCAAGTAAGCTTGGATCCTTTATATAACGTGAACTAGGGAACTACACAGAAAGACTTAAACCTCGAGCAACTTGTTAAAATCGAAGAGGAAACTTAACCAGTTTGCAAAATTTCTCTTTAATCTCAAATATAACCCATTGCTCAAAATGCCAATTAAACTGTTCAACTGACTTCATTGAATTCAGTCATCATATGAAAGCTACATGAAGGTCAATGCTATTACTTCTTATCCAACCAGATGCCAAACCCAATCCCTTGATCTTACCTTGTCTGGCTATCAATATAGAATAGTGTGCATTGCTTCTCTGACAGACTGAATAATTTCAATGAACATCAGGCTTATCTGTGTGCTACCTGCCCTATCAGTCTGATTCCAACATACACAAGTTATTTGTCCTGAACGAACGCATTGCAAGCAAAGATTGAGAAGTAGGCACTCCAGAGTGAACAGAGACTAATCCTACCCCCCCAAGACCAACTAATACCTCCCTAAACCTATCGGAAAGAATTGCAGATGCTGGTTTAAATCGAAGGTATACACAAAATGCTGGAGTAACTCAGCGGGACAGACCTCCCTAAACCTAGCCTGGTCCCATTTATTAATTGTTTTAGTTTAGTTTAGTTTAGAGATACAGCATGGAAACAGGCCCTTCAGCCCACCGAGTCCACACTAACCAGCGATCAACCGTACACTAATTCTATCCTACGCGATCGGGACAATTTTACCAAACCTGTATGTATTTGTTGTGTGGGAAGAATCCCAGATAGAACCCACGCGGTCACAGGGAGATCGTACAAATTCCGTACAGACAGCACCCGTAGTCGGGATCGAAACCACGTCTCTGGCAGCAATTTTGCCTCTGCGCCACGATACTACAATTGCTCTGTCCGAATATGGAATATATCCATCTGCATGCTGTGGATCCAATAATGGTCCTCTATGAATAAGGTGATCAGTTTTGCTGTGTGGAGTTACAGTGTCCAGTACAATGTATAGAGTGCGTTCCTGTATATCTGGATTGAACCCGGGTCTCTGGCACTGCAAGGCAGCAACTCTACTACTATGCCACTGTGCTCCCCCATATTTTATCGATGTTTCAAATTTCTAGTTCTAAATTTTAACACAGTCCAAAAATAGTTACTTGGTTTTGCATTCCTTAACAGTTTGGATCAACTACCGTCGGCTGAAATGTGAGGGGTGGGGGGAAGCAATTGTCAAAGTGGCAGCATCCTATGGGGTCAGTCACAGACAATCGAAGGACAAATTAAGATGCATCTGACAAGGTGAGAAGGGAAAGACAATAGACAATAAGTGCAAGAGTAGGCCATTTGGCCCTTCGAGCCAGCATGATCATTCAATGTGATCATGGCTGAAAGTAGACACCAAAAGCTGGAGTAACTCAGTGGGACAGGCAATATCTCTGGAGAGAAGGAATGGGTGATGTTTCAGGTCGAGACTCTCCTCCAGACCCAAAATGTCACCCATTTCTTCTCTCCAGAGATGCTGCCTGTCCCGCTGAGCTACTCCAGCATTTTGTGTCTATCTTCGGTTTAATCCAGCATCTGCAGCTCCTTCTTACACAACGTGAGAAAGAAACTTCTTCAGCGCAGACATTAACTTTGCAACCTGAGCAAAGAAAAATTGGAATTTATTTTCTCTAAAACATCTTATGAACGTAGAACAGAGAACAGTACAGCAAAGGGGCAGGCCCTTCGGCCCCACAATGTCTGCACCGAACGTGATGCCGACCATCCCTTATCCAACTGCGCATGACCCATACCCCTCCACATGCCTATCCAAAAGCCTCCTGAATGCCTCGACCACCAACACTAGCAGTGTGTTCCAGGACTCATCGCCCTCTGTGTAAAAAAAGTTGCCTCACTCTTCGCCTTTCAACTTTGACCTTCTCACCTTACAGCAATGAAACGGGGAGAATAGGCTGTAATATGTTAGCATTTAGACAATAGACAATAGGTGCAGGAGTAGGCCATTCGGCCCTTCGAGCCAGCACTGCCATTCAATGTGATCATGGCTGATCATCCCCAATCAGTACCCCGTTCCTGCCTTCTCCCCATATCACCTGAATCCACTAATTTTAAGTGCCCTATCTAGCTCTCTCTTGAAAGCATCCAGAGAACCTGCCTCCACCGCCCTCTGAGGCAGAGAATTCCATAGACTCACCACTCTCTGTGAGAAGAAAATGTTTCCTCGTCTCCATTCTAAATGGGTTACTCCTTATCCTTATTTACACGTAGCACTCCCAGCATTTCTAATGCCCACTATGCAGCTTCATCGAGCTTGTCAATAATTACCTGAAGTCTCATTCTTTTTCATTATCTCACTGAATATCCGCTCACATTCAAACACTATAATTGATGAAACCCTTAAAAATATTAACTGCAGTCTTGCCTGGAACTTGTTAATTTTCCCGCGAGTTACTACACGGATGTTCAGGTATCTTGCACTCGGCCCTCGTCTCCTTGCCTTTAAAGCCGACTTCATATCTTTCCTCAAAAGTTGACATCTTTGAGTTTTTGACTGCCTTGTCAATTCTTCTTCTCAATGTTAGGTTTAGTTCAGAGACACAGCATGGAAACAGGCCCTTTGGCCCGCCAGACCCACACTGACTGTTAATCACCCCTTCACACTCGTCCAATATTTTCCCTTTCTCTCATCCACTCCCTGCGCACTAGGGACAATTTACAGGGGGGCAATTAGCCTACAAACCCGCACGTCTTTGGGATGTGGGAGGAAACTGGAGCAACCGGACAAATCCACGTGGACACAGGGAGAACGTGCAAACTCTGTACAGACAGCGCCCGTAGTTAGGATCAAACCCAGATCTCCCATGCTGCGAGGCAATGTGTTAAAATTCTTTCATCTTTCTGAATGTATAATCTTTCAGAAATCTGTGAGGCAGAGGCTCTAGCAGCTGTAGCAACACAGTGCTGCCACCTTCAATGCCATGTAGAGGTACATTCCACTGTTAAAATTGCTGCACAAATGCAAGCAATTAGATACGTTGGCAAGCTGTGACATTGGACACGAAATCAGCAGCACTTCCTGGACTTGAATATAGATAAATGATACCTACACTTCACCTTTGTGCTGTTTAGGTTAGTTTAGAGATACAGCATGGAAACAGGCCTTTGTCCCATTCGACCATTGATTGCTCAATCACACTGGTTCTATGTTATGCCACTTTCCCATCCACTCCCTACACATTAGGAGCAATGTTCACGTCTTTGGGATGTGGGGGAAACTGGAGCACCCAGAGGAAACTCACTGGGTCACAGTCAGTGTCAAAGGGAGAACATGCAGACAGCACCCGAGTCCAGGATCGAACCTGTGTCTCTGGCGCTGTGAAGTAGTGGCCCTACCAGCTGCACCACTGTGCTGCCCCCCTTCAATTTGAGTGGCACAGTGGCGCAAAGGTAGAGTTGCTGCCTTGCAGTGCCAGGCACCCGGGTTTGATCCTGACTCCGGGGGTGCTGTCTGTATGGAGTTTGGCCATTCTCCCTGTGACCTGCATGGGTTTACTCCCAGTGGAGTCTCGACCCGAAACGTCGCCTATCTCCTTCGCTCCTTAGATGCTGCTGCACCCGCTGAGTTTCTCCAGCTTTTTGTGTAACCCTGGGTTTACTCCCACATGGGCAGAAATCCTTGGGGGGCCTGTCCCCCCCCCCCCCCCCCACATGTTTTGTGAGATGGGGGACAATCCCCCCCCCATGTAATTTATGAAACATGATGCAGCAAAACCGAAGCCTCCGCAGTCGAGTCGAGTCGCAGCCGCTGCGCCTCCACAGCCTCCGAAGTCAGCCAGCTCCGCGATGGTAAGTCCACAGTCTCTGCAACCGGAGCCCTCAAGGTCGAAGGTTGATTCCAGTTGGAAGCCGCCTTCTCCTAGAATCTAGCTCCTGTGTCAGGTGGGCTCGCTTGCCCCGGGACTGGCTGCAGCCCCCAGATCGCAAAAAATAATTGAAAATAAAAACGCCTGCGGGATTTCGGGTTACGGGCCCGTGGGCCATAGGTTGCCGACCCCTGTCCTAGACGCCAAGCCCCATTGTGTCCCCCGCATGTTTTAAAAGTGATTTCCACCCTTTGAAATAATTTGTGCAACTTTGTTACGTTAATTGGCTTCTGCAAATTGCCGCCAGTGTGTAGGATGCAAAACTGGAATAACATAGAACTGGTGTACGAGTGGTCGTTGGTCGGTGCAAACTTGGTGGGCCGAAGGGCCTGTTTCGATGCTGTGTCTCTCAGCTCAACTAAACTAAACTCTCAATGGGACCATGTATTATTAATTGCTTTTATTTTCATATGTTGATGGAAGTCATAAAACATGTCTAGGGAGTTGGATAGCTGTTTGCCGCTGCACACATTACCACTTTTGTTGTGTAACGAATGTGGGTTGGAATACAGGGGGGGGGGGGTAAATGATTTTTCAGCCCTGCCCATTAAAAATAACTCATTACGCAGTCTGCTAAGCCCTTTGTCATACCGTTTATTGTAGTAAGAGTTTCCCTGACATAATTATGCTTTAATTATGCATTGTCCACAGCCCTTCCATTATGCAAGTGGAGCAACACAGAGTCAGCTTGAAGCATAATTACCAGTTGTGCAACTCTCTTGTAGTTTGGATTGATGAACGATAAACCAAATTATTATTTAAAAGTTGGGGTGCAATGAAATCATTAAATGGGAAGGGTTAGCATAGGACGTTGGCTTATATTGCAATGGGAATTATGTATAAAATAGAAAGGTTTATAAAGTAAGACTCCATTTAGCATACTGCACATAATTTTAATGTCCATCTTTAAGTTCGTTCGCCCGTGTGTTTCAGACGATGTCACTCGCTGTTGGCTTCTTTCGTCATCCAACATGTTGACAGAATTGGTCGCTCAACGCGTCACAGAGCGCATCGTGTCGTCGCTTGCAGGGATCGCCACGAGGAGGCTTCTGTCGTGATGCCTCATCTTCAAGTGAGGATATATTAGCAACGGAGGCTGATTTCTGAAATAAAGAGGAAAGGCAGTTTAGTTTGGAACCCTGCTCATTGGTCTTTCGAAGGATGAGAAGTGATAAGGTCATAGTCTTGGAGTCATATTGCACCAAAGCAGGCCCTTCGGCCCAACTCACCCAAGCTGACCAAGATGCCCAATTTAGGTTGATCGGATTTGCCTGTATTTGGCCTATACTCCTCAGAACCTTTCCTATCCATGCCCAGGTGTCTTTTAAATGTTATTATTACATGACCTCAACAACCTCCTCTGGCAGCTTGATCCATGTACCCACCACTGTCCCCACTATGTGAAAACGTTGCTCCACAGGTTCCTAATAAATCTTTCTCCTCTCATCTTAACATATGTCCTCTGATTCTTAATACTCGAACTCTGGGTAAAAGACTGTTTCCATTCACCCTACATATGTACTTTATTGGGATCATCCCTCAACTTCTGTCCTCCAAGGAATATAGTCCTAGCCTGCCCAACCTTTCCTCGTGAGCTCAAGCCCTCGAGTCCAGGCAACATCCCCTTAAATCTTCTCTGCATTCTTTCCAGAGAAGTGATGGTTGGTTAGTTTAGTCTAGTCTAGTCTAGTTTAGTTTAGTTTAGTTTAGTTTAGTGATACAGCATGGAAACAGGCCATTTGGCCCACTGAGTCCACCCTAATCACCCTTTCACACCAGTACGTCTTACACACTGGAGACAATTTACGGAGGAAACCAGAGCACCCGGAGAAAACCCAAGCGGTCACAGGGAGAACGTGCAAACCTCACACAGACAGCACCCGTAGTCAGGGTAGAACCTGTGTCTCTGGCGGTGTGGGACTACAGCTCTACCGCTGTGCCGTCGATCTTATTGAAACATATTAGATTCTGAGAGAGATTAATCGAGGGTGTCATTTGGTGTGGATGTTTAGAACTTGGAATTTAGTTTCTGAATAAGGGGTCATACATTTAAGATGGAAATTAGAAGGAATTCCTTTCTTTCAATGCAGCAAAGATCTGTAAAGGAAGAATCACTGAATATAGTTAGGCCTGAGATTTTTGATATTTGAACTCCAAGGAAGTTCAAAGACCTGTGACCCTGCTAGAAATTGTTGGGGAAGTTTTAGGAAAGTAATAGTGAAGTGGGTATGAGTGTAGGCTCCACCTTTCCTTGATCATTGTTGTTGCCGTTGATTTGTTTTTTCCATACCTTTCATTTATTTCTTCCTTGTACCTTTTCATACCAGACTGATTTCTGGGATGCCAGGACTGTCTCATGAACAAAGATTGCATAGACTCGGTTTATACTCTCTAGAATTTAGGAGATTGAGAGGGGATCTTATAGGAACTTACAAAATTCTTAAGGGGTTGGACAGGCTAGATGCAGGAAGATTGTTCCCGATGTTGGGGAAGTCCAGGACAAGGGGTCACAGCTTAAGGATAAGGGGGAAATCCTTTAGGACCGAGATGAGAAGGACTTTTTTCACACAGAGAGTGGTGGGTCTCTGGAACTCTATGCCACAGAGGGTAGTTGAGGCCAGTTCATTGGCTATATTTAAGAGGGAGTTGACGTGGCCCTTGTGGCTAAGGGGATCAGAGGGTATGGAGAGAAGGCAGGTACGGAATACTGAGTTGGATGATCAGCCATGATCATATTGAATGGCGGTGCAGGCTCGAAGGGCCGAATGGCCTACTCCTGCACCTAATTTCTATGTTTCTATGTCTATACCTCTAGGTTCCTTATCCCATGACACTCAGTCTGAAGAAGAGTCTCGACTCGAAGCATCACCTAGTATTTTTCTCCAGAGCCGCTGAGCCGCTCCGCTGAATATAGGGCCTGTCCCACTCATCATTTACGTGTCACGACGCATGACGCGTGGTGAGGCGTGGTGGCGTAGGCAGTGATGCGTGGTCGTGCACGGCACCCCAGGATTTTTTGGGATTCACAAAATCTTCGCTCGCCACCTGCGTAACGCGCAAATGACGTCCAAGTGAGACAGGCCCGTTACTCCAGCATTTTGTGACTATCTTCGGTGTAAACGAGCATCTACACTTCCTCCCTACATGTCAATAACAGAGTAATGAACTAGACCAGAGGCAGGCCTGTCGAGAAAATTAACTATTCTACCCTGAATTTAATTGACCTTATAGTCACAGAACTGTGAGCACAGAAACAGGCCCTTCAACCCTTAACATCCATATTGATTTTATTGCCCATCTTAACTAATGTAATTTGCCAGTGTTTGGACCATATCTTTCTCAGCCTTGCCTGTTCAAATACCTGTCTAAACAGCTCTTAAACAGTAATTGGATCTGACTCCCCCACCTCTTCCGTCAGCGCATTCTTGTAGGTTGCTGTCGATTTCTCCACCCCACTCCAAATATCCTAGCAGAGAATCTGTGGGAGGCCGTGTCCCACAGGCAGGGCTGATAGAATAGAAGCTCAATCTGCATGAGCGTGGTGCATTGATAGAAGGCGCAAGGAACTGCAGATGCTGGTTTACAAGAAATAGACACAAAGTTCTGGAGCAACTCATCGGGTCAGGCAGCATGTCTGGAGAACTTGGATCAGCAACATTTCAGGTCGGGTCCCTTCTTTAGAGTGAAGAGCACTGAAACATCATCTATCCATGTTCTCTAGAGATGCTGCCTGACCCCCTGAGTTACTCCAGTATTTTGCGGTGCATTAATATATTGGATTTAAATGATGTCTGCAATTTCCTAAAGTAAGCAATCAGGTATGCCCCTGTCCCACTTAGGAAACCTCTGGAGACTTTGCGCTCCAACCCAAGGTTTCCGTGCGGTTCCCGGAGGTTTTTGTCCGTCTCCCTAATGGTCGAAAGTGGTTTCCGCTTCTTCTATGTTCCGGCAATTATTTCAAAAAATTCAAAACCGGCCGCGACTAAAAATAGGTTGCCGTTTTAAAAATCGGTAATTTTTTAATTGAAGCCGGTTGCGATGCTAGTTGAAGGTGGTTGCCGGAGGTTGCAGGTAGTGGAAGGTAAGACCTCCCTGGTGGAATAGAACTGGGTGAAAAAAAGGTCTTACCTTCCACTGCCTGCAATCTGAAGTAATCGGCGGAACATAGGAGAAGCAGAAACCACATTCGACCATTAGGGAGACTGACAAAAACCTCCGGGAACCGCACGGAAACCTTGGGTGGGGCGCAAAGTCTCCAAAGTCTCCAGAGATTTCCGTTCAGGTTTCCTAAGTGGGACAGGGGCATTACTCTGCTCAAGTGACAATAGAACATAAGCTACCAATGAATCAAGAAGATAGGTATTGGCTAGTTTTTAAAAGAGATAATTTCCTCGTCATCATAAGCCTTTCACACAGCGAAAAAATAGAAATCAGTTTGATTGATATATGCTGTTGGATTGACTAATGTTGTTCTTTTGCTTGGGTGCCAAGACTCCCTGCCAATACCCTGTCAACTTCAACAACAAGATTACATCTTTACTACCTCATTAAATATTATTCTGCACTATTGCCAGCCTTTTTGCATTAAGGCCATCATTTAACCTCAGTGTAGGAAGGAACTGCAGATGCTGGTTTACGCTGAAGATAGGCACAATATGCTGGAGTAACTCAGCGGGAACAAGCAGCATCTGTGGGTAGAAGGAATGGGTGGCGTCTTCTTTAGACTGAGCGTCTGCGGAGAGAGAGGCGCGGAGAATTGGAAGGGCAAGGTGTGAAACATACAAGGCATACAAAGATTAAATTTAATCAGGAGGACAGTCAGACTGGTCGGAGAACTAAGATGGGGGAGGGATGGAGAGTGAGGGAAAGTAAGAGTTACGTGAAGCTCAGAATGTATGTAGGCATGACCAAAGATCCGATTCTCTAAATGACCAAGTAACCAAATTAGTAGATAATGAGTATAATTTTATCAACTCAGGCAAAGCGGTTGGAACTTATCAATCTGTAGCTAATATTTATATATCTCAATAATTGCCCTATCCAGGATTTCATTCTCCAATGCATTAGGTTAATGGGGTCATTCAAAGAGCAGAGACATTTCCTGAATGCGTTGCTTTCTGCTTGTACCATTCCTGCTGTGACATTGCAATGACTGAATTAATTTGCATTAATCATATTCCAATGCAGGTTAGCCTGTCAGTAGTTTTAAATACTTGTCTAACTGGAACTAACATTACATTTCCTATCTCTTTTTTAGAAGTCAAATTCGAACAGGCATTTTGATGGGAAATTCATCTTTGATCAGTCGCATTCAAGTTGAGCTAGAGTTTTAGCTGCCCACTGTAATCCCTCCTGACTTTCACTGCGAGCATTTCCATTTAGCTTTCCAAGTGTTGAAATTCCAAAGTGGAATTTCAACACTTAAATGGCCATAAGGCAAATTATTTTACAATGAGCATTTCCAGGCCAGATGACGTTGGTTATACATTGACATTAGAAACACAACGATGATGAGTATTGTCAAGTGCAAAGTTGAAAACAACTCAATTGGCAAAATCCCTTCTCATCTTGGATGGCACGGTGGAGCAGCGTTGAGTTGCTGCCTTACAGCGCCAGAGACCTGGGTTCGATTCTGACTATGGGTGCTGTCTGCACAAAGTTCTCCCCATGACTGCGTGGGTTTTCTCCAGGTCCTCTGGTTTCCTCTCATGCTCCAAAGATATACAGGTTTGTAGGTTAATTGGCTTTGGTTAAAAACATTGTAAATTGTCCCTTGTGTGTTGGATAGTGCTAGTGTAATTGGATGATCGCTGGTTTAGTGGGGACTCGGTGGGCCAAAGGGCCTGTTTCCGCTCTCTATCTCAAATGTCTAAACTCCAAAGTCTAAAATTCACAATGAACTGAATGGTATCGTTCGATGTTGATTTTGATGAGGTCGAAATTAATTTATTTGGTGACTGATACTGCATAACAGGATAACAGCTGTGACTAAAACAGTGGCAAAAACTAAGCTGGTCAGGCAGCATATGTGGAAAGCGAATCAGTCTACCTTTTTGTCCGCAATCCTTTGTCAGAACAGTTTTGACAGCTGATTGTTCATCTTCCCACAGAGGCTGCCTGACTTGTACGTTCTTCCTGTGGCCGCTTTCTCTGGGTGCTCCGGTTTCCTCCCACACTTCAAAGGTGTACAGGTTTGTAGGTCAATTGGTTTCAGTAAAAATATTGTAAATTGTCCCTACTGTGTAGGATAGTGCTAGAGTAGGATTGCTGGTCAGTTTAGACTCGATGGGCTGAAGAGCCTGTTTGCACGCTGCATCTCTAAAGTCTAAAGTCTTCAGTCTAAAAGATCAGACTTACTGTAGGTGGGCATGCATTTACCTCAAATGCCTCTTGACTAATTGAGAAATCAATTTTTAGTTGCACAACATCAATTGATTATAGTCATACCGCAAGGGAGTCAGGCCCTTCGGCCCAAATTGCCCATGCCAACCAAGGTGCCCCTTCAACACTAGTTCAATCAGCCTGCATTTGCCCCATGTCCCTCCAAACCTTTCCTGTCCATGTACCTGTACAAATGTCTTTTAAATGTTGTTATAGTATCTGCCACAACTACCTCCTCTTATGTGAGCAAATGGGACGAGCTTGGGGTATCTTGGTCAGCATGGATTAGTTGGGCCGAATGGCCTGTTTCCATTCTGCATGATCTATGGCACCATTGGTTGAAAGATACAGCATGGAAACAGGCCCTTCGGCCCAACTCATATATGCCGACCTATTGCTTAACCCAGCTGGACCCACTTGCTTTGTCTGGCTCACATCCATTCAAACATTTCTGTCTGAAAACTAACATCCTCTGTCTCCTACCTTCAAGCCAATTTTGTCTCTCTTTGGCTGACTCCCCCTGGATCCAATATGCTAACCTTCCAGATCAGCCTCCCATGCTGTAGCTTGTCAAAGCAGGAGTGTACAAACTAGGAGGAAGATAAGTCTCGACCCAAAACGCCACCCATTCCTTCTATCCGGAAATGCTGCCTGTCCCACTGAGTTACTCCAGCATTTTGTGTCTATCTTAGTAGTGTACAGACTTTGGTGTTTGCAAACGGCAGGAATACAAAACACTCAGCCTTCAGAATGCTGTTTACTCTTCAAATCAAATTTCTCATTAAATGTTTAGGGGGATAGGGGCCAAAAGTAGGCAGGTGGGACTAGTTCAGATGCGACATGTTGGTTCTTGTGGGCAAGTTGGGCCGAAGGGCCTGTTTCCACACTGTATGACTCTATGACTGCAGCCATGCAGTGCGGAAACAGACCCTTCGGCCCACTGAGCCCGTGCCTGTTTTTAAGAGAAGCCTCTGAAACCCTCTATCAGCTGGCTGAATTAAGGTGACTCTGACAATACCTCCCATAGAATCCAGGCAAATGGCAGAACACAGCCTTCGTTCCAAGGAGATAGGATTCATCGGGCAATCACTGTCTTCAGTTTGGTCGGAAACTCTGTCTCCTTCCTGCCATAAACTGCACACACCAGTCCCAGCTCACAACATCCATGAAACTAGGCTGATCGCTGCATGCCAATGAAAGTCAGCTTTGCCATTTATACAAACACTAATCCAAACAAATCCTCCCGGTGCCTTTGAAATATTGTCAACATCAATGAATTCCCTCATTGCAGTTCTTGTAATTACAAGAGTGTGAATAAGATTGAAAGGTGATACAAATTGGCAGTTCTCACTGTGGCTGTCTTGAAAAAAGAGGACTTACTTGCTGAGCTTTAACACTGATGAAGATTTACCTCGTGAAGGGAAGACAGAATCCGATAATTGTTGTAAGATCGAATCACCCACATAAGGTAATCCAACTATTTATTTACAAAAATAGTGGGGCGGCACAATGGTGCAGCAGTAGAGATGCTGTCATAGAAACATAGAAACATAGAAAATAGGTGCAGGAGTAGGCCATTCGGCCCTTCGAGCCTGCACCGCCATTCAATGTGATCATGGCTGATCATCCAACTCAGTATCCCGTACCTGCCTTCTCTCCATACCCCCTGATCCCTTTAGCCACAAGTGCCACATCTAACGCCCTCTTAGCACCAGAGAACCGGGTTCGATCCTCACTACGGGTGCTGCCTGTACGGAGTTTGTACGCCCTCCCTGAGACCGCGTGGGTTTTCTCCAGGTACTCCTGTTTCCGCGAACATTCAGAAGACATACCGATTTGTAGATTAATTAGCATCAGTAAAGATTGTAATTTGTCCCTAGTGTGTTGGAGAGTGCTCGTGTATGTGGATTGCTGGTCGGCACGAAGTCGGTGGGCCGAAGGGCCTGTTTCCACGCTGTATCTCTAAACTAAACTAAATTGAACGTGCAGGTTTGGAGGTTAATTGGCTTCATTATGTAAGATGGTGCTCGTGTATGGGGTGATCGCTGGTCAGCACGGCCTTGGTGGGCCGAAGGGCCTGTTTCCACTCTGTACCTCTAAAGTCTAAAGTAAAGTAAAAAAATATGCAACATTTGGCCGCCCTCTACAGTATAAAAGGATGAGAGCAAAAAAAACAGCTGTAAAGTAATTTGCTTTATGATCCAAAGATTAAATGATTTTTACAAAAGTATCATGGTTCTGGGTCCGTGCCAAGTGACTTTAGTTCTGACTGAATCACATGACATGTTCCATTTTCCTCACTCAATGATATTTTATTAAGTATATTAATCTGAGTCTCCAAGCAAAACTGTTCGATGGATTTTTTTGTAACATTGTCAACGCCTGAAATGTAACGTCAAGGCTTGAGTTTAGTTTATTGCCACGAGGTATTGTGAAAAGCTTTTGCTAACCAGTCTGTGGGAAAACAATACATGATTACAATCGAGCCATGGAACAATGTCTCGTTTAGTGTAAGATAACGTTCAGTAAATTCCGATCAAAGATAGTCCGAATCTCCAAGGAGGTAGATAGTAGTTCAGGACTGCTCTCCAGTTGTGGTGGTTCAGTTTCCTGATAACAGCTGAGAAGAAATTGTCCCCGAATCTGGAGGTGTGCGTTTTTGCACTTCTAGACCTTTTGCCCAATGGGAGAGGGAGAAGAGAGAATGGCTGGGGTGCGAATTGTCCTTGATCATGCTGGTCTGCAGTATGATTTGACCGGGTTGCATGCAAAACAAAGTACCTAGTACCTAGTTACAAAACAATGTACCTGTACCTAGTTACACATGACAATAAAGTGTCGTTGAATCCTTACAATTAAATTGACTGGACAGTAAATATATAAATCTCTTCCCGTACACCTTAATATCCATGCGATGGTATCTCAGCGTCCCACACCATGAGCCTGTAAATTAATCTTCAGCATGGCAGAAGGTTTGTGCTTCAAACAATAGACCAAAACCACCAGGAAAATGCCAAGCTTTCAGATCGGTGTCAAAGAGAAGAGTGCAGAATGTTATTCAATCGAAGAACACATTTTTATTACACAAATCGGACGGCGCAGCGATAGAGTGCAGCCTTACAGCGCCAGAGACTCAAGTTCGATCCTCACTACGGGTGCTGTCTGTACGAAGTTTGTACGTTCTCCCTGTGACCGTGTGGGTTCTCTCCGGGTGCTCCGGTTCCCTCCCACACTACAGGTTTGTAGGTTAATTGGTTTGGACTCAGTGGGTGGATGAGCCTGTTTCCACGCTGCATCTCTGAACAATATACAAGGATAGATGGTTCCCAAAAACACGGATGAAAAATCGTGGGAAACAAAAGAGCACATAATGAAAGGCCCCCCACCATCCTCATTTATAATGTAATGGTTTGTTTGAACCTAACATTGTAATCAATTATTAGCAACATGTGTGCAAGACTATAGAAGAAAAAACATATTGGTTGATTTTGGCCGCAGGGTAAATAGATTAAGTTTGGCACAGATGTATTTGATATTGACTGCAGGCACAGAACTGAGACGGGTCTCTGCACCACTCCCGGCAGCTCCGTGAACAGAGCTTCATTTTACTCAAAGCCATTATTTATGTTCAGTTTATAAAACATTTCAGTGATTGTTCCCTTGGACTTTCATAGTGTCGTGCTCTTGAATAATTTTGGTAATAATCTTAAAGCTCTACGTCACACAATGTTCCATAATTATAGAACTGTGTTGATTTACTGATTCCTAATATTTTAACATGGCAGATAACTAAATCATTCTTAGTTTTACAGATTCAATGAGTGAAGCACAAAGTACTGGAGGAAGTCAGCATGTCAGGTAGGATCTCTGGAGGGCATGGACAGGCGATGTTTCGGGTCGGGCTGATTGTAGGAGGGGGAAAAAGCTGGTAACAGGGCTGTCCCACTTGGGCGACCTAATCCGCGAGTTCTGGCGAGTTTGCCCTCGACTCATACTCGCAGCATAGTCGACACGAGGTCGTAGGAGGTCTTCGTTACTCTCCATGCTCGAGAGTGGTCTCCGCGTACTGGAGGCCTCGGCTCGGTCGTGGCGTTTTTTTCAAAATGTTAAAACATGCCCGCGAGTAAAAAAAGGTCTCCATGGAAAGAAATCTACACTTATTTTATTCATAGGTTTGATCGTCGTAGGTCTTAGTAGGTTGGCATGTTAGTCGTAGGTTATCGAGGGTAGTCGAAGGTAGTTGTAGATAGTCTTCATCATAGTCGAAGGGAGGTCAAAGGAGATCGAAGGAGGTCGTCTTCACTCTCCACTATTCGGTATCCAATTTTCCCGAAGTTAGTCGTTGCTAGTCGTAACTAGTCGAAGCTGGTCTTCAACATAGTCGAAGGAGGTCTTCTACATAGTCAAAGATGGTCTTCAACATGTCATTTTTTCAAACTCTTCTAAACACGCCAATTAGGTTGCCCAAGTGGGACAGCCCCTTAAATAAGTGGGGGTGGGGCCAAAGCCTGCCGCGAGATAGGTGGATACAGGTGGATACAGGTGGATACAGGTGAGGGGAGATTGTTTGGCAAACGGGCGAAACCTGAAAATGCTGGAAGTTTACAAGAAGCTGGGCAGAACAAGTAGAGAGAGAGAAAATAGTTACTGTTTCAAGCTGATGACCTTCCATTACAACCAGGAAAAGTTAGGAAACAGATGTATTTGAAATTACAGAGAAGGAATAGAGTTACAGGAATGTTTATGTTTAGAGATACAGCATATAAACAGGCCCTTCGGCCCACCAGGTCCATGCTGACCATCGATCATCTGTTCACACTAGTTCTGCTATCCCACTTTCTCATCCATTCCCTTCACACTCAGGGGAATTTGTTTTTTTTTGCAGAGGCTAAGTAACCCACAAACCCTCAAATCTTTGGGATGTGGGAAGAAACCAGGGCACCCGGAGGAAACCCACGTGGACAAAGGTAGAACATGCACACTCCACACCGACAGCACCTAATCGAACCCGGGTCTCTGCCGCTGTGAGGCAGCAGCTCCGCCGGCTTTGGGATAGGGTGGAGACCAAGGGAGACGGACAACACAAGTGGAGGTGTTGGGTGAGAGAGGACAGAGGACATGGACAGGTGTGGAGAGGGTCCCGACTTGAAACACCACTGTCCATGATCCCCAGAGATGCTGCCTGACCTGCTGAGTTACTCCAGGACTTTGTGTCTATTTCTAACGCAGAAAAAGCAAGGCAGGACGCAAAACACTACAGATGCTAGAATCCAATAATTCGTAGAATTAACTATGCAAAATTGAAATGTAATCATTTTGTCTGCTTTCCTTCAATGATCAAAGGGAGAAACTGCAGAAATACTTCCACATAATACTTCAATCATCGTGGTATGTTGCCAGATTGTGATCTCATTGAAAACCAGTCAAGGATTAATACCAGTGTTGGAAAGCTAAGAGGAGAGCTTCCCTTTCCCTCACTTTGCTTGGATAATTGTTGTTCCTGAACACATTGCTGCTGCTCTGGCCCCTTCTGCCTCTTTTGGGATTGCTAACTTTTTTTAGTTTCGTTCACTTTAGTTTAGAGATGCAGTGTGGAAACAGGCCGTACCATGCCGACCAGCGATCACTCGTACACCGGTTCTATCCTACACACTAGAGATGACTTACAGAAACCAATTGACCTACAAACCTGCACGTCTTTGGAATGTGGAAGGAAACCAGAGCACCCGGAGAAAACCCACACAGTCACAGGGAGAACGTACAAACTCCATGCAGAAGGCACCTGTAGTCAGGATCGAACCAGGGTCTCTGGTGCTGTAAGGCCGCAACTCTACTGTTCTGTCTCCATGCCGCCCTTTTCTTCGGCTGCTGCCCACCAGCCTCACCTTAATTCAACATGACTTGCCCCTTTCTCATTGATCCTTCACTACTTCCCCTCTGTGAGATCTTCCACTCTCTCACATATTTTCTGATATTTCACTTGGTCCACACCTCCCACCTGTTCAATTTTAGTTTAGTTTAGTGTTGTCATGTGTACTGAGGTACAGTGAAACGCTTTTGTTTGTGAGCTACTCCAGTCAAAGAATAGGCTATATATGAATACACATTCACAGGGCACAGATGAAGGATAAAGGTACACCAAGCGCAAGATATAACATTGATGTCCGATGAAGCACAATTAAATATAGTTTGAACATTTCAAATGAGGTAGATGGGAGGTCAGAGCCGCACACTAGTTGTTGGTAGGGTGGTTTAGTTGCCTGATAACAATTGGGAAGACACGGTCCTTGAATCTGGAGGAATGTGTTTTCAAACTTCTGTACCTCTTGCCTGATGGAAGCGGGGAGAAGAGGGAGTGAGACCCGTCGTTGACAATGCTGGTGGCCTTGCCGAGGCAGCATGAAGTGTAGATGGAGTCAATGGAAGGGCGGTTGGTTTGCGTGATGGTCTGGGCTGCGTCACATGGATGGCGTCAATTTCTCATGGATGGAGCTCTTCCTAAACCAGGCTGTGATGCATCCCTATACCTGTGGTTCATAAGTTCATAAGTAATAGGAGTACAATTAGGCCATTTGGCCCATCAAATTACTCCTCCATGTTCATGGTATCATGTTACTTCTGAAGTTCTAAGCTTCCCAATGTTTTCTTACACTGTTGGGTCCATTAATATGTTTACTCCATCCGAGTTGAAGAATAGGCTGACAGGACTGGATATAGAAAATACTTTTGTGGCCGTACCCCAGCTGCAATACTGAAGACATGAACTCTAAAACCAGCTGAACGTCCAGCCAAGCTCTTCCGATAGAGTTACAGGACTGGAATCTTTCCGACGGTGTGGAAAATTACCCAAGTATGTCCTGTTCACAAATCCAATCCTAATTACTTCCCAGTCAGTCGACTTCAATCATCAATGAAGTGATCAAAGGTGTAATTGACAATGTAATCAAGCTGCGTTTAATCACCAATAACATGACCAGTTTGGATTTAGTCAGGCCTACTTGGCTCCAGACTTCATTGATTCAGAGAATCACGTCAACATGCAGCACAGAGAGGGTCTGTCACAGCCCACCGCATCCATGCCAAGTGTGATTCCTATCTAAGCTCATCCTATTTTCCTGCATTAAGCCCACATCCCTCTAATGATTCAGCGGTGCTTTATTGTCCCGTGTGCACTGCAAGGTGAAATTCTTTTATCACAACTCACACTTGCACGAGTCGCCATATTGTGGCACCATTTTCAAAAAGTCCCTAGTCTGGTCCAGGTGTGTGATGTACTGTAGCAGCTACTGATCCAGGTAAGTCCCAGGCTGCTGCAGGGCCTCCTCCGTCACCCTCGACCAGCTCGGTCCACCAACCCACATCCCTCTCCTCGCCCGACCGACCGCCTCTGTGTCCCGGGGGGGGGCGCCTCTTGTAGCCGACCTTGTTGGCGCTGGAGGTGATACCCCGGTCCCTCTCCCACCGGCCCACTCCTCGCGTCCGGCCTTGCCAGCAGCTCCCTCCTCCATGGCTCTCTGAGCTTCGGGGCCGAGCACGGCAGCTTCCAAATTTCCCCCCTGCAGGCTGGGTTTTCCTTCGTCCGGCCAGCGGGCTCCTGGGCGGGTTCCGGATCCACGGCACATCCCAGGAGCCTTCTGCCGCCACACAGCGAATCCCAAGAGCCGGGATTACTTCCCTATCCAAGTACCTGTCCAAATGCCTTCTAGATGTTGCTGTACTGTCTGCCACCACTACCTCCTGTTGGCAGTCTTTCCAAACTCCTTTGAATCGGTCCACTCTCACCTTAAACTTATGCTCTCTGCTTCTAGACTCCCCTGACCCTGGGGAAAAGATTCAGACTATCTATCCTATCTACACCCCTCATAATTCTGTAAACCTCTAAAAGATCTCCCTTTAGCCTCATATGTTCAATTAATAACAAACATGGCCCATTCAATCGCTCCTTATAACAGCTCTCCATTCTATGTAACACACTGGTGAATCTCTTCGGCACTCTCTCAATTGCTACCATATCCTTCCTGGAGAGTGGAGACTAGACTGTATCGAACACTCTAGGCCCTTTCTAACCGATGTTTTGTACAACTGCGAGATTGCTTCACATCCTTTACAGTTAATGGTTGGCTGATGAAAGCAAGCATGCCAAATGCATTACCTTATCCACCTGTGTTGCTCAAATGCAGTACGTTATCCACCTGTGTGGCCACTTTCAGGGAGCTGTCGATTTGCATCCATGGTTTCTTTGTACATCAATGGTCCTAAGGATTTTGCCTTTGTTTTCAGAGTTTGATCTCCTGGATCGCACCTTCATGCACTTGATGAGATTAATTTGTTCTCTCACTGCTCCACCCGACTTTCCTGCTACTCCACATCCTGTTGACTCTTTGAACAACTTTTTACGAGGATGTTGCCTGGACTCGAGGACCTGAGCTATTGGGATAGGGTGTAGGGATAGTGCTAGTGTATGGGGATCACTGGTCAGCAAGACTCGGTGGGCCGAAGGGCCTGTTTCCGTGCCGTATCTCTAAACTAAACTAAGCACTACATGCTGGAGAAACTCAGCAGGTTGGGCAGAATTCTGGGGAACATGGTTCGGCGGTGTTTCAGGTCGGGACCCTTCTTCAGCTGAGGAAGAGTCCTGGCCCGAAGTGTCACCTGTTCATGATCTGAAATGACGCAGAATAATGTTCCCCAGAAGCTGAAGATGGGACCCGAGTCAGAACTACACCTATCCACATTCGCCAGAGATGCTGCCTGATCCACTGAGTTACTCCAGCACTTTGTGTCCTTTAACTGGAAGGATCTGTCTTCGACTGCTGATCAGCTCACCACCTTACATACCTTACCCCAGGCATCGTAAACTGAAACATAATTTAACCTCTCTTCCCATTTATGTTATTGATTTGTTTACAGAAAAAGAAGCGTGTAAGATTAGGTGATCTGCAACAGAGATCATGAAGTTGTAAAGAAAAATTGACACCCTTCCACTGTCAGTGCACCAAACACATCAATAAATATAAAAAACGGCCACTGTTCACTGATTCAACTGGAGAGTGGGGAATTGAATCAAAAGTTACATGCCTCCAACAAACTTTCGGAGAGCCCAAATATTTTTCATCTGGTGCATCGTGCCTGAAGATTAATCATATTATTCAAAGTTTTCATTGCTTTCCAAGTGACTTGTTCCTGCATGAAATTTTAAAAAATATATCTCTCTGCAGTCGCTGCCAAGAATTGCAAAGCTATAAAGCACCATTTCTGCATCAACAGCACTTGTAATCCAATTCACACTGGCAGACCCGAGTAATGTGCTTCCTTGACACGTTCAGAACAGAAATTGGACAGCAATCACACACATTGATTACCTTCCATTCTGCTCGCTCCGGTCCTCCACATACTTAATTGGCAGCCTCACTACACTGGCCACCTTTTGGAGCCTTTTTACTGTCACACGCTGCAACGGAAAATCTCCCAGGGCCATCGCTCCTACACTGCGATTGAAAATGGCAACGCAATCTCTGTCTCGACTTTGTGCCCAAAATTATGCTGAAGAACAAAACTGCGAGTTTCAAAATGTTTCACAAATCCCGTTGGCAGAGATTGCTGTTGCTGGATGTATGTCGCCTGCTGAATGCATTACATCATACCCGGTGAATTCAGTCTCGTAAACAAAACTTATTACCGAGTGCCAGAATTCTGTGGAAAATTAAAAAATATATATATATATAGCATGGTTTCTTAATCACACTGTGTAAAGACAGGGCAAAAGACATCCATTCCTCCTGTGGTAATCTATGCAGTGGTATGTGCCGAACATCTCCACAACAGATGGTTCAAAACACTTGGAAGAAATGTTTGATTTTGAATAAATTACTGAAGGCTTTTAACAAACGCAATAATCATCCTTCAACTGTAGTTTCAGGTGGAATACAAGAACAGTAAAACGTTGATGTCACGCTGTTACATGTCGTTCCGTAATGACTCTAAAATACTAGCTGGTCTTGACACCCCAGGTAAGTTCCCAAATGGATAATTTGGCTAACATTTATTCCATTTATGTCATGATTCCAAAGGACTAACTACACAAAGAGGGTGTTGGCTACAAGGAGAAGTCGCACAAACGGGATTGTGTTCTGTGGACCATTTGAAGCTGAGGGGAGACCTGATTGAAGTATACAAACTTATGGGCATAGATAGAGTAGACAGTCAGAACCTTTTTCTCCAATGTTGCAATTTCAAGGACTAGAGGGCATAACTTTAAGTTGAGAGGAGGAAAGTATAATGGGGATGTGCGGGGCAAGTTATTTTTTACACAGAGGGTGGTGAGTGCCTGGAATGTGTTGCCTGGGGAACTGGTGGAGGTATATATCATAATGTTATAAGTGATAGGAGCAGAATTAGGCCATTCGGCCCATCAGGTCTGCTCCGCCAATCAATCATGGCTGATCTATCTCTCCCTCCTAACCCCATTCTCCTGCCTTCTCCCCATAACCCCTGACACCCACGTGATAGTGATGTTGATGAGCCTTTTAGATAGTCACATGCAGATGGAGGAGATTGATTGAACTGGGTTTTATGTTCAGCATGGCCATGTGGGTCGATGTGCCTTTACTGTTCAATGCAGATAAGCAACAATAAGCAGTAACTTGTATTTATGTGGCAGTGTTCATATTGATTGCACAGTAACAGTCTGTACTTCCCCCAGCCAAATTCATTCTGGCGAGCATCACTAATGCCTGACTGGTCACAACTATTGTAGGAAGGAGGTGCAGATGCTGGTTTACACCGAAGGTGGACACAAAAAGGTGGAGTAACTCAGCGGGACAGGCAGCATCTCTGGAGAGAAGGAAAGGCTGAGACCCTTCTATTTTGTCATGAACATTGGCAGCGTCTCATTCTGTGGGAATCAAACCTCCCTCCAGTGAAGCTCCCGTTCTGTGCTAGGATAGTATAGTGTATGTCTGGTTCAAGTGGCCCACATTCAACATCTTTTAACATCTGCGTGACTTGTATTTTGTTAACAGGGACATGTTTTCAAGGGGAAAGTGACAGAATGCTGGATCACAATAGTTCACCTTGTAAACAAGTGTATGTAACTGACCTTATATTCACGCTATCAAAAATAATATTAAAATGCTGCATATTTTGAGTCTGTAGAATAGTTCCATGCTTGACTGGTCTCCTTGTCTGACAAGTTATTGTGAATAAAGAAGTTAATGTAGGCAGGAGAGATTTAGAAATATAACATTAATACAACATTAGACAGAGCTCTTAGGAATAGCGGAGTTAAGGGATATGGAGAGAAGGCAGGAATGGGGAACTGATTGTGGATGATCAGCCATGATCACATTGAATGGCGGTGCTGACTCGAAGGGCCGAATGGCCTATTCCTGCACCTATTGTCTATTGTCTATTGTTCTTACTGGCACAGTTAGCATTTATATCTGTGGATGCAGGGAACTGCGGATGCTGGTTTACAAAACAAGAAACAAAGTGCTGGAGTAACTCAGCGGATCAGGCAGCATCTCTGGACACAGCTGTCTGACCCACTGCGTTACTCCAGCACTTGTGCTTCAGTCACTCGGGTCTCGTGTGCATTATTTCGACACCACGTGTACCTGCAAGCTCTGATCACCAACAAGGGCAAGACCACCAAGCTCATGGTAAGAGCACACACAAGGTCCCCTTCAGCTCAGAGAATGATATTTCCAATCCTTAGTCATCACGGGTCTTAATCAAGGACTTCCTTGTCCAATTGCACTGCGGGAGTAATGCAGGAACTGGCCCACCATGATGTGTTGGATAGAAATGCTACCCTTGAAGGCACAAGAACCAGAGGACATAGGCTTAAGGTGAGGGGGTGAAAGAGCAGTAACTTTGTCACACAAATGGTGGTGGGCGTATGGAACAAGCTGCTGGAGGAGGTAGTTGAGGCAGACACTATCGTAACGTTTAAGAACCATTTAGACAGGTACATGGTTAAGATAGGTGTAGAGGGAAAGCCTTTTTGACCACCCTATCTACTCGTAACACCACTTCCATGGAAAATGCCTCCCACTTAATCCTTGATACTCCATGCCCCCTTCATTTTAGATGGACAACCAAACCCAAACTCCGCTGGAATTCCAGTTCCTATTGCTGTCTCCACCCTGAGTAGCTCTTTACTAAACCCCTCTACAACTCAGCGTCCTACTTTGAAACACTTTTTAGTTATCACGTTTTTGACCAAATCTTTCACCATCCTTCCCAGTAATACTCTATTTGCTTCAGCCACTTCTGTGAAGCACCAAAGACACTTCAGACAATGCCAGAGCATCAGAGGACAGTTGTTTCCCATATAACAGGCAGGGCAAAATCGCAAAGCGTTGTAATAAGACAGACCACAGCAGCAAACACCACCTCCCCAGAAGGATTAGTTCTGGGGAGCTGAATATACCATGGCCACCAATGCTGGAACCATTACAATTCCCAGTAGAAATCTATAGGAATAAAATATGAACTGCCACGTCTCCACTGATTCAACACAAGTCGTGTTAGACAACCTGCCCTCTTTACAACAATGTGTACCAATTTGACGCTTTTAATTTCCATAAAAGGGATATTATATAATAGTCCCGACATTTAGTTACAGAAGAGATATTATCACCAGGCCCACATGGCTGAAATCACAAATGTCCACTGTGAAGTAGTTAAAATCTAGGATTAGAGGTCAAAGCCTCAGAATTAAAGGATGTTCTTTTAGGAAGGAGGAGGAATTTCTTTAGTCAGAGGGTGGTGGTTCTGTTGAATTATTTGCCGCAGAAGGCTGTGGAGGCCGTCAGTGGACATTTTTAAGGCAGAGATAGACACTTGATGGGTACGGGTGTCAGAGGTTCTGGGGAGGAAGCAGGAGAATGGGGTTAGGAGGGAGAGATTATTCAGCCATGATTGATGGGCTAAAAGGCCGAATACTGCTCCAATCTCTTACGATCTTATGTTCTTATAAAAATCGGATATGTAGAAAAGTAAGGCATGGAAAAGTAAGGCCCAGTGAGCTCAGATGTTTGAAAGACCAGTGTAGTAAACAGAACAGCAACTTTTAATGTTACTAAAGTATATTATTCCAAAATAATGTGGTTGTCACCTTGGTTATAAACTAGATACATGAATAGGTCATTGTGTCACTGAACAGAGTGCTGGAATAACCCAGCGGGTCAGGCAGCATCTCATGAAAACTTGGATAGGTGACGTTTCGGGTCGGGACTTTTCTTGAGACTGATTGTAGGTGGGGAGAGGGAAAGAAAACTGAAAGAGACGAGGGGCAGGACCTGGCGGATAATAAGCCAACACAGGTGAGGGGAGTTATTTGACAGGCAGATAGTTGGACAAAAGGCCGGAGATGAAAAGTCAGGAGAGTGGGGTTGAGAGGGAAACATTGGCCAGCCATGATTGAATGACTCGAGTAGACTCGATGGGCCGAGCGGCCTAATTCTGCTCCTGTGACTTATGAACTTATGAACACACAGCTCTTCAGTCCTTATGTCTCACACCATCTGTCTTTTCATCTCTGGCTAACAAAAATCTCCCTCGCCTGCCTCAGCTCATTACATGGTAGACACAAAGTGCTGGAGTAACTCAGCAGGTGAGGCAGCATCTCTGGAGAGAAGGAATGGGCGACGTTTCGGGTCGAGACCCTTCTTCAGACTTCATCTTATTACATGCCAGGCTTTGTCCTGCCCCTCCTCGTTGCCAGCTTTCTCTCATCCCCTTCCCATACAATCAGTCTGAAGAAGGGTCCAGTCACAAAACGATACCCATTCATGTTCTCCAGGGATGCTGCCTGAACCCTGTGAGTTACTGCAGCATTCTGTGTCTTGTTTTGAAAACATAGAAACATAGAACATAGAAACATAGAAAATAGGTGCAGGAGGAGGCCATCCGGCCCTTTGAGCCAGCACCGCCATTCAATATGATCATGGCTTATCATCCCCAATCAATAACCCGTGCCTGCCTTCCCCCCCATATACCTTGATTCCACTAGCCCCTAGAGCTCTATCTAACTCTCTCTTAAATCCATCCAGTGACTTGGCCTCCACTGCCCCCTGTGCCAGGGAATTCCACAAATTCACAACTCCCTGGGTGAAAAAGTTTTTTCTCACCTCAGTCTTAAATGGCCTCCCCTTTATTCTAAGACTGTGGCCCCTGGTTCTGGATGCGCAAAACATTGGGAACATTTTTCCTGCATCTAGCTTGTCCAGTCCTTTTATAATTTTATATGTTTCTATAAGATCTCCCCTCATCCTTCAAAACTCCAGCGAATACAAGCCTAGTCTTTTCAATCTTTCCTCATATGGCAGTCCCGCCATCCCAAAACAGTGGAGATGCCGGGGATTGAACCCGGGGCCTCATACATGCAAAGCATGCACTCTACCACTGAGCTACATCCCCTGCCCTGAACTGGCATCTGCAGTTCCTTGTACCTAACTATATAAGTAATTAAATGGCAACTCAAGATATTATAATCTGGATTTAGTAATAAATTTTCTTCCAAGCCCAACTCATCTGGATTAATATTTACGGTGATTTTAGGTGCAGTTCACTTCATTTGTCAGCTCACTGTCATTTAGTACCAATTATCAAAGCAATTGAATGTTCATGGTGCATTTTTTGATGACCAAATTGCTATAGTAGACTTGCAAACAGGGCCACATGCATCATTGCGTGTGGCACCTTATTATTTATCTGTCACATATAGAGATAGATTTATGCAAATATTTGTCAGCAGAATAGGTGGGAGATAATAGACGATTTCATTTAAAACATTAAATTTTACAAAGATGGAAATGTACAGTGGTTGAAGTATTTCTTGCAGCAAACTACCTGCTGTAAACCTTTATGGATTACAGAAAAATGCATTCGCTTGTAACATGTCTCAGTCAATTGCACACTTAGAACTAAATACCTAGATTTACTGCTACGGTGCAATTGCATCCCCAATGTTCATCTGGAGATATTTTTCCCCAGACCACTTACAAATTCGATCTCCAAAACATTACATTTAATTCAATCTTGTGGGCCTGGATAACTACTTAAAGAAATTGCTCAGAGTTCTTTTTTCTTTTTCCTCAATATCTGTTCAAACCACCAAACATCGCTTGTTTCTACTGTAGAATCTTAAAGTGCACATTAGGGTGCTTCAGCGATTGAAAGCAGAGGTTTCAAGATAGTGTTAATTATATTTCCTGCTGCTTAGAATTGAACAGTGCTAATTTCACTTAAGTGAGTGTCTGGTCATTATACAGTTCTATGAACTACATCGCGACTGAAAAACAAGTCCATTTTCTGCCCACGCCATTTGTATTCATTCCGCTCATTTAAATATTTTTAGCTGCAGCTCCACAGATTGCACAGTTAACTACGATTACAGCAAAAATTATGCACAGTTACAATATGCATCCTATTTCTGTGTCTTTGTAGTCTGTCAAACTCCAGCACATTCAAGTTAAGGATAGCGGATGTGTTGTCAATACAAGAATGCTTTGAAAGTGGCACCAAAACATGGCGCCTCTCGCATGCAGGATCAGTAGACTATTTCAGTACAGTGGCTAATCGGGGATGTGCTAAGGTATGGCAATACTCTACTGGACTCTTTGTAAGAGGGTGCCGGAGAAAGGAGATGGCAGCCCTGCCGGCAGTCTGTTCGTTTTTTTCATCCTTTTTGTTATTTTTTAGCGTTTGTTCAAAGTTTGTTTTAATGTTCTTCTGTTTGTTTTATGTGGTGGGAGGGGGGGGGGTCGTGGGAAACTTTTTTTTCAGGTTCTTACCTTCCCGGAGAGGTGATTAAGTTTCGGATCACATTCTCCGGGCTCTGCGGCCTACCGTTGATGGAGTTGAAAAGCCGACTCCTGTAGGAGTCACTGTGATGGATCCCTTGCCTGGGATCGCTCCCAACAAGGGCTAAGTCTCGGGAGAGGCTAGTCGGGAGCTCCAACGCTGCAGAAGGTTCGTCCAGCGCCGACGCGAGGTTCGATTGCCCAGCGCGTGGGAGCTGACAACCCCCTGATGCAGGAGCTGAACGCCTCGACACGGAAGGCCCGATCGCCGCCGGCTACGGGAGTTAAGATCGTCCCGTCAACGGAGGGCTCGAAGAACAACAAGGGAAGGACTTGGAACTTTATTCTCACCTGCCATCACAGTGAGGAATGTGTAGGAGTCACTGTGATGGATGTTTATGTTAAAATGTGTTTTTTGAGTCTGTTGCTTTTTTAAATTGTATGACTGACCTGGCCAGTGAATTTCACTACACCAATTGGTGTATGTGACAATAAGTGAACCTTATGAACTTATGAACTTATTTCACCATGCATTTGCACTTCACACGTGACACTAAAAGCTCCATTCAACCATTGAACCGTTGATTGTGCTATTGACGTGGGAGCGACAAGATCTTTCTGTACTCGTATGCGCATACGGCTAGTTTATGAGCAATTCATCGCAAACTCCAAATCTAGAAGAGTTGCCAACTGCTCAACATCTTTGCCCCACAATAGTCTACAGTTCTCTTTCCTCATTTGAAGCCCTTCTTCTGCGCTGCACCTCCCAAGTTAGTAATTCGCCTCACATGGCTCATTGTCCAGGAGACGTGAATGTGAACGTGATTGTCCATGAACATGGAGTTCTGCCCTGAAACAATCAATAATTTTATTGGACTGTTTTTGTGGCTTCAATGTTATCTTTACCCATTCAGCCAAATTCATCACACAGCATGCTCATTATCCTGCCAATGCTGATCAATATTGAGCCTTAGACCATTTACAGCACAAGTTTATGTAATTCTTTGTCTTCAGGCCTAAATAGTTCCACAAACTTGCTCCTCCTCATTTCTGTAACCACTGTCTAATCCCACCATCTTCCTGACCTACTATCTACATTTACCTCATGGGAAACAGACAGACTATCTTTAATGGGACTTTACGCAACTTTATCATGCACAAAACATTGTCACCCTTTATCCTGTATCTGTACTCTGTGGAGAGATAGTACTCTTCCACTGTCTGGATAGCATGCATCAAAAATGCTTTTCATTGTACCTTGGTACATGTGACAATAATAAACCTAACTAAACTAAGCTAAACAATGGTAAAAAATAGGTAACACATGCAAGAAGTCATAGGGTGGAAGTGGAAAGTTGTTTTTCATTCCGGAGGTTTTGACCAGTGATTTGCCTCAGAGATGATGTTGGGTGGACAGTTAGACGAGAATCTACATGGCATGGTTACTATATTCATAGATGGCACCAAAACTGGTGGTAGGGTGGGTAGTCAAGAAGTTGTCCAAGGTGACAACAAGATGTAGATCAACTGGGAAAGTGGGCAAAGGGAATTTAACTTTACCAAGTGCAAAGTGATGCATTTTGGGAGGTTAAACCAGGGGAGGTTTTCATAGTTAATGATAGTGTCCTGTTGAATGTTGTCGAACAGAGAAACATGGAGGAATAAAGTTCATGTCCCACTTGGCGATTTTTTTCAGCTACTGCCGTATCAGGGTCGCCGAAAGATTTTGAACATTTCGAAATCCAGCGGCGACAAACAAAATGTTGCGACACTTGAGGAAACGCCGCTCGTCAATACGTAATCATGCCGCGTCACCGCTGTATCACGCCGCGACTTTTTACGTCAGTCAACGGTGCCGACAGTCACCGAAAAAATCGCCAAGTGGGACAGGCCCTAAAGTAATTAGGTTCCTGAAAGTGGCAACATAGGTAGATAGGGTGACCATGATGGTCTATGACATGCTTGCCATCATCAGATGGGGCATTGAGTATAAGAGTTGGGATGTCATGTTACAGCTGTACAAAGCATTGACTAAATAACAGTCTGAAGAAGTATTCTGACCCGTACCATCGCCTTGATCTCCAGAGAAGCTGCCTGACCCACTGAGTTATAGGGAGAGATTGAGCAGGTTAGAACTTCATTCGTTGGCCCCCAAGCAGATGAACAGTGATCTAATAGATGTATATCATGAGAGGATTAGTTAGATTGGGTAAATGCACAGTCTTTTACCCAGAGTAGGGGAATCAAGAACCAGAGGACATAGATTGAAGGTGAGGAGGAATAGATTTAATAGGAACTTGTGGAGCAAAAGAGTGGTAAATGTATGAAACACCCAGCGATCACCCCATACACTAGCATTTTATTTCAAAGTCACATGAGTGACTACGTGAAGAAGCCTGCCAGACCTCAAGCGCATCATTACTCTAGCGCATGCCGCTAGTCAGGGCAGCTCCCGCGCTGCTCTGCAGGTAAGTCAGTTTTTCTTCTGGCCGTTTCTATAGCGGGCTCCAAAAAAGTAGCCGCTCCACTGGAGCTAGGGTAGGGTATATTTTTAGCCGCTTCAGTCGCCAACATAAGCAAGTGGCTGTAGTTAGAGGGTTTCATGCGGCTGTTGCCGCTAGTCTGCACGGCAGGGGACGACCAGTTCAGAGCCGACAGGCTCGTTTATAACTGGGTTTACGGCTGTAGCCGTTACAGTCTTCAGCAGACGGCCCTATTTATAGAAGCCATCGACATCACAGCTCCACTCTGGAGCAGGCAGCCAGAGTTACAAATTCAGCGAACTTACATTCATAAATTGCGGGTGTTACTACAGGTGAGTTTTTTAAAGACCGCTGTAGCACCAATCAAATTTAACTCGGTTGCTGTTACAGCTATGTTATAGCACATATAGTATATTCTTTTAATGTATGGCTATGATAGAGTTGGCATTTATAATAGTTGCCACAGGGTCACGTTTGTGACTATCAAAGCCAATACATCCTATGAGCTGCAAACTCCACACAGATATATCTGTGGTCAGGATCGAAGCCAGGTCTGGTGTTGTCAGCCCAGGTCTCTGGCATCAGCTCTACCAGCTGCACCATTATGCTGGTATCCTCTGACTTATAATATCAGTTCAGGTTTTATTCTTGGCATTATCATAAATATGTATTATCATGCCAATTTAGTTTATGTTTTAAAAGAGAGAAATTACAAGGATCATTTATTATCACTTACACCAATAAAAGGCGTAGTGGAATTGGACCTGCCATTGCAGTCCAGAGCCCCTGGCTTGGGAAGCCTTGCTGAGACGTGCCTACCAGTCACCTGTGGGCACTACACATGGTGGCGTTATGGTAATTTCCGCTCTTTAGAGGGGACTGTGGAAGATTCTTTCCCAAAGACGGCAACTTATGCATATCAATAAAGTGATCAAATCTCTGATTTAATCGGGATGGAGTTTTTTCATTCATGTAAATGTCATTGCCTATTACAAATAACTGGCAGGTTTTTTTCCAGCATTTCTCCCACTCTGTCTGGCGTATGGGGGCCAGAGGCGCTCCAGTCCTTCCCTGTATACTGCATTGGCATCGGAAGGGAACAGGACTCGGAGTCACTAGCACTTGCAGCCTGTTTGGTAAATGAGGATACCGATTTGCACAGCTAGTCCTGGCGGCTGCTGAAGGGAGCAGCCTGACATCCCCAACTCAGGGCAAAGTGCCAAGTCTTGGGACATCTATGTCAGACAAGATTGGGGTTTGTCTCAATTACGAACATCTGATGAATCCAGTAATAACAAAAGAAATGTTCCATCTTAAGGCATGTCAGGCAGCAGCTCCTGGTTCAGGGTTGCAAATTTCTTCCCACTCAAATGAGCGGCGTGGTGAAGATGGTGCTAAAGTGTATGCACATATGCCTGAAGCAACGCCTGTCTTCTCGGCCAGCTAGCGCTGCACGATTGTATGAGAAGCTTGTGAACAACATGTGTGAGTCAATTCTATATGGAAGTAACAAGGTTGTGTGGCTTCCAGTTTGAGCCGAGATAAACTTTATGGGACAGCGCAATTGACAGTTTCGTGCGCTGCTTTATCATGCCTGCTATACCATGAGTGGGACGTCAATGATTAGTTATTCACCCACTATTCTCTCACGTTATGCAGGGTGTCCTTTATTTCACCACCCTAATAGCCTACACTCATTGTAGTGTGCGATCCCTAATTTCCCTAATGGGACCAGTATCTTAATTTGATTATGCTTTCAGCAGCTGATCTCAGCATTAAGAACACATCCTTGCTCAATCTCTGGCCTCGTCTCTGTCATACTGACATTAGGGTAGCATGTTATAGAAATAATCTCATAAGCAAATGAACAGGATTGTGTGGATGAGCAGGATGAGCAGGACATACCCACCATGGCAGAGCTCAGTGATGTCATTAGGCATACAAGTGCACTCAGCTGCTAGTGCCTATGATATGGAACATAATTCTTTCTTTCCATACTCTCAAGATATTGCTGATGGCTCACTAGCAGCCAATACAATGGGTTTCACTTTCATCATACAGCATGAGGTTTGCATAATACAACTCAACAAATTATACATTTGGTGGAATATGTCTGGATGTTGCAGATAGAATTATGCACTTTCTTGCATACGTTATTGTCTAACTCAACAGTCTATTGGGACTACAGGAAAGTTTAGAGGAATGGCCATGTATGCAAATTAGCATTGTGATGTTAATACCTCATGTTTTTTCCTGCCATTAATGGTTTATCTGTTTTAGTGTTTTTACACACAGATTATGTCATAGTATGAAACCACAGAGCTTTGAAATCTTCACGTAGTCACTTACGTGACTTAGAAATAAAATAGAGAGATTAAACGAGAATTTACCAGTTTGAAGTTTGATCTTTATTTTATGAGAAGTTGCGATGAGGGATTACGTGCCCCCCACCCCGAACCCTCTTCTCATAAAGATCATTCGGTACTTCTAGCCTTTCAATCTCTCTACCGCTTAGGTTCAGCAACTATTCTGTGGGTTCATACAGCTACTTTGAAGATTGACGCGCCTGCGGTCTGGCGGGGCTTCTTCACGTAATCCCTCATCGCAACTTCTCATTAAATAAAGATCAAACTTCAAACTGGTAAGTTCTCATTTAATCTCTCTATTATCCTACACATTAGGGACAATTTGCAAGCCAGACAATGGACAGAAAAGGTTTGGAGAGATATGGACCAAATGCAGGCTGGTGGGACTCAGTGTAGATGGGTCATGTTGGCAGGTGTGGGCAAGTCGGGCCGAAGGGCCTGTTCTCGCATCGTCTGATTTTATGACCAGCGTCTGTGGTTCCTTGTTACTCCAAAGATGTAAATGACCTAGAAAAGGAGTGGAAAAGTTTCACACGGATGATGCCAGGTCTGGAGGGCTTGAGTTATACAGAGAAGCTACTGTAGATAGGCTGGAGTGGATGCAGAGCTGTGGATCTGTGATCAGGCTACTGTGGGTTAAATGTGGCTCGGTGACACCTCTGATGATTCCTTATTCAACATCACTGATGCTTGGGAGGTGACTTATCATTATGTGGCTGGGCTAGAGCTGTTCTGCTTTTTTGAAGATAGGACATGCCTGGACAATCATCCACATTGTCAGCGCGACACCTTCCTTCCACAAAAGAATTGTGGCAAAAATGCAAATTCGCGAAAAGTAATTTTTCTTCAGTAAAAGAGGAAGCAATGATAGAATCTGTATAAAAATCGCTTGCTCCCCATTTGCATATCTGCTCTTTACAAAGCCACGATTCAGAGCAAGGAAAATTCTCAAGATTTCCAAACCGGGAAAAAAAAGGGTAGTATTTTAGTTTTGAGCTCAACATTATTTGTAAGGCGCATTCCAAAATCCTTGACCCATCATCTGTTCCCTTCGTCACTGTTTATGCAATAAAATACATCTTCAACAAGGAGAAAACAATGCATTCTTTGAGAGAAGACATGGTGGCCCAGCGGTAGAGTTGCTGCCTTACAGCGCTATAGACCCATGTTCAAACATGAGGTGCTGTCTGCACAGAGATTTTACGTTTCCCCCTGTGACCGCATGGGATTTCTCCGGGTGCCCCGGTTTCCTCCGACATTCCAAGGACGTGCAGGGTTGTAAGTTAATTGGCTTTGGTAAATTGTCCCTAGTGTGTAGGATAGAACTACTGCAAGGGTGATCGCTGGTCGTGGCAGCCTCGATGAGCCGAACGGCCTGTTTCAACGGTGCAACTCTAAATGTTGCTTGTGAGTTGATGTTACAAAACTAATTCTCATGATTACTTTAATTCTTCATTTATTGTCGGGGTGAGTTTTGTTTACATTGATAAAAATGAATGCAGGTCTGGTTTTCCACATTTAGCAATTAAAATGAAATGGCATATGGCCACATTTCCTCAGATTTAAAGAGATTCTGCTAACAACAAGAACATTCGATAGTCCCCAGCTGATTAGCACATTATTTAACTGGGAGAACCGACATTCAAATGTAGGTTGCAAGAGATTTGGCAGATGCCAGGAAAAAGAACAGAGGGTTAGGCTTTGAAATAAGTTGGCTTTGAATTGCACATTTGAATAATTTCTACAAAGGTATATTCAGTAATAAGATGTGTGATAGGCATGAAAAATTGAACAATGACTGTACATAAAGACATAAAGGTTTGTAGTCTAATTGGCTTGGTATCATTGTAAAAATGTCTCTAGTGTGTGTATGGGATAGTGTCTGTGTGCAGGGATTGCTAGTCGGCGGCGAATCGGTGGGCAGATGGGCCTGTTAGAAACATAGAAAATAGGTGCAGGAGTAGGCCATTCGGCCCTTCGAACCAGCACCGCCATTCAATATGATCACGGATGATCATTCACTGTATCTCTAAACTAAGCTAAACTAAAAAGCATAAGGAGTGCAGTGACTAACTGACATTAATGCAACCAGTCCTTTCTTACATAGAGAGGATAAAATAAGAAAAGCCCCTCTTAAGCTCACTTAGGCTGTCCCTTCCAACTGGTCATGTACAATCTGCACTATTGTGGAGTCAGCCATTACTGAGCCCACAATGAATAGTATCTTATTATATTAAACATCGTGAAAGGAAAGTCTCTTAAATCTATTTCTGACCCCTGTAGATAGCCAAGTAAAAACCCTAAGATTTCAAACTGTTACGACCATTGAATCTCCGTTACTGAACCGCACAGCTCCCATTGGGAAGATCCTCACTACATGACAGCACCAGTACAGGAATCAGAATGTTTACTACATTCATGTCCATTTGTATCCTCATAATCACACCATTAAACAAATCCCTCTTGTTAGCCTACATATGTATCTCTAAACTAGACCAAACTATGCTCCCATTCCACCTACATGTCGCTTTTTGTAAGTCCAGTCCTCCACATGGGAGCCGTGAAAGCACATGCAGACCCACTCCCTCTCTATAGATGGACACAAAGTGCTGGAGTAACTCACGGGTCAGGGTGCATCTCGGGAGAAAAAGGATGGGCGACGTTTCGAGTCGGGACCCTTCCTCAGACTGAAAGTACAGAGTGGAGAGGGGGTGGGGGGAGGTGAAGAGATGGAGGCCAGAAAAGACCAGGGCTAATCAGGGCTGACCAATATGAGCACAATGCCCTGCCTGAAGTGATTTCTGACCAGCCCTGAGAGATCCTGGCCTTTTCTCGCCTCCAGCTCTTCACCTCCCCCCCCCCTCCCTTCTTTCAGTCTGAAGAAGGGGCCTGACCCGAAACATCACCCATCCTTTTTCTCCAAAGATGCTGCCTGACCCACTGAGTTACTAGCATTTTGTGTCTGTCTTTGCTATAAACCAGCATCTGCAGTTGTCTGTTTCCAGTCCCTATCCATGTTCTCCGCAGATGCTGCCTGGCCCGCTGAGTTACTGCAACACCTTTGTTCCAGAAGATGCTGGGAGAATGGGGAAGATTCAGGAAATGGACAAGATGAAGCAGAGATACACCAGCATTTCGAGCCTATCTTCGGTTAAAGCCAGCATCTGCAGTTCCTTCCGACAGTAGATTAAGCTGAGACTCTTGCTAACGGAACTGAGAATGGTGAGGCCTGATTGTTGTCTTTGATGGTGATGGAGAGCCCTGAGAGAGTTGACGGGGAGGATAGGCGAACACCTCAGGGTGATGTCAGAGAGATAAATATAATGGAGTTACCGATAGATGAAATGAAATACTTCAGAGGGACTTCTTGAGAGAGATAATAATGAAAGTGTTAAAGTTGCTGCCGCAAAGTTGAAAGGAGCATTAATTATTTAAGGAAACATGATGGTATGTGAGGGACAAGGGAATAGAGGGATAGAGTGCGGGTGGGAAGAATTAATTAGGCTGGGAAGTGGATTACCACTCATTTTTTCAACAAGTTTTCAAATTAATGAATCAATGTTCTGAAAGAAGATTTATAGCGATGGAGAGAGCAGTGGGAGGCTCAGAATGCTGAGGTTAATCTGTCTCAGTGTGATTATTGGCTTGGACACTCAGTGTTGAAGATAAACCAGGCCTTATCTCTGCACTGTTTCATTCTGGCTCCATCAGTTTGCAGGCACTTCTGTCTTGCATCGCACACAGTGAAGGGTTCTCTGACCTCTGAAAACAATGGTATCAGTGAAGCTTGTGATGTACGTGAAGGATGGAGTGGACATGAGCTGGCTCCAGTGACCACTTTCATTTGGCCTTTTGGCAAGACAGCAATTAGCTCTAATGAAGAATTAAAACAAGTGCGATGGTTAATGAACAATAAGATCCCTTAAACCTATCTGGACAGAACTGAAGGAATATGTGCAAAATAGATCAGGAACTGGAAATAAAGCAAAATTCTGTTTAGATGTAAGCAGAATGGAATCACACCTCGGATTTATGTAGAGTTATGGAGAGTCATAGAGGCATCCAGCACGGAGACAGGTTCTTCAGCCCAACTTGCCTATGCCAACCATGATGCTTAATCTACACTAGCCCCACCTGCCCCTGTTTGGACCATATACCTCTAAACCTCTCCGACCAACCAGGGTGGCACGGTGGCGCAGCGGTAGAATTGCTGCCTCACAGCACCAGAGACCCGGGTTCGATTCTGATTATGCGTGCTGTCTGTACGGAGTTTGTACGTTCTCCCCGTGACCACGTGGGTTTTCTCCGGGTGCTCTGGTTTCTATGCACACTCCAAAGATGTGCAGGTTTGTGGATTAATTGTTTTCGGTAAAAAAGATTGTAAATTGTCCCCAGTTTGTAGGTTAGTGCTAGTGTACGGGGACTGCTGGTCGGCGCAGACTAGGTGGGCCGAAGGGCCTGTTTCTGTGCTGTATCTCCAAACTAAACAAATGTCCTTTAAACATTACTCAATGGTAGTTTATTATTACATGTCGCTGGTCAGACTCGAACCCAGGACCCTGGCGCTGTAAGGCAACAACTCTACCGCTGCACCACCATGCCACCCCTGCACTTACACCTCCCTGGGGAACAATGTGATCAAGACTTTTGAATGCAGCTATGAATAGAAAAATCTTGACCCAAAACGTCACCCATCCCTTCTCTCCAGAGATGCTGCCTGTCCCGCTGACTTACTCCAGCATTTTGCATCTGTCTTTATGAATAGTAGATTACATTGATCATGTATTGTCTTTCTGATGACTGGATAGCATGCAACAAAATATTTTCATTGTACCTTGGTGCACATGACGAAAAACTCAACTGAATGGATTCACAGTTGAATGAAACGAGTCTGTGGCATCAATAGTGGTGTTGCACTGAATGAAGACAGCTGGTGCACAACCAATGCCCCCAAACATATTTTACTTCGGAGTCACGTGAGTGACTACGTGAAGAAGACCCCGCCTGGCGCTGGAACGGCATTACGTCGACGCTATCGGCAGAGGAAGAGCTGCAGAGCGCAGCTCCAGCACAGCGGTAAGGAAACGGCCCGCAGGTAAGTAAAATTATTTTACTTCCAGGGCGTTTTTCTTAAAACTCCGTAGGCTGGTAGGAAACCAGCAGGAGTTTAAATAAAAATAAAAAATAAAATGTTTTAAAAAGAAAATCGCGGGTAAAACGTGCGTCCCGGGGTGTAAAAAGTCGGGACAGCAGACTATTGCGGAGCTGGTTCCGATACCGGTGGCCGATTGAAATACCCCTTAGGGAGCCTTTAGTTGCTCCACAAACAACACTTGAAAACCCAGTGCCTAAAAGTAAAAAGAGGCTTGAAAGGCCTGGGGTTTCTAAAAGATCCTGTAAGGTAAGCCTAAAATTGGCTAAGTATGGATCTAATGGAGGAAATACTCCAAATTATATCAACCAAGGGTCTAAGTACCCAGAATATTCCCAGGCAGCCCCTGAGGGGGTTCCATATCGTGAATATGGTGCCAATTCGAATTGGGAATTTGAAACCCCAGTGCCTGGGTATGGACTGGAGGAAGTCTCCTTGAACGAGTTTCAGGAGTACCAGGGCTGTATGTGACAGACCCTGAAAGTGGTGTTTGTGGTCAGAAGTACCCACCACAATGCAAATCCAGGTGTGTCTGAGGGGCACAAAGTTACTATACCTGGTGGAGGCGGTGAGGCCATGGAAGGAACCTGGCGGCCAATGTTAATTATATGGTCTCTCACCTGCCTCAAGAAGCTGTTATGGTTAAAACAGCAGATTTGCATTTAAACATTTGCTCGCTTCGGCAGCACATATACTAAAATTGGAGTGATGACGCTAATTCATGAAACATTCCAAAACACCTTTAAGAAGGTACCTGGTAAATCCGGGTTTTGGGCGCCAATGTCAGCAATTATGCGGGCGCAGGAATTACGATTAAAAGAATCCTCAAATTAATTGGCATCACTGTCTTTTAAGACAAGCTGGGAAGTTGTGGAATGACTAAAGTTCAGAATGAAACAAAATATGTTAGGTTTATTCTGCAAACTTATTTGAGTTAAATTATATAAATAGAAGATTGCCATTCGGCCTCTTTTACATCCAAAGATTTACAGGACAAGCAATGTTCAAACTCCTGGTTATTGATTCGGAGAAAATCTGTTTAAGCAAATTAAGTATGGATGAAGGGGAAGAAACTGTTGGTCTTATGAAACCCTTCAGTTGGCCAGTAGGCTGGTCATATGGAAAAGGGATTTGATTTGAGCCGAGGCAGGAGTATGATAAGGAAGAATTTCCAGCCAGCAAATCGTTTCTCGGCTTTTTGGCTAAGATTAAGCATGGTATCTGTTCTTATCAGTTTAAATCTGATACGTCCCTTATCTAGGGACCATATATTAAATAAAATAACGAATGTACACCCACATTTTTGGGTAAGGAGGTAATTTCGTCAAACAGTTGGGGAGGTACAAAACTTAATCCTATTTAAGAAGGATGTTTGGATGAACCTCAGATTGGTGGTAGACTCCAAATGTTGATAATGAAGAGGTATGGATCCATTGGGACACAATAACCTGATCATTCTTCATGTTATAGTCTTGGAATAATTCAAATTGACAAAGACGTGAGAATTTGTGTGAGGAAGGAGGTATTGAGAAACAGGAAAGGATCCACAACAATTGTATCAAATATTTTCCCCAGGCCATAGAAGATGGGGTTGTACAATCATGTTAGATCTCACACAATTAAATATATTGTCCAGTAATTTTTTTTTTTAAATGGACACATTCAACACTGCTATACAGCAGGTATCAACAGGTGGTTATGGCTGCAATAAATTGAAGAGATGCATATTTCGGTCCCAATTCACCATAATTTCATAGGTAATTAAAGTTATGGATGAGACAGTTTGTGGTACTACAAGCTTTGCCTTTAAGGATTAAGCCAGCATTTGCACTGCCTTAGGCACAAAAGTACATCGTTATGGCTTATCTAGATGACATTTAATTGTCAATGCTAATCAGGAGCCAGGTGGAAAATTAGTCTCAGTAACTACAAGTTGTTTGAGAAGTTGGGTTCCTGATCCATCCAACAAATCTAAGTTACAGCAATCCCAAACCATTGAATATCTGGGGTTTGAGATTAACTCAGTTACCATGTTGGTAACTTTACCAATGGATAAGTGTTGGATTTGACAAATGTGTGTCAAGACTTGATTTACAAACCTTATCCCTCCATCCGAGAGGTTGCCAAAATTATTGGTAAATTGGCAGCAGCATTTCCAGACAGTAGAGTTTGGTCGTCTACATTACCAAAATCTTCAAAGGTCAAAAACTCAAGCGCTTATTCAGCGAGCAAGCCATTTGATAGGCCAATGCAATTGCCTAAGGAAGTTTTATCAGAATTACATTGATGGATTGAGAATGTTCCATAAGCTGCTTAGAACTTTTAGTTCATCAGCCAGTAGTGTTTTTGCAAAATGACGAAGTTCTCTCGGATGGGGGGGGGGGGGGGGGGGACGGATAATGAGACCAGCTGTAGAGGCAGATGGGCTGTCCAAGAGGATTTATTGTTCCAAACATATGGTATTAATTATTTGGAGCTCTTGGTAGCATTTTATGTATTAAAAGCTTATTGCCCTTCATTAAAGGATTTGCATGTCCAAGTACAAATAGATTATACCACAGCTGTGGCATATATTAATCACATGGGTGGTGTTAGATCAATATCATGTGATCATCTGGTAAACCAGATGTGCCAATGGTGTATGTCAAAAAATATTTGGCTTTCAGCTATTTATCTCTCGGGGAGAGACAATGTTGTGACAGATAAAGATCACAAATATTTGAAGACAATACAGAATGGATGTTTAATCCACAAAATTTCAAAATATTGTCAGTCGGTATGGAGTGCCGGACATTGATCTGTTTGCATCTAGATTGAATCACCAATTGCCCAAATACGTGTCTTGGGGAACACGATCCAGCGGCAGTAGCGGTGGATGTTTTCTCGCTACACTGGGGAATTTGTTATTTTATGATTTTCCCCATTCTGTCTCATTGGGCAATGTCTCAATAAAAAGCGCAAGACGCTGTCGAATGCAATTTTGGTGGTGTCAGATTGGCCCACGCAGTCATGATTCCCATTGATGCTAATATGATTATTGAACCATGTATGACAATTCCCAGTTGCGACAATCTGTTGACACAACCAGTAACAAAAGGAATTCATCCATTGCATGATCATATGTATTTGTTAATCTGCAGGTTCTGACCAGACCATTGCAAGAGTTTGTACTGTCGGACAGGACCATGGATGTTATAGTTGCAGCTTGGAGGAATAGCACTAAAACAATATAAGTCGCATATAAGGAAATGGGAAGTGTACACAGTCAAAGATATCTTATCATACTGCAAACATTTCAAATGTATTACAGTTCCTTGCTGGGTTACACTTGATGAGCATTTGAGTATAGTGCCATTAATTGTGCTCGTAGTGCATTGTCATCCTATTTAGGACAAATTTCAGATCGAGATTCATTGGGTCTCACCCATTAGTATCCCGACTCATGAAAGGAATTTCAATAAAATCATCCCAAGCCCATATATACAGGAATTTGGGATGTTAGCATTGTTCTCACTTTGTTTAAACAATGGACTCCAATTAATTCAATGTCTTTGCAGAAATTAACATTCAAGGTGGTAAAGTTAATGGCATTGGTATCAGCTCAAAAAGAGTACAAGCTTTGCAGTTGTACGGTTGGATTGCATGCATGTGATTGCAGATAACATTATGTTTTATGTTTATGACTTGATCAAACAAAGCAGACCAGGAAGAACTGGAATGAAGGTAATGTTTAAAGCATATCCTATTGATGAAACATTGTGTGTGGTTAAGCATTTAACTCAGTACATTGAGGTAACCAAAATCTGAGAGGTTCTGAGAAAGCGTTATTAATAACACACAAAAAGCCACATACAAAAGGTTCAGTTCAAACCATTTCTGGATGGTTTGTGTCTAGCAAGAATAGACACTGATGTGTTTAAATCTCACTCCACTAGGGCGGCAGCTACGTCCGTGGCAAAGGTACAGGACGTGCCACTCGATAAAATTTTAGAGGCCGCAGGGTGGTCTAGAGAAGAGATTTTCAAAGTTCTAGAATAAACCTGTTGTCACAGTGCCAGGATTTAGACACACAGTAATGGGTTCTCTTTAATGCTTGCTTTGTTTTATATTATCGATTTATATTATCGATTTATGTTACCATTGACAACATTTATCAATTTATTTTGTAATTTTCCCCTAAGGTAGAGGGGTTATTATTAAAAAGTTGTTCTTTTTATGATTAAAGGACTTATTACATAAATTGTAACAATGTCCTAAAATACTATTTACTCACTACTGTTTTGACTAAACAGAGAGTCGTATGAAATGAGTTTACGACATGAAAAACACAGAGCTTCAAAATCTTCACGTAGTCACTCACGTGACTCCGAAGTAAAATAGTGAGATTAAACGAGAACTTACCAGTTCGAAGTTTGATCTTTATTTTATGAGGAGTTACGATGAGGGATTACGTGCCCTCCACTCCCAACCCTCATAATGTAAATGATCATCTGGTAGTTCTAGTCTATTTTGAGCCTTACTATTTTACTTCGGCTATTGGTTTCTGTGTTTTTCATGCCGCTGCTTTGAAGTATGCCGTTCCAGCGCCAGGCGGGGTCTTCTTCACGTAATCCCTCATCGTAACTCCTCATAAAATAAAGATCAAACTTCGAACTGGTAAGTTCTCGTTTAATCTCACTATTATTCCCCATTCCTCCATACAACCACAAGATATCTGTCCTATGGCTCCCCCTCTACATACGTCACCTCTAACCTCCACCATGAGGCGTCTGTGTCATCGAAATACAAAGAACTCCCAAGCTGACATATAAAGGTGAAACAATGATAACAACTTTACAGTAAGTTCCCGATCTCAATCACACCACCAAGGATGATTACGGAGGGAAGGCCAACAATTTTTTTTGCACAATCCGCAAGCATTATCACTTTTCATTTCACGGCACATCTCGTATGCGTATGTGGCGAATAAACTTGACTCAACAATTCTCCACAGCTCAGGGCGTGAGAATCAGAAAAGATGTCATGACTAGATTTCTTAATGGATTAGCTTAGTTTTGTTTATTAACGTCACATGAACCGAGGTACAGTGGAAAGCTTTTGTATTGCATGCTATCCAGTCAGCGAGAAGACCGTCCGTGATGAAGGGTCTCGACCCAAAACATCACCCATTCCTTCTCTCCAGAGATGCTGCCTGTCCCGCTGAGTTACTTATGCATTTTATGTCTATACACATGATTACAATCGAGTCGTTCACAGTGTACAGATACAGGATAAAGGGAATAATGTTTAGTGCAAGATAAGGTCCAGTAAAGTCCGATTAAAGATAGTCCGATGGTTACCACTGAGGTAGATGGGAGGTTAGGATGTTTCAGTTGCCTGATGACAGCTGGGAAGAAACTGTCCCTGAATTTGGAGGTGTGTGTTTTCACACTTCTGTGCCTCGTGCTTGATGGAAGAGGGGCTGGGGTAAGACTCATCCTCCATGATGCTAACGGCCTTGCCGAGGCAGCATGAAGTGTAGATGGAGTCAGTGGATGGGTGGGGTGGGTTTGCCATCACGCACACCATCCTCCCTCCCATTGCTCAGAAGTTGGACCTTCAGTGAGGCAAGCACCAATGTCTGGAGGTAAATAATTGCCTGCAGCCACAGGTGATGTTAGGACCAGAAAAGAAGAAAGGGCCTGGGTGAAGGTGAAATATTTTTAGAAATAGATGAAGTTTCCTAATTGCACAATTGCCCTTTGGCAGCATAACATGAATGCTTTATTTTACTGACACACTGTCCAACTTATCCACGTTTAAGCACTCTTTTGTCAACTTTCCATCGGATATTTAGATAAACACTATGGCCAGATCTAACATCACTTAGTCATTTGTGTGTTATTAGCCCCTCTTTGCAGCCTAACCTATGAGTCATTTTTCATTTTGTCAATGCTCTATAATTAATGTCTGTATTTATGTACTTGCCCACAGCTCATGTAGGTCCTAAGGCCATTTGTGTGGGTGTACAGACAATTAAATTAAGTTTTTTTTTAATGTTGACAATCTCTTCGTTTATTTAGGTGTGGGACTGCAGCCCACTCCAGAACAACAGCGGTAAATAGTGGAAAACTAATATTAAAATGTCGTTAAGATTTTGCCCGAAATGCTTTCACATGATTTTAATGGCCGTGTAAATAATCTTTTATCAAATAGATGGGTTTTAAGAAATGTTCTAAAACTCGAGAGAGATAACCGAGAGAGATATAGGGGATGCAGTGAGAGGTTATTATATCGTTCAAGGAATCTTTCCTCTAGCCACTGTAAATGGCTACTGCAGGGGGTGCGGAGGTAGGGTTGCTGCCTTACAGCGCCAGAGACCCAGCTTCGATCCTGACTACGGGTGCTGTCTGTACGGAGTTTGTACGTTCTCCCTGATATCTGTTTTCTCTAGATGCTCCGGTTTCCTCCCACACTCCAAAGACGTACGGGTTTGTAAGCTACAGCAATTGGCTTTGGTTGAAAAAATGTAAAATTGTCCCTAGGATGGTGCTGGTGTACAGGGCGATCGCTGGTCGACACCGACTCGGTGGGCCGAAGGGCCTGTTTCCTAAATTCTAAGGTCTAAGGAAATTAATAGAAAGTGAGATCTGGGCATATAATGCCACTGACTGTAATAAAGGCAGAAATAAAGGCAGAAATTGTATCAATCAATGGAGCAGAGATACTGGGTGTTGATGAGGCTACAGACCATAAAGGTAGGTACAATCAAGACTGTGAAGAAATCTACATGCAAAGGTAACAACTTAAAATTTGAGTTATTGAGTAACCGGGGGTCAGTATAGCTCAAAAGGACACAAAGTGCTGGAGTAACTCAGATGGTCAGGCAGCCTCTCTGGAGAACATGTCTGAAGAAGGATTCTGACCCGAAACGTCACCTTTGTGACAACACTCTGCACAGACAGCACCCGTTGTCAGGATCAAACCTCGGCCTTTGACACCGCAAAGCAGCAACTCTACCGCTGCGCCACCATGCCGCCCTTAAGGAAGGTTCTTCCCTGCAAGAGAAAGACTCAGCAGCAGCTGTTAGGAGAGAAATGAAATAAAATAGTTTTTGATTTAGAGATTCGGCGCAAACCAGGCCCTTCGACCCCCCCTAGTCCGCACCGATCAGCGATCCCCGCACATTAACACTATCCCACGCACACTGGAAACAATTTACACTTATACCAAGCCAATTTACCTCCATACCTGTACGTCTTTGGAGTGTCCTCATGCACCCAACCAAAGGTGTTATTCCATCCTGGATGTGGTGGGCTGGGGTCACTCTGTAAGGTCAACCATTAAGGATCTAGTTCCGTGTTGCGTTGATTTTTATACTGTCTGGCAGTTTCAATGGCAGCACAGACAGAAACCCGTTTACCAGTAATCGACTACAAATGAACAAGGAGAAATACATTTTTGAACACAGAGTCCCACTAATAATAGCCAATTCTTGGCAATGTTAGCAGTTATTAGGTCTGCCAGAACACATCGGTAATGATCGCAACCTGTGGGTTCTAAATAGCAGTGAAAGAAATTCATGATTCACTCCACAGCTGACATGCCTTCCTCTCCAACTGCACAACAATTCTGTTTTTAAATATTACCGAGTGTTGTTTGCGTGCGTGCAGCATGCAGTAGATGTCAGTGGCACAGCCCAAACAGTGGAAAGTTACATCCAGTTACATCAAAGTGGGAAAATTCAGTTCTCCAGCAAATGCCTAACAGCATCAGACTGGATTTAATTGCCACCGATGGCTGTGGAGGCCAATTTAATGAATATTTTTAAGGCAAGGATTGACAGATTCTTGATTAGCAAGGGTGGCAGGGGTTATGGGAGATGGCAGGAGAATGGGGTTGGGAGGGATAGATACATCATTGAATAGTAGAGTAGACTTGATGGGCCGAATGGCCTAAGAGTCACAAAGTGCTGGAGTAGCTCTGCGGGTCAGGCAGCGTCTCTGGAAAACATGAGTTGGTGACATTCCCAATGGAGTCTGAAGAAGGGTCCTGACCCGAAACGTCACCTATCCATGTTTTCCAGAGATGCTGCCTGACCCGCTGAGTTACTCCAGCACTTGGCGGCTTTTATTGTGGACCAGCTTATGCAGTTCCTTGTTTCTACAAAGCAACCAAGTTAGTTTGGGTAAAATAGAAGTAAGCCTGAAGTTGAAATGCTTATCGAGAGAAGATTAGAGATACATGTCCTTTGGCCCACCGAGTCCGCTCCAACCAGCGATCCCTGTGCACCAGCAGCATCCCACACACTAGGGACAATTTACAATTTTTACTGAAACAAATTAACTTACCAAACCTGTACATCTTTGGAGTGTGGGAGGAAACCGGAGCAGCCGAAAAAACCCCACACGGTCACAGGGAGGATGTACAAACTCTGTACAGACAGCACCCGTAGTCAGGATTGAACCCGGGTCTCTGTCGCTGTAAGGCAGCAACACCACCGCTGTGCCACCGTGCCGTCCCAAATGATTTAGAGTTTTACAGCATAGAGAGAGGCCCTTTGGCCCATATGATCATACCTCTCTATACTAATCCCACTTGCCTGCATTAATTCATTGTCTCTCTATGCCCTGCGTAAATAAATACAACATTCAAGATTCATGATTCAAGAGAGTTTATTGTCATGTGTCCCAGATAGGACAATGAAATTCTTGCTTTGCTTCACACAACAGAATATAGAAGGCATAAATACAGAACAGATCAGTGTGTCCATATACCATTATATAAATATACACACACATGAATAAATAAAACAGGTAAAGTGCAAATAAACAGATTACTGTTCAGAGTTTTGTTTGAGTTGAGTTTAATAGCCTGATGGCTGTGGGGAAGCAGCTATTCCTGAACCTGGACGTTGCAGTCTCCAGGTTCCTGTACCTTCTACCTGAAGGCAGCGGGAAGATGAGTGTGTGGCCAGGATGGTGTGGGTCCTTGATGATGCTGCCAGCCTTTTTGAGGCAACGACTGCGATAGATCCCCTCGAAGGTAGGGAGGTCCAAATGCCTCTTAAATGTTGCTACTGGTCCTGCCTCCACTTCCTCTGGCAGCTGATTCTGGATACTAAATACTGTGTAAAAAATATTACCCCTCAGATCCTTTTTAAATCTTCTCCCTCTCATTTTTAATCTATGCATTCTAGTTTTAGACAACCCTACCTTGGGAACCAAATTCTGGCTCTCTACGCTATCTACACCTCTCATCATTTTCATTCACAACTCCCTCTCTCTCTTGGGTCTCGACCCGAAACGTTGCCTATCTCCTTCGCTCCTTAGACGCTGAGTTTCTCCAGCCTTTTGTGTACCCTCCCTCTCTCTCTATAATGCCATCTCTCAGCCTCCACTCCTCCAGGTGTAACAGACAATTTGTCCTCAAGCCTAGAAGAGGTGAAATAAAGATCTATAAAACAATGAAAAGGTGATAAAGAATTTGGAAATTCAACTTGTGAACAATCTTTGCACTTTCTGAATAGGTGACAGAAAAGTTTGCAGCACCAAATATCAAGAGTGACAAGAATTGTTCTGTTTAACCTGAATGTTGCCAGATCAGAGCATTTCACAATTAAGGAACTACATTTCCATTTTATGGGGCCTCAGTATTAAAAAAAAGAGTATAGGCAGAACAGTCCTGACTTCCAAGCCGTTTCCTGCCCAGATTTAAATGGAATTTAGTTTCCATGTTTATCGAGGAAGGTTTGGGTAAAATGGCGGGCGGCACGGTGGCACAGCGGTAGAGCTACTGCTTTACAGCGCCAGAGACCCGGGTCCGATCCTGATTACGGGTGCTTGTGTGTACGGAGTTTGTACGTTCTCCCCTGCATGCGTTTTCTCTAAGATCATCCATTTCTTCCCACACCTCAAAGATGTACAGGATTGTAGGTTAATTTGATTGGTATAAATGTAAAATTGTCCCCAGTGTGTGGTAGGGTAGTGTTAATGTGCGGGGATCACTGGTCGGTGTGGACCTGGTGGGCCGAAGGGCCTGTATCTCTGAACTAAACTAAACAAAGTGATACCATGGAGTAAAATCCATGGGGAAAATCAGGAAGGCAGACGTTGGGGGTTATATAAGACGTTGGTGAGGCCACGTTGTGAGTATTGTGTTCAGTTTTGGTCGCCATATTGTAGTAAAGATGTCACGTTTGAAAGGGTTCAGAGATTTTTTTTTTTTTACAGGATGTTGCCAGGAATCTAGGGACTGAGCAATAGGTCGATCAGGTTAAGGCTGTATTCTGTGGAGTGCAGGAGGATGAGGGGTGATCTTGCAGAAGTGTACAAAATCATGAGAGGATTCGATCGGGTAAACATACAGAGACTTTTACCTAGAGTAGGGGAACCAAGAACCAGAGGACATAGGTTTAAGGTGAGGCGGAGAAGATTTTTTGGAAACCCGAGATATACCTTTTTTACACAAATGATGGTGGGTGCATGGAATGAGCTGCCAGAAGAGGTAGTTGAGGAGGGTACGATCGCAATGTTTAAGAAACATTTAGACAGGTACATGGATAGCTTGGGTTTAGAGGGATATGAGCCAAACGCAGGCCCATGTACAGTGGCTTGCAAAAGTTTTCATACCCCTTGAACATTTCCACATTTTGTCACGTTACAACCACAAACGTAAATGCATTTTATTGGGATTTTATGTGATAGACCAACACAAAGTGGTGCATAATTGTGAAGTGGAAGGAAAATGATACATGGTTTCTAAATTTTATTACAAATAAAAATCTGATCTCAATTTCTCACTTCATAGACTGACCTGGTGAGTATTTCCAGCACTCTCTAATTTAAGTTAAATGTAAGATTTCCCCACATAACGACGCAGCGGTAGATTTGCTGCCTTAAAGCAGCAGGGACCCGGGTTCGATCCTGTCTAGTTCTCCCTGTGACCTCGTAGGTTTTCTCCAGGTGCTCCAATTTCCTGCCACATTCCAAAGACAAGCAGGTTTGAAGGTTAATTGGCTTCTGTACTGCTCCCTACTTTTAGATTAGTTTAGTTGAGATATACAGCACGGATACAGGCCCTTCGAGCCACGGAGATCGTGCCGACCAGCGATCTCCGCTCACTAGCATTATCCTCCAAATTATGGACAATTTACAATTTATAACCGAAGTAAAATTAACCTGCAAACCTGCACATCTTTGGAATGTGGGAGGAAAGTGGAGCACCCGAGAAAGCTCCATGTGGTCAAGGGGAGAACGTACAAACTCCATACAGACAGCACCCATGGTCAGTATAGAAACCAGGTCACTGGTGCTGTTAGGCAGCAACTCTACCACTGTGCCACTCTGCTGCCCCATTCCGTAGGTTTGAACTATTGTACGAGCAATCGATTCTCGGCACAGACTCAGTGGGCCGAAGGGCCTGTTTCCATGCTGTATCACTAAACTAAACTAATATGTAGCACCTCTACGAATAGTAAATTCAAGCCATGGAATATTAGCTCCAATCTGTATAAACAGCTTTCAAGCTCTGCTTTGGGTTCATAAATCACAAATAGCCCAGTATTAGACTCAAATTTATTTTCAAATGGATTAAATAATGAATAAATAATGGGTTAAATCATGGGCAGCATGGTGGTGCAGCGGTAGAGTTGCTAACCTACAGTGCCAGAGACCCGGGTTCGGTCCTGACTACGGGTGCCGTCTGTACGGAGTTTGTACGTTCTCTCCGTGACCTGCGTGGGTTTTCTCCAGGACCTCTGGTTTCCTGCCACACTGCAAAGACGTACAGATCTGTAGGCTGATGAATTTGTTAAATGTCCCTAGTGTGTGTAGGATAGTGCTAGTAATCGGCACGGACTCGGTGGGCCGAAGGGCCTTTTTCCGCGCTGTACCACCAAACTAAATGAATCTAAAGGAAATGATTAGGATGCAGTTTGGCATTTTGAAGCACTTAATAGAGAATAAACAGTGCGTAATATTAAACAGTATAATAAAAGAAAACATCAAACTGTAATCACACCTACATAGGAAACAAAGTGTGTGGGTGTTCGAGCCCATGTCTGACAACCTGGTGCAATGACCTGTCTCCGTGATTGTTTTACAGCAGTGGAGCAGTGCTGCCTGATGCTAATCAAACCTAAACATCCATCTACAATTTAATTACATTCAAATGCAAATGAAAATGAACAAAGTACCGCAAAATTGTTGAATTTGTTAACTCGACGTAATTAGGTAGTAAAGAACCTTCATTGAGTAGTTGAAATAGCATTATAGCACTGGTCTATTTTTAATTCAGGAAAGTGCCGATTTTTCTTCAAATTTCAGATGCTGGAAAATCGAAGGTAGACAAAAGTGCTGGAGAAACACAGCGGGTGCAGCAGCATCTATAGAGCGAAGGAAATAGGCAACGTTTCGGGTCTGAATAAGGGTTTCGGCCCGAAACGTTGCCTATTTCCTTCGCTCCATAGATGCTGTTTCACCCGCTGAGTTACTCCAGCACTTTTGTCAACCTGCACGCCTTTGGGTTGTGTGGAGGAAACCGGAGCACCCAGAGAAAAACCCACACGGTCACAGGGAGAACGTGCAAACTCCACACAGGCAGCACCCAAGATCAGAATTGAGACCGAGCCTCTGGCGCTTTGAGGTAGCAGCTCTACCAGCTGCCCACAGTGTTCTTGAGGGAAAGTTTGCAGTTTTTAGTTTAGTCCCTAAATAATTAAACACAGTGTAGATAAAAAGGTGCTGATATGTATATAATAGCTCAGGCAACTCGATTGGTTATTGTACACCAATCTAGTTTTAAACTTCTTAGAGGTGCAGCTATGTCACATTACTGTAGATGCCATCTCATCTAAAAAACACTGATTAAACATACAGTGGGGGGTAATGTTAGACACCTTACATTGTCCACACCAACCCGCACCAAATTCTACAGATGCGCTGCAGAAAGCATTATATCAAGATGCATCACAGCATGGTTTGGGAACAGCTCCATGCAAGACCGCAAGAAATTCCAGAGAGTTTTTTGTGTAGCCCAGACCGTCACACAAACCAACTTTCCTTCCATATACTCCACGCTTCCTCGGCCTGGCCACCAGCATAATCAAGGACCAGTCCCACACTGTTCATTCCCTCTTCTCCCCTCTTCCATCAGGCAAGAGGTACGGTAGTTTGAAAATGCATACCTCCAGATTCAGGGATAGTTTCTTCCCAGCTGATATCAGACAACTGAACAGCCCTCTCATCATCCAGAGTGCGTCCTGACCTCCCGTCGACCTTATTGGAGACTCTTGAATTATCTTTAATCAGACTTCATCTAATTAAACTAAATGTTGTACCCTCTATCCTTTATCTGTACACTGTGAACAGCTTGATGGTATTCATGTACAGTCTCTTTCTTGACTGGATAGCACTCGAATAAAAGCTTTTCACTGGAGACTACACGTCACTCAGGACACGTGACATTAATAAATCAAACTAAAATTGTAGCACTGCTGAATTAAGAATTGGATGCAGCAAATCACCAAAGCTTGGCGTACAATCTAGTACCCACAAAGATCATGACTGGAGCAATGTGAGAACACTACCGCTTGCAATTCCCCCTCACCCCCCCAGTCACACACTACCCGAGTTGGAAATACCTTGCCATTCCTTCATTGTCACAGTGTCAAATTCCTGACAAACTTCCTGTCCACCCGGGACCATTACATGAGCATGTCAACTACCACGACTGCCATCATTAATAATAGCATTTATTTTGAGAGGACCAGAATATAAAAACAGAGATGTGACGACGAGGCTTTAGAAGACACTGATCAGACCGCATTTGGAATACTGTGAGCAGTTGTGGGCCCCATATCTCAGGAAGGATGTGCTGGCATGGGAAAGGGTCCAGAGGAGGTTGACGAGAATGATCCCAGGAATGATAAGGTTCACATATGATGAGCGTTTGACGGCGCTTGACCTGCACTCACTGCAGTTTAGAAGGATGAGGGGAGACCTCATTGAAACTTATCGAATAGTGAAAGACCTGGATAGAGTGGATGTTGAGAGGATGTTTCCATTTGTGGAGAGTCTAGGACGAGAGATCATAGCTTCAGAATAAAATTATGTACCTTTAGAAAGGAGTCAAGAAGAAATTTATTTAGTCAGAAGGTGGTGAATCTGTGGAATTCATTGCCACAGACGGCTGTGGAGGCCATCAATGGATATTTTTAAGGTGGAGATTGACAAGTTCTTGATTAGTGAGGATGTCAGGGGTTATGGTGAGAAGGCAGGAGAATGGGGTTGAGAGGGAAAGATGGATCAGCAATGATTGAATGATGGAGTAGACTTGATGGGCTGAATTGGCTAATTCTGCTCCGATAACTTATGAACTAATAGCGATCAAAACATCAATACAGCTAATTTCTCAAAGGCAATTAGAACAGGGCAGTAAATGGCGGGCTTGCCAGGCAAGCTCATGCCTCATAGAATGAACAGAAATAATTGGTACATTTTAGGAAGGTGTCACCTAGAAGTTTTTTTACAGAGAGATATTATTTTTAATAACCATTTACACTAAAGAAGTGCTGTGGACACCCCAACTCATTTCAGCAACAAAACCAATCTCCCCTCCAGGAGAACAGTGTCAAGGGGGAAAGGCTCCGTGGTCAGCAGGGCCTTGCCTGAAGACTCCATGGATCAGTCCGAAGGCTCATCGATCAGTGGGACCAGTAACCTATGATGAGCATTTGTCAGCACTGGGCCTGTAGTTTAGTATAGTTCAGCTTAGAGATACAGCACGGAAACAGGCCCTTTGCCCACCGAGTCCGCACCGACCAGCAATCCCTGCTCATTAACACAATCCTGCACACACTTGGGACAATTCACACTTTTCCCAAGCCAATTAACCTACAAACCTGTCCGTCTAAATTCACTAGAGTTTAGAAGAATGAGGGGGGACCTCATTCAAACATACAGAATAGTGAAAGGCTTGGATAGAGTGGATATGGAGAGGATGTTTCACTAGTGGGAGAGTCGAGGACTAGAGTTCACAGCCTCAGAATTAAAGGACGTTCTTTTAGGAAGGAGAAGAGGAGACTCATTTCTTTAGTCAGATGGTGGTGAATCTGTGGAATTCTTTGCCACAGAAGGCTGTGGAGACCAAATCAGTGGATATTTTTAAGGAAGAGATAGATAAATTCTTGATTAGTATGGGTATCAGAGGTTATGGGGAGAAGGCAAGAGAATGGGGTTAGGAGGCAGAGATAGATCAGCCATGATTGAATGGCGGTGTAGACTTGATGGGCCGAATGCCTAATTCTACTATTCATTATGACCTTGTGATAATGCGTCCAAAGGCTCGTCGATCGGCGTTACCGGATACCCGCCAGAAGACCCGTCAGGAACCGCCCTAAGACTTGTCGGTCAACGTAACCGGGAGGGAGCGGGAATCGTGGGATGTGAGGAGCAAGGGCTGGTAGGAGGGTGAATCAGGGTAATGCCTCCAGCGCCTTCAAGGGGGGTTGCAGGTGGCGCCCCCGGGACACAAAGGTGGCCGGCGAGGAGAGGAGAGGGACATCGGTTCGAGGAAACTGCTCCAGAACATCAAGCACGCGGGCCGACCGGACTTTGGACTTTGAACAATGGTGCCAGAAATGGTGTCGCCAGCACGTGTTATATATGAAAAAATAATTTCACTGCGCAGTTGTATATGTGACAAATAAAAACCATTGGACCATTGACAACTGAAGGATTAAGGGTCAGGCGAGTCAAGAGTGTTTAATTTTAGTTTGTATGGGTAATGGAGCCATGAAGTTCTTACATGCTGCAATTGTGTCAGTTAACATAATAACACAACAAATAAATATGCAATAATAGTAAGATTAAACGAGAACTTATCAGTTTGAAGTTTGATCTTGATTTTATGAGGAGTTACATTGGCGATTACGTGAAGAAGGCCCGCCAGGCTGCATGTGCAGCAAACTTCAAAGTAGCGGGATGAAATCTCAAATAAACGACACCGAAGTGAACAGTAAGATCAGTGACTCGAGAACTACCAGATGATCTTTTATGAGAGAGGGTTGGGCGTGGTGGGCACGTAACCACCAACGTAACTCCTCATAAAATCAAGATCAAACTTCAAACTGGTAAGTTCTCGTTTAATTTTACTATTTTACTTCGGTGTCACATGAGTGATTCCGTGAAGAGTTCAAAGCTTTGTGATTTCATGCCGCAGATTACAATCTCGGCATCCCACTGCATTTGATTGACTCGAAAGAGAAATAAATGCATTAGTAATAACATTCTATTCAATGTAATGATAGGATTTATTTAACAATGTAAACAAACAACAGTACCCCTAAAATTTAGGTACTGAAAAAGTCATTGGCAAACAGCCCTGGATTGACAATTGCCCGATCATAAAATTCTGAAACATCAGCTCATTTGCCCATCCGACGGCCGCTAAAATTTGGTCGAAGGATACATCCCTCCCTTTGGCTGCCAACATAGCTGCTGCCCTAGTATAATGAGATGTAAACACACTATCTAAATGATATACTGACGTTGATGCTGACCTGGTGGAATGAGACATACAATCGTCAATGTTAATACCTGTTGCAGCCACCTTGAAATAGTCTGTATCGTATCAAATGTATCATTATCTAAATGGTGGCCGATTAGGAAAAGGGGAGATGCAATGTGAACTGGGTGTTATGGTACACCAGTCATTGAAAGTAGGCATGCACGTGCAGCAGGCAGTGAAGAAAGCGAATGGTATGTTAGCTTTCATAGCAAAAGGATTTGAGTATAGGAGCAGGGAGGTTCTACTTCAGTTGTATAGGGTCTTGGTGAGACCACACCTGGAGTATTGCGTACAGTTCTGGTCTCCAAATCTGAGGAAGGACATTAATGCCATAGAGGGAGTGCAGAGAAGGTTCACCAGATAGATTCCTGGGATGTCAGGACTGTCTTATGAAGAAAGACTGGATAGACTCGGTTTATACTCTCTAGAATTTAGGAGATTGAGAGGGGATCTTATAGAAACTTACAAAATTCTTAAGGGGTTGGACAGGCTAGATGCAGGAAGATTGTTCCCGATGTTGGGGAGGTCCAGGACAAGGGGTCACAGCTTAAGGATAAGGGGGAAATCCTTTAGGACCAAGATGAGAAGGACGTTTTTCACACAGAGAGTGGTGAGTCTCTGGAACTCTCTGCCACAGAATGTAGTTGAGGCCAGTTCATTGGCTATATTTAAGAGGGAGTTAGATGTGGCCCTTGTGGCTAAGGGGATCAGAGGGTATGGAGAGAAGGCAGGTACGGGATACTGAGTTGGATGATCAGCCATGATCATATTGAATGGCGGTGCAGGCTTGAAGGGCCGAATGGCCTACTCCTGCACCTAATTTCTATGTTTCTATGTTTCTATTAATATTTAACAAACATTTCTGATCCCCTCAATAGAGATGTACTGCTTTTTTGGATGCTATCCATGCATACTGCAATGACCACCCTCATGGCTAAATGTGACAACCTGAGGCATAAGTCAATCCATTGAAAATGTGTAAGTCAATAATCGTTTGACTGTGCAAAGACCAGTCTCCTGAACCACAGTTTAAAACAGCAAGTTCTTGCTTTTTGGCATAACTGTACCATTGTGCCATAATGCCTGATGAAGCAGGCAACACGGACGCTTGGCCAGTCCGATAGTACGAATCCAAACGAGGTCTTGCTGACTGTTTTAAGACCCAGCTAATGAGGAAGACATAAAGTCCATTCCTCCTATTGAAGCGAGAATGTATTTCTCCACACTGTTGTGTCATATTTTTGCAAACAGTGAAACATGCATAAACATGACGAACATTTGATGAAGTATTGAATCATGCTTTCATCATACTTTGAGATCCAACACTTATTCTGTGTTATCAATCGAAACTGGACGATACACCAGTGGTAAGGAGATTATTTACAGGATATTCTTCCTAATTACCATGAAACTAACATGTGTCACCATTGTAGAGTAGCAACTTAAATATGTGCATGAAGAATATGTATATTCACTCAAACCCTTACTCAACGGTGCATTTAGTGTATATATTTAGTTGATACTAACAACTGAAGAATTGGTAACATGCAATCTCCACTAGCTTTGAGTAGGTGATGGTATTTGGAACTTCTCATCTTAGAGTTCTAAACATCAGTTCATAATAACTGAATTCAACCGACCACACTACTGTAGCAAGTTTCAAGTTCAATGAGTTATTGTCATGTTCAGCAATGCTGAATACTGTTGCTTCATCATTGTGGCTAAAGTAGTTTCAGCTGACAATAGCACACAGTTGTTAGCAACGATCTAATTACTACTTACACAATATCAGTTCTTTGATTTGCTCAGCTGCAACACAGCTGCTATATTGCCAATTACTCTTAATGAAAATAACTCAGTTTTGTAACAGATTGCTATAACCCCAATCTCTTGCCACAAGGTGCAGACAAGGCTAATAATAATTAAAGGTACATCCCAATGACCAACAAACAGTTTATTCCATACTACAAAGCTTTACTGTTATAGTACAGTTATATTGTCTTTGATAACCTTTGTAATGGGATTTGTATAACATGTATCTCTTACCTTATGAATCTGTTGAAGTCAGGAATAAGTTTTTACATTCAGAAAGTTCATATGGCCGATACTCTCCATTCTTCATAATAACATGCCAATCCTGCCTTATTGCATGGGTGGTTTGCATGAGAACTTCTGCCCAATTTCCAAACCCTGGCCATAATCCAACTTACTTGGAATGCTCCGGCTGTGCCTCAACCAAATATTTTTACCCTTTGTGTGTTGTACAAACAAATGTAAATATTACAACTTGTGAACGGTGGACTACCCAAATTTTGGAAGTGCTAGACCCATTTAGTTGAGCATAATTGGAAGGTGCATGGAATTTCTGAGTTATCATGCTGCCCCCAGCTCCAGTGAACTGCTACTGCCGATGAGCACCTGGGTGCGTTCTGAATGATGCCTTTTGCTTATTGTTGGCCAAATTAATTCATCTGCCAGGCTTCTTCCCCTGTAGAATAGACCTACCTGAATAACCGATTCAACGGCTGGCTCTCACATCCCCCTGTTGGCGATATTCATTGCCGGCACATATGTGCTTGAGTCTGTTCTATTGACATCTTTAGAGCCCGGAGTCATCTTGACCTTTTGCCCTTCCCTCCTCAGAGAGGGTGATTCGTAGGCAACCCTAACAGGCACTGCCGCAGGCCGTAGGATACAAATACTGATACGAACCCATTGGCCTTAACCCAATAGAATATTTTACTGGGATGGCAACTTTATTGTCAGGAAAGGTACCTCTGACACGTGCCCTTCATCCCTTTGGGTATGCCCCACGGCCATACCCTGAGACTCAGTGTCAGCAGGATACTGACCCATCTTGGTCTCTGCCTCCGAGAGGGAGACCTTTGCAGCACTGTATACAACAGTTGCTGTATTTAGGATAGTCGTTTCAATGCACTATCCAGCCCCGGTGAGGAATTCATCCCCCAACTCCGTGGGCCTTGCTCTCTAGCCCCGGTGGAGAATCATCTCCGACTTTGTCAGCGAGCAGATATGTGTGAATTTGAGCAACCCTGTCCCAGGCATTGCTGGCACCACCTTTCATAAAGGCTGGTGCTTTTTGACATAAACAGCCCTGTATCAGGTGCTGCTGGCACGGCTCTCCCGTAGGCTGGCACTTTCATATATGAAGCAGCCCTGTCAGGCGCTGCTGGCGCGGCCTGTCCCATAGGCCCGTACATATTACACATGAAGCAGCCCTGTCAGGTGCTGCTGGCGCTATTGCTGTGTAAGCTCACTAAATCAACATTTAGTGTAGCTTTACCTGTGAAAGGTAAAAATAAATCATAGCAACCTGTGCTTAAACAATTATAACATTGTCAGAACATATAACAATAACTTTTTACTTTGCCTTTAGCTTTTACTTAAAGAAAAAACACTATAAAATACATACTTTTTATTATAAGGAGAAACCCTTTATAGCCCGACTCACCTGAGTCCAAATAGGGCTGAATGAGTCCCAGTAATTTCTTGACTGGGGACCAATGTCTGTGAGCCACTGACCCCACTGTCAGTGGTTCCAGCATTGCTTCCTTGCCGTTCCAATGGCATCCCACAGGCTGGGAGCCGCTGACCCCCCTGTCAGTGACCCTGCTTGAATTTCTTGCCATTCCCACGGCATCCCCGCAGGCTGGGGAGCTGCTGACCCCCCTGTCAGCGACTCTGCTTAAATTTCTTGCTGTTTTTATGGCATCCCTGCAGGCTGGGGAGCCGCTAACTGCACTGTTAGCGGCTCCTTATCTCGCAACCCGATCAATTTTGCCGGTTTATCCGTATTTGCGGTCGGACTTGAATTTCCCCACAGTCCATAACCGGCAACTTGTCGGGCTGCAAAACTGGCAGGAAAAACATCTGAAAAAAGAGGCTCCTGCCTAAAAACCCCTGGTAAGTAAAAAAACAAACTTACCTTTTAAGTTTAACTTACCACGGCAGGAGCTCTGTCCTGCCAGACTGGTGCTTGCGCCAATGCGGCTGACGTAATGCTGCGCATGCGGCCTGGCGGGCCTTCTTCACAGAATCACTCACGTGAATCCGAAGTAAAACCAGTAATGCAACAAATTGATCATCAGTAATGCTAGGTAGCCAGACCATAACAGTGCAAAACCAAAGTGGGCAGTGCATCCATGAATTTAGTCCAGAGAAGATGGCTGCTGGGGCAAGGTTGAGGTCAGGGTTGTGCAGGGTGGTTGCAGATCCTGACGATTGAAGAAGGGTCTCGACCCGAAACGTCACCCATACCTTTTTTCCAGAGATGTTGCCTGACCCGCTGAGTCCAGCTTTTTGTGTCTCTTGTGGCACCACCTGGTGGTCAGGCCACTTACTGATCAAACCCTCGTCACCACAACTGGAACGGTCACGTGACTGCATTTAGCGGGAAGAGAATGTCATGAGTGAAGCGGTGTGTCCTACAACAACAGCAGCAGCAATGCCTTTATGTTAGAGTGTACCAAACTCGCAAGTACGCCAAACCTGTAATGTTTTAATAAAAACAACCTTTGTACACGACGTTTGGACTCTCAACTCTCTTCGATGGCTGGTAAGAAGCTGTCTTCTAAGTCTGCCTACATCTTCTTAGCTGTCAATAGTCTTAAAGTAAAGCAGATTACAAATACATATCTTGTTCTCAGCTGAACACCGACTCCTCTGTCTCCAACATAATATTTTACCTCACCAATTAACTATTTCCTTTGCTCTCAAAGCCTACTTCCACCATGGTTCTGGTCAACCACTGCACGCCATAATAACTCATCAGATGTAGAATCTTTTCAGCTTTGTCTTCTGTTCTTCTACCGATGATCTAAAAATAATATACTGAATCACTGATCGATAGAAATAATATTTGTGCCAATTATCTTGTAACATCACCGCGTAATATTGAAAGCCGCTGGCAAATGTCATTTCCATTCAATAGGATTTCAATTCCGCTCATCTTTATCACAGAAGAAAATGCCTGGCCTCATCCTAGTGAATCTATGCTGTCACCTTGTAGAATGCTCACTATATTTCAACTGCAGCTTGAGAACATGCAATGTTTCCTAGCAGTTTCGTAGCAGTATTGCAACTGCCTTAAGGGCCTGTCCCACCAGCATGCAACTCCATGAGATGAGCGCGACCTAACGTGGTCGCCGGCGTTGCGGGGCTGGTCCCACTTCGATCGCCGGAGCCGTGCGGAATTGTGCGGAGTTCGTCCCGACATCGCGCGGGGCTCCGAAAAACTGACCGTGTTCAAAAATTCCGCGCGGCAACGGCTTGTCGGCTCGCTGCCGCCTCGACTTATTGCACACCGTCTCGACGTCGTGCCTCCGTGACCCTCTCTGTAGGTGCCTCCGTGACCCCCTCTGTGTGTGGCTCCGTGGCCCTCTGTGTGTGTGCCTCTGTGCCCCTCTCTGTGTGCCCCTCTCTGTCCTGCCGAACTTACCTTTAAGACTTCCCTCCAAGTTCGCCTCACTTTGCGCCGCGTTGCGCCACTCACCCAACCTCCGCGCGGCCCCCCCTGCCGGTTTGGTCGCGCTCATTGCCTGGAGTTGCATGCTGGTGGGACAGGCCCTTTACTGTGCCAGAGACTTGGGTTTGATCCTAACCACAGGTGCTTGTATGTCCAGAGTTTGTACGTTTTCCCCGTGACCTGCGTAGGTTTTTTCCCCAGGTGCTCCGGTTTTCTCCCACACTCCAAAGACGTGCAGGTTTGCAGGTTAATTGGCTTGGTATAAATGTAAATAGTTTCTAGTGTGTGCAGGATAGTGTTTGTATGTGGGAATCGCTGATCAGTGTGGACTCGGTGGGCCGAAGGGCCTGTATCTGCGCCGTATTTCTAAACTAAAAACTAAACTAAATATAAACTATAACAGTCATTTGGACTTTGTGAGGTTTATGCACATTAACACCCACAATTCTTGAGCCCAATACATAAACTAGGGTCAATATACATTTGCCAGTTAACCTATCAACCAAATTCCTCAACGTTATTCTGCGTGCTAAGTCTGGTCAATGTATTTCTACAAACACTTAAATCACATGAAAATCATAGGCTCAAGGAGTACTTAACTTTCATTAGCAGTTCTGTAGTAAATCATTGGCAAGGGGTTCTTTGGGAGGCAGCCTTGCACTAACATCTCAGCCTCCAATTTGGAGAGTGGATGTTGGCAGGGGCAGAAATCCCAGGAGGGCAGGGGGTACACGTCCCCCCTCTGCTTTGAGAGGTGGGGGAGGATCCCCCCCCATTTTTTGTAATCCGGATTTTAAAACCTGGTATAATCTCCGCTTTCCGCAAGACAGTGGGGGTGGGACTGCTGATCTAGGACGCCGATTGGACGAGAGATGTCGGTCCGCAGGCAATGAGGGCGGGACATGATGATTCAGTGCGGTGATTGGAGGAGGGAGACGTGGCACAGACCTGCGCCTCATCCGCAGCCAGGTTCGATCCCGGGTCTCCGGCACTGTCCCGTCCCCACCCGTGTGATCCCCGTCCCCCCCCACGCCCGGGGGTGGCCAGAGAGGTCGGGAGTCGGACTGGAGCTGTGACCCCAGGCCCACAGCCAGCGAAGAGAAGCAGCACTAAATCCAGCTCAACTCTGCCTGTCCCGCCAGGTTAACCTACAGCCCTGCCTGGACTTGTGGGAAATATGGCCCATGTTCACAGCCAACGGGGAGAAGCAGCGCTGGTGTCCAAGTAGGGTTGCAGGTTAACCCGGCGAGACAGGCAGAGTTGAGCTGCATTTAGCGCTGGATTGAGCCTCCGAAGCCTCGCGTGTGTGTGTGTGTGCGCGCATGCACGCGCGGCCGCCAAGAAATTCCGTCCCCCGGTCCCCTCCATATTTTGACAGTGATTTCCGTGCCTGGATGTTGGAGGTGTACAGGAGGCCAACATGACCCATGCTCTTGTGCAGGAAGGAACTGCAGATGGTGGTTTACATCGAAGATAGACACAAAATGCTAGAGTAACTCACATCAGGCAGCATCTCTAGAGAGAAGGAATAGGTGGTGTTTCGGGTGCGAAGAAGGATCTCAACCCGAAACGTCACCTTTTCTCCAGAGATGCTGCCTGAGCCGCTGAGTTACTCCAGCATTTTGTGTCTGGGGTCCCATACCCATGCTCTGCAGTGTCCACAGATGATGCATGAATGTACGGTGCTGAGAAGCACTTTGTATCCAGTCACTGCTGGTCGTGGCCATTGTGGTGTGTGTAACCTGGCCATGTTTCAATGCAATCACTAGCGTTGATTGTAGAATTCCATGCAGAAAACTCCTATTTTCCTTTATTTTACTAAATTTTGGTATTTTCAATTTCTACTCTCGAAAATTGCATTTTGCTGCAAATATATATTTGTTTAAATCCTTTTGTAGAAACAAAGAACTGCAGATGCAAATAGACACAAAGTGCTGGAGTAACTCAGCTGGTCAGTCAGCATCCCTAGTGAAAATTCCCCGCCATAAATTCCACTCCAAGGTGGCAAAGTGGATCTGCAATCACGCTTTACAATCGCTCCACTCTTTTAAATCTCCACTCCGATGGATATACGCTGTGGACGGCTCGATTGTAATCATGTGTTGTCTTTCCGCTGACTGGTTAGCATGGAACATAAGCTTTTCACAGTTGCATGTGACAATAAACTAAACTAAACTAAACTAAACTATCTTTGTATGTCTTGTTTTCACCTTCCCCTTGCTAACGATGGTCTACTCTACATTTTCCTTGATCTCTGTCCCCTTTGATGTCTTCTTTTCACACCTAACCCTTCCATATCTCTGTGTCTCCCTCTCCCCTGACTCTCTGTCTGAAGAAGGGTCTCCACCTCGGTACACGCGACAATTAACTCAATTCAACTCAAGTCGAATAGGATGGGTGACATTCAGGGTTGGGACCCAAAACATCGCCCATCTTTTTTCTCCAGAGATGCTGCCTGACCCATTGAGTTACTCCAGCACTTTGTGTCAATAAAAATATTGATGCAGGAATAAAAACACAAGAGTCCTTGAAATTCACAGTGCCGCATCAGCCATATTTACAAACCGATTCGCTTACAGATATCATTCACCAGGAATATTATAAAATGCCAAACATTAATCATTATAATACATCATCTTAGAAGCAGTAAACAGTTGTGTTCCATCAATCGGTGGATCAGTGACTCATCACTCAATGTCTTACCTTGCAAGTGCTTTTCAAATTCAAATCCAGCTCCTTGATAAATAATCTAATTAGACCTGTAATTTTCAATAGAATAAACATCTGTAAGCAAACACTTGTATATTCTTCAGCTATTTATTCAACATGATGTAAATTGGCAAGAGAATTAAAGCAGCCGTTTTCATTTGTCCCACGACATCTCCGGGGTTACTCACTGCTTAAGGACCCGCAGATGCTGGTTTACCAAAGGAAAAACACAGAAAGCTAAACTACCTGTTAAAGAAGGAACTGCAGATGCTGGAAAATCAAGGGCACACAAAATGCTGGAGAAACTCAGCGGGTGCAGCAGCATCTATGGAGCAAAGGAGATAGGCGACGTTTCCTATCTCCTTCGCTCCATAGATGCTGCTGCACCTGCTGAGTTTCTCCAGCATTTTGTGTACCCAAGCTAAACTACCTCTACAGTCGAGCCTACTCCACCATTCAATCATGGTGGATCTATTTTTCTATCTCAACCCCATTCATCTGCCTTCTGTCAATCCCCACCTTAAATAACACCTAATGACTTGGCAACAGTTGTCTGTGGCTATGAATTCCACAGATTCACCACCCTCTGCCTAAATTCCTCTTATTCTGAGGCTGTGCCCTCTGGTCCTAGACTCTCCCACGATTCGAAACATCCGCTCCACATCCACTCTATCCAGGTCATCAGGAAGAGTTGGGGCGAGCAGTTCAACATTGCCTTTTTACCGACAAGACTTGAGTCAGAGAGTCATAGTCGTAGAGTGATACAGCGTGGAAACAGGCCCTTTGGCCCAACTTGCCCACACAGACCAACATGTCCCATCTACACTAGTCCCACCTGCCTGCATTTGGCCCCTATCCCTGTAAATCTGTCCTTTCCATGTACCTGCCTAACTGTTTCATAAACATTGGGATTGTCCCTGCTTCAACTATCTCCTCCGGCAGCTTGTTCCATACACCCACCACCCTTGGTGTGAAAAACAAAGTCTCTAATGCAATCTCCAATAAACACAACAAACAAATCCTTGAATCGTTGTTCAGTTCACTTGTGATCGTATCTAATTATGCTTGCAAGTGCAGGAGTGAATTTCTTAAAGAGTGTAAGACCATAGAGTGCGACAGATACAGACTCCATTGTTGCTTGGTCAAATTATTATTGGGAAGAAATGGTTGCAGCCTAGAGGGAAATACCCATGGCGATCAAGCAAGGCGCAATCAATAGATGGAAAACAGAAGCAGTGTGAGGTTTCATCCCGCATCATCTCCGTATGCGGAAGAATGTACAAACAAGGCTCAGAGCATTCCAGGCATTGAGTTACCAAGCTGCAAAGCAGGTAGCCGTCACAGCCCACTCGAATCACTTGATTATTCAGAATAAAAATGCATACAAAACAAGAACTGTAGCAAAAATTCTTCAGACGTTTCCAGAGGCTATACATACATTCACTAGCGTGGTATTTGTTAGTGTTCACAGACGTATCCTTGTACCCGGCACCCACAAAAAAATGTGACAATGGCTGAAAAACACACATTTTGCATTTTCCACTTGAGATGCTCGCTAGGAATAATAAAATGAGAGATGTTTACCATTAACAGCTGATGGCATTTCAACACCATTTTAAAAGTCAATTTGGTTGGGGGAGGAGGGTGCGGGGAGGAGGCAATTATAAAGGAATTAATATTTTTATCGCCCGTGACGAGGATGATCTAGATTTAGGATCCTTTTCATCGTGGGCACAGTGGCACAGCGGTAGAGTTGCTGCCTGAGAGCGCCAGAGACTCTGGTTCAATCCTGACTACGGGCGCTGTCTGTACAGAGTTTGTACATTCTCCCTGTGACCATTTGTGTTTTCTCCGGGTGCTCCAGTTTCCTCCCACGCTCCAAAAACGTATAGGTTAATTGGCTTCCATATAAAAATGCAAATTGATCCTTCTGTGTAGTGTGTGCTGGTGTAATGGGGATCGGCATGGACTCGGTGGGCCGAAGGGCCTGTTTCCGCACTGTTTTCTCATAACGAAAAAAAATCTGGGATGCAGATTGCGCCCAGCTACAGATTTCACTTTGTTCTAACACTGACGATGTACACAACGCCAAATTACCCAAAAGAATGGGATCCTCAAAGCATTTCAGTGTGAAATGCTGGATTCAAGCAACCCTGGGAGTGAGAGGACAAAGAGACACACGTCTCATTTTAATGACTCAGAGAAGGGATTCACTGCGAGGCTGAGACATGAGAGGAACACAGCTCTTCAGAATTTCAAATGCAAACAAAAGGTGGTGTAACTTCAAAGTCTCTCTGATGCAGCCACCCCGCTGAGCGGAGATGCTGAAGTGCTCAAGGATGAGAAAGATATTTAGAAATGAAGAAGGCAGGGGAGGGAAGGAGCAGCCGGCTGCAAATGTCATGGAACATATTATTGCCATTCAATTAACCTGCGGAGCAGGAACAGGCTGTCTGCTGCTCGGAGAACAAGCATGCAGAACCACGATGATCAGGAAAACCCACCACTGAAGGGCAGCACGTGGGATTTCAACTTCCTTGTAGCTGGAGCTGCAGATATAATAATTAAACACATGGCTGTCATGCAATTAAAGAAATTAATCATGCTACATAAAAAAACATCATTGAACTAATTGCAGTTTTAACTGAGCTGTTAAATACAAATATATGTTTATGAACATTTTAAAATATTTATTTGAATTATCACACAGAATACTAAAATATTGCCCATTTTATTACTTTTGATTAAAAATATTTGTACTATATTTCAAAAAAAGTTTTTAAAAATAGTGCCTTTCTGGAGTGCCTTTTGATAGCTGTTAACATGCAAATATAATTGCAAATTAAAGTCTTATACTTTTGAACAGCCTCTGCAAGCTCTACAGCTGTACAATGAAAGAGACTGCATATTTCCAACAGGTCCCATCCATCCTGCTATGGGGACTTCAACACCAGAACGCAGCAAACTCTTTCTCTGGAGTTTTTTAATATATTTCTAAATTGTTTTTCATTCGCATGTTGTGGACATCACTGGCAATGTCGGTGTTTATGTCAGTCTGAAGAATGGTCTCGACCCGAAACGTCACCCATTCCTCCTCTCCAGAGATGGTGCCTGACCCGTTGAGTTACTCCAGCTTTTTGTGCCTGTCTTCAGTTTAAATCAGCACCTGCAGTGCCTCCCTACACAGAGTTTAAAGGCGATGTGCGGGGCGATTTAAAAAAAAACTGAGGAGCCTGGAATGCATTGCCAGAGGTGGTGGTGGAGGCAGATACAATAGCGGTGTTAAAGAGGCTTTTAGATGGTCACATGTACATGCAGGGAATAGAGGGACATGGATCACAGACAGGCAGATGAGATCCGTTTAGATTGGCATCATGGTCAGCACAAACATTGTGGGCCAAAGGGCTTGTTCCTGTGCTGTACTGTTCCATGTTCTGAGTTCTATTATTAACTAAGGCACAGAATATGAGAATGTCAGGCTGGAATTGCATTAAATACTAGTTAGGACATAGGTGGAGTATGAAGCACAACTTTGGACAATAGACAATAGGTGCAGGAGTAGGTCATTCGGCCCTTCGAGCCAGCACCACCATTCAATGTGATCATATAACCATATAACATATAACAATTACAGCACGGAAACAGGCCATCTCGGCCCTTCAAGTCCGTGCCGAACAACTTTTTTCCCTTAGTCCCACCTGCCTGCACTAATACCATAACCCTCCATACCCTTCTTATCCATATGCCTATCCAATTTATTTTTAAATGATACTAATGAACCTGCCGCCACCACTTCCACTGGAAGCTCATTCCACACCGCTACCACTCTCTGAGTAAAGAAGTTCCCCCTCATGTTACCCCTAAACTTCTGTCCCTTAATTCTAAAGTCATGTCCTCTTGTTTGAATCTTCCCTATTCTCAAAGGGAAAAGCTTGTCCACATCAACTCTGTCTATCCCTCTCATCATTTTAAAGACCTCTATCAAGTCCCCCCTTAACCTTCTGTGCTCCAGAGAATAAAGACCTAACTTAATCAACCTATCTCTGTAACTGAGCTGTTGAAACCCAGGCAACATTCTAGTAAATCTCCTCTGTACCCTTTCTATTTTGTTGGCATCCTTCCTATAATTGGGCGACCAAAATTGTACACCATACTCCAGATTTGGCCTCACCAATGCCTTGTACAATTTTAACATTACATCCCAGCTTCTATACTCAATGCTCTGATTTATAAAGGCTAGCATACCAAAAGCTTTCTTTGCCACCCTATCTATATGAGATTCCACCTTCAAGGAACTATGCACGGTTATTCCCAGATCCCTCTGTTCAACTGTATTCTTGAATTCCCTACCATTTACCATGAACGTTCTATTTTGATTTGTCCTGCCAAGGTGGAGCACCTCACATTTATCAGCATTAAACTCCATCTGCCATCTTTCAGCCCATTTTTCCAACTGGCCTATATCATTCTATAGACTTTGGAAATCCTCTTCATTATCCACAACACCCCCTATCTTGGTATCATCTGCATACTTACTAATCCAATTTACCACCCCTTCATCCAAATCATTGATGTACATGACAAACAACAAAGGACCCAACACAGATCCCTGAGGCACCCCACTAGTCACCTGCCTCCAACCCGACAAACAGCCATCCACCATTACCCTCTGGCTTCTCCCATTCAGCCACTGTTGAATCCATCTTGCTATTCCTGCATTTATACCCAACAGTTGAACCTTCTTAACCAACCTTCCATGAGGAACCTTGTCAAAGGCCTTACTGAAGTCCATATAGAGAACATCCACTGCTTTACCCTCGTCAATTTCCCTAGTAACCTCTTCAAAAAAATTCAAGAAGATTAGTCAAACATGACCTTCCAGGCATAAATCCATGTTGACTGTTCCTAATTAGACCCTGTTTATCCAGAGCGGACTGATCATGACTGATCATCCACACTCAGTACCCTGTTCCTGCCTTCTCACCATATCCCCTATCTTTAAGAGCCCTATCAAGCTCTCTCTTGAAAGAACTGGCCTTCACTGCCCTCTGGTCAGCACACTACTGGAAGGATGTGATACATCAAGTGGGAATGCAGGATCTTGCCTGGTCTATAGAATTAGAGTTAAGAGATTGTCCAGGTTGTGGTAGTTTTCTATGGAATAATGATGACTGAGGGTGAACAAAATTCTAAGTATGTTGGAAAGAAGTACTGATGCTGGTTTACACCAAAGACAGATACAAAACGCTTGAGGTCAGGCAGCATCTCTGAAGTAAAGGAATAGGTGACGTTTTGGGCAGGAACCATTCTTTAGACTTTTCAATATTAAAATAGGCCTGGTAGGATAAACAAAAATAGTGAGATTAAACGAGAACTTACCTGTTCGAAGTTTGATCTTTATTTTATGAGGAGTTACGATGAGGGGTTACGTGAAGAAGCACCGCCTGGCGCTGGATCGGCATACTTCAAAGCAGCGGCATGAAAAACACAGAACCAATAGCCAGAGTAAAAGGCTCAAAATAGACTAGAACTACCAGATGATCATTTACATTATGAGGGTTGGGAGTGGAGGGCACGTAATCCCTCATCGTAACTCCTCATAAAATAAAGATCAAACTTCGAACAGGTAAGTTCTCGTTTAATCTCACTATTTTACTTCGGAGTCACGTGAGTGACTACGTGAAGATTTTAAAGCTCTGTGTTTTTTATGTCGTAAATTCATTTCATACGACTCTCTGTTTAGTCAAAACAGTAGTGAGTAAATAGTATTTTAACACATTGTTACAATTTATGTAATAAGTCCTTTAATTATAAAAAGGACAACTTTTTTAATAATAACCCCTCTATCGCAGGGGAAAATTACAAAATAATTGATAAATGATGTCAATGGTAACATAAATCGATAAAATAAATCGATAATATAAACAAAGCAAGCATTTAAAGAGAACCCAGTACTGCGTGTCCAAATCCTGGCACCGTGACAACAGGTTTATTGTAGAACTTTGAAAAAGTTTCTTCTCTAGACCACCCTGCAGCCTCTAAAATTTGATCGAGTGGTAGGTCCTGTACCTTTGCCGCGGACGTAGCTGCCGCCCTAGTGGAGTGAGATTTAAACACATCAGTGTCTATTCCTGCTAGACCCAAAACCTGTTTTAACCATCTAGAAATGGTTTGAACTGAAACTTTTGCATGTGGTTTTTTGTGTGTTATCAATAACGCTTTCTCAGAACCTCTGAGTTTTTTGGTTACCTCAATGTATTGAGTTAAATGCTTAACTACACACAATGTTTCATCAACAGGATATGCTTTAAACATTACCTTCATTCCAGTTCTTCCTGGTCTGCTTTGTTTGATCAAGTCATAAACATAAAACACAATGTTATCTGTATTCACATGCATGCAATCCAACCGTAACGATTGCAAAGTTTGTACTCTTTGAGCTGGTACCAATGCCATTAACATAACCACCTTGAATGTTAATTTCTGCAAAGACATTGAATTAATTGGAGTCCATTGTTTAAGCAAAGTGAGAACAATGCTAACATCCCAAATTTCTGTATATCTGGGCTTGGGAGGATTTTTATTAAAAATACCTTTCATGAATCGGGATACTAATGGGTGAGACCCAACTGAATCCCGATCCGAATTTTGTCCTAAGTAGGATGACAATGCACTCCGAGCACAATTAATGGCACTATAACTCAAATGCTCATCAAAGTGTAACCCAGCAAGGAACTCCAATACATTTGAAATGTTTGCAGTATGATAAGATATCTTTGACTGTGTACAAAAAGCTTCCCATTTCCTTATATGCGACATATATTGTTTTTTAGTGCTAGTCCTCCAAGCTGCATCTATAACATCTATGGTCCTGTCCGACAGTTCAAACTCTTGCAATATCATGTGATCATCTGGTAAACCAGATATGGCAATGGTGTATGGCAAAAAATATTTGGCTTTCAGCTATTTATCTCCCGGGGAGAGACAATGTTGTGACAGATCTGCAGGTTCTGACCAGGTCTGGTCAGAACCTGCAGATTAACAAATTCATATGATCATGCAATGGATGAATTTCTTTTGTTACTGGTTGTGTCAACAGATTGTCGCAACTGGGAATTGTCATACATGGTTCAATAATCATTTTTAGCATCAATGGGAACCATGACTGCATGGGCCAATTTGGCACCACCAAAATGCCTTTGGCAGCGTCTTGCGCTATTTTCTTGAGACATTGCACAATGAGACAGAATGGGGGAAAAGCATAAAAGAACGTATTCCCCCAGTGTAGCGAGAAAGCATCCACCGCTACTGCCCCTGGATCGTGTTCCCAAGACATGTATTTCGGCAATTGGTGATTCAATCTAGATGCAAACAGATCAATGTCCGGTACTCCATACTGACTGACAATATTTTTGAAAATTTGTGGATTTAACAACCATTCTGTATTGTCTTTAAATATTCGTGATCTTTTGTCTGCCACAACATTGTCTCTCCCCGGGAGATAAATAGCTGAAAGCCAAATATTTTTTGCCATACACCATTGCCATATCTGGTTTACCAGATGATCACATGATATTGATCTGACACCACCCATGTGATTGATATATGCCACAGCTGTGGTATTATCTATTTGTACTTGGACATGCAAATCCTTTAATGAAGAGCAATAAGCTTTCAATCCATAAAATGCTCCCAGTAGCTCCAAATAATTAATACCATATGTTTGGAGCAACAAATCCTCTTGGACAGCCCATCTGCCTCCACAGCTGGTCTCATTATCCGTAGCCCCCCATCCGAGAGAACTTGCGTCAGTTTGTAAAAACACGACTGGCTGATGAACTAAAATGTTCTTAGCAGCTTGTGGAACATTCTCAATCCACCAATGTAATTCTGATAAAGCTTCCTTAGGCAATTGCATTGGCCTATCAAAATGGCCTGCTCGCTGAATTAGCGTTTAGTTTTTGCCCTTTGAAGATTTTGGTAATGTAGACGACCAAACTCTACTGCTGGAAATGCTGCTACCAATTTACCAATAACCTTGGCAACCTCTCGGATGGAGGGATAAGGTTTGTTAATCAGGTTTTGACACACATTTGTCAAATCTGACACCTTATCCATTGGTAAAGTTACCAACATGGTAACTTAGTTAATCACAAACCCCAGATAGTCAATGGTTTGGGATGGCTGTAACTTAGATTTTGTTGGATGGATCAGGAAACCCAACTTCTCAAACAAGCTAATAGTTGCTGAGACTGATTTTTCAGCTGATTCCTGATTAGCATTGACAATTAAAATGTCATCTAGATAAGCCATAATGATGTGTTTTTGTGCCCTTAGCAGTGCTTGCTTTAACAATTTAGTGAACAATCTAGGTGCTGACCTTAATCCTTTAGGCAAAGTTTTGTATTGCCACAGCTGTCCCATCCATTTAAACTTTAAATACCTGCGAAAACTATGATGAATTGGGACCGAATAATATGCATCCTTCAAATCTATTGTAGCCATATAACAGCCTGTTGATACCAACTGCATTGCAGTGTAGAATGTGTCCATTTTAAAATGTTTATACTGGACAAATGTATTCAAAAGTGTGAGATCTAAAATGATCCTACAACCCCCATCTTTCTTTGGTCTGGGGAAAATGTTTGATACAAATTGTTGTGGATCCTCTCCTGTTTTCTCAATAACTCCTTTTTTACTCAAATTCTTAATCTCTTTGTCAATTTGAATTTTCTCAAGCTCTGAGAATATCAAAGAATGACTAGGCTCATTCTGTCCCAATGGATCCATACCTTCCACAAAATCAATGGTAGATCCTAGCACAGTGTCTAATACAACACGATCAACTGTTATATTGTCCCATTCCTTATAAAACATTTGGAGTCTACCACCAATCTGTGGCTCATCCCAACATTCCTCTTTAATAGGATAATGTTTATGTACCTCTCCAACTGGACGAAATGATCTCGTACGAATGATCTGGACGAATGGGCGTACATTCGGCTGTGTTGGCTGGAAATTTTTCCTTATCATACTCCTGCCTCGGCTTGTACCAGCTCCAAAATCAAATCCCCTTTTCATATAGCCAGTCCATCTCTGGCCAAAGCTGAAGGGTTTCATACGACCAAAAGTCTTTGCCTCTTCATCCATTTCTTTAATTTGCTTAGACAAATCCTCTCCGAACAAATAACCAGGAGTTTGAACATTGCTTGGTTTACACAACCCTGCAAATCTTGGATGTAACAGAGGCCGAATGGCAATCTTCCTCATGCAATTTATCTCAAAAAATGAGTTGCAAAATAAGGCCAACATATTTTTCTGCACTTTGGTCATTCCACAACCTTCCACTTGTCTACCAAATGCAGTAATGCCAGCTGAAATCAGCTTGAGGACTCTTTGAAATCGAATCTCCTGCGCCCGCATTATCGATGACATTGGCGCCCAAACAGCCGGATTCACCGTAGGTACCTTCAATGAGGCACAATTGATAGGTGTTTTATACATTTCTGCTGTCTCAACCATAACAGCTTCTTGAAGCGGGTGAGAGACCATATAATTAATATTGGCCGCCAGGTTATCTTCCATGGCCTCACCGCCTCCTCCAGGTATAGCAAAACTTTGTGCCACATCAGGCACACCTGGATCCATATAATTGTATTGTGGTGTGTACTCCGGACCGCAATCACCACTTTCAGGGTCTGTCTCATACAGCCCTGGTACTCCTGAAACTTGTTCAAAGGAGACTTCCTCCAGTCCAATCCCAGGCACTGGAGTTTCAAATTCCCAATTCAAACTGGCACCATATTCTTGATATGGAACCCCCTCAGGGGCTGCCTGGGAATATTCTGGGTTCTTAGACCCTTGGTTGATAATAGTTTGGAGCATTTTCTCCATATGGTCCATTCTGAACCATAAGGTTTTTCTTTCTGGACCTTCTGAATCAGATTCATCAGAACCCACAGGCCTTTCAGATTTTCTTTTACATTTTTTAGGCACTGGGCTTTCCTCCAAAGTTTCTGTTTGTGGAGCAATCAAAGCCTCACTAACGGGTATTTCAACGGCGACCGGTATCGGAACCGGCTCCGCAATAAACTCTTGTCCCGACTCATCACCCCGGGACGCACGTTTTACCCGCTGTTTTTTGGCCTTCTCCATTTTGTTTTTTGCTAACTCCTCCTGGTTTACCCACCAGGCTACGGAGTTCTGGAACCTTGCCCTAAATTTCGAAAACTCTCTTACCTGCGGGCCGGTTCCTTACCGCTGTGTGGAGCTGCGCTCTGCAGCTCTTTCTCTGCCGATAGCGTCGACGTAATGCCGATCCAGCGCCAGGCGGGGCTTCTTCACATAGTCACTCACGTGACTCCGAAGTAAAATGACTTTTGTCCTTGAACAGTAAGAATTCAGTTCTGTTTTGGAACATGTGACAATAAAACACTCTTCAATCTTGTTTAGTTTAGTTTCCTTTAGTTTTGTTTTGTTTGTGTTTCATTTAGTTTCATTTAGAAATACAGCATGGAAACAGGCCCACTGAGATCACGGCAACCATTGATCACCCGATCACACTAGTTCTCTGTTATCCCACCTTACACACTGGGGGGGGGGGGGCAATTTACAGAGGGCCAATTAATCCACAAACCCGCACGTCTTTGGGATGTGTGAAGAAATCGGACCACCCGGAGGAAACTCGCACGGTCAAAGGGAGAATGTGCAAACTCCACACAGACAGCACCCGAGGTCAGGATCGAACCCGGGTCTCTGGCCAGGAGGGATTCCTCACAAATTAATGGCTGTAAGATTTTGTTCCACTAAGTACGTTTATTGGCCAAGTATTCACATACAAGGAATTTGCCTTGGTGCTCCGCCCACAAGTAACCACATGACATACAGTGACAGTTACGAATGACTCAGAAAACACTAAACATTAATAATAATAAAACATTAATGATATAACACCATTGATCAAGCATGCGAACCAACAAAATACCAGATCAAAGGCAGATTACTTTAGCTTCCAGGCTTTAGACAATTACTTTAGATTTATTGTCAGGAACGATTTTGAAAATCAATAAGAAATTGCAATATAACGGCGTGCAGATCCAGGATCCTCAAATATGTAACATATAGTTTCTGGAGTGACTTTTATTTAAGTTCTGTTCAGGGTTGGTTTTTTTGACTTTTGCATCATAGGTTACCTGACATAGTATTTCATAAATAAAAACGGAAAATGCTGGATGCACTCAACAGATCAGGCAGCATCTACAAAAAGGGAAATGGTTAACATTTCAGTTCTGGGTCCCTTCTTCGGAAAGTATTTCATCAATTTGGTTCATGTAATACCAATAAATGATCCTGGTATCCAATAATACCTTCAGAGACATATGCAATAATCTGATGAAGGAAATAAGTCTTCCTGTGTCAAGGGAAGAAGACATTACAGCCTGGCACATTATTGCAAGAATAAATAGGGAATAGGTGTAAGTGTATTGTTTCTGCTTACTATACAACAATACACGCTAGAACGCACACGTTGTCTGCCTGAGTAGCACATGGATTGCAGTCTTAAAACAAGCACAATGCAAGTCACAAATCCAAGTGTTGAAAGTGTAATTAAGAAAGAGCTCCAGGAGCCACAGTGTGCAATATGGTTAGAATGCAGGAGCTAATAAGATTCCATGTAGTCATGTGGAAGTTAGACACAAGATGCTGGAGTAACTCAGTGGGTCGGGCAGCATCTCTGGAGAAAAAGAATAGGTGACGTTTTGGATCGAGACCCTTCCTCAGACGCTACAACAGTCTGAAAAAGGGTCTCGACCCAAAACGTCACCTATTCCTTTTCTCCAGAGGTGCTGTCCGACCCACTGAGTTACTCCAGCATTTTGTGGGTGTCTTCTGTCCAAACCAGCATCTGCAGTTCCTTCCTACCCATGTAGTCATAGGTTTAGAGATACAGCATTGAAACAGGCCCACTGGGTCCACGCTGACCATTGATCACCCATTCAATCTAGTTCCATCTTACCCCACTTCCTGATCCGCTCCCTACACACTAGGGGCAATATACGGAGGTCAATTAACCTACAAATCCACGCATCTTTGGGATGTGGGTGGAAATCGTAGACCTGGAGAAAACCCACCACGCGGTCACAGGGTGAATGTGGAAACAAACCTCCTGTACTCCACAAACCTACAGGTTTGTAGGTTAATTGGCTTCAGTAAAAATTATAAATTGTCCCTAGTGTGTAGGACAGTGCTAGTATACGGGAGTCACTGGCCGGCGCAGACTCAATGGGCCGAAGGGCCTGTTTCTGTGTTACATCTCCATAGTAAGGTCTAAATATGCTGCCTGACCCTCCGAGTTACTCCAGGGCTTTGCATTCTTTGCAAATATTGTCACTTTGGGTTACCAGTTTTTAAATGCAGCATTTGGTGGTTGACATTGTGTCAAAACTGGGTAACTGGTCGGCACGGACTTGACGGGCCGAAGGGCCTGTTTCCATGTGATATCTCTAAAGTCCAAAGTCCAAAGTCTAAAGATTGGTTAAATGTGGTTTTCCTCCATTGATTCCCGGCAAAGATGGTACCATTTGAAGATGCGCTCATTGTAAAAATGTAGCTACCAGACAGTGTTGTCAGACTGGCTGGATTAAAGCAGCCCCCAATAGTTGTAGCCATAAGGTGGCACAGTGGTGCAGCGGTAACGATGCTGACCTATAGCGCCAGAGACGCTTGTTCGATCCTGGCTACGGGCACTGTCTGTACGGAGTTTTCATGTGCTCCCTGTGACCGCGTGGGTTTCCTCCCACTTCGGGTTAATAGGTTAATTGCTCTTCGTGTGTAGGATGGGAAACTGAGATGACAGGTGATCATGGGTCGGCCCGGACTCAGTGGGCCGAAGGGCCTGTTTCTACACTGTATCGCTAAACTAAACTAAGCATTTAAGGGTAGGGGGAAGGTTGCAGTGTAGGACATTACACTGCTTCTGCTTGGTGCTGAGATGAGAACGGATGCCTGGGATTGGCTTGCAGAGCAGTAGGAGGCGGCTGGGTGAGGTGGAGGGCATTTTGCAGGGACAGAAGACGCATTCAGAGCAGCAATGGTGGCTGATACATGAAAAACATCTATAGCAACAGGAAGTTCGCAACTCGCCTCCAAGCAGGCAGGTTTTGTTTGTCTACGTGTAGTTTAACTGTGAGGAGCAGGCACATCACCTGGTTGTTCCATCAAAACTGGACCGGGGTCATGAATAAAGCACAAAGTTTTAATTAGTCTCCGATCAGCTTTGGACAACTGTGGGGAAGGCTTCAAGGCAGATCCCAGTCAACAAATGAGCTGCAGGTTTGCTTCTTGAATAAACCTTTTTTTGCGCTCGCTGTTTATTCACGCGAGACACGCAGAGACATGGGACACATCCCCGTCACCCCCATCGTTCATTCTGCAAGGAGGCATCCCACTAGCACACTCGCACTAACTCGGGGAATGCAAAGGGCTCTCCTGTCACCCAGGAGCTAGTTGGTCAAGACAGAAAACCACCACCTCATCAGGAGTCGCCACATTTACGGTCAAGCTTTTGCGAAGGAAAACTCAAATTAAGGCCTACGACAGTTGCCGTGGCAACCAAAACAGCGAGAGAACAAAAAAATTTTAATGGGCCAACGTACATAAATACAGATTAGATCTGTATAAAAGCCGAACAAAATGACAAAAGAAAATTGTGGGAGGAAGGGTTTTCTGTTAATTATTACAGATACTTGCATCCCCCTGAGTCTGAACATCAAAAACACATAAGGACATGTTAATAATCTTTAAAAGGCTGTATATTTGACACAGCTCAATGTTAGGTCCAAATAATTTTCTTGCCAAGGAAAAAAAACATTTCTGTAATGAAAACAGTTTTTGCAAAAACGTTCTCAAGGGACTTTTGCCCGAAGAAGTAAGAGAAATGAGAGAATTCAGAGCAATATGAAACATGGCAACAATGAAATTAAATTGCCATTGCAGAGCAGAGACAAAACTAGTGAGAAATAATATAGAATACGCATGGGGAAGGAGCATGCGTGGTCTCGGTATCATGCTTGCACTTTCTTCTGAGATGCAGGATCCTGGAAACCAGGCAATGTATAGGAGGTTTGGCCCAATATTTATTCCTGCTGAATCTTGAACAGTTCCATCGTAAAGTTGAAGCCCTGTCCCACTGTACGAGTTCATTCCAAGAGCTCTCCCGAGTTTGCCCTCGAACTCGGAGATTTACGGTAATGGCTACTCGTCGGTACTCTGGGCTCTCGTGGACATTTTTCATGTTGAAAAATCTTCACGAGTCTTCCTGAGCTTACCTGCCATTAGCGAGTCTTCCCGAGTACCTGCTGTTAGTGTTACGAGCCGCTAAAAGACGTCCCCGAGCTCCGAAGTACCTGCAACGTTCATTCTCCATGCTTACCACGAGTTTGATTTTTTTAAACTCGAGAGAGCTCTTGGAATGAACTCGTACCGTGGGACAGGGCTATAACTTGGAGGAGCGCTGCCTTTTGGACAAGACTTTAAAGTAAGGCTCTCTCTCTCTCCCTCTCCCCCTCTCCCCCTCTCCCCCTCTCCCCCTCTCCCCCTCTCCCCCTCTCCCCCTCTCCCCCTCTCTCCCTCTCTCCCTCTCTCCCTCTCTCCCTCTCTCTCCCTCTCTCCCCCCCCCCTTTCTCTCCCCCTTTCTCCCTCTCTCAATCTCTCTCTACCTCTCCCCTGTCTCTTTCTCTCACGCTCTCTCTCCCCCTTTCTCTTTCTCTCACTCTCCCTCTCCTCCTTTCTCTCTCTCGTTCACACTCTCTTCCCCTTTCTCTCTCTCACTCTGTCTCTCTCTGTCTTTCTCTCTCACACACACACTCTCTTTCTATCCCTCCTCCTCGCTTTTTCTCTTTTTCTCTCTTTCTCCCACTCTCCATCTCTCCCTATCTCCCACTTCTCTCTTTAGAATTTGGACTTTAGACTTTAGAGATACAGTGTGGAAACAGGCCCCACGTCCACACTGACCAGCGATCACCCCGTACACTAACACTGCCCTACACACTAGGGACAATTTGACCAAAGCCAATCAACCTACAAATCTATACATCATTGGAGTGTGGGAGGAAACCTGGGCACCCGGAGAAAACCCACACGGTCACAGGGAGAACGTACAACTCCATGCATACAGCAGCCATAGTCAGGATCACACTGTGGGCAAACTCACTACATGTGGCCTACGTTACGACAATGACCACACCTCAAAAAAACTTTATTGGCCATAACTTTTTGTGAAGTCTTGACAAGAGGCATAAAAAGTGCCATATAAATGCAAGTCTGTCTGGTTATATTTGGTTGAGAGGGGGAAGAAAAGTATAAATGCAATAATTTCAATAACAATTTGGAGCAGTCAATCATCTCATGAGACAGTCTGCGGAAGGGTTCCGATTCCGACCTGAAACATCATCTATTCCTTTTCTCCAGAGATGCTACCTGTCCTGCTGAGTCACTCCAACATGTTGTGTCTGCCTTTGGTATAAACCAGCATCCACAGTTCCTTCCTGCACACAGTTCATGAGTGTAGACCAAAAGGCTGGAGAAACTCAGCGGGTGAGGCAGCATCTATGGAGAGAAGGAATAGGCGACGTTTCGGGTCGAGACCCTTCTTCAGACTGATGTTGGGAGGGGGGGGGGGGGAAGAGGGTTCCCCACCATCCCACCCAACGTCAGTTTCCCGCCCGACATCAGTCTGAAGAAGTGTTAAAGGAGGAACTGCAAATGCTGGAGAATCGAGGGTTACACAAAAAGCTGGAGAAACTCAGCGGGTGCAGCAGCATCTAAGGAGCGAAGGAGATAGGCGACGTTTCTGAAGAAGGGTCTCTACCCGAAACGTCGCCCATTTCCTTCGCTCCTTAGATGCTGCTGCACCCGCTGAGTTTCTCCAGCTTTTTGTGTAACCCTCAGTCTGAAGAAGGTTCTCGACCCGAAACATCACATTCTCTCCATAGATGCTGCCTCACCTGCTGAGTTTCTCCAGCATTTTTGTCTATCTTCGTTTTTTCCAGCATCTGCAGTTCTTTCTTAAACAGTTCATGAGTGTGTTCAGATGTTAATCAAAAACAGTGGTGAATCGCAGGGAATAAGCCATCCTCATGCGGCAGGGAAATATTGCCGTATTTTTTTAAATATAATACGCCTGCAAGATGTAGTGTGTAATATAAAAAATATCTCCAATGCCTTAATGACAGCACCAGGAGAACATTGCTTTTGATGCATCTTACACAACTTCTCCCACACAGTTTTAATTTGACACCCTCTCATCTCCTTTGGTCTATCCAATTTGAGCAATGCTTCCCATTCTCACCCCTAAACCAGCAGGCTCTCTGTGTTAATGGTTTTATGCTCAACTACTTCAATAATAACACCCTCCCACACCACATCCACTATCTCCGAGAAGAACAAGAGTAACAAGCCACTAGACACACAAATATCAAAGGGCACAAGGAACTGCAGATGCTGGAAAACTGAGCATCTGTGGAGGGAACGAACAGGCAATGTTTTAAATCGGGACCATTTTTCAGATTTTTTCAAGGATCCCAACCCGAAACATCGCCTGTCTATTCCCTCCACCAATGCTGCCAGTTCTGTTGAGTTCCTCCAGCACTTTGTTCTGTACAACCATTAGTGAGTTCCCCTCCATCTATGGTAGACAAAGGTGCTGGAGAAACTCAGCAGGTGCAGCAGCATCTATGGAGCGAAGGAAATAGGCAATGTTTCGGGACAAAACCCTTCTTCAGACTGATGTGGGGTGGGGGGGGGGGGGGGTGGGGCGGGGGGGGGGGGGGCGGGGGGGGCGGGCAGGAAGAAGAAAGGAGAAAGGATGAGGAGGAGCTCGAGGGCTGAGGGAGAGCTGAGCAGTTAGAGAGGAGGGGCTGAGATCTTCTCTAACTGCTCAGCTCGTTGAAACGTTGCCTATTTCCTTCGCTCCATAGATGCTGCTGCACCCGCTGAGTTTCTCCAGCACTTTTGTCTACCTTCGATTTTCTAGCATCTGCAGTCCCCTCCATCTCTCCCTTCAGCACCTCACTGGGTCTAACTCCTGGGACTTCTAACCGACAACCCTGTGAAAAAATGAGTCAAGAGTCAAGAATGTTTTATTGTCACATGTCCCCAACATAACAATAACATTCTTACTTACAGCAGCACAACTGAATATGTAAACATAGTACTCTGTAAACAATGTAATCAATGAAAGACCAGCTATATATATATATATTTTTTTAATTTATTATATTGACTATATGCTAAATGGTGGTCAGGATTGAACCCGGGTCTTCTCTGGCGCAGTAAAGGGCCTGTCCCACCAGCATGCAACTCTATGCAATTAGCGCGACTTAACATTGTCGCTTGAGCCGTCCGGCGTCGCGGGGCCGGTCCCACTTCGATCGCCGGAGCCGTGCAGAATTGTGCGGAGTTCGTCCCGACATCGCGCGGGGCTCCGAAAAACTGACAATGTCCAAAAATTCTGCGCGGCAACGGCTTGTCGGCTGGCAGTCGCCTCGACATTTACACACCGCCCCGACATCGTGCCTCCGTGAACTTATTTGTAAGTGCCTCCGTGAACCTCTATGTGTGTGGCTCCGTGGCCCTCTGTGTGTGTGTGCCTCGGTGCCCATCTCTGTGTGCCCCTCTCTGTCCTGGCGAAAGTTACCTTAGACTTCGCTCCAAGTTCGCCTCACTTTGCGCCGCGTTGCGCCACTCACCCGACCTCTGCGCAGCCCTGACTGCTGGTTTGATTGCGCTTGCCGCATGCAGGCGAATGCTGGTGGGAACGGCCCTGTACAGGGGATCACCCGACCTCCGCGCGGCCCCCGCTTCTAGTTTGATCGCGCTCATCGCATGGAGTCGGATGCTGGTGGGACAGGCCCTTAAGGCAGTAACTCTACCACTGCACCACTGTGCCGCCCCTATAAGATTCAGGGTTCTTGTATAGATTTATGTGCATCCGATCACACAACCAAATGACATACTATGGTTAGTATGGGAATAAAGACAAGACACAGATGAATCCAAAAGATCTTGAAGATCCACATTTGAAGAGACAATTTATATACGTGAAAAGGAAAGCAACAACATAAACATGATGCCGCAAGGAACTGCAGATGCTGGTTAACAAAACAAAGACACAAAGTGTTGGAGTAACTCAGCCGGTCAGGCAGCACCTCTGGAGAACATTGATAGGTGACAAACTGCAGGAGGTTCCCAAAACAAAACATCACCTATCCATGTTCTCCAGAGATGTTGCCTGACCTGCTGAGGTACTCCAACACTTTGTGTCTTAATGTAAATATGAATATTTGTATTCTGTACAACAGCAAGATTTAAAGTCCCGCTGCGCCGCAGCCAGAAGCACCATAGACCGCAGGGCCAGCGGTCGGAGCTCCTCTCCAGGGATCCCCGGCGAGGGACCCCACTCAGGATGGTAAGTCCACGCTGCACCCACGGTAGAAGTTGGCTACAGGCCGGCGGTCGGAGCTTGTTTCCTCCCAGGTCCCCAACAAGGGATCCCTGTACAAGTGAGTTCCCCTCCAAGTCACACATGTGTCCCTTCAGCACCTCGCTGGGTCTCACTCCTGGGTCTTCTAACCAACAACCTTGTGAGAGAATGACAACAGTAGTTTCAGAGTGCAACTCAACAGCACATTTGGGTCAGGATCCTTCTTCAGTCTGAAGAAAGACCCCAACCTGAAATGTCACCCTCCATTCCCTCCACAGACGCTGCCTGGCCTACTGATTTTCTGCAGTTTAAGTTTGCTCAACTCCCCACCATCTGCGGTTTCTTGTGCCCCCTGGTCATTGCGTGTCTACTTGCCCGTTGCTCTTGTTCTTGGAGGTAGTGGATGTGGTGTGGGAGGGGGTTGTAACTGAAGTGGTCTGGTACAATACCTACAAAGCTACACAGAGCCCGGGGTTTTCAACAACATTAACAGTGGGGAAGCATATCTCAGAGTAATTTTCTGTGAACTATACATAAGAAACTAGAATAGCAAAGAGTGCAAAGGTAAATGGAATTTAATCCAGATAAATGCAAGTTGATAAACTTTTGTTGAACTAATAAAGGAAGGACGTACGTATACAATGAGTGGTAGAGCCTTAAGGGCCTGTCCCACTTGGGCGTTATTTGCGTGTAATTTACGCAACATCATTTACGCGTCGTGCCGCGCACGTGATGCGTGCATGGTGTGTGGTGATGTAGGCAGTGACGCGCGGTCGCGCGCGGCGCCCCAGGATTTTGGGATGTACAAAATCTTCGCACGCCATCTGCGTGACACACAAATGACGCCCAAGTGGGACATGCCCTTTAAGCTGTATCGAGGAGCAAAGGGAATTTAGCATAAAAGTCCAAGAATCTCATAATGTGATAGCACAGGTAGATAAGTTAATGAAGAAAGCATTGAGCATAGATACCAGGACAGAAAATATAAGAGCAACACGGCTATGATACAAGTATATAAAATATTAACTAGTTCATAGGCGACGGAGTGGATCAGGAACCCCTCTGGTAGAATGAGCACTTTGAACTTGATTAAATGGTGCCAAACAAGATGGCGCCGACATTATATGCAGAGTGAATCTCACTGGGTAATGTCTAATTGCACATGTGACAATAAATATCCATTGATCCATTGAATTATTGAGGTGGAGAATACAGAAAACGTTGAAGAACAAAATTAAGCAAGAAATTTAATTTAGTTGAGTTTAGATATACAACGCGGAAACAGGCCCATTGGTTCACCCTGACCGCACAGACCAGCAATCAGCACACCATCCTACACACAGGGGACCTTTTACAATGTCACCAAGCAAATTAACCAACAAACCTGCCTGTCTTTGAGGTGTCGGAGGAAACTGGAGCTTCCAGAGAAAACCCACGCGGTCATGGAGAGAACGCACCAACTCCATGTAGACAACACCCGCTGCCACTATCAAACCCAGGTCTCTGGCGTTGTAAGGCAGCAACTCTACCGCTGTGCCACCGTGCCACCCTGTTGCCTTGGATAGAATGTCGGAGTTATGAGGAGAAACTGGATAAGCTGGGATTGTTTTCCTTGGAGCAAAGCAGGTGAAGAGGAAACCAAAAAAAAGTATACAAAATTGGTTGAATGATTGGTTAAAAGATACAGCATGGAAACATGGACTCGGTGGGCTGAAGGTGTCCCTTCAGCCAACGAGATGACACTGTCCATCGATCACCCGTTCACACTAGTCCCACTTTCACATCCACTCCATGCACATTCGGGGAAACTTACAGAGGCCAATTAAGCTACAAACCTATGGCTTTGGGTCATGGGAGGACACCGGAGCACTCCAAGGAAACTGAAGCGGTCACAGGGAGAACGTGCAAACTCCGTAGAGACAGCATTCGAGTTTTCGAGTCGAAACTGGGTCTCTCGCTGTGAGGCAGCAGCTCCACAGGTGGCGCCACTGTGCTGTCCCTAATTGTAAGCCGCATACAATATTGCCTTCTTCACATCCATCTGGCAAGGCAGGTTTAGCACTTTGTCTGAACACCCTCAATAAACACCCACTGTGCCCAACTGTGCCGGAACCTGTTCATCCCGTCATAGTCTCAGTCAGCCGAGAACTAGAAGAGAGGCATTCATTCCAGACCCTACTGAACGCCCTGAGAGGGAGAAGACACCGACTGCTCCTGAGAGAAAGACACACTGAAGTCTAAAGAAGGGTCTCGACCCGAAACGTCACCTATTCCTTTTCTCCAGAGATGCTGTCTGACCGGCTGAGTAACGAGTCAGTAAAGATAATAATAATAACAATATCTTTTATTGTCATTACACATAAGTGCAACGAGATTTGGTTTGCAACTTCAAGATTTCGGTTTGCAAGATAAATGTTGCGAAAGAAAATCAGCAGAAGCTGTGCAGTTTACTTTGACCAACACCCAAAGAGCACAAATTAATACTGCTCTTAATATTTTGTGGTGCTTTTAACATTTCCTGGGCATCTTTGGCTTATTCGAGGTATTTAGCCACAAATCATGGATTATATCCCCCGCCTAACAACACGTTCAGTGTTCGCGTTGTATGACTTTAGACTTTATTTTTGTGATGCAGTGTGAAAACAGGCCCTTCGGTCCTTCCAAATCCATGCCGAACAGCGATCACCCCCTACACTGGCACTATCCTACACACGCTAGGGACAATTTCAATGTTACCGAACTTACAAACCTGTACATCTTTGGAGTGTGGGAGGAAACCAGAGCACCTGGAGAAAACCCACGTACAAACTCCATACAGACAGCACCAGTAGTCAGGATCGAACCTGGGTCTCTGGCGCTGTGAGGCAGCAGCTCTACTGCAGTGCCACTGTGATGCCCTGTTTCAATATAAAAAGAGATAACTAGTTCCATGATTATCCAGTGTTAAAATGTCTGCAGTTTGTCACCAACAAACCTGATTTGCCTCAAGGAGTCTCTTTGATTGGATTACTCACTGTAACTTCAACAAGTCTTTAAGTTTCATTCCAATAATTCCAATACTAAAAAGGAGCTTCGTCAGCCGTGAGTGTTTACAGATAGAAGGTACAAGGAACTGAAGATGCTGGTTTACAAAATAAGACACATAGTGCTGGAGTAACTCAGTGGGTCAGGAGGCATCTCTGGAGAATCAATGTGTCGGATCGAGACCCTTGTTCAGACTGCTTGTTGTTAAGGGTGGGAAGTAGAAAGCTGGAAGAGAGGTGGGGCATTATATTTTATTTATTAAACAACATTAGACAATATTTATTTTATTAAACAACTTTTTTATCTTACACATAAATTATCATTAAGATACACTGGACCAGAGGTCAGGAGTTCTGCCCGTGCTGCTTCTCACCTCCAACTTTCTCCTCCCCACCACAATCAGTCTGAAGAAGACAAAAAGCTGGAGTAACTCAGTGGGCCAGGCAGCATCTCTGGTGAAACGGAATAGGTGGTGTTTCGGGATGAGATCCTTGACCTGAAACATCACCTTGTCATTTTCTCCAGTGATCAGGTCAAGTCAAGTCAATTTTATTTCTATAGCACATTTTAAAAAAACTCTCGTTGACCAAAGAGCTTTACATTAGTGCAGGTACTAACGTGCTACAAACAGTGGTACATAGATCAACCATACATACATACAGCGCTCCCTCAGAGGACCTCAAGAAAGGCTTGAGAGTAGAAATAAGTTTTAGGTCTAGACTTAAAAGAGTCGATGGAGGGGGCAGTTCTGAAGAGGGATGCTGTTCCACAATCTAGGAGCTGCAACCGCAAAGGCGTGGTCGCCTCTGATCTTATGCCTAGACCGCGGGATGGTCAGTAACCCGAAGTCCCCAACCCCAAGATGCTGCCTGTCCCGCTGAGTTATTCCAGCTTTTTGTGTCAATCCTCGGTTTAAACCAGCATCTGCAGTTCCTTCCGACACACTTTATCTCGACTGATTTTGTACTCTCTTAAGTCCACTGTTTGGAGACCTGGATGTTGGGGGATAGAAAATATATAATTTAAAACTTGCTACTCAATTGCACTGAACTTCAGCGAGACTAGCAGTTTCGCTGCCATTGAAAACATCACAAGGAAAACTAAACATTCCCAGATGTACAGATGGAAACTTGATCCAGTCCAGCTTGTTAATTCACTATTTCAGGCCCCATAGTAGAAGCATCCACACTATGGGGCTTGAAACTGGAAGTATCCCGAGCTAATTCTGCCACCACCATCATCTACAGCAACAAGTGATGGCTCCCACTGAATGTCGCCGGAAACTTGTGTCCTTTTCAGGAGGGACGATGACAACATGTTGACCGGTTGCATCGTGGCTTGGTTCGGCAACCTGAGCGTCCAGGAGCAGAAAAGGCTGCAAAAAGTAGTAAACACTGCCCAGTCCATCATCGGCTCTGACCTCCCCACCATCAAAGGGATCTATCGCAGTCGCTGCCTCAAAAAGGCTGGCATCATCATCAAGGACCCACACCATCCTGGCCACACACTCATCTCTCCGCTGCCATCAGGTAGAAGGTACAGGAGCCTGAAATCTGCAGCATTCAGGTTCAGGAACAGCTTATTCCCCACAGCCATCAGCCCATTAAACACAACTTCAAACAAACTCTGAACTATAACAGCCTATTGCACTTTATCTGTTCATTTATGTGTGTATATATATATATATATTCTATGGTATATGGATACACTGGTCTGATCTGTATTTATGCCTTAAATATTCTGTTGTGCGGCAGCAAGTAAGAATTTCATTGTCCTATCTGGACAATAAACTCTCTAGACTTGACTTGAATTGTCTTGCCATTTGAAACATGGAAGATGGACACGAAAGAAGAATTCAGTGTTTCAAAGTGAAGTCATGTCCTCAAATGTCCTCAAAGAGGACATTTTCAAGCACTCGGCGGATGGTTACTCTACTCACCAAGTTTAAATACCAAAAGGAAATGCTTTTTAAACACCAAAAGCACATGCTTTTTAAAAGCTGCTGTAAATGTTTACAGTGAAATTCAGCAGCTTGACAACATTTGCAGTTCATAAAGATTCGGCACAGTTTGGGTGACACGGTGGTGCAGTGATACAGTTGCTGCCTTACATCGTCAGAGACCCGGGTTCGCTCCTGACTACAGGTGCTATCTATACGGAGTTTGCACATTCTCCCCGTGACCACATGGGTTTTCTCCGGGATCTCCGGTTTCCTCTAACACTCCAAGGACGTACAGGTTAATAGGCTAATTGGCTTTGGTAAAATTGAAAATTGTCCCTAGTGTGTAGGATAATGCTAGTGTATGGGGTGATCGCTGGTCAGTGCGCACTCGGTGGGCCGAAGGGCCTGTTTCCGTGCTCTGTCTCTCAAGTCTAAACTCTAAAGTCAAACCTTCACGAAGTCAATGAACTGAATGATATCCCTCGATGTTGATTTGATGAGGTAGAAATTAATTTATGTGACGGCTGATAACTGCACAACAGGATAACAGCTGTGACTAAAACACTGGAAAAACTACGCAGGTCAGGCAGCATCTGTGGAAAGCGAATCAGTCTACATTTTGGAGTCGCAATTCTTTGTCAAAACCGTTTTGACTGGTGACTGTTTCTCTTTCCGCAGATGCTACCTGGCTTTCTGAGTGTTTCCAGCATGTTCTGTTTTTGCTTCAGGGCAACAGCTGCTATTCATGCTGCAAAGCTTAAATCCAACTGAGTTAAACACGTGAAAAGCATTTAGCAGCCGTTAATATATAAAACTAGAAATACAACCAAATGAAAACCAAAATTGTGAAACAGATCTTCATGAATTGCAACTGTATTTGAAACTGTCTTACCCACGGGACCTGTTTCTCCAGACTTCCTGCACTGTCAGTATCTTGATGGGAGCCACTGAATGCTACTGGGACATTGAAACTTACAACAAATAAACAGTGAGCATAAGACCAACAAAGAGACTCGTGACTACTTTTCAAAGTAAGTAAACATAATCTATGACATGGAAAGATGTAAAATGTTGGAGTAACGCAGCATGTCAGTCAGCATCCCTGGAGAATGTGAACAGGTGACGTTTCAGGTCGGGACCCTCCGATCATCAGTCTGAAGAAGGGCCCTGACCCGAAAGCTCACCTGTCCACATTTTCGGGGATGCTGCTTGACCCACTGCGTTACTTTGTGTCTTTACTTGGTAAAAAAAACAGCATTTGCAGTTCCTTGTTTCTAAAATCTATGATTTATTTTAGCACGGTGGCATAGTAGTATTGTTGCTGCCTCACAGCGCCAGAGAACCAGGTTCGATCCTGACTATGGGTGCTGTCTGGACAGAGTTTGTGCATTTTCCCTGTGACTGCGTGGGTTTTCCCCAGGTGCTTCGGTTTCCTGCCACACTCCAAAGATGTGCACGTCTGTAGGTTAATTGGCTATCCAAAAATGTCCCGCGTGTGTAGGATAGAACTAAAGCACAGGTGATTGCCGGTCGGCGAGGACTCAGTGGGCCAAAGGGCCAGTTTCAATGCTGTAAAATGCTCTAAACTAAACTAAATATTTAAATCAAGAACATGACAAATCATGGAGAATGACTTGACAGGTTTGCAAATAACTAAATGTTTTCAAATGTCCTAACAACTCTTATTCAAAACAGTCCTTAACAGATATCTGCACTTAGTCATAGAGAGTCACCGAGTGATACAGAGTCGAAACAGGCCCTTCGTCCCAACTTGCCCACACCGACCAACATGTCCCATCTACATAGTCCCACCTGCCAACGTTTGACCCATATCCCTTTACACCTGTCCTGTCCACGTACTTGTCTAAATGGTTCTTAAACGTTGTGATAGTACCTGCAGAAAATCTGAAGAATATCCATAATTTCTGATTGAATATGCTTTTTCATGCTTTGCGATACAGAATGGCGTTACATATCTGATAGTTAATCAGCCCACAAGTGGTTTGCATTCACAGTGGTAGCTTGGACTCAATGCAAGGAGTTGTGCAATTTTATCCGTTGCTGCATAACAAATGCAGCAACACCGTAACACTGGATTGCACTTCACATCTTTCCTTAAAATTGCAACGCAGGAATTATAATCCTGCAAATAATTTATGCCATATCCCATTAAAGCCGACAGGATGAGTAAGGAGCTTTCTAAAAAAAAATATGAAGACGGCATTGGATGTAAAATACTCTGCTCTTTCACTGTCACTGGTTATGTCCTCACCAGCTCACTCCCCCTTGTGTCTCCCCGACCTTTCCTCTTGCATAAGTAGAAACATGAGCAGACCCGACACACGGCTTCAAGAACGATCAAGATGTTTAACAGGACAAAGTAGCATTATAGAATCATACAGCACGGGAGCAGGCCCTTCAGCCCAACTAGTCCGTGCTGACCCCATCTAAGCTAATCCCAGTTGCCCATGTTTGGCCCATATCCCTCTGAACCCATGTACCCATCCAAATGTCATTTAATTGCTACTACAGTATCTGCCTCAATTATCTCCTCTGACAACTCGTTCCATCTACTGAGTGAAAGATTGCCTCTCAGGTTCATTTTCATTCCAGTCCTGCTCGCTTTAAACATGTCCTCTTGCTTTTGATTCCTCCATCCATTACTAACGCCCATTCACTGCCCTAAACATTCACTCAGTTCATCATTAGTACACTGTAGCTGTCATCTGCAAAATTCATTGCAGTTTCTCCCCCCTTTCCACGTGACTCCACAGGGCTGGTCAATTATTTGGAGAACCGACCCAATTAGCCCCATCACCAGCTCTTTGTGCTCAGACCCATTTTTGTTAGGACAATTTATTTTCTGGGGGATACATTTTTTTTTAGGACAATATAAATCTTTCCCTTTTCAAAGTTACAAATGAATCTGCCTCCACTGCCCTTTCAGGCAGCATATCCCACTATCTCTGCCAATAATCCTGTCTCTATCAACCTTATTTATCTTCTTCTTTCGTGTGGCGTGCACAGCCTAATGTTGTTGGACAACTTGTTCTATTTGATCTTCCGTTTGTGAACGTCGAGTTGATTGCATTAGTCGAAACAGGGCAGACCACGTGAAGGTTGCAATCTTCCACCCCAACCTTATCTATAAGGAATTATCTGCTAGTGTGTAGAAACAAAGCTGGCAAATATAGATACGAAGTGCTGGAGTAACTCAGCGGGTCAGGCAGCATCTCTGGAGAAAAGGGATGGGCGAAATTTCGGGTAGGGACCTTTCTTCAGATTGAAAGTAGGAGGTAGGAGGTGGGGAGGTGAAGAACTGGGGGTGAGACAAGACCAGGACTAATCAGGGCCAACCTCAAATGGCCTCACACAGGGCAGTGCCTGGTAGGTCCATTGATGGCTCGGGATGGTGTGTCTGGAGAAATGTGGAGACTAGGTAGGAGTGAAGGAACAAGAAAGGAGGGGGGAGGGGAAGGCTGTATAAGATTAAATTATTTAAAATGAGAGAATTAAAAGTTCATACCTCTGGGTTGTCAAATACCCATGCAAAATATGAGGTGCTGTTCCAACAATTTGCGTGTGGCCTCACTCTGGCAGTGGAGGAGGCTCAGGACAGAAAGGTCTGAATGGGAATGGGAAGGAGAGTTGAACTGGCTGGAAACCGGGAGATCCGAGAGGCCTAGGCATGAATGGGCCGCCGAGTCTATCTTTTTTCTGCACATCGACGGGAAAAACCTCAGGAATTATCTGAATCAGTCTGAAGAAGGGTCCCGACCCGAAACGTCACCCATTCGTTCTCTCCAGAGAGATGCTGCCTGACCCGATGAGTCGCTCCAGCATTTTGTGTCGATCTTCGGTGTCAACCAGCATCTGCAGTTCACTTCCTACACACTTTAGGAATTATCACCTGTTTTTGTGGAGGAGAGCTGCTTTGAAACAGATGTTGTTACAAGCTCACCACCCCTGGTATTACCCAAAGTAATCAGGAATGCTCAGTACATGCTTGGTACCTGACATACCATGGAGCTGTTGCCATCTGGACCATTGTGTTCTCTTCACCAACATGCTGCTCACTGCAATAATCCCTCGCTGTCTTGCAGTCTCGAGTACACCAATGTACTTCATTACAAAATGCTCGCAATAATGAAAGATTCTTTCTATAATCCATAATAAATGGAAAAAAATTGGAAATCATTATTTACTCATTTTCCGACAGTGAAAAATTAAAGTAATAATTTATGACATTTAATTAAATGATATATGGCAGAGTTAATTAGGTTTTTCACATTAAGATATTTAAATTATCAATTGCCTAATACGTTAGATACTGTAACCGGCAAAACTGAATTAGTGCCAATGCAAAACTTAAAGAAGATTTGTTTTCTGTTAATATCCTGCTTAAAATACTGAGGTGAAGATGATCTTGAGTGAATATGGTTAGATGTGCCAGGAATCCCAAACACACAGAGGCAGCACGGTGGTGCAGCGGTAGAGTCGCTGCCTTACAGCTTCAGAGACCTGGGTTCGATCCCAAACCACGGCTGCTGTCTGTACGGAGTTTGTACGTTCTCCGTGTGGCCGCATGGGTTTTCACCAGGTGCTCCGGTTTCCTCCCATTTTCCAAAGATGTATTTTAATTGGCTTCTATAAGTTGTTCTTAGTGTTGGATGGAACTAGTGTACAGGTGATCATTGGTCGGCGTGGACTCGATGGTCCTGTTGTCCACGTTGTATCTCTAAACTAAACTAAAGTGAAGATGGCATTGTACAGTTTTGAGGATTCAGGTGACAGAAAAAGACGGAATACAGTGTTAAATCCCTTAACAGGACTAAAGACAGATCTCCCGATCCACTGAGTTACTCCAGCACTGTGTCTATATCAGTTATTTAATGCCAGTCTATCTGCAAAATATTAGTAACTCAGCAGGTCAGGCAACATCTGTGGAGAACATGGATAGGTGACGTATCGGGTCGTGACCCTTCTTCAGACTATGTAGGAAGAAACTGCAGATGCTGGTTTAAACCCAAGATGGACAAAAAAGCTGGAGTGACTCAGCGGGTCAGACAGCATCTCTGGAGAAAAGGAACAGGTGATGTTTCGGGTCGACTCTAAAGAAGGATCTCGACCCGAAACGTCATCTATTCCTTTTCTCCAGAGATGCTGTCTGGACTACTGAGTTTTTTGTGTGTCCATCTTCTTCAGACTGATTGTGGTGGGGAGGAGAAAGTTGGAAGTGAGGAGCAGCACGGGCAGAACTCCTGACCTCTGATCCAGAGTATCTTAATGATAAATTATGTGTCGGATAAAAAAGTTGTTTAATAACTTAGAAATAAATAATAAGGGCTCTCTTCTCTTCCAGCTTCCTACTCCGCACCCCCAACACCAATCAGTCTGAAGAAGGGTCCCGATCTGACACAATGATTCTCCAGAGATGCCCCCTGACTCACTGAGTTACTCCAGCACTTTGTGTCTTTTTTTGTAAACCAGCATCTTCAGTTCCTCGTTTCTTCTATCTGCAAACTCTCACGGCTGATGAATCTCCGTTTTAGTATTGGAAATTGACCAAATGAAACATTTTTCTTTTTTTTTATGTTTATTTTATTAGAAGCAATTGTACAAGAATAAAGCAATTGGCATAACAGGTGTACAATTTCCGTACAGCTTCATTTTTAACATTTTATAAATTGATACATAAATCACGAAAAATTAGTTGATACATAAAGCGAGTAAAAGAGTAAAGAGAATGAAGAAAAAGAAGAAAGATACAAAAAAGAGAGAAGAAAAGACTCCTGAACTGCCAAAGAAGTGCGAGAAAAAAAAAACGGAGGTATGTCCCACTGTCCTTCCATTTCCCCCCCCCCCCCTCCCCTCCCCCCCCCCCCCCCCCCGATTCACCGATTCCATGCGTCGGTTTTAAATTTGTGTCCAACCATTCTGTTTTATGAAGAAATTCAGTGAAAGGAGACCATGTTTTGGTGAATTGGTCTACTTTATCAGCCCAAACAAGCCTATTTTTTTCTAAATGAAGTGTCTTGGTCATTTCAGTGGTCCACATCTTCACTGTGGGAACTGTTCCCTTTTTCCAGAAGTTTTTTTCGCAGTTAGTAAGCTGTAGTTCCTGACTGATTCCTGGGATGTCAGGACTTTCATATGAGGAAAGATTGGATAGACTCGGCTTGTACTCGCTGGAATTTAGAAGATTGAGGGGGGATCTTATAGAAACTTACAAAATTCTTAAGGGGTTGGACAAGCTAGATGCTGGAAGATTGTTCCCAATGTTGGGGGAGTCCAGAACAAGGGGTCACAGTCTAAGGATAAGGGGGAATTCCTTTAGGACCGAAATGAGGAAAACATTCTTTACACAGAGAGTGGTGAGTCTCTGGAATTCTCTGCCACAGAAGGTAGTTGAGGCCAGTTCATTGGCTATATTTAAGAGGGTGTTAGATGTGGCACTTGTGGCTAAAGGGATCAGGGGTATGGAGAGAAGGCAGGTACGGGATACTGAGTTGGAGGATCAGCCATGATCACATTGAATGGCGGTGCAGGCTCGAAGGGCCGAATGGCCTACTCCTGCACCTATTTTCTATGTTTCTATGTAGTCAAGGAAATGTCTTTGAAATGGCCTTAACTTAGAACAGCCCTCTGACATTCCTAAAATGATTAGTTTTGCATCTGACTCCAGTTTAATTTTAAGTGTTTTAGAAATGATATTGAATATTCCCATCCAGAAATGTTGTATCTTTATACAGGATGCAAAGGAATGGGTTAAGGTAGCTTCTTGAAGGTGATATGTATCACAGATAGGGGAGACAGTTGGGAAGATCTTATTCAATTTAGTCTTTGAATAGTATAGCCTATGCAATATTTTGAATTGTATCAGGGGATGCCTGACATTTAAAGAACAGTAATGTATGTATAGTAGGCTTTCCTCCCATATATCTTTTGAAATAGATAAACCCAACTAATCTTCCCATGCTCGTCTATACATCTCAGAAGGTGGGATATCAACAATTAAGTGAGTGTTATAAATGTAAGATATCAACTTGCTTGTAACGGCATGTCTATTCAGACAATCGTCTAATATATCTGGACCTATTAAAGGACAATCTTGTGTGTATGTTTTCACATAATCTAGGATTTGAAGGTATCTAAAAAGCTTGCTTTCAAATGATATTTCCCCTGTAGTTCTTGAAAAGAAAAGAAAGCCCCGTTTTTATAAAGGTCTTCCACAGTATTAATTCCTAGGTTTTTCCATTGAACAAACACCTTATCTAAAGTAGGTGGTTTAAACGAGGGTTTGTTAGCCACAGGCAGCAGGAGGGACACATTTCTCAGTTTAAGGCTTAATTTCAACTGTTTCCAGATACGTAGGATACTGTGTATCATCGGATTTTGCTCATACGTTGACTTGTTCAGATGTATTGGAGATAGAAGAATCGAGCCTATATTAAAAGGCAAACAATCTTCCCTCTCCATTATTAACCAATTGATCTGTTGACGTGTATCGTCCAACCAGAAGGTTATATTTTTCATGTTAGTTGCCCAGTATTAGGAAGGAAAGTTAGCAAGAGCTAATCCTTCATTTTCTTTGGATTTGCACAAATGTCTTTTATGTATTCTGTGGGTTTTGTAGTCCTAAATGAAGTTAGTGATAAGAGTCAATTAAAAAAACAAAACTTTTGTTGAGATATATCTGTATTGATTGAAATAAATATAGGAGTTGAGGAAGGAAGAACATCTTTATTGCATTAACTCTACCTATAAGGGAAATGGGAAGTGTTTTCCAGAATTGAATGTAGGCATATAGTTTAGTAATTAATGGTGGGAAATTTGTTTTGAATAGAGAGGAGTGTTTTCTAGTCACGTAAACTCCGAGATATCTAAATTTTGCGGTAACAATTCTGAAGGGGAATTTTTGGAGCTGAAGAGGATCTTGAGCTTTTATTGGCATAATTTCACTTTTATTCCAATTTATTCTATAACCTGAAAAAGCACCAAATTGTTCTATAATGTTTAATACATTTGGGGTACTAACTTGGGAATTAGTAATGTATAAAAGTACATCATCTGCATATAACGAGATCTTATTGCTGGTATATTTAGTGTTATATCCATGAATGCCCGAATGTGATCTAATACTCTCTGCAAGGGGTTCAATGGCTAAGGCAAATAACATTGGTGAGAGAGCACATCCTTGTCTGTTATCCCTGGATAAGTGAAATTTAGGTGAACGTATTTGGTTTGTCAGTATTCTGGCTGTCGGATTCGTATATAACAGCTTCACCCATGAAATAAAGTTTTCTCCTAATTGGAATTTTTCCAACATTGTAAAAAGATAAGCCCATTCCACTTGGTCAAAAGCCTTTTCTGCGTCTAGAGAAATAATTGTTAGATCTTTGTTTGTCATTCTACGCGAGTATAATGAAACTTAAAGACTTAAAAACATTATAGTGAATAATCCAATCAAAGAGATTCCTTGAAGCAAATCAAGTTTATTGGTGACAAACTACCGACAATTTAACACCGGCTAATCATTGACTTAGTTTTCTTTTTTTTAATTGAAACAGGGCAGCACAGTGGCACCGTGTAGAGCTGCTGCCTCACAGCGCCAGAGACCCGGGTTCGATCCTGACTACGGGTGCTGGCTGTACGGAATTTGCACGTTCTCTGTTTGACCATGTGGGTTTTCTCCGAGATCTTCGGTTTCCTCCCACGCTCCAGGTTTGTAGACTTCGGTAAAATTGTGAATTGTCCCTAGTGTGTGTAGGACGGTGCTAGTGTACGGGGTGATCTTTTGTCGGTGCGGACTCGTTGTAACGAAGGGCCTGTTTCCACATTGGATCTCTAAAGTAAGGTCTTAAGTCATACAACTCAAACTGTGTGGGTCTGAAGAAGGGTCTCGACCCGAAACGTCGCCTATCTCCTTCACTCCTTAGATGCTGCTGCACCCGCTGAGTTTCTCCAGCTTTTTGTGTAACCCCCAACTCAAACACTGAATGTGTTGTCAGGCAAGAACATCATTCACAATTTGTGGCTAAATGCCTCAAATAAGCCATAGCTGCCCAGGAGGTTTTAAAATCACCACGATATTAAAACCATCATCTCCAAGGACCGGAACCAGCATCTCCAAGGACCTTAAATGGGGGGCCACCATCGAGTCCTCAGTCAAAAAGGTCCCACAGAGAATGTACTTCCTGTGGTAGCTGAGGAAGCACAATCTGCCACAGGCAATGATGGTCCAATTCTATATGGCCATCGTAGAGTCTGTCCTCACATTCTCCATCATGGTCTGGTTTGGCTCAGCCACCAAGCACGACACCCGGAGGCTGCAGCGAATCGGCCGATCAGCTGAGAAGGTTGTTGGCTGCAACCTTCCCTCCATTGATGAACTGTACACTGCAAGGGACAGGAAGTGAGCGGGTAAGATCATCTCTGACCACTCTCACCCTGGCCACAAACTCTTTGAATCACTTCCCTCTGTAGGTGACTGTGAACTGTCAAAGCCGCCACAGCCAGACATAAAAACAGGCTTCTTTCAAAGAGTATTAGCTCTACTCAATAACCAAAAATCTGTAGCCTCCTTTTGCTCTGGTATTGCATTTAATGCACATGTTTAAACTGTAATGTTCTATTATTAATGTTTAATGTTTTATGTGTCATTCGTAATTGTTACTGTATGCCGTGTTGTTACTTGCGAGCAGAGCACCAAGACAAATTCCTTGTATGTGTACACACGTAGCCAATAAACGTATTCATTCATTAATTCATTCAAAATATTACGGGCAGTGTTAATTAGTGTTGTTAAAAGTAAACTAAACAGCTTCTGCTGATTTTCTTTTGCATCAGTTCTCTTTTCAGCTGCAACAAGCAACAAAACGCAGTCATTTCTCTGGTTTGGGACCTGCAGTTTCAAAAGGCTGAAGCTCGACTGTACGGAACTGCTGCTGTGTAATTCCTCACTGCATTCACTTTGCACATTCAACACCAAGGTGAACGGCAGCAGGATCTGGTGACTGTGGCAAACACTTCAGCAAATTGTCTATCTCAATGCAAATAAATTGGTTTGCAGAAGATTGTTACAATGTCACACCGCCCATACTCACATTTTGAGGTGTTTCTCTCCACGATCTATCTAACTCCACTGACCTGGACCAAGGCAGGCATAAAAGTGTCGGAACCAGTTGTAGGTTTTTGTGACACTATTGTTTGAGATGATCGGTCTTGAAGAACATTATGTCCTTTTATGCTATTCTATCCTCATGGTAACGACAAAACTTTACTTTTTGGACAGTTAGGGTCTCCCGTTGGCAGATTGCAGGATATTTATAAACCATATGTGGCATTTTAAAGTGACTGCTTCTATCCTTTAATGAATAGATGTCAAAAGACTAACATCCCATCTTCAAGCCTTTAAAAGCCAATAAAAAAATCTCTTATCCAATTTCTTGCCCAACTGATTTCCAAAAGAATTGAACAAGAAATATGGCCTTCACTTTCAATCTATTCACCAATCTTGTACATTCTGCATCACAGTCACAATGTCGGGGGGGGAGAGGGGTGGGGGGTGTTGCTTTTTGTACTGTGATTTTTAATCACCTTATGCTGACAATTACAGCAGCAATGATGTGGGGCACAAATTAAGATGATCAAATTAATTGTACCTCGGTACACATGACAATAATAAACGGAACTAAACTAAAATAAGTCCACCTTGGCCTACGCAACCTCCCAGTTGATAAACACTTTAACTCCCCTCCCATTCCCACACCGACCTTTCTGTCCTGGGCCTCCTCCATTGTCAGAGTGGGGCCACACACAAATTGGAGGGACAGCAGCTTCCAACCCAGCGGTATGATTAGTGATTTCTCTAACTTCGTCACCCTTGCTTTCCCTCTCTCTCCATCCCTCCCCCACCCTCTTGCTAATTTCATTGTTTGTATCCTTTCATTATCACTTCATCCCCAGCCAACAATGGACCATTGTGGGCCCCATCTTTCCTCAGTCATCGGTGCAGGCTCTGCTTTGTTCTTTACCTTTTCATACCTCTAGTTTCCCCCTCCCTGATGAAGGGGCTCGACCCTAAACGTCACCTATAACGAAGGAAGATTTGGAGGACCTGAGGAATTCTCTGCCTCAGAGGGCGGTGGAGGCAGGTTCTCTGGATGTTTTCAAGAGAGAGCTAGATAGAGCTCTTAAAAATAGCGGAGTCAGGGGATATGGGGAGAAGGCAGGAACAGGGTACTGATTGGGGATGATCAGCCATGATCACATTGAATGGCGGTGCTGGCTCGAAGGGCCGAATGCCCTACTCCTGCACCTATTGTCTATTGTCTATTGTCTATTGACCTTACCTATCTCCTTTGGTTCCACACATAGACAACCACTGTAAGAGGCCCTGGTTACTCTTTCGCCCTTGATAAACTTGTAGGATCTCCTTGGATTCTCATTTACCTTATCTGTCAAAATTATCTCATGTCCCCTTATTTCCCACCCTGAATTTCTTCTTAACTGGAGCAGGCCAAATTAGCTGCTTGGTGAAATGTAATTGCAAGTGGGTAGGGTCGCATCGTGTGGTTGGATGATCTAGGAGGTTTGATTATCTGGGGTCCAGGGCGAGATAGACAATTAGATACATACGTGGCTTGTTGGTAAAACATTGGGACAAGTACATGGAGAGGGAAAGTTTGGAAGAAAAGGCACCAGGGACTAGCTTGGCTTGACAACGTTGTTGGCATGGGCAGGTTCAGCCAAAGGCCCCATTCTGTTCAGCTCTATGACTGTGACCTAAATGGGGAAACATTGTGTTATGCCAGGTTTAAACTCGCACTGTCTCATTGGGCTGGATTCCCAGTCTGCCTAATGAGTAACCCATGGGACATCTGCCCCAACAGGATGTCGGGCGGCACAAGGGTGGCCAACAAGGGGGGCACGGTGGCGCAGCAGTAGAGTTGCTGCCTTACTGTGCTTGCAGCGCCGGAGACCCGGGTTCAATCCTGACTACGGGTGCTGTCTGTACAGAGTTTGTACGTTCTCCCAGTGACCGCGTGGGTTTTCTCCGAGATCTTCGGTTTCCTCCCACACTCCAAAGGCGTGCAGGTATGCAGGTAAATTGGCTTGGTGTAAATGTAAACATTGTCCCTAATGTTTGTAGGTTAGTGTTAATATGCGGGGATTGCTGGTCGGGGCGGACTTGATGGTCTGAAGGGCCTGTTTCCGAGCTGTATCTCCAAACTAAACTAAAATTACATTTACGACTTGTATTGCCAAACTCTACTGCATTTTTTAACAACTTTCTACTGAAAGAACTTCTCTTCGTTTCTCTCTTTTTCCCCCTCAGTGGATCCATTCCCATATTTCCCAATAATGAAATTGAGAAAACGATCAGGTCTTGTTTCACTCCAGTTTAAACATTCAGGGATTGAGATATCGTTGATATTCAGTGGCAGCTGATCCTTCCCCCATTTCCTTAAATTATCAAGACTCTATGCAAGAATAATGAACCATAAGCAATTATCCTTTGTTAGATAGCATTCCCTATGTAGGAGGTGCTCATTAATGTTGCCCTCTTTCCCTCTTGACTAATGGACACATGGATCAGTGCAACACTACACTTAGTCCTTCATATCCTGTTATTCACTCATTATTAAACTATCGCATTATCTTCATTATTTCTGCTTTTATTTTGTTCCTGTAATCGCAAGCAGCTTCGAAACTTTCTCATTTCCTTACGGGGCTTTAATTATTCAATGATGTGCTTTTTAATTTAGTAGTTGGCAAGATAAATTTAGCATCAGGGCAAGCGACCACGGGTCAGGTTCATGCATCCCACTGTCTGGTTTATATCTGTTTGATCAGAATGGATGTCAGTCCTTCTGGTGTACTTTCCCCCATTTAGACGGTCTCTCTTTGTGTCCCACTAATGCCTCTGGATATTAAAAAATTATGATCACAACATTATAAACTACGATTAAGGATGTAACGCTGAGTCTTTAATAGAGCAGTTTTTGGCCTCATGCCTGACAAAGGATTTAATTCAGTTTAGTTTATTGTCACGTGCACCGAGGTACAGCGAAAAGCTTTTTGTGGCGGTGCCACCCAGCCAGCTGAAAGACTATACATGATTGCAATTGAGCCATCCACATGTACAGATGCAGGATGAAGTCAATAATATATAGTGCAAGATAAAATAATTGGCAGGATCTAATCACTTATTAGCTGCTAAGACAATAACCAAGCAGTAACTTACTAATTAATGTTCCAAAAATACGTTGTTACGGACAAACTTGTTGTCTAATGTTTGGAAAATGTCCTCCTTAACAACCACTCAAATGGCAATAATGTTGATTTAGATAAAACCAAGGCATTTTTCCTTCAATTTTATAATTTACAATTTCTGTCGAATCTAAAGTGTATTGAAAATATTCCAAAATATAATGTTCTGAGGAGAGGATCATGTCAAAATATTCCCCTCTTCACAGACACAATTTGAACATGCAGACATTTTCCTTATCTTTTTAGGGTTTTTTTATTTAGTTTATTTAGTTTAGTTTGGAGATACAGCGCGGAAACAGGCCCTTTGGCCCAACGAGTCCGCGCCGACCAGCGATCCCCGAACATTAACACTATCCTACCCTAGGGACAATTTTTTACACATATACCAAGCCAATACCTGTATGTCTTTGGAGGGTGGGAGGAAACCATAGCAACCGGAGAAAACCCACGCCGGTCACAGGGAGAATGTACAAACTCCGTACATACAAGCACCCGTAGTCAGGATCGAACCAGGGTCTCTGGCGCCGTAAGTTCAGTAAAGCAGCAACTCTACCGCTGCGCCACCGTGCCAACCCACAAAAGTGTATTTCTGCTTTTTTTACTTCTGTAGTATGCAAATAAATATCTCCCTCTGCCTAATCAAAGCAGACACTAAGTCCCAGTGCACCTTTGGTGCAGTTCATTCCCAGTACATGCCAAATTATATACATTCAAGATAATTTTGGAGTTCCTTTCTGTAAGAAAAAAACATTATTCAGTTTTTACACTTTCTTTCCAAGACCGCAGGAAATTGCAGGGAAACGTGTACACAACCCAGATCATCACACAAACCAACCTCCCTACCATCTACACTTAACACTGCCTCAACAAGGCCACCAGCATAGTCAAGGACGAGTCTCACCCCGGTCACTCCCTCTTCTCCCCTCTCCCATCAGGCAAGAGGTACAGAAGTGTGAAAATGCACTCCACCAGTTTCAGGAACAGTGCACTGTGGATGACTCGATTGTAATCATGTATAATCTTTTCACGGACTGATTAGTGTGCAACAAAGGCTTTTCACTGTACCTTGGTATACATGACAATAAACTAAACTAGACTAGACTAAACTAAACTAAACCCGCGGCTGATCGATAGATGACATCGCACCAAGGTAACGATTCGTTTCTGTCTATAACCAAACAGCTAAGTAAACAATGAAGATACTTATGTGCCAGACACATTGTAAGTTATCAGTTCAAGCTTTATAGAGAATCACCACAGTCTGTTACACTAATTCACATGGGAATAGATGTGGTGAATAACCGGAGTCTTTTACCCAGAGTAAGGGAATCAAGAATCAGAGGACAAAGGTTTAAGGTGAAAGGGGTAAGATTTAGTAGGAACCTGAGGGGCAGCTTTTTCACACAAAGGGCAGCGGATATATGGAGCAGGTTGTCAGAGGAGGTAGACACAAAAATGCTAGAGTAGCTCAGTGGGACAGACAGCATCTTTGGAGAGAAGGAATGGGTGACCTTTTTCGTCGCGACCCTTCTTCAGATCCTTCTTCTGCCAGAGGAGGTAGTTGAGACAGGTACTATAACAGGATTTAAAAGATGCTTGGGCAGGTACATGGCTAGGAATGGTTTAGAAGGATATGGGCAATGGCAGGCAAATGGGACTAGCTTAGATGGGGCATCTTGGTCGATATGGACAAGTTTGACCAAAGGGCCTGTTTCCCAACCTTATGATTCTAATACCCAAAGCTGCAGTGCATAATTATACGGAGAATCACACTAAAGATATTTTGTTGCATTGTGGTTGTGTGTCAGGGATTTGGTCGATGTGATCATTGAACCCAACAGATCTTGCATCTATTAAATCTGTGGAAGATGTTGACCTTTGTGTCTAGATGCACACCCAGCAAGTGAAGAAGCACTGTGTTGAACAAGGAAGCACAAATACCTACCCGAGATGTACTATCTTTTCTCAAATGGTCATGTCCACAACTTCTTATGCACGTGGAGAAAACATTTATACATCACCAACAATGTTAAGTATCTGTTAATTCCCAAAATAAACTTCATTCAGAATTTAAAATATATATACAAAACAAGAGCAGTGCAAGAATACACATCTAACATTCTCAGCATTTATTCAACAGTCAAGAGAGTTTTATTGTCATATGTTCCAGATAAAATAATTAAATTCTTACCTGCAGCATCATAACAGAATATGTAAACATAGTACACTGCAAACAATATAATAAAATAAATGAGAAAAAAAAGTTCAGTTTGTGTATATAGTGTATTCATATGTACATATATACATTCAGTGTGTGTATACAGTATATTCATATTCACACATGTACATACATACAGTGTTATATTCAGTGGTGTTCACAAACTATCTTTACACCAGGCACTCTTGCCACTCACGTGGCTACCCCCTGGGGTAATATCCCCTATTTGAGGGGTGTCTCCATCATACCCTGCCCCCAATGTTCAGCAAGGAATTCCAGAAGGAATCTAGACTGTAGTCCTCTAGTCACCACTAGTGCATTCATACTGTTTTTCTCATGTGATACTTAGTGGCAGGATTTCTTTTTTTTTAATATATATTTTTATTAGAAACAAGCACATATTATGGTAAAAACATTTCATATGTATCAATCATACATTATTAATATTATCAATTGTGGATTCATTCTGCTTCTAATATTTGTTTTATAGATAGAAAGTAAGAAAGAAAGAAAAAAAACACAAATGTCAAGATTAAAAAAAAAGAATGGAATGATTTACTCATAATACATCAATGGAGATAGGTTCGAAGATTATAAAGTATAACTTTACATCTAATCCTGAGTTCAAGCTTCAGTTAGGTTTCCATGCTGAACCAATCTAACCCTTCAAATAATCGATGAATAAAGACCATATTCTAACAAAAATGTCTTGTTTGTTCATTAAGGCAAATCTGATTCTTTCCAGGTGTAGAATCTCCGACATTTCCATAATCCACATTTTAATTGTGGGGGTTATAGGGCCTTTCCAAATGTTAATATTAATTTCTTCCCACTTATTATACTGTAATCTAGAAAGTTTCTTTGGCTTGTTGCGCGTGTTAGACTTCGTTCTGATATTCCAAGTATTATTAGTTTTGAGTCGGGATCAGTGGCAGGATTTCTTAAAGAAATCAGTGCACCATCTTTAAAGACGTACAGACCCAAGGCCAAGTAAGGCTAATTGGAGAACGAGAAAAGCAAAAACACAGGCACCAGAATTCATTTCTGTAGGCGTGGAATTGAAAAGTAAAGAAATGGTGCAAAAACGACGTCAAGACTTGATTAGAGGTCATTTGGGAGTACAAATGACCTCTAATCTATGTACAAAACTGCTTAAAAATACCTAAAGGCATTGGAGAAGCTGCTTACAATAATGTTTTATAATAATGGACTTAGAAATCTGAGGTTATATCAATCAGGAAGTAATTAATATGTTGGGTTTCAGTATTATTGAACAGAGATGGGAGAGAGATGACCTGATAAAAGTTTCTTCAGATAAGCAAAAAAATTAAAGATTCAAAATGAGAAAAATGTCTCCACTCTGGTGGAGAGTTGAATTTAAAACAACATTGCACAAAATCAGACACCAGGAACAGAAATGCGCAGGAAGGAACTGCAGATTTAAACCGAAGATTTCAAGAAGGGTCTCACCTATTCCTTTTCTTCAGAGATGATGCCTGACCCACTGAGTTGCTATGTCTACCAGGAACAGAAAGTGTAGCAATGTTACAAAATTGTGAAATTTTACAAATCAAGTCTGCAATTTATCCCATCAGATAAAGCATAAAAAGAAGTTTAATTTGACACCTAATTCACTTTCATATCTTCAGTATTAAAAAAGTCATGGCCATTTTCAAACTCGGCAATTAGCATCTTGTTCGTTATTGCTTATTACTTAACACAAAAGCTGTGATCGAGGACAGTCAAAAGCCCATAACTTTCTTAAAAATCAAGAGAACTGAATGAAATTTTCAGTTATTATAGATTGAAGCATTCTGAAACAAATATAAAACATCTTAACTTGGATGACCTGAAATTAAAGCATGTAATTAGTAAATCACCTAATTGCAGCTAATTACAAAATTGACCGTTGTGATGGAAATAGTAATAAACACCCAGACTGCCTTGAAAATTCAAAAATGTGAAATTCTCAAGATCAGAACGTTAATATTATTGTATAATATGCTGTAAGTCCGTAACAGATAGGTAAATAAATTACAATTTCTAGCAATAGACCATGTCTTTATGGAGAAGATCAGTTGCTAGCTGGTACATTGGCATATCATAATCAGTAGCATCATCATACTCCTCAGATTGTAACCAGTAAGCAACTCTGTACACCTTGTTTTTCCTCAACTTTTCAATTTTGGCATTGTAAACTACAAGTTTGTTCTCTTCAAACCACGCATGACATGCCTTTCTGCCCACTGCTTTCCCATTACGAATGTCCTGTAGATTCCATTTCTTAAGAAAAGGATATATTTTTTAAATAGCCTATGTATCCAAATAACAAACTAATCCCATTCACACAAGAATTCACAATATAACATGATTTTTAAATCTCACTGTCATGAATTTATATCCCAGATGGAAGGAATTTAATGTTTATTTCCCATAAATTAATCTAGAATCATCCACCCAAAATATAATCAAATTATTGTTTTTTGCGCAATACATGCGACTCAAACTGTTGTGAATATTTAGTTTAAAAATAATGATCAAGGAGAGAGAGAATAAGACAAAATATAGACAATTTAGACGGCTTATCTAAAAAAAAAGGGCATTTTAATCATCTTGCTTCTGGAACGCGATCGATTGGAATGTTCCATTTGCGGTGAAGTTGAACCCCATATCTGCAGGAAAAACACTGCCGGTTCATATGGGGCCCAAATCACATTTTCGCAAATGAAAATTAGATTAAAGCCATCCCGAGAAACAAGTTTATCTGTAAAATAAACGACTTACATTATGTTTTGGCCCCTTCATGCCATCTGTCCCGTTGTAGGCATTGAGGGCGTTTGAAGTCGGTTTTTATTTTAATGTAATTATGGAATTGTCTCGCGATTAAATAAATTAAAACATCGGGAATGGAAGTCCGAACGATTGTTCTTCAGCAGCTTAGCAGCCCGAGAAATGCTGCCTCCGATAAGCAGGAGAAAACGGCATTTTAATCCCGCCCCCTCAAAGGTGCCAAAGTCGAGCACACGGCCAGTAGCAGAACTGCAGCGCCGCTGAAGGTAACTTTTGTAACATACCTAGAGAGTGTTGCAACAACGCGACCGGCAGTAGCATTTGTGGAAAGCTACCGGGGGGGTTGGGTTTTTATTCCCTCCTCCATGGATGCTGCCTACTCTACCTCTCAACCCCGACAAATATACAAGACTGTGGTGCTGCCTTATCCTCAGTGCCCTGGCATGAGATGATCCAGTCACCAGCACATTACTGGAGGATTACACAGTGTTCACATTGGCAATGATATCAGGGTGTCAGGGGTATGGAGCGAAGGCAAGAGAATGGGGTTAGGAGGGAGAAATAGATCATCCATGATTGAATGGTGGAGTAGACTTGATGGGCCGAATGGCCTAATTCTGTTCCTATCACTTATGACCTTATGATATTACCCATCAAAGACTTAAAGCCAATTTAGGTTTAATTGGCTTTAAGTTGATTGAGATGTCTAAGACAGTGAAAGATACCATACAAAAGCAACCTAGAGTCAGAAGCATGGATTTGATATAGCACATAGCACAATGCCTTAAAAGGCAAGAGTTGCGAAGGAAAGGCAGACAGTACAGTGCATTCAGAAAGTATTCAGACCCCTTCACTTTTTCCACATTTTGTTACATTAGAGCCTTATTTTAAAATGGATTCAATTCTTTTTTTAATCAACAATCTACATATTATATTCCAGAATGAAGAAGCGAAAACAGGTGTTTAGAGATTTCTGCAGCATTGCAGGTCCTGAAGAGCACAGTGGTCTCCGTCATTTTTAAATGGAACAACTTTGGAACCACCAGGACTCTTCATAGAGCTGGCCGCCCGGCCAAGCTGAGCAATCGGGGGAGAAGGGCCTTGGTCAGGGAGGTGATGGTCACTCTGACAGAGCTCCAGAGTTCCTCTGTGGAGATGGCAGAACCTTCCAGAAGGACAAATATATCTGTAGCACTCCACCAATCAGGCCTTTATGGTAGAGTGCCCAAACGGAAGCCACGCCTCAGTAAAAGGCACATGGCAGCCCACTTGGAGTTTGCCAAAAGACATGAGGAACAAGGTTCTCTGGTCTGATGAAACCAAGATTTAACTCTTTGGCCTGAATGCCAAGCGTCACGTCTGGAGGAAACCAGGCACCGCTCATCACCTGGCCAATACCAGACCTAGGGTGAAGCATGGTGGTGACAGCATCATGCTGTGGAGATGTTTTTCTGCGGCAGGAACTGGGAGATCGAGGGCCAGTTTCCACGTTCTATGACTATGACTTGCGTTTCATGGCACAGAGATCTGTGCTGAACCTGAAATTTAGAAAAGTATAGGAAGGAACTTCAGATGCTGGTTTACACCGAGAAATCGAGACAAAATCCTGGAGCAACTCAGCGGGACGGGCAGCATCTCTGGAGAGAAGGAATGAGTGACGATTTGGGTGGAGACCCTTCTTCGGACAAAGTGGGGCATAAAGATAGTTTGCTGACGAATGCTGTTCTCAGCCCATGCAGATTCCAAAAACAAATGGTAAAGCAAAGCTCCAGGAATGTAAAGGCTGCCCAGGGACCAGGGGCTAATTAGTCAAAATTATTTGCAAGTGAGTCAGGGTAATGGGATCACATGCAGATTACAGGGCCATGACAGGAAGTTTGACTGAGCCACACTGAAACACAGCTGGCAATAGAGTTGCTAATAGGAAGAAACTCAGCGGGCAAATTACACAATTAGCGGAGAAGCACAAGATGAAAGTCTTCTACAAAATGGTACATGCTCATCATTTAAGCATACTGAGGCTGACTGACATCTTTCCACTGCAGGCCTTGTAAGTGAATGGGGCTTCGTTGAACACAGTAATTTCACCAATTAAACACCTGGATCATGCCCATTGCAATTTCTAAAGAGCCCACATTGAATGTGCTTGAAGGAAGGTTTGTCAATTCATTTACCATCCAGGTGTGATCTTAATATGATTTAATGCTGCCATCACTTCACTGCCATGCGCATGCAAATTACACACTGAACTCTGCAGGAAATAGCCATTTCAGCAGAACGTATGTAGGTTTGATAGCCATATTACCGGTGATTCACCTTCCCACAATTGGCTCACATCCCTAGAGTTACAGATTCATAGAGTGATACAGTGTGGAAACAGGCCCTTCCGTCCAACCTGCCCACACCGGCCAACATGTGCCAGCTACACTAGTCCCACCTGCCTGCAATTGGTCCATATGCCTCCAAACCTGCACTATCCATGTACCTGTCTAACTGCTTCTTAAATGTTGGGACAGTCCCTGCCTCAACTACCTCCTCTGGTGGCTTGTTCCATACAACCACCACCCTTTGTGTGAAAAAGTTACTCCTATTAAATGTTCCCCCCTTCATCTTAAAGCTATGGCCTCTAGTCCTCGATTCACCTACTCTGGGCAAGAGACTCTGTGCATCTACCCGATCTATTCCTCTCATGATCTGATACAACTCCACCTATAAACCTCTAAAACTTTTCTAACCAGCTGATGTGTGTTTCCTTTTAATGTCATAAGAAAGAATGGTTTTAATAATGAAATCGTGTTGTTTTGTGATGGTCTAATGCTGGTCATTCCTTTGTGCAGTAGTAGCTGGTGACTGTATCCACAGAGTGAATGTAATGACAGGAGTTTGCTGCTGTTATCCTTGCATCATGCCATTTGATGATTGATCTGATGTTGCAGAATATTACAGGACAAGACACAAGAGAGTACAGATGGTGGGCTATTGAGCAAAACACAAAGTGCTGGAGAAACTCAGTGATTCCGGCAGCATCTCTGGAGGACACGGACAGCTAGTGTTTTAGGTCATGATCCTTCTACAGACTGATATGAAGGAACAAAGTGAAGTGGCTTGCAAAAGTTTTCATACCCCTTGAACTTTTCCACATTTTGTCACGTTACAACCACAAACATAAATGTATTTTATTGGGATTTTGTGTGATAGACCAATTCAAAGTGGTGCATAATTGTGAAGTGGAAGGAAAATGATAAAATGATACAAATAAAAAACTGAAAAGTGTGGCGTGCAAAAGTATTCAGCCCCCCTAAGTCAATACTTTCTAGAACCACCTTTTGCTGCAATTACAGCTACAAGTCTTTTGGGGCACGTCTCTACCAGCTTTGCACATCTAGAGACTGAAATTTTTGCCCTTTCTTCTTTGCAAAATAGCTCAAGCTCAGTCAGATTGGATGGAGAGCGTCTGTGAACAGCAATTTTCAAGTCTTGCCAGAGGTTCTCAATTGGATTTAGGTCTGGACTTTGACTGGGCCATTCTAACACATGAATATGCTTTGATCTAAACCATTCCATTGTAGCTCTGGCTGTATGTTTAGGGTCGTTGTCCTGCTGGAAGGTGAACCTCCGCCCCAGTCTCAAGTCTTTTGCAGACTCTAACAGGTTTTCTTCCAAGATTGCCCTGTATTTGGCTCCATCCATCTTCTCATTAACTCTGACCAGCTTCCCTGTCCCTGCTGAAGAAAAGCATCCCCACAGCATGATGCTGCCACCACCATGTTTCACATTGGGGATGGTGTGTTCAGGGTGATGTGCACTGTTAGTTTTCCGCCACACATAGCGTTTTCCATTTAGGCCAAAAACTTCAATTTTGGCTCATCAGACCAGAGCACCTTCCTCCACATGTTTGCTGCGTCCCCCACATGGCTTGTGGCAAACTGCAAACGGGACTTCTTATGGCTTTGTTTCAACAATGGCTTTCTTCTTGCCACACTTCCATAAAGGACCGATTTGTGGAGTGCATGACTAATAGTTGTCCTGTGGACAGATTCTCCCACCTGAGCTGTGGATCTCTGCAGTTCCTCCAGAGTTACCATGGGCCTCTTCGCTGCTTCTCTGATCAATGCTCTCCTTGCCTGGCCTGTCAGTTTAGGTGGACGGCCATGTCTTGGTAGGTTTGCAGTTGTGCCATACTCTTTCCATTTTCGGATGATGGATTGAACAGTGCTCCGTGAGATGTTCAAAGCTTGGGATATTTTTTCATAACCTAACCCTGCTTTAAACTTCTCCACAACTTTATCCCTTACCTGTCTGGTGTGTTCCTTGAGCTTCATGATGCTGTTTGTTCACTAATGTTCGCTAACAAATCTCTAAGGCCATTACAGAACAGCTGTATTTATACTGAGATTAGATTACACACAAGTGGACAAGAGGGTCAACATCTCCGATGACCTCTCCTGGACCCACAACACATCCTCGCTGATCAAGAAGGCTCACCAGCGTCTCTTCCTCCTGAGGAGACTTAAGAAGGTCCACCTGTCTCCCCAGATTCTGGTGAACTTCTACCGCTGCACCATCGAGAGCATCCTTACCAACTGCATCACAGTATGGTATGGTAACTGCTCTGTCGCCGACCGGAAGGCTCTGCAGAGGGTGGTGAAGATTGCCCAACGCATCACAGTCTCCTCACTCCCCTCCATTGAGTCTGTCCATAGTAAACGATGCCTGCGCAGGGCACACAGCATCGCCAGGGACAGCTCACACCCCAACCATAGACTGTTTACCCTTCTCTGTATATGTATAGATGTATATTAACTCATACTACTGCGCAATACTCATACTACTGCGCAATTACTTGTTCATTCGTAAGTTCGCCCTTCAGAGATACCAACTGCATTTTGTTGTCTCTGCATTGTACACTGCACAATGACAATTAAAGATTGAATTGAATTGAATTGAATTGAATTTACTAATTAGGTGACTTCTGAAGGCAATTGGTTGCACTGGATTTTATTTAGGGGTATCAGAGTAAAGGGGGCTGAATACTTTTACACGCCACATTTTTCAGTTTTTTATTTGTAAAAAAATCTGAAAACCATGTATCATTTTCCTTCCACTTCAAAATTATGCGCCATTTTGTGTTGGTCTATCACGTAAAATCCCAATTTATACATTTACGTTTGTGGTTGTAACGTGACAAAATGTGGAAAAGTTCAAGGGGTATGAAATCTTTTGCAAGCCACTGTATATTTGGCATATATTAGTAGGCATGTTACAAAACTTACCTTCAGCGGCGCTGCAGTTCTGTCACTGGCCATGTGCGCGGCTTTGGCGCCTTTGAGGAGGAGGTGGGGGGTTAAAATGCAGTTTTCCCTTGCCATCCGGAATTATATTTTCTCGGAGTGTGAGCTTTTGCTAAAGATTCGTTCCGACTGCCAGTAAGTGACTTTTTTTTTTAAATCGCCCGATTATTTCACCGCTGCAGTAAAATAAAAATTAGCTCCTAATGCCGTGAACGCCGACAACGGGGACGGATTTTACGTAGGACAACGGGGACGGATTTTACGTACGGTAAATGAAAGCTGTTTATTTTTTCATATAAACTTGCTTGTTTAGATGACCTTAATCAACATTTCATGTTGAGAAACGGTGATTTATTCCCCATATGAACCGGCAGTATTTTTCCTGCCGATATGGGGTTTAAATTCACCGAAACCGCAACGTTCCAATCCATCGCGTTCCATAAAATCCCACTCGCAAGTTGATTTAAATGGCCATTAATTGACAATTAGGTTCAAAAATCATGTTATATTGTGAATTCTTGTGTGAATGTTATTCGGACACTTAGGCTTTTTAATTTTTTTAAATATTTTCTTAAGAAATGGATAGATGTTTAGATCTAGTAATTGAATTTTGTAATTAGCTACAATTGGGTAACTACCTAATTATATGCTTTAATTTCAGGTCATCCATGTAAGATTGTTTCATATTTGTTTCAGAATGCTTCAATCTATAATAACTGAAAATTTATTTCAGTTCTCTTCATTTTTAAGAAAGTTATGGGCTTTTGACTGTCCTCGATCACTTTTGTGGTAAGTCAATGGAAAAGCAATAGGGAACAAGATGCTAATTTCCGAGTATGAAAATGGCCATATCTTTTTTAATACTGAAGATATGAAAGTGAATTAGGTGTCAAATTAAACTTCTTTTTGTGCTTTATCTGATGGGACAAATTGCAGACTTGATTTTTTAAATCTCAACATTTTGTAACATTGCTAATATTAGCGATGTTACAAAACTTACCTTCAGCAGCGCTGTAGTTCTGGAACTGGCCGGGATTAAAAGGCTGTTTTGTACTGCCTGTCTGAGGCGGACTTCCTTGAGCTGCTAGCTGCTGATGAAAAAACAATCGGACTTCCGATCGTGATATATATATTTTTTAATTTGCTGGACAATTTAATATTTTGGATTAAAATAAAAGGCGACTTCGAACGCCGTCAACGCCTACAACATGACGGATTGCAAGAACGGGACGAAACAAAGGGTAAGTCGTGTATTTTACATATAATCTTGCTTCTTGGGATGGCTTTAATCTAATTTTACGTTGCGAACATTTTATTTGGGCCCCCTACAAACCGGCAGTGTATTTCAAATCCATCGATTGCGTTTCAGAAGCAAGACGATTAAAATTCCCTTTTTTTTGGACAATCGTGTCATAAGCCATCCAAATTGTCTATATTTTGTGTTAATCTCTCTCCATGATCATTATTTTTAAACTAAATATTCACAACAGTTCGAGTCACATGTATTGTGCAAAAAACAATAATTTTGATTATATTTTGAGAGGATGTTTCTGGATTAATTTATGGGAATTAAACATTAAATTCCTTCCATCTGGCATATAAATTCATGACAGTGAGATTTAAAAATCATGTTATATTGTGAATTCCTGTGTGAATGGGATTTGTTTGTTATTTGGATACTTAGGTTATTTTTAAAAATTATCCTTTTCTTAAGAATCTACAGGACATTCTTAATGGGAAAGTAGTGGGCAGGAAGGCATGTCATGCGTGGTTTGACGAGCACAAACTTGTAGTTTACAATGCCAAAATTGAAAAGTTGAGGAAAAACAAGGTGTACAGAGTTGCTTATTGGTTACAATCTGAGGAGTATGATGATGTTACTGATTATGATATGCCAATGTACCAGCTACCAACTTGGTCTATTGCTAGAAATTGTAATTTATTTACCTATCTGTTACAGATTTACAGCATATTATACAATAATATTAACGTTCTGATCTTGAGAATATCACATTTTTGAATTTTCAAGGCAGTTTATTACTATTTCCGTCACAACGGTCAATTTTGTAATTAGCTACAATTAGGTAATTAACTAATTATATGCTTTAATTTCAGGTCATCCAAGTAAGATGTTTTATATTTGTTTCAGAATGCTTCAATCTATAATAATAGAAAATTTCATTCAGTTCTATTAATTTTTAAGAAAGTTATGGGCTTTTGACTGTCCTCGATCACAGCTTTTGTGTTAAGTCAATGGAAAAGCAATAGGGAACAAGATGCTAATTTCTGAGTATGAAAATGGCCATAACTTTTTTTAATACTGAAGATATGAAAGTGAATTAGTGTCAAATTAAACTTATTTTTATGCTTTATCTGATGGGATAAATTGCAGAATGGATTTTTTAAATCTCAAAATGTTGTAACATTGCTACATATATACCTCTAAATCTTTAGACTTTAGACATTAGAGAATCAGCGTGGAACCAGGCCCCTTCACCCCATCGAGTCTGCACTGACACGATATCACCCCATACATGCTTACCCCCAGATTTAGGGACAGTTTCCTCCCAGCTTTTATCAGGCAACTGAACCATCTTCCCAACAAGTAGATGGTGGTACTGGCTTCACATCTACCCCTTTGGAGACCTTCAAACTATTTTTAATTGGATGTTATCTTGCACTAAACATTTTACCCTTTCACAGGAATCTGTAAACTGTGCAAAGCTTGATTTTAATCATGTATAGTCTTTTTGCTGACTGGATAGCACGTTACAAAAAAGCTTTTTACTGTACCTCGATACACATGGTAACAATAGTAAACTAACTAATAATTGGAGTAAACCCAAATAAACTGAACAAGGCAACATTTAGATGTTGATATTGATAGTGTCATCTGGTTACAACCCAACTTGTATCTCACCATAAACAGCTTACAATGGCCTGCTTCCTTTATCACCAATACTTTTTTGCATATCTTTCACTCATTGTTCCTTATCTCTCCACATCACTGTTTATATCTCTTGTTTCCCTGATCCCCGACCAGTCTGAAGAAGGGTCTCGACCCGAAACGTCGCCTATCTCCTTCGCTCCTTAGATGCTGCTGCACCCGCTGAGTTTCTCCAGCTTTTTGTGTAACCCTCGATTCTCCAGCATCTGCAGTTCCTTCTTTAAAACATTGTATCTCACAACCTTGTGTGTGAACAAGTCCACAAGACTAAAATGGCCAAACGCATGTATGGATAGAAACACACCACTGATTGCTCTTATACAAATAGCTTAAAAGATACAGGAACAGAACAGAAAATTGAATCTCCAGGGAGAAGAATATTGAAAAATTTCATCAAATCTTCAAAACTACATACCAGCCAAAAAAAAGATTTGATTATAAAATAACTCACATAAGAGACATGAAACCTTCATTTGTAGAAAGCAATGCTGTGCAAATTAAAAGGTCAGATTCTGCTCATGTTACAGTATATTTGCCTAAGTCAGATCGCACTTCTAATTCAAAGTCTGCTGTTTCCTGTATTGATACTTTTCACCTTCAGAGCTGTTATTTCCTTATGATTGTCTGAATTAGAAAGGCTTTCCTCAACTGATGGCATTTCCTGTGGGATTATTCAATATTCACACACACATATATATATATAACCATATAACCATATAACAATTACAGCACGGAAACAGGCCTTCTCGGCCCTTCCAGTCAGTGCCGACCATTTATTTTCCCCTAGTCCCATCTAACTGCACTCAGACCATACCCCTCCATTCCCTTCCCGTCCATATACCTATCCACTTTATTTTTAAATGTTAAAATCGATCCTGCTTTGTTAAAATGTTAAAATCGATGTACATATAGCAACATGACAGCTACCATGACTGGGAATATTCCGAATTCTTGGGGCAAGAGCATTGCCCGGCTTTCACATTTTGAAAAGTGCAAAGACCTTTCCAGCTGTCAGATCACATCAGTATATTTGTTGCCCCAACTCATGTATCTCATATCCTTTGCTGCATTTCCATCTGTTTCATTGATGTGTCTGATCATTTATTTTCTGGTTGTAGTCCTCTATTGCAACACTAACCGATTTCTAAATATAAATAACACATCATGTTGATTTTTCGGAAGTATCATGTTGATACTTCAGTGGGGCGGCCCTGTGGCGCAGCGGTAGAGTTGCTGCTTACAGCGGCGGAGAAATTGGGTTCGATCCTGACTAGGGGTTCTGTCTGTACAGAGTTTGCACGTTCCCCCCGAGACCTGCATGGGTTTTCTCCGGGTGCTCTGGTTTCCTCCCACACTCCAAAGATGTGCAGGTTTGTAGGTGAATTGGCTTTGGTAAAATTGTAAACTGTCTATGCGTAGTGTGTGTGGGATAGTATTTGTGAGCAGAGATGGCTGGTTGGCATGGACTCAGTTGGCCGAAGGGCCTGTTTCTGCGCTGTATCTCTAAATTAAACTGAACTAAACGGTAAGATTACAATTGCAGGTCCATCAAAGACCACTCATATTAGTTTTAATCCCCCTTAAAAAAATCATAGTTTCATATACATGAGGATAAACTTATCCTCTGAAAGACATGAACATCTTCAAAAACATGTAGTTACTTCACTCTATGCACTTCATGCAACATATTAACAGATTGCTATGTTAAACTTATACATCTGGATTCAACCAGAGTGCCTGTACTGTGGCATACGTCACATGTTAACATGGTTTAAACCGGTGGCACTCCATCCTCAGTCAGTATGGTGTTAATTAACTCACCAACCAGCACGTCTTCGAAATGTGGGAGGAAACTTCATCTTCTTCTTGCGTATGGCGTGCACAGCCTAAAGTTGTAGGACAACTGGTTCTATTTGAGGGCACTAGCTTCTCATTTTCACACCACAAACAGCTTACAATGGCCTGTTTCCTTTATCACCAATACTTTTTTGCATATCTTTCACTCATTGTTCTTTATCTCTCCACATCACTGTTTATATCTCTCGTTTCCCTGATCCCTGACCTGTCTGAAGAAGGGTCTCGACCCGAAACATCGCCTATCTCCTTCGCTCCTTAGATGCTGCTGCACCCGCTGAGTTCCTCCAGCTTTTTGTGTAACCCTCGATTCTCCAGCATCTGCAGTTCCTTCTTTAACACTGGTTCTATTTGATCTTATTTGATAGTGCACGCCAGGTTGATTGCATTCGTCAAAACAGGGCGGGCCACGTGAAGGTTGCAATCTTCCACCCCGGGAAGAAACTGAAGACTCAGGTCAAAGGGAGAACATACTAACTCCACACGGACAGCCACAGGGGTCAGGATGGTAGCTGGGCTATGGGAATTACAAGGCTGCAACACTATCTCCTGTATCATTATGCTGTCCTGAAGTCTCGAATGATGCAACACAAACAGAAACCCTCCCTTCCTCTCTAAATGAAGACAATCAAAGGAAGGGTCTCGACCTGACACGTCAATTGTCCATTACCCTCCGCAGATGCTGCATGACCCGTTGAGTTCCTCCAACAGTTTATTTTTTTGTTGAAGATTGATGTTGGTTTATTTTAAATATTAAAATCCCACTAAATTCCTCTAGCTCCTTATTCATAGCTAAGAGTCAAAGAGACACACAGCATGAGTACAGGCCCTTCAGCCCAACATCCATACCAGCCAAGATGCCCCTAGAGTTGTTTATTATTATTAGTAGTATTAATATTATTATGATGATGATGGTGATGATGATGATGATTATTATTATTATTGTTGTTGTTATAATTGTCACGTACCAAGTTATAGTGGAAAGCTTTTGTGCTATCCAGTCAAAAAAAAATATATACACAAATGCAATCATGCCATCCTGAGTGCACAGATAGAGGATAAAGTGTACATCATTCAATGCGTGAGATAAAAGCTTGTCCCATTTGTCTGCATTTGGCCCACATCCCTCTGAATGTTTTCTATACAATTACTTCTCCAAGTGTCTTTTAAACGTTGTTATTGTACCTGCTTCACTAACCTCCTCTGTCAGCTCATTCCATATACCCACCCCTTCCAAGGAGCTCCCAGCACTGAATGATATTTGAAGGTTAACAAATAATATTCTGGGACAAAATCTACTTGCACAGTTAATAAGTATGTTTGGAAAATTGATAAGGAATTATGTTAAATGGCAATGTTCTTTGCAACAGGTAATCCCTGTGATGCTGCTGTTCCATGAAATACATCCCAATGCTTTGAGTTCTGGATTCCTCCTGATCAAATGGTCACTCAATTGACCTAATATCTAATTTAAGATTTCTTCACATTGGATGGAAAGGATAATCTTCAAATAAACAGAAAATACAATAATAACAAAATTCCCAAATCTCTTACGGCTGATGTAGGTTCTTGGCTCATATAAAGCCCCATGAACAATATCTTCCTGGTTATTACAAAAGCCTGAGCCACTCGAGCAGAATGACATTTCAGTTCAATTCAGTTTAGTTTATTGTCACAAGTACCGAGGTACAGTGCAAAGCTTTTGTTGCGTGCTAACCAGTCAGCGGAAAGACTATACATTGATTGCAATCGAGCCATCCGCGGTGTACAGATACACGATGAAGTGGATAATGTACAGTGCAAGATAAAGTCCAGCGTAGTCCGATTAAGGATTGTCCATGGGTCTCCAATGAGGGAGATAGTCGCTCAGGACCGCTTTCCAGTTGTTGATAGGATGGTTCTGTTGCCTGATAACCGCTGGGAAGAAACTGTAGTTAGACACAAAATGCTGGAGTAACTCAGCGGGTTAGGCAGCATTTCTGGAGAAAAGGAGTGGGTGATGTTTCGGGTCGAGACCCTGTTTCAGAGTCAGGGGAGAGGGGAATAAAAGATGCAGGGGGTGATATAGAGCGGTATAGAACAAATGACTGAATGAATGATGTGCAAAAAAGTTACGATGATCAAGGAAATGGCTCATTGTTGGCTGTGGGCTCGGTCCCTGAATCAGGAGGTTTGCGTTTTCACACTTCTCTACCGCTTGCCTGATGGGTTAGAGGGGTGAAGAGGGAGTGACCGGGGTGAGACTCGGTTTTGACTATGCTGGTTGCCTTGCCAAGTTCAGCCTTTAGCCGATTAAAGTTATTCCACACATATTCATTTCACCCAATTTACCACAGAAACTGAGCATCTCCAATTGTTCCCTCTGTTAACAAAGGAATGTAAAGCAAGAAATTAAAATCGCTATTGAACTAATTCATCATTAAAACATGGAAGGCGCCACGCAGATTTGAGTAAACAGTTTATTGTGATCGCATCCACTCATCTTTGCCATGATAACTTCTACAGAGTGTGAGTGGAGCAGACTTTAACAGCGTTGGTTCTCCCAGAGACTTTTGTCAAGCTGTTGTGAAGAAAAGCTGGAGAAATTCCAAAACAAAACAATGTCAGTTGATGATTGGAAAACCTTTCATATTTAATCGAGGCTTATCTCTTCTTCCATCCCCATTTCCACGACCTTGGTTGCTGATATATTTGCTTATTCACTGCAGTCCAATGTTCAATATTAATACAGGGATTCAAAAATCCAAAGGTATTTGGCAGAATTGCTTCTTTTGATTTGAGCTTTGTGGCTTTTGTTTCATATTATTTGTTGTTGTTTTTCTTGCGATAACGACACATGGGAAATCATTGCTTTTTGCAGTCCTTGCGAGTGGACCAGTTGCTGGAGGCTGGCGTTTCCAAGGACATTGAAAGGCCTCACTTAACTCTTTGTCAAACTGTGTCGTCGGCTGATTGTGCGCCAATAATGCTGCACTGTGATTGCCGCTGTGGAGAAGTCAGGATTTCAGAACTAATTGCAAATGGAGGGGGGCAGTTTGAAAAAAAACACATGCTGCAGCCTTCACATCTGCTTGGTTTCAAGACAGGCTCCACAGCGATTAAAGTCATTGCAAATCATGTCCTTATGTCTAACCGCCAAGCTGCCTCCCGCAGAACTACCACAGGCACAGGATCTACCGCAGCTGACTCCTTCCCACTTTCAGACGTCTCTCGGAGTGGAGGAATGGTCGGAACACTCGGTCTGAAGAAGGGTCTCATCCCGAAACGTCGCCTATTCCATTTCTCCATAGATGCTGCCTGACCCGCTGAGTTACTCCAGCACTTTCGGTCTATCTTCGGTTTAAAGCAGCATCTGCAGTTCCTTCCTACACTTAAAAAAGGCTGATAGATTCTGACCAACGTATCAATATGCTCGACAAACATGCACTGAGGGAACTGCTCACTGAGGTTGCACTGGGTTAGACCAGATTTGGAAGCCTTAAACCCACTGCGGCCTCCACAGTTGTAAGGAGTAACTCTGAGAATAGTACATTAAATTTAAAGATATATATATTTGAAGTGCAGTGCATTTAGTGATTTAATTTATTGAAATAATTTTTAATTGTATTTAATTATTTATTTAACTTTCACATTTTGCAAAGACCAAAAGACAAAGGGGCAGAATGAAGCCATTAGGCCAATCGACTCTCCTCCACCAGGCCATCGTGACTGATGAACTGTTGCAACCCTTGCAACCTCATCCTCCAGCCTTCTCCCCTTAACCTTTGACCTCCAGTGCTTCTAAATGTCGGGGGTATTCAGCAGCATTTAAAAAGTATTTTTGCACTATTATTGTTTGTTTGCTTTTATCTATATCGGTGTGTACATGTATATATACATGTATATGTATATGTATATGTATATGTGTTAAAGAAACGTGTTAAGGTGTTAAGGGTCTCGACCCGAAACGTCGCCTATCTCCTTCGCTCCTTAGATGCTGCTGCACCCGCTGAGTTTCTCCAGCTTTTTGTGTAACCCTGTATATGTATATGTCTGTGTGTGTGTATGTATTCTTATATATGAATATATTTATAGATATATACACACACTGAACTTTTTTTCCCATTTATTACATAGTTTAGAGAGTACCATGTTTACATATTCTGTTGTGCTGCTGCAAGTAATGGGCCTATCCCACTAAGGTGATTTTTCAACTCTTTTTCCTGTAAAACTGGCGACTGGAACGGCGACTGTCAGAATGGAAAACACACACACACACACACACACACACACGCGCACGCTCGCACGCACGCACGCACGTGCACACACACACACACACACACATCACTTCCTCCACCAGCCCGTTATGAAGGCGGGGGACAGGGCAAGGGGGGGAGCTGTCTGCGTGTAACTCACATGGTGCAAAGCCAAGGTGATACAGACACACACTGCGATGAACAGGAAGGTTGGCGCTGTAATTAAGACGGCAAAAGCACGGCGTACGGGAAGGGTCACGTAAGTCCTTTAAAAGAGGGGGGAGAAGTGGGGAGAAGGAATGGAGACACCTTTTAAGAAGACAGAGATACACAGCTGTGAAGCTAGGCGGACATTTAACATTACCAGTCGGTTATCCTTGGTTCTCAACACTATTGCTTACGTTTTTTTTCCCAATGAGCCAATGAAATTCATCGATCAGCACCGGCTACAACCATAATGAGGCCGTGACTAGTTCCCAGAATGCGGGAACTCCTCGCGACCATGACTCCCCGGCAACCACCCGCGACCATGTGGCGACCGCATAGTCTCCTGCAGTCACCCAAAAAGTCGCCTAAGTGGGACAGCCCCATAGGAACTTCATTGTTCCATCTGGGACATATTACAACCAAACACTCTTGACGTGACTCTGAAAAACAGCAGGACTGGGGTAACAGCTTGGTCACATGCAATGAGATCCAATCTTCAATATCTAAGAAATTCCCGGATTGACCCTGGAACATCTGTACTCATTGGGCAGCAGCCCACCATAGTCCCACCAATCCAGAATTATAATCTATTTAACCAGTAACTTCTTCAGAGAAAATTAGTTACATTCCCCGAGAAAAATAATCCAGACCTCTGCTGGTCTGGATAAACGGAAAATCCGGAAAAGCTTTGGAACCAAGGGTGCCATCCAGAAAATTGGCGGCGGGCCTGGATATAAGAAACTACCTTGCAACTCGATAGGTGTTAATAAACATAAATCATAATCAATTCAGAATCAATTAAGTTCAGACACCAAACAATTTTCAATTCACATGGATGCTCCACAGCAGCAAATAATCATTACAAGTTTTGAATGCATTGTGTCAGGGTAAAACTCATCATTTTTGGCAGCATGCTCATATTATAGCAACTTATTCAGAAGCCAAAAGAGATTCATGTTCTCCTTAATGCTGAATTATTTAAGTTATGATGATGTCCATTAGCGTGTACTGTAACACCTGCTGAGCTGTAAGACACATGCGGATATGTAATTAGTGCTGCTTAAATATCTCATGCATAAAAACATCAGCAATCTGAGCAGTTCGTTGAAGAGACCAAAAATGTCAATGCGGTTTGAGATACCAACACTGCCTATAAAAGAAGATACAATAACCCCAAACCTTTTGCATGTTCAAACAGGTATTAGTCATTCCTATTCCCTGCCACACTTTGGCCTGTCTCTCCTCATTCCCAGCATTCCCCCCCCCCCCCCCCCCCCCTTACAATCAGTCTGATCCGAAATGATCCTGATCCGAAATGTCGCCTAACCGTGTTCTCCAGAGATGCTGCTCGACTTGCTCAGTTGCTCCAGCACTTTGTGTCCTTTTGGCATATCTGGCATCAATATCACTTAATTATTTAAACTTTTGTGGCGTAAAATGGCACCAACAACAAGAGTTGTTGAGGGAAGGCACTTATCTTCAAAAATAATATCATTGATAAAAATGGTTAAAATAAAACTTGTGAAAAATTCTTCAAACGGAAAAGACAAATGAAATCCGGATGGAATGTAAAGAAGCAGAAAATGATAACATTGAGGGCGGCACGGTGGCGCGGCTGTAGAGTTGTGGCCTTACAGTGCCAGAGATTCAGGTTCGATCCTGACTAGCGGTGCATTCTGTGCGGGGTTTGTACGTTCTCTCTGTGACCGCGTGGGTTTTCTCCGGGTGCTCCGGTTTCCTCCCACACTCCAAAGACGTACAGGTTTGTAGATTAATTGGCGTCTGGACATTGTGGGATCGTGCTAGTGTACGGGGTGATCGCTGGTCGGCGCGGAATCGAAGGGCCGAAAGGCCTGTTTCCACGATGTATCGCTAAAGTCTAATGCAAAGTAATGTCTAAAAAATATTAGCATCTTTAATTGGACATCTCCAGAGAAATTAGTAGAAACTAACTCCATTGATTTGGACGTTGCACAATTGGGAAGCAACCTGCAACAACAGATAAGTTATGCAAATACAATTTTATTCTGGCAGGTTATTCCTCATTTTTTCCCTTGGGCACTTAAACAAGCCCATTGTCCACTCTTTAAAATGAGTAGCTTCGCAAGTAACCCTTCATTGTAAGTAAGAGAGTGGGGGGGGGGGGTGGGGAAACGACTCGAGGTTTCATGAAGAGTATCACCGTCCTCCATGCATGAAATACTTGCAATCATTGACGCTCCCAGTGAGCAGCAGGCCAGGATACTCAGGTTCGATCCCGACTTCAGGTGCTGCCTGTATGGAGTTAGTACGCTCTTCCCGTGACCACGTGGGTTTTTCCCGCGTGCTCTGGTTTCCTCCCACACCACAAAGACTTGCAGGTTTGTGGGTTTTATTAGGCTTCAGTAAAATGTACGGGGATTGCTGGTCGGCATGGTCTCGGTGGGACGAAGGGCCTGCTTCCGCGCTGCTTCTCGAAACTAAACTAAACTAAAAACCCAATTAACCGACAAACCTGCACGTCTTTGGGATGTGGGAGGTAACCGGAGCACCCGGAGGAAACTCACGCAGCCACACGGGGAGACTGCACCCGTAGCCAAGATGGAGCCCAGGTCTCTGGCGCTGCAAGGCAGCAACTCCACTGCTGTGCCACCCTGCCACTTGCAGTCTACCTACATTTTGCAATCACTGTTTTCCCACCAGACCCATTCACAATGCCCAGGTGATAAGGCCATGACGAAGACTATGCTGCCGCTACTACAACCTCCACGCTTGTTTGTTTGTCCCACAATCTCATGTTTTGAGTGCAACTGTTTCACATTAAGTATCACTTTCACACACGTAACAATTTATACATATCCTCGATGTTTCGTCTGAATGCTCTCATTTACCAGCACACACAATATTTGATACCGCAATCTAAAAAGACTTGACTTGCACATTTCTACTGCAGCCTTTTGTCTGTCCTCATATCAGTTCTCTCATTCTTAATCACACATTTCATGTTCGTAACTGCCTACAAACCTGTGAAAACACAAGATTAGAGTGTTGTTGATGCAGGGAGCTGCAGGTGCTGGTTTACAAAAAAAAAAGGCACAAAGTGCTGGAGTAATTCAGCAGGTGAGACAGCATCTCAGGAGAACAAGGATAGGTGATAATTTGGGTTCTTAATTTGGACTCTTCTCCAGACCTCCTTAAAATGTTGCGTTTAGTTTTTACCATGTCTTTTTAAGAGCCCATGTCTGTAGGACAGTCACCAATGTTTCACACATCTCTGAGCCTACAGCAAGCAACAGTATCGCTCTCCCCTCTCCACATGTAGTTACACTGCTCTGTTCCATATCGTGAGGCACTGACAATCATTATCAGCCTCAGGGCATATAAACAAAGAGCTAAACACTAAGCCAGGGGTGGGGAACCTTTTCATATTGGAAGGCCGCATTAAGTTAGCTGTAATCTAATAAGGCCGCATCCACGAAACTTCAATTAGATATAGGATTATTTTGTTGAATAACCATATAACCATATAACAATTACAGCACGGAAACAGGCCTTCTCGGCCCTTCCAGTCCGTGCCGACCATTTATTTTCCCCTAGTCCCATCTACCTGCACTCAGACCATACCCCTCCATTCCCTTCCCGTCCATATACCTATCCACTTTACTTTTAAATGTTAAAATCGATCCTGCCTCCACCACTTCTGCTGGAAGATCATTCCACACAGCCACCACTCTCTGAGTGAAGAAGTTCCCCCTCATGTTACCCCTAAACTTCTGTCCCTTAATTCTCCTGTCATGCCCTTCTTCTTTTACTCTTTGGTATTTTAAATACGTTCATTTTAAGATTAAAATTAAAATAATAAAAGACAAACAAAAACATATTAATAAAAATAAAAGGATTTGTTCTACAAAATTTGGATTCATTCAAAAGGCCGCATTTTGATGGCCTAGAAGGCCGCATGCAGGTTCCCCACCCCTGCATTAAGCACTGGATTCTCAAGAAGGGTCCCGACCTGAAACATTACCTGTCCATTCCCTCCACAGATGATGCCTGACCCGCTGAGTTACTCCAGCACTTTGTGCTTTCCTTAGGATTCTAGCTCCTGCAGTTCCCTGTATTTCCTGAAACAAAGAGCTGGTAATTCATACAGTAGAGAGAGAGAGAGAGAGTTAATGGGCCAGATCGTCCAGCACGTGTACAGACAGTGAAACATGTTCACCGAACGTGGTTTGTTTCTGATCAGAAGCTGGGTGAGTTGATGGAGTCTGTCAGCACTCACCAAATCATCGATCTGCTAACCACACGCTCACTGACAAGTGTCTTTCCTCAATGAACTGCCAAGGTAGAGGCCAATTCACTGGATGAATTTAACAGAGAGCTTAGGGGCTAGCGGAACAAAGGAATATGGGGAGAAGGCAGGCACGGGTTACTGATTGTGGATGATCAGCCATGGTCACAATGAATGGCGGTGCAGGCTCGAAGGGCCAAATGGCCTCCTCCTGCACCTATTTTCCATGTTTCTCTGGCCACCATTTCTGCATCACGCAGATAGCGCGCCAAGATTTTGTACATCACAAAATACTGCGACGCCACGCACGGCCGCGCGTCACTGCCTATGTCATCACGCACCATACGCGCGTCATGCACCGTGACACATAAATAATGTAGCCTAAATTACGTGCAAATGACGGCCAAGTGGGACAGGCCCTTTACATTAGGCAGGTGCGTTTTTCTTTCAGCTATAAAAGCTCCACTGAGAACACCACAGACATGGGCTGCCTAGGTGGCAAGAGGGCTCAGCAGTGAGAACTCAGGCAGCAACACTTGTCTCCATGTAGAAACAAGGAACTGCAGATGCCGGTTTACACAGAAGGACACAAAGTGCTGGAGTACCCAACTCAGCAGCTCAGGCAACATCTCTGGAAAGAATGAGTGGGTGACACTTCGGGTCTGAAGAATGGTCCCAACTCAAAACATCACCAATCCATGTTCTCTGGAGATGTTGCCTCACCCGCTGTGTTATTCCAGCACTGCATCCTCACAACAAGTGCACTCAGCTGAGTCCAAGACTGGAGTCGTGAGGAACAGATTGGTGGTGAAGAAGATATTTGGAGTAAATTTGATCTTTTCACCAAAAAATGAGACATTTTGAGATTCTTCTTCTATTATTATGGCTGAGAATTTGCAAAAAGACGAACTATTAATTATTTTCTTTGAATGAATTAATTAATTCATTAATGAATTTCTGCTCATTTCTAAAAATTGGCTTGACAAATCAGCTTTGATGCTGTTTCTCCAAATATTGCCTGAATGAGCAACTTCTGGGCGGCTCGGTGGCGCAGCGGTAGAGTTGCTGCCTTATAGCACCAGAGACCCGGGTTCAATCCTGACTATGGGTGCTGTCTGTACAGAGTTTGTACGTTCTCCCTGCGATACTGCATGGGTTTTCTCCGGGTGCTCTGGTTTCCTCCCACATTCCAAAGACGTACAAGTTTGCAGGTCGATTGGCTTCAGTAACATTTTAAATTGTCCCGAGTGAGAAGGATAGCATGGTCCACGGAACCGGAGGGGCTGGGGGGGGGGGGGCTGCAGCTGCTGCCGCAGAGGGAGGGATGGAAGCAGAATCAGCGACGGGGGCAGATGTGGACGGGGAGCCGGGGATTCGCTCGCTGCAGCTCCGGCCATGGAGCAGCCTCAGTGCAAGAGTCCCGGGCCGTCAAAGTCGTCGGTAGCGCACGCGGCCATGAGAGTCCCCTGAACCTTCTGAAGCTGCTGAATTTTGTAGTCGGCAGGGCAGTACTCTGCATATGGCCAACTTGGACAATTTTACATTGTTATCAAGCCAATTAACCTACAAACCTGTACGTCTTTGGAGTGCGGGAGGAAACCGAAGATCTCGGAGAAAACCCACACAGATCACGGGGAGAAGGTACTAACTCCATACAGACAGCACCCATAGTCGGGATCGAACCCGGGTCTCTGGCGTTGCATTTTGCTGTAAGGCAGCAACTCTACCGCTACGCCGCTGTGCCGAATTCGCCCTGGTGACCGGTATGGATCAGGCTGCGGCTCGGTGCATCCTGGAGGACAACCAGTGGCGGCTGGAAGTAGGTACCAAGCACTGGGTAGAAATGGTGGAAGATAGTGGCCTTCAAATGGGGGTGGTTGCAGAAAGCATCCTGCTTGCCTGCTAGACTTTCACTTACTGTAACTGCAGGAATAATGTTCCCGATGTTGGGCGAGTTCAGAACCAGGGGTCACAGTTTAAGAATAAGGGGTAGGCCATTTAGGACTGAGACGAGGACATACTTTCTTCACCCAGAGAGTTGTGAATCTGTGGAATTCTCTGCCACAGAAGCAGTGGTGGCCAATTCACTGGATGTATTCAAGAGAGTTACATTTAGCTCTTGAGGCTAGCAAAATCAAGGGACATAGGGTAAAAACAGGAAAGAGGTACTGATTTTAGATGAACAGCCACGATCATATTGAACGGCAGTGCTGGCTCGAAGGGCCGAATGGCCTATTCCTGCACCTATTTTCTATGTTTCTATGCTTGAATGTATGGCACAAAACTTGACCACTTGATTTTGAAGCATTCATGCATGGTGGAGGTATAATGTGGTCATAGAGTGATACAGTGTGAAAACAGGCCCTTCGGCTCAACTTGCCCACACCCGCCAACATGTCCCAGCTACACTACCTGCCTTTGGTCCATATCCCTCCAAACCTTTGGTATCCAAGTATCAATCTAACTGTTTCTTAAATGTTGGGATAGTCCCTGCCTCAACTACCTCCTCTGGCAGCTTGTTCCATACACCCACCACCCTTTGCGTGGAAAATGTTACCTCTCAGATTCCTATGAAATCTTTTCCCCTTCACCTTAAATCTGTCCTCGGGTCCTCGATTCACCTACTCTGGGCGAGAGACTCAGTGCTTTGAAATGTATATTTCTAATGTATTTTAGATTTCTCAAAAGTCTTACTTTTTAAAAAGTAAGGTTTTCACAAACATATACCCCCTTTATTAATGTTAGGGTTTGATGATTCTAAATTCATATCAAAATGAAATATACGTCAAAAGGAGAATGCATACTTTCAAAATACCTTTTTCCCCGAGCAAAACATAATTTGTATGATTTTGTCAAATGTTCTGTACCGTGGAAGGCACTGCCGTTGATCTGGGGTGGGTGGGGGAGGAGGGGGGGGGGGAATGGCCTGTATTATTATCTCCCAGTTTTTGGAGGTCGAGCAATAACAAAAATAATAATCACCTGCTCCTAGCTCTCATGTAGGCCCTACATTATCTTAAAAAATACTTCAAACAAATAACATTAAAATCATACTTCTACAGTGCACTAAAAAATGATTTTAATGCATAAAATTTCAAAAGTCCCCCACCCTCCCCCCACTCGGTCACTCCACTCCCTCGCCGCGTACCCCCAGGGCCAGTGATCAGTGATCGCTCAGCCAACCCCACTTTCACGGCCCCTGGATAGTGCTCGTATACGGGGTGATCGCTGGTTGGCATGGACTCGGTGAGCCAAAGGGCCTGTTTCCATGCTGTATCGCTAAGCTCTAAATTCAGACGACCTCAAGAAACGCTTGTGAGTAGGAATAGGTTTTAAGTCTAGACTTAAAGGAGTCCGATGGAGGGGGGGCAGTTCTGGTGAGGAGAGGGATGCTGTTCCACAGTCCAGGTGCTGCAACCGCAAAAGCACAGTTTAAGAGGAAATATGAATGAATAACTATATTTTAGTTGCTAGAACATCATATTTATGTAAAAAAATCATCGAGCTGCTAAATTGAGCAGCAAACACTGATTGAAACAAACATTTTCTGCAATATTGTGTTCATTTCATAACCCATCCATTATTTCTTGGCTGAGTTTTTCAATTATATTCATGCAATTGTAAATCATTTCAATAATATTGCGTTTCTGTTGAGTACTTTATATATTGTGATTATTTGCCCATCGGAATGCAATATCCCCCATCTAAATTGAAGGACGTGCAATTTAGTAAAATTATGCCAAATCAAATTCAGTTTAGTTTATTGTCACGTGTATCGAGGTACAGTGAAAATCTTTTGTTGCATGCTATCCAGTCAGCAGAAAGACAATACATGATTACAATCAAACCATTTACAGTGCATAGATACATGATAATGGAATAACATTCAGTGCAAGGTAAAGCCAGTAAAGTCCAATCAAGGATAGTCCAAGGGTCACCAAGGGTCACCAAAGAGGTAGATAGTAGTTCAGCACTGCTCTCTGGTTGTGGTAGGATGATTCAGTTGCCTGAGAACAGCTGGGAAGAAACTGTTCCTGAATCTGGAGGTGTGCGTTTTCACACTTCTATATCTTTTGCCTGATGGGACAGGGGGGAAGAGGGAGTGGCCAGGGTGCGACTTGTCCTTGATTATGCTTCTGGCCTTGTCGAGGCAGTGTGAGATATAAATGGAGCCAATAGAAGGGAGGTTGGTTTGTGTGATGGTATGGGCTGCATCCACAATTTGCTGCAATTTCTTAGGGTCTTGGATGGAGCTGTTCCCAAACCAACCTGTGATGCATCCTGTTAAAATGCTTTCTACGGTGCATCTGCAGAAGTTGAAATTGAAAAAGCAGAACTTCAGAAGTAGAACATCGAATGCTTAGTGTGACAGAAATGGTCTAAAACAATTGTCTAATTTGACTTCCTTCTTCCCCGTGAGAGGGCTATGCCTCTCTTCCCTTAAGGGCTGTCCCCCCAGCATGCGATTCCATGCGATGAGCGCAACCAAACCTGCAGCGGGGGCCGCGCAGAGGTTGGGTGATCCCCGTACAGGGCCCGTCCCACCAGCATGCGCCTGCATGCGGCAAGTGGGACAAAACTGGCAGCAGGGGCCGCGCGGAGGTCGGGTGAGTGGCGCAACGTGGCGCAAAGTGAGGCGAACTTGGAGCGAAGTCTTAAAGGTAAGATCGCCAGGACAGAGAGGGACACACACAGAGGGGCACAGAGGCACACACAGAGAGGGTCACGGAGCCACACACAGAGAGGGTCACGGAGGCACCTACAGATAGGTTCATGGAGGCACGACGTCGAGGCGGTGCGTAATACGTCGAGGTGACAGCGAGCTGACAAGCCGTTGCCGCGCAGAATTTTTGAACACGGTCAGTTTTTCGGAGCCCCGCACGATGTCGGGACGAACTCCGCACAATTCCGCACGGCTCCGGCGATCGAAGTGGGACCGGCCCCGCAGCGCCGGTTGGCTCAAACGACCACGTTAGGTCGCGCTCATCGCATGGAGTTGCATGCTGGTGGGACAGGCCCTTTAGTGCCTCCACTGCACAGTATCTTGCCACTTCAACCCCCGATCTTACAATGTAATATAAACTTTGGTCAATGGGAACTGCAGGCATTAACATGGAGGACAATTCCAAGCTACCAGATTGGAAAGTAGTGAAGCAGTTAATTTAATATGGTTTGTTGTAACTCAATTACAATGAAAAAACACAAACAGGAATTTAAGTTTAGTGAGGCGCCTAGCTAGTCTTAAAGTGCAATTACCAGGAGATCTTTCCAATTGTTACATTGACACTGAGTTTTCACTTCAGTCTAACAATCCCAGATTGTTCCTGGATCCGAGAATGTGTCAGAACATCACATAATGATCAGATACATCCAAGGAAAGTTAAACAATCAGATGATAAAATGGGGTTTGAAGATGGAACAGTTTGAAAAAACGTAATCAATAGTTGAATAATGTGTTATTGTCATATGTACCAAGATACAGCATACAATCAGCGCTCTATCCATGGCGACTCTGCATAGTTGGTGTCTGCTGTGCAAAGCAACAAATGTCACTGTACCTAGCACATGTGACAATAAAGTACCATCATCATCGTACATAAGGACATCATACTTATTGATCAAAACATTTTTACACTATAATCGTTGGATTCTTGCAAGAATCCAACAATTATAGAGTAAAAATGTTTTTTTTTTCACTGATAACTCTTAGTGTATGTATTTTATTTGTCAGCTGTTTTTAGTTATTTCATGTTGTTCTTATGTTCAGTTTCCAGGAAACAATTCAAGTCAAACAAACATTTGATTTCAAGAAGTCCCAAAGTGCTGGAGTAACTCAGCAGGCCAGGCAGCATCTCTGGAGAATATGGACAGGTGACTTTTCGGGTAGGGACACTTCTTCACAGAGATTCGAGTCTCCAGATTAACGCGAGCAGGTTTTTTACTCCAACGTACCTTTGGAAAGGAGATTCAGGTGGCAGGCACGCGAGTGAGGGTGGAAAGGTGTGTAGTTGTGGTGGAGGGAGTGAGGGATCGACCTCATTGGAGCATGCACCTGGGCCAGTCAAGTGACCCTTCACGCTCTCCCCGCCCCACCAATGTGGCGATGAATGGGGCCGAGGTTGATGCAGAGTCACTTGGGCATCTGGCAACCTCATAGTGCAGAATAATGTGGCAATTGGCTGTGTGCACGGACACGCACTGTTTATGAAGGACTCCAAACCACACACCAGGAGAAGGATTTCCCAAATAAGAAACAAAACATCACATGTACTAATTGTGTCTGCTACTAACAACATTTTAATAGGACATTAACACATTGTTTCCATTTCATATTGGTGAGCATAAACCTTATCAACGCTATCATTTCTATTTCCATTCTGGCATCAATGTTAATTTCTTCCTGAATTTGGAACCATGCATTCTTGGCAGAGCCTGTTTTTTCTTCTTGACTGGTGTACTATAGTTCAGTTTGCATTACATTAGCGAGGAGACTTAATCGTGGCTGCTATCTGGCAACAGCATCGACACTGGCAATTCAGAGCAGAATAGCCTTGACAGTTAGTCAGTGGAATACATTCCCGAGACGACAGAGGAGATAGAACTGGATCTATTGGTGTTGCTGCGGAAAAAGATGTGCACTTACTCAGACAAGAAGTTCTGCCGACACAGACTAGGTTCCATAAATCAACGGTGTCAACATTGGCATCATTTCTGACAATACTTTCGAAGGAGAGCTAGTGTGAGTGACTTATCCAGTAATGACAATTATCTGTCACTGCTGCAACTATAATGGGTCAACAAGAAAGATTGTGAATGTTTGAAGTGATGTATTCCAATGGGTGATATGCATGTACATATCCTAATAAAAGCACAGCAGCAGTTTCAGATACTTTGACATGTTGATCAATTTTTCCCACAGGCAATTTGGATCTTTTAAACAGCATCAATAATTCCCATGGAATCTTCACACAGAGAAGATTCATGAGACAACTGAACCATCCAACCATCAGCTATAAAGCAGTCCTGAGCTACCTCATTGGAAACCCTCGGACTATCTAGGATTAGATTTTACTAGACTTTATCTTGCACTAAAGTTTATTCCCTTTATCATGTATTTGTACACTGTGGACGGCTCAATTGCAACCATGTATTGTCTTTCCGCTGACTGGTTAGCACGCAACAGAAGCTTTTCAATACACCTGTGACAATAATAAACTCAACTCGAATCAGAGGGTGGTGAATCACTGGGATTCTCTGCCCAGGCCAGTGGTGGAAGTAGTTTTGAAAGTGAAGGTTGATGGGTCAAATATTTGTAGCAAGGAACTGCAGATTCTGGTTTAGACCAAAGATAGACACAAAAAGCTAGAGTAACTCAGCGGGCCAGGCAGAAAAGGAACAGATGACATTTCGGATCGAGACCCTTCTTCAGACTGTCAGGGGAGAGGGAAACGAGGAATATGGACAGTGGTAAAGAGAGATACAGAACAAATAAATGTTCATTTGTATCCTTATTAATTAATTTGTTCCATATTTTTCTACATCACTGTCCATATTCCTCGTTTCCCTCTCCCCTGACAGTCTGAAGAAGGGTCTCGATCCGAAATGTCATCTGTTCCTTTTCTGCCTGACCCGCTGAGTTACTCCAGCTTTTTGTGTCTATCTTTGGTCTAAACCAGAATCTGCAGTTCCTTGCTACAAATATTTGACCCTCTGGATCGAAGGAATAAGTGACGTTTCAGGTCGAGTGTCAGGGGAGAGAGAAAGGAGGGATATAGACAGTGGTAAAGAGAGATACAGAACAAAGAAATGTTCATTTGTATCCTTATTAATTAATTTGTTCCATATTTTTCTACATCACTGTCTATATGCCTCCTTTCTCTCTCCCCTGACACTCGACCTGAAACGTCACTTATTCCTTCGATCCAGAGACGTTGCCTGACCCGCTGAGTAACTCCAGCTTTTTGGGTATATCTTGGGTCAAATATTTGATCGGTGAACAAACGGAATATTGAGGAGAAATGGCACAGAAGCGCAGTTGACGCCGGCATAGATCAGCCACGAACAGATTAAATGGCAGGGCAGGCTTGAAGGGCCTAATGGATGGTTTCTGCGCCTATTTTCTTATAAAGGTTAACTTACTAAACTGGTAAACCGTTATATACATTCCACAAAGTGGTATCAGTGGTGTAGCGATAGAGTTGCTGCCTTACAGCGTCGGAGACCCAAGTTCGATCTTGACCTCGGGTGCTGTCTGTACGGAGTTAGTACGTTCTGCCTGTGACCACGTTGGATTTCTCCGAGTGTTCCGGTTTCCTCCCACATTCCAAAGAATGTGCCAGTTTGTAGATTAATTGGCTTCTGTAAATTGCCCCTCGTGTGTAGGATAGAACTAATGTACGTGTGATTGTTGGTCAGTGCGGATTCAGTCGGCCGAAGAGCTTGTTTCCACGTGGTATCTCTAAACTTAACTTAACTTAAAAATAGATGTACATTCAATCTTTATTTATACATATATTAATTCATTTACAAGAGATAGTTAATTATGGTACTTATTGGCCATGAGTGAAGAAATAAATAGCACTTATTTCAAGAGGGCTAGAATACAAAAACAGGGATGTAACAGGGCTGAGGTTTTATAAGGCACTGGTCAGGCCAGATTTGAAGTATTGTGAGCCATTTTGGGCCTCGTACCTGAGGAATGATGTACTGGCATAGGAGAGGGTCCAGAGGAGGTTTACAAGAATGATCCCAGGAATAAGTGGGTTAACATATGGTGAGCGTTTTGAAGACACTGGGCCTGTACTCGCTGGAGTTTAGAAAGATGAGGGGGGACCTCATTGAAACTTACCGAATAGTGAAATGCCTGGATAGAGTGGATGTTTTCACTAGTGGGAGAGTCTGGGACCAGAGGCCATAGCCTCAGAATAAAAGGACGTAGATTTAGAAAGGAGATGAGGAGGAATTTCTTTAGTCAGAGGGTGGTGAATCTGTAGAATTTATTATCGCAGAAGGCTACGGAGGCCAAGTCAATGGATAATTTTAAGGTGAAGATTGACAGATTCTTGATTAGTGCGGGGGTCAGCGGCTATGGGGCGCAGGCAGGAGAATGGGGTTGAGAGGGAAAGGCGGAGTAGACTTGATGGGCCGAATGGCCTAATTCTGCTCCTAGAAGTTATGAACTTATGAATATGGTTTTACTGGAACATGTCGGAGGGGAGTGAGAGTCATCCACATTGCAGTCATATCTGACGGAGTAAGGAAGCCAGACTTCTTTCCCCAATTCACTGACTTGTTCTTGAACTTTATTTTAGCAGCTGGGGCGTGCAAATTACACCCCTCACCCACACATTAATTAAATCATTCTGGAATAAAAGGCTGGTGCCAGTGGACACAAGGAACTACAGATGCTGTTTGCAATTAAAAAAGCACAAAGTGCTGGAATAACTCACCAGGACAGGTGGCATTTCTGGAGAACATGGATTGGTGATGTTTTGGGTCAGATATGAAGAAAGGTCCCGATCTGAAACGTCACCTCTCCACATCCATGGAAGAAACTTCTCTTCTATCTGTGTCTGCAGTTCCCACATTGACCTCATCGGTCGCCTCAAAACTCATAACATCAGAGTGGAAACAAGTTAGGCTTGATCCTCAGCTACAGCCGGATATGAACCTCACCAGGAAGCGGAGAGGAGGTGGAGGGAGTTGGTGAAGGCAGCGGACGTTGGACTAAAGGCCCGCTGGCCTAAAGAACCAGGAGAGGGGATGGGCCTTACCTTCTGTGCCCCCCAACCTCAGCTGCAAGAGGCGCCCCCTGTGGGACAAGGGCTGCAGAGAGCCATGCAAGGAGAGGGATGATGGCTCACAGGAAGACCGGAATGGAGACAACGGCTGCAATGGGCCATTGTGGACATCTGTAACTGGGACCGTAAAATGGCACTAAAATGGCACCTCTTCCAAATGGACTCAGTGGACTGCGCTGTACATTCTGTGGTAACTGGGGGAATTGTGCTTTTGTATAGTGATAGTCTTGCCAATCTATGTGCAAAAAATGTATTCCGCTGCACCTTGCTACTTGTGATAATAGACAATAGACAATAGGAGCAGGAGTAGGCCATTCGGCCCTTCGAGCCAGCACTGCCATTCAATGTGATCATGGCTGAACATCTCCAATCAGTGCCCCGTTCCTGCCTTCTCCCCATATCCCCTGACTACGCTATCTTTAAGAGCACTATCTACTCTCTCTTGAAAATATCCAGAGAACCGGCCTGAGGCAGAGAATTCCACAGACTCACAACTCTCTTTGAGAAAAAGTGTTTCCTCGTCTCCGTTCTAAATGGCTTACCCCTTATTCTTAAACTGTGGCCCCTGCTTCTGGACTCCCCCAACATTGGGAACATGTTTCCTGCCTCTAGCGTGTCCAAACCCTTAACAACCCTTATGTTTCAATAAGATCCCTTCTCATCCTTCTAATCTCCAGAGTGTACAAGCTCAGCCACTCCATTCTCTCAGCATATGACAGTCCCGTCAACCTGGGAATTAAAAAATAAACCACTGACCATAAAGAAACCATTGAAGAAGGATTAGTGTGAAATCCCATCTGGTTCTATAACGTCCTTCAAGGAAGGAGATTTGTCACCCTTACTTCACTTGACCTAACAGCAATGTGAACGACTTGCAAATGCCCTCTGCAGTGGCCTGGTATGCTTTAAGTACAAGGGCTCTTAAATGCCAATATTAATCATTGCTTGTGAGTGTACATATAAATAAAGATTTAATGTTCATCCGATACCACATTGTGGAATATACACAAGTCATCCTTGCCCTATGGACAAGGGCAAAGGGGACTTTATGAACAGCAAGGACACAGAGATACATATCAGAATGATACTAACTCCCTGAACTACCAGGCAGTCTGAACCCAGTTCACTTGGGACAAGCCATTCCCCAGATTACAATCTATCAACGGCTGTGAAGGACAATGACCTAGTACATTGCATGGAGAAAGGGTCAATTAATAACCTTGTTGTAAACAGGCACCCGGGCAAGATTGGTCATGGTACGGTAGAATGTTACATTTAGCTTGTAAATAGTATCCTTCCATCTGAAATGAGGGAATTCAATTTAAACGAAGGAAATAATGAGACTGGTAAGGAAAGGTTGGTCATGGTAGATTGGGAAACTACACTAAAGGGAAAGATAGTAAATGGATAATGGTGACCCTTTTAATACATGAGCTGCACTAATTATGCCTTTAAGACAAAAACACAACTGGAAATGAGATTCCAACCAACTGAGGTTTTATATTGCATCGAATTAAACAAATAATTTGTATCGATCTTTGCTGCATCCAACTTTCAGGAAGTAAACACAAGGAAACTCCGTGGATCTACTGGAAAGCCAAGAGTCCAATGGGAATGCGGAAACCAAAGAAATCAGTATTAGTGAAAAAGAAGATGAAGGTATGAACTTGAAAACTATCAAATTCAAAGGCCTCAAGAAGACACACAGTGCTGGAGTGACTCAGCGGATCAACTTGCTGAATTACTCCAGTACTTTGCGTATTTTTTCGTCGGCTCAAGCAAGTCTCCTATTCACATGTCCCAATGCATGGCAAGTTAGAGTAATTCAATTTCGTTGGGACGTGGAGGTTTAGTATGGTACTTGATGGTCAACACGGGCATGTAGGGCCGAAGGGCCTGTTTCTATGCTAAGGAAGTGGAAAGGTAAAAGTTAAAATAGCCATTGTAGCACTAAATGCCATTTTTTTGTCTGTATGATAACAATGAACTAACCAAATGGAACACATTATTCTCTTTAATGAAATCTGGAGCTCATTATTAATCCAGCTGGGTATTTGCATTAATTTCCAAGTCGCTGATTAGGGAACAGCACGTTACCAAGATCTGGAACAAATTGCTTGCCCTCTTGTTTAGGTGCCAGTGTATTTACAGAGTATCGGAGAAAGAGGGGATTAGGACTCTCATTGTAATGCCATTTTTTTCTGTACAAAATATCAAGGGCGCAGCGGTTGAGTTGCTGCCTTACGGCACCAGAGACCCGGGTTCGATCCTGACTACGGACGATGTCTGTACGGACTTTGCGCGTTCTCCCTGTGACCTGCGTGGGTTTCCTCCGGGTGCTCCGGTTTCCTCCCACATTCCAAAGAGGTGCAGGTTTCTGTAAGTTGTTGTCAGTGTGTAGGATAGAACTGGTGTACGGGCGATCACTGGTCGGTACGGACCCGGTGGCTTGAAGGACCAGTTTTCACACTGTATCTCTTAACTAAAATTTAATCTAAACGAAACGTGAAAATATATATAATTTCCCTGCATTTGAATTTGCTACAGTTCGAATGTCCCTCCTGCAGGTCAGGGCATGATTTTCATATTACATGAAAAATTATATTAAAAAATATAACACTGCTTTCTGGAGCTGAACAACATTTAAATAAAATCAATTGTGTTTAAAAAAAAACGTTACCTCCTCTCGTTAAGCTTCTAACACAACGTGAAGGGTGGAAAGGAACCTTCTGTCAGTGGGTAATTACAATGCCAAAATTTTGTCAGATTTAATTAAATGCTTTAATCATTTGGTTGGTCCTTGTTCCTGATGTATATGTTTAACTGACTTCTAATTCCCAGGCTCTCTGTTGGTGAGGCTTAACATCATGTGAGCAGAGAAGTCAAGGGAGACAGATTGATTCTACATTCATCTGCAGGCAGCTTGGGAGACTTATATGAACAAGATCCACTCACGTGCTTTAGCAGAGCCACCACTTTGAGCAGTATTTTTCTCACCGTCAACAATGGGGAAGCCATCAGAGGGTAGCACTCTGGGGTATTTTTATTCAAAATAAAAATTAGAATAACCAACTGCGGAACGAAGCTTCTGTAACCTAGCCATTCGAGATTCATATTTTTGCCCGCCAAAACAATGCCGCCTGATAGAATGTGTATTATTTTAAATGGGGAAGATTAATGTGTTCTCCTGTGCTGAAGTGTGGTCTCAATGAATGCCACTGTCTGTTGCCGTGTTATTTATTCACCGTGCTGTGCAGATTGAAGGGTATACTCCTGAGGATACGAGAACACAGGTTATTGGATGTGGGCCAGTGGATAATGAATGTTCAACTAGTACAATGTCAGCATATCGGGTGAATGGTTTCCCTGATGACATTGATTACCTTTAGGTTTCATTGGTAAAAAATGATGTCATCTATATCTCATCATTGGCTCTTTTAGAAGAATAACAGCGTGAATCATTAATCAGCAAAATGACCTTTTTTTTACTGGATTTTCTCCCTCTGTTTTTAACTCTGCAATCTCTCATTTATTTAATTAATCCCACTGCTTCCCCCCCCCCCAACAAATGATTATAGATTTCTTTAAGAATGATCGAGGACGATCCTCCTCTTAATATAAAATAAGCGAATTATTCAAAGGCCCTTTCACTTCCTTCAAAACTATTTTCACCGGCTTCCTTTCTTGTCTGTTTCATATCTTATCCGAGCCAATTGCCATCACAGTGGTTGGCCCTCAGAAAATTTGTCACGTCAAACAAATCATGTTTTTAAAGGGATGCAGTTTGCTCAACCCTCAACTTTTTAATTATTCCTGTGCATCCTGGTTGTAATCTTCATCAATCTTTTTGTTTGAATTCCTCAGCTCCCCGAAGTTCCTTTGTTGGATAATAGTTCCTTTGTTGGATAATGATCACATCCATTATCACTAAAGGCCCTGTCCCACTTACGTGTCCTTGGCACGCAAATTACGCGACCTCGTCGTCGCGTTGAGGCGCACGGGCATCGTATGGCCGTGCGGGGCCGGTCCCACTGACAAGCGTGGAGAGGAATGGAGTTGTGCGTGATATCGCGCGGAGCTCCGAAATTTTGCAGTGAACTAAATCATCGCACGCCACCGGCCTGTCGCGTAACGGACGGCCAAAGTGGGACAGGCCCAAGACCCTGGCGCGACGCAACGTCTCACCTCCAACAGCAGCAGAAGCAGGCAAACGATCGCCGAACTCGGCCTGGGGCTCACGGCCGTTGCGGTCCAGATCCGCCCCCACTTCTACTCCCAGAGCTGGGCCAAGAAAATTGAAGATGGACACAAAATGCAGGAGTAACTCAGCGGGACCAGCAGCATCTCTGGAGAGAAGGAATGGATGATGTTTCGGGTCAAGACCCTTCTTTCAGACTGAAGAAGTCTCGACCGGAAACATCACCCATTGCTTCTCTCCAGAGATGCTGCCGGTCCCGCTGAGTTACTCCTGCAATTTGTGTCCATTTATAAATGACGTCACGCTCCAGACGGCTGGCTAGAGGAACTCTCGTGGGTAAACATAGGTGTATCTCTGGAATCTGGATCTCACTACCATACTAAACTACTCTCTAATGGCACAGCCATCACAGCCAACTAGGGCCCCCAATTGTGCCTGGTGCTTCTATCAAGCAAATTCATGAAGAGCCAAATCGAATACCAATTACCTGCCTCACAGCGCCACAGACGCGGACTTGATCCTGACCTCACGTGCTGTCTATGTGGTGTTTGCACGTTCTCCCAGTAACTGCGTGGGTTTCCCCCGGGTGCCCTGGTTTCCTCCTACGTTCGTGTTGTAGGTTAATTGGCCTCTGTAAATTGCCCCCAGCATGTAATGGGTGTGAATCGTTGATCAATGGTCAGTATGCACTCGGTAGAATTTAATAAACTCTGAATCGATGAGTTTGCGAACTTGGCCGACAACCGTTGGCCTGTGCAAAATGGCCTCTAGTGTGTAGAGGGGGGAAAGATTTAATAGGAGCCTGAAGGGTAACTTTTTCACACAAATGGTTTTGGGTGTATGGAACGATCTGCCAGAGTAGGTAGCTGAGGCAGGGACTATTGCAATGTTCAAGAAACAACGAGAGAGGGACATGAATAGGACAAGTTTAGAGGGATATGGGCCAAACACAGGCAGGTGGGACTAGTGTAGATGGGACATGTTGGGCGGCGTGGGCAAGTTGTGCCGAAGGGCCTGTTTCCACTCTGTATCACTCTATGACTATTTGAATCTAATTGGGAGAAGCAACATCGAACCTTGGCACGAATACACCTCAAGGCTCCAGGATTTATTTACCAATCTAGATTTCTGCAGACAAACTTGTTCCAGACACAGAGTAACTTAATCTGCACTAAAATGATTCTGAACTTCCATTACCAGGTGTGTTTTCCTTGACCATAAAAGAGATTTAATTTTCCAGCTTCTGGGAATAGTTGACTGGGACTGGGCCCACCCGAGTTAGAAACCGCATACCAAAGCATTGTAAGTGGCACATGCCATTGTCTAACATTTCAATGCACTGCTTCCATTGTCGCGACTATAACACAGACACCTCCGCTGATCTATATCGGTGAGACCAAGCGGAGGCTGGGCGATCATTTCGCTGAACACCTCCGCTCGGTCCGCAATAACCAACCCGGCTCAGCACTTCAACTCCCCATCCCATTCCGTATCCGACCTCTCGGTCCTGGGCCTCCTCCACGGCCAGAGTGAGCAACACCGCAAGTTGGAGGAACAGCACCTCATATTCCGCTTGGGGAGTCTGCATCCTCTGGGCTTAAACATTGAATTTTCTCAATTCTGTTAACCCTTGCTGTCTCCTCCCCTTCCCACCTCTCCCTCAGCCCTCGGGCCCTGGTATTCCTTCTCTCTCTATCTCTACCCCACCCAAGTCGCACTAGCTTCTCATTTTCACACTACAAACAGCTTACAATGGCCTGTTTCCTTTATCATCTATACTTTTTTGCATATCTTTCATTCATTGTTCTTTATCTCTCCACATCACCGTCTATATCTCTCGTTTCCCTGATCCCTAACCAGTCTGAACAAGGGTCTCGACCCGAAACGTCACCTATCTCCTTCGCTCCTTAGATGCTGCTGCACCCGCTGAGTTTCTCCAGCCTTTTGTGTACCCTCGATTCTCCAGCATCTGCAGTTCCTTCTTTAACACACAGACACACTCCATTCCCTATTGAAATGGTCCTTTGTTAAGATTGATATGCAATGAAAGAAGAATCCAACCCTTCAACACAGCAGGTTCTGTCATCTCTTTGTTCTAGGTGGCATTAAGGAGTTGAACAGAATTAGCAGCTGTACAAAGACAATTGATTTGAATAGAGCAAGTTGGAACTTACAATTTTTCACAACAGTACATTATTAATCTTCGCATTTGTTTTTTGCTTGGAAACAATGAATCTGTTACGTGCTGAGGTAACTTAATTTAAGAACATATTAACTTTTGACACTTATAGAACGTAGTACAAAATCTCCTTTGGAAAACAGATCCAAAAAACATAGACTGACTGGAAACTTTTTCTATGGGGCTATTGCTCAAGTGAAATTTAGATCTAGTTGGTCTGGTTTATCTGACAGGAAAGAGAGGTACTTGGCATATGGGACCACCAGCTGTTCAAACACTTCAAACCAAAGTCAGACGTATTTCCCTGCTCCACCAATCTGTGTAGTTTAGTTTAGTTTAGAGATACAGCATGGAAATAGGCCCTTCGGCCCACAAGTCCATATCGAGCATGAATCACCTGTTCACACGAGTTCCACGTTACCCCACTTTGGCATCCACCCCCTACACATTCGGGACAATTTACACAGAGCCAATTAACGTACAAACCTGCACATCTTTCGGATGTGGGAAGAAACCGGTGCACCCGTTGGAAGCCCATGCAATCATAGGGAAAACGTGCAAACTCCACGCGGGCAGCAGCCGAGGTCTGGTTGGGACCCAGGTCTCTGGTGCTGTGAGGCAGCAGCTCTACCAGCTGTGCCACTGTGCCAACCACTGCCCGGTGAAAGGTGATGAAAATGTTAAAGAGAGAGAATAAGTTATGGAAACTAGATAAAGCAGAATGTCTCCATTTGCAAACTGGAATTATATCTAGGAGAGGTTTGCATGTTGCTTGTGCCCTTTGGGAGCTGAAGGGTACTCTGAACAGATATACAACATTGCCTCAACAATGTATCAAATCAGGAAAGTAAAGGGCCTGTCTTACAAGCATGCAACTACATGCGATGAGCGCGACCTAACGTGGTCACTTGAGCCGTCCGGCGTCGCGGGGCCGGTCCCACTTCGATCGCCGGAGCCGTGCGGAATTGTGCGGAGTTCGTCCCGACATCGCGCTGGGCTCCGAAAAACTGACTATGTTCGAAAATTCCGCGTTGCAACGGCTTGTCGGCTCGCAGTCGCCTCGACGCATTACGCACCATCTTGACGTCGTGCCTCCGTGAACCTATCTGTAGGTGCCTCCGTGACCCTCTATGTGTGTGGCTCCACGGCCCTCTATGTGTGTGCCTCTGTGCCCCTCTCTGTGTGCCCCTCTCTTTCCTGGCGAACTTACCTGAAGACTTTGCTCCAAGTTCTCCACCCGACCTCCGCGCGGCCCTCGCTGCTGGTTTGGTCGCGCTTCCCGCATGCAGGCGCATGCTGGTGGGAACGGCCCTGTACAGGGATCACCCGACCTCCGCGCAGCCCCCGCTTCTAGTTTGATCGCGCTCATCGCATGGAGTCGGATGCTGGTAGGACAGGCCCTTAAGGGAAGATACTTCATATGGCATCTGAAGAGCTACCAAAGTAACCTGGGCCTGCATATTGTATCATTTTATGTTGACATACAAGGCATCTTAGTCGGGCTTCAGTTTAACTTTGAGTCAGAATGAGAAGCATGAGAATGGACTTGATTTATACCTTGTGCTTATGTACTTTCCAATTGTAGAACGAGATCGCTGCTGTTATACATATATTGCTGTTTGTGCGATTGATTTCTTTAAACCATGGAATATAGAAGGCAACAAACATTCAACATTCTGTCAACCCTTTAATATTTCCCTTGTAGAATCTTTCTCATCTTAACTTGTCACTTTTCCATCTGAAAGAAGATGTAACTTGCATTTATTAAGCGGAGTGTGGTGACACGTTGTGTGTTGGTCCCGGAGGATGATCTACTATCATCTATAACAACCTCCCTGCTCTTTTAAGTCTCTTCCCCACCTGTAAATCAAGCTGAATTCCATATCTTTCCCTTCGCTCCACCTGTGTGGGAAAGAACTGCAGATGTTGGGAAGAGACAAAGACTTAAGATTTTTGCCTTCCATCACAGTGAGGAGGTGTCTGGTGAACTCACTGTGGTGGATGTTAAATTTGTGTTTATTGTGTGTTTTGCTCTTTACTATATGTATGACTGCAGGCAACAACATTTCGTTCAGACCGAAAGGACTGAATGACAATAAAAGTTTTCCTAAACTGAAGATAGACACAAAATGCTGGAGCAACTTAGCAGGACAGGCAGCATCTCTGGAGAGAAGGAACGGGTGACGTTTTGAGTCCCGAGACCTGAACCGCCACCCATTCCTTCTATCCAGAGATGCTGCCTGTCACGCTGAGTTACTCCAGCTTTTTGTGTCTATCCTCACTCTATCTGATGTAAGTTTGTCTTGGTTGTATTTATGTGTAGTATTATCTGATCTGTTTGGATAGGCTACAAATCAATGCTTTTCACCATATCTGCCATCAGATATCTGTTCACATTGAATGGCAGTGCTGGCTTGAAGGGCCGAATGGCCTACTCCTGCACCTATTGTCTATTGTCTATCTCGGTGCACACGACAATAATAAACTTAAACCTTCCCTTGGCCCGAAACGTCACTTATCCATTTTCTCCACGGATGCTGTCTGACCCACTGAGTTAATCCTTCATTTTGTGTCTATCTTTGGTATAAACCAAACTGCATCTGCAGTTCATTTTTATTACTAAACGTTCCTTTTGGACCAGTTTGGTGTTTCACCAGCAGTTGAATATGTTTGAGATATGGCCTCCATTATAGTGTAGCCACAAGCTGCCTAATTTGTACACAGGAGGCCCACAGACACTGGAAAATGATCAGGCCATGTATTGGTGTGTCATTACAAGCACCTTGTGTTTAATCCGTGTTTGTTGCAAGTGTTTATGAAATTATACGCTTGTTTAGTGAATAACAAAACCTAATTTACGCTATGTATTTTTAGCATAACATACTCAATTTTATGCTTGATTAAATGGTCAGATTTATGTGTTTAATTTGCTCTCTTTTGAATTGCGTGCTGTTTTTCAGGAACGTAACCCCAGCGTAAACCGGGAAGTGCCTGTACTGTAAAGTGGAGACAAATGTTGACCAGGATAACAGAGATAACATCCCTGCTGTTCTTTCAATTGATGCCTTGGGATTCAACATGGGGAATAGGCTGTCCTTCAGTTTAGCATCTCATCCCCATGACAGCCCTCAAACACTACAGAGCAGCACTGACCTGCTAGCCTAGATTTCTCTGCCAGTGTCCATGGCTTGACCTGCGAAGCTGCATTAATTTGACTCCGAGGCAAGTGTGACACGTAGTTAAGATGTGGCTGACACTGCTTCCTGGAGAAGAGGGCTAACATCTGCCTTGGTTAATTTTGGAGATACAGCGTGGAAACAGGCCCTTTGGCTCACTGAGTCCATGCTGACCTACGATTATCTGTACACCAGTTCTGTGTTGTCCCAGTTTAGTATCCGACACACCAGGGGCAATATACAGAATCTAATTTACCCATAAAACTGTATTGCTATGGAATGTGGGAGAAAGCTGGAGCATGCGGAGAAAACCCGCATGATCACAGAGAGAAGTGCAAACTCTGTACAGACGGCACCAGTAACCAGGATTGAACCCGGGTCTCTGACGCTGTAAGGCAGCAGCAATGCCGCTGCGCCATTGTGAGGCCTAACGTGACCATGTGTCTAGTATTTTCCCTCGAGCCATGCTCTCTGTATAGATATCTGGCATGAAGACACAAGAAGATTCACGGCATTCATAGCAAAAGGATTTGAGTACAAGAGCAGGGAGGTTCTACTGCAGTTGTACAGGGTCTTGGTGAGGCCACACCTGGAGTATTGCGTACAGTTTTGGCCTCCAAATCTGAGGAAAGACATTCTTGCCATAGAGGGAGTACAGAGAAGGTTCACCAGACTGATTCCTGGGATGGCAGGACTTCCATATGAAGAAAGACTGGATAGACTTGGCTTGTACTCGCTGGAATTTAGAAGATTGAGGGGGAATCTTATAGAGACTTACAAAATTCTTAAGTGGTTGGACAGGTTAGATGCAGGAAGATTGTTCCCGATGTTGGGGAAGTCCAGAACAAGGGGTCACAGTTTAAGGATAAGGGGGAAGTCTTTTAGGACCGAGATGAGAAAAACATTTTTCACACAGAGAGTGGTGAATCTGTGGAACTCTCTGCCACAGAAGGTAGTTGAGGCCAGTTCATTGGCTATATTTAAGAGGGAGTTAGATGTGGCCCTTGTGGCTAAAGGGATCAGGGGGCATGGAGAGAAGGCAGGTACAGGGTACTGAGTTGGATGATCAGTCATGATCATACTGAATGGCGGTTCAGGCTCGAAGGGCCGAATGGCCTACTCCTGCACCTATTTTCTATGTTTCTATGTAAGAGTGGGGCTGGCAATTTCTCCAAAGATTATTGCTGAGGTTAGTCTTTGCCTGTGTTCATTTACTGTATATATCGCCCGATTCACAAGCACTGCAGTGGTCAGACGAGCCACACTTTTTGAAGGGCAATTAGAGATGGCATTGAATAATTGTCTTGCAAAATGACACACATGTTCTGCAAATGAATTAAAAAAATTACTACAGCAGCTTTAAAAAGGGGTGCACTAAGAAACATATGTTGAGGAAAAATGTGATTAAAAAGCAAGACAAATGCTGGAAACACACAGCGCCAGGAGAGGTGGCATTTATGGATAGAAATTAGTTCACGTTACAGCTTGAAAACCCTTTGTCAGGATCAGTTTCAGCAGAAAGCAAAGATAGACACAAAACGTTCGAGTAACTCAGCGGGTCAGGCAGTATCTCGCCCATCTTCAGCCTCTGGAGCAGGTGGATAGCTGAAGAAGGGTCCCAACCCGAAATGTCCCTTATCCATGTTGTCTGGAGATGCTGCCTGACCCGCTGAGCTACTCCAGCACTTTGTGCCCACCTTTGGTCGAAACCTGCATCCTGCAGTTCTTCGGCTCTGCATTCAGGAGAAAGCAAGTTGTTTTAATTTGCAGAATGGGCTGAGGTCAGGGTTGTTGCCAGGCAGAAGCTGTTGATGAAGTTATCTGCTAGAGAGATTAATGAGGGAAGCTTGAGAAAGAGGAAAAAACAAATAAACCAAGGAACATATAAAATCTGCAAATGCAGGGCTCTTGGCCAAGAATAGCCGGTCAAGCTTGTGGAGGGACAAACACGGTGCAATCATGGAAAACCTGCAGTAGTTTAGTTTAGTTTAGTTTCGAGATACAGCATGGAAACAGGCCCTTTGGCCCACCTAGTCCATGCTGTTCATCGATCACCCATTCGCACAAGTTTAATGTAATTCCACTTTTGCATATGTGCTTCAGTCCCTGATTCCCCTACTCTGTGCGTCTATTACTCTCATGATTTTGTACGCTTCTATAAGATCACCCCCCATCCTCCTGCACTCCAAGGAATAGAGTCGCAGCCTGCTCAACCTCTCCCTACAGCTCAGGGCCTCAAGTCCTGGCAACATCCTTGTAAATCTTCTCTGCACCATTTCCAACTCGATGGCATCTTTCCTATGACACGGTGCTCAGAACTGAACACAATATTCTAAACGAGACTTCACAAATGTCTTACATAACTGCAACATGACCTCCCAGCTTCTCCATTCAATACTCCGATGGAGGCCAATGTGCCAAATGCCTTTATGACTGCCCAGTGATGAATGACAATGTACTGGTCCGCCACTGATTTTCCGGCACCCTTGCTTCCAGAGCCTTGCCCTATTATCCGTTATGCCGGGATGACAGGGGTCATGGCAAAGTCGGCCGTGGAAGTCAGCTATGGGAATGGATCTGCCAGCTCCGGCCCTGGCCGTAGGGGGAAAATTTAACCTGCTGATCTGCCGTGGAAGTCACGATGAGGTCGAGATTGAGAGTTCAAGTGTGCTCTTGTAAATATTGTCTGGATTAAAGGAGGTGCCAGACCACCAGATGCGGAAAATCGGAGGTGGACCTGCACTATTGAGTAGATACTCAATAAATACATGGCTAGGACAATCATTCCAGTAGGGAACCATTAGCGTCCGGTAAAAATACACCAAGGCATATGATATGCCAAAGATAGACACAAAGTGCTGGTGTAACTCAGCGGGTCAGGCAGCATCACTGGAGAACATGGATAGGCCTGGATGGAGTGGATGTGGCGAGGATGTTTCCACTAGTGGGAGAGTCTAGGACCAGAGGCCATAGCCTCAGAATTTAAGGATGTACCTTTAGGAAGGAGTTGAGGGGGAGTTTCTTTAATCAGAGGGTGGCGAATCTGTGGAATTCATTCCGTGGAGGCCAAGTCACTGGATATTTTTAAGGCAGAGATTGATAAATTCTTGATTAATAAAGGTGTCAGAGGTTATGGAGAGAAGGCCGGAAAGTGGGATTGAGATGAAAAGATAGACAGATCAGCCATGATTGAATGGCAGAGCAGACTTGATGGGCAATATGGCCTATTTCTGCTCCTATAACTTATGAATTTATGGGATAGGTGACGTTTCGGCTTGGGACTGAAAAAGGTTCCCGCCCTGAAACACATGCATCCTTTTTCTCCAGAGATGTTGCCTGTCCCGCTGAGTTACTCCAGCACTTTGTGTCCGTCTTTGGTATAAACCAGCATCTGCAGTTCCTTTCTACACATATATAATATGCTAATTGACAACATTCTTCAACAACCATCGTCATAAAAGATGTAGGAACTGGCTTTATCTGACGGGAGTATTTCACAGCAAACACTAGGGGGATATTGTGGTCAATTAGACTCCTCTTCCACAAGCATTTTGAGCTAGAACAACAGTAAATTTCAAATGCCAATTTATTATCCAACATGCTCTCCAGGGAGAGATTTCCATGTTCAATTAAACTGGGAAGTCGTTCTTAATGAACAGACATACAACTTTGTTAAACACAACGCACAGATGAAAATCTTCCCCATCCCAACGTTGAAATCTCAGGAAAAGCTTTGAACAGCAAAACAGAATATCACTCACAAGATCAATTTAGCAAATTGTAACATAATTGGTGAAAGGAAGGAATCTACCAGGCAACAGTGTCAATGGACACTATGCCCCCTGCAGAAAGCAAGATGAAGCAAATCAGGTAGACTCATAATGCTGGAGTAACTCAGCGGGTGAGGCAGCATCTCTGGAGAGAAGGAAAGGGTGGCGTTTCAGGTCGAGACCCTTCTTCAGACTGATGTCAGTGGAGGGGGCGGGACGAAGATAGAATGTAGGCGGAGACAGTAAGACTAGTGGGAGAAAGGGGAAGGGGATGGAGAGAGAAAGCAAGGGCTATCAAGTTAGGGAAGTCAATGTTCATACTGTTGGGGTGTAAACTACCCAAGTGAAATATGAGGTGCTGCTCCTCCAGTTTGCGCTGGGCCTCATTCTGACAATGGAGGAGGCCCAGGACGGAAAGGTCAGATTGGGAATGGGAGGGGGGAGTTGAAGTGCTGAGCCACTGGGAGATCAGGTAGGTTAAGATGGACTGAGTGGAGGTATTCAGCGAAACGATCGCAGAGCCTGCGCTTGGTCTCGCCGATGTAGAGAAGTTGACACCTGGAACAGCGGATACAGTAGATGAGGTTGGAGGAGGTGCAAGTGAAATACTTGGTGGAACAGCCCCTGATATTTCGCTTGGGTAGTTTACACCCCAGTGGCATGAACATTGACTTCTCTAACTTCAGATAGCTCTTGCTTTCTCTCTCCATCCCCTTCCCAGTTCTCCCACTAGTCCTACTGTTTCTGCCTACTTTCTATCTTTGTCCCGCCCCCTCTCCTGACATCAGTCTGAAGAAGGGTCTCGACCCGAAACGTCGCCTATCTCCTTCGCTCCTTAGATGCTGCTGCACCCGCTGAGTTTCTCCAGCTTTTTGTGTAACCCTATGATATTTTAAAGATCAACTTCTCACCATCTCAACTTTCATCCGGATTTTATGACTGAAAATAAATTTCAACAGTTAAAGTAACTAAGTGTCGCTTGGTGGCACAATGTAAAGTTGTTGCCTTACAGCGCCAGAGACCCGGGTTTGATCCGGACTACGGGTGCTGCCTCTACGGAGTTTGTACGTTCTCCCAGTGACCTGCATGGGTTTTCTTCAGGTGCTCCGGTTTCCTCCCACAATCCAAAGATGTGAAGGTTTGTCACCTAATCGGCTTGGTAAAATTGCCAATTGTCCGTAGCGTGTAGGATAGTGTAAGTGTCCGATGGGAGGGGGGGGGAGGGGGTGGGGGGGTTGCCGTTCGGCCCGTATTTGATGGGTCGAACGGCCTGTTTCGGCGCTATGCCACTAAATTAAATGCCAGAAATACCAGAAATACTCAATGAAAGGATCTTTTCCTAAAAAGTGAATCCTGCTTTTCTCTCCACAGATGCTGCCTGACTCGTCGGGTGTCGGTACTTTTTCCTGTTTCTGTTCCACATTTCCAACATTCATACCATCTTGCCTCAATGCCACGTCCTGTTCTGGCAATGAACCTGTTTTGCAGGTTAATTGGCTTCTGTAAAAATTGTCTGAGAGTGTAGTGATTGGATGGGAAAGCGGGATGACCAGAGAACATGTGTGAATGGTTGATCGATGGTCAGCATGGACTTGTTGGGCCGAAGGGCCTCTTTCCAGGCTGTACTTCCCAAATAAAAACATTCTTTTTAAAACTTCCTCTTCCTCACCAACATACCTTAAAATCCAGCTTGGTGATATGTGCTATATTGTACTGTCTGACAGTTCCAGTTACAACAATTGCCTTGCAAGCACTCCTTCTAAGTAATGTTGTCAGTACCAATTTGTCCAGACACCTTTCGTTTGTGAATCCCTATCCTTGAGGAATTATGTGTGTCTTATTTAAGCTGCATGTAGACAGCAGGGAAGAAATAATACCATTCTTTACTCTGGGCTGGATTTTGAACCTTACACAGTGAAGAAATACTCTGCCTACCTACTTTATTAGGCAATTGAAACCATATGCCCGCTTGGAATCTCCACAGGGGCCTTCCAATCCATCGTTAGAACCATGGTAAAGTAGTATCAACTATTTCCTAATATGTGGTCATAAGGAATAGGAGTAGAATTAGGCCATTCAGCCCATCAAGTCTATTCCGCCATTCAATCATGGCTGATCTATCTCCTCCTCCTCACCCCATTCTCCTGCCGTCTCCCCTTGACCTCTGACACCTGTACTAATCAAGAAATCTGTGCTGAAAAAAATGACACAAAGCCATTGGCGGGGGCACGGTGGCGCAGCAGTAGAGTTGCTGCCTTACAGCACCACGGGTTCCATCCTGACCATGGCTGTGGTGTACAGATGTTGTACGTTTTCCCTGTGACCATGGGGGTTTTCTCCGGGTGCTCTGGTTTCCTCCCACACTCCAAAGGTTTATAGGTTAATTGGGTTCAGCAAAAGATGTAAATTGTCCCTAGTGTGTATAGGATAGTGTTAGCGTACGGGGCGATCGCTGGTTGGCGCGGAGTTGGTGTGTCGAAGTCCAAGGACTAATGTCTAAAGTGCTGGGGGTAACGCAGCAGGTCAGGCAACATCTCTGGAGAACATGGATTTGTGATGTTTTGGGTCGGGACCATTCTTCAGACTCTTCCTAATATGTGCTCATAGATTAGTCTCGGTTTATGGTCTAAAATGTTTAAAGATCAAATCAGCAGAGCAGTTCTCTGACACTTACAGACCATTCAAAGAAATTAAAAGATATTGAGACAGCCATACTAAATTTGAAGCCTCTGAATAGATGTACTCCATCAAATAGCTCCTTTGAAATCTTCAGGTCAGCACTGTAGGAAACCTCACCATACAACATTGGAATCAGCATTTAAAATTATTTTTACATGACATCGTAAGAGATGGGAAATGATAAAAGAAAGATCAATATTTCTCAACCAGAAATATAGCTATTATTAGAAGCAAAGTTTAAAGGTCTCACTTTGCCAAAGTACATAATTGAGAGAAAGTGAATTTCAGATTCTGCATAACATCCATTAGGAAGTCAGGCAATTAAACCGATACATAGTTCAAAGTCCCAGGAGCATTTTAATGGCAGTTCTATTTCATTCTGATTTTCATATCGGCTAAACAGTATACCTGCTAACCTTCAGGAAAAAATAGAGATCACGCCACATGTGCTAATCCCAGTCAACCTCCAGGTCGTCGATATTCAATGCTCAAGTGAGTCTTCAAGGTTAGGAAATCGAAAAGTGAATGGGAAACCTCATAGAAAGTCAACCAAATTAGAAGGACTGGTGCTGGAAACTAGCTTTCCCCATAAATTCTCCAAACCTCTCCTTCAAATAATGTGTATGTTTATCCCATACTCTATAACTCTATAAAAAGGCGGGCTGTGTCCGCACTTATTTATACATAACCTATACAGACGGCGACACAATGTTGTAGCTGGTAGATCTGCCGCCTCACAGTGCCAGAGACCCGGGTTCGATCCTGACCTCGGGTGCTGTCTGTGTGGAGTTTGCGCGTTCTCCCTGTGACTGTTTGGGCTTCCTCCAGGTGCTCTGGTTTTCCCCGACATCCCGAAGACGTGCGGGCTTGCAGGTCAATTGGCCCCCTAATAATTGCCCCTGGTGTACAGGGTGTGAATGGGCGATCAATGGTCACTGTGGGCTCGGTAGAGTTTGTTCAACTCTCATCCGATGAGTTTGCGACCTTTACAATGACTATAAAACTTTGCATTGCCCTGCAAACCGCTGCTTGAAGAAATTACTAAATCGTTCAGTGAGTGCGGACATCATTGATCAACGGGACAAATGAAAAATGTAGACTCACTGAAAAATGGTTTCCCTTGTCCTCAACATCGATGGAATATCAAGAGTGTGTTGCTCTTATTTTGCATAACGGGGTCAAGGAAAGAGCGTTCATGTCGCGGCCCTGTTTCCACCAATCTTTCCACCACAAGAAGCACAAGAAGCGCAAGACAGACACCATTGTACACAGATGTTGAGAAGTTTGTTCAGCTCTGGCTGAACAACTTCTAATCTTGTGTGTGGACTCGACAAGAAGAAGATTTTGCATGACAAATGAGAACATTTCAAAATGGCCTCTGTGTCTCCCATTTCCCCCTCCCCCCTCCACCCCCCCCCCCCCCCCCCTCACTCCCCCTCTATCTCCCTGCACCACCCCCTTCCACCTACATCCTTCCCTCTGGCTTTACCACTTCCCTCCTCATCTGACACTCTTTTGTCTCCTTTTCACCTTTTGCCTTTGTCACTTAATGCACTCATCTGCCAGACATAGCCCCCCCTCATCTATGTCCACCTATCACTTGCGTAGGAAGGGACTGCAGATGCTGGTTTATGCTGAAGATAGATACAAAATGCCTGAATGACTCTGAGGGCCAGGCAGGATCTCTGGAGAGAAAGAATAGGTGACATCTCAGGTCGGAACCCTTCTTCAGACCAAATGTAGAGGTGGGGGGGGGGGGGGGGGGGGGGGGGAGGGAAGAAATTAGGGATGAGAATAAGGCCAGAACAAATCGGGGTCAGCAACAGATGACCACAGGAAGGGTGGAGCTCCACGATGGTGCTCCATGATGAAACTCCAAGAGGTAGACCTCTACTTTCAGTCTGAAGAAGGGTTCCGACCAAAAACGTCACCCATTCCTTTTCTCCAGAGATGCTGCCTGACCCACTGAGTCACTGCAGCATTTTGTGTTGATCCACCTATCACTTGCCGGGTTTCTCCCATTCCCATGCCTTCTCAAGCTTTCATAACCACCCCCCCCCCCCCCCCCCCCCACCCATTCCTTTACCATAATCAGTGCGAAGAATTCTGACACAAAACATCACCAGACCATTCCATCCACAGATGCTGCCTGACCTGCTGAGTAACTCCAGCGCTTTGTGTTTTACTCTAGACTAGAGCATTTGCAGTTCCTTGTGTCTCTCTTGCCTTGAAGCAGCCTGCCTCTAGAGGTGGTGCTTAGAAATAATATGGCAAGAAACTAAAGACAACAAAAAGAGCAACACCAATATATATCAAAGCATATGTGGAGGCTAAAGGTACCTGCTGACGTCAGCCACCATTTTGTTTAGCTAAGATAAGTGAAAAAATATAAGAGAAAACTAGAACATGATTAAAGGTGGAGCATTTTTTACCTATTTTAAGTCGTGATGAAGTATGGGAAATGGGAGAGGTTTGAATATTTCACACCCAGAGATGCCGTTACTCTGAGAGAAAACGTTGTAAGGCCTCACTTTGCTGAAGTATATAATTGAGAGATAGTGAATTATAATCCAACCTTGGCATCCATTAGGAAGTGTAACAATTAAACAGATACTTGGATCAAAGTCCCGAGAGTATTTTTTACAGCAGATCAGTTCAAACGGTTACCATTTATATGGAAACTAGATGCCATTAAAGCAACGGAACATAGTCTCGAGACAAAAGAGACTGCAGATGATAGAGGGAAATATGGAATGAATAAATGATGGAAGAACTGAACAGGTCAAGAAGCATCTGCGGAGACTAATGGTACCCGCTGAGTTCTTCTCTGTTTAATTTAGCTTAATTTAGTTTAGTTCAGCTGATTTTAGCTTAGCTCAGCTTAGTTTAGAGATACAGCACGGAAACAGGCCCTGCAGTTCATTGTGTAGGAAGCAACTGCAGATGTTGGTTTACACTGGATAGACACAACATTCTGGAGTAACTCAACGGGTCAGGCAGCATCTCTGGAGAGAAGGAATGGTGGTATTGGGTTGAGACCTTTTTTCAGACTCAGACTTCAGGAAGAAGGGTCTCGACCCAGAAAGTCACCCGTTCCTTCTCTCCAGAGATGCTGCCTGTCCTGCTGAGTTACTCCAGCATTTGCTGTCTATTCTGCAATCTACTGAGTCCACATCGACCATCGATCACCTGTTCACACTGGGAATTATGTTATCCCACTTTCTCATCCACTCCTTGAACACTAGGGGCAATTTTTACAAACCCTCACATCTTTGGGATGTGGGAGGAAACCGGAGCACCATGTGGTCACAGGGAGAACGTGCAAACTCCACACAGACAGCACCCGAGGTCAGGATTGAACCCGGGCCACTGGAGTTGTGAGGCAGCAGCCCTACCGCTTCGCCACTGTGCCGCCCGTAATTTCTGAGCCCAGTCGCAGCTTTTGCAACTCCGCTATCTGATTTGAAGAGAGGAATAACAAAGCAACAGATATGTCATCAGGTGTAGACAAGAAAAACAAAGCACTTGAAAACAAGATGCAGAAACAAGTTACAAACTCTAAGGATGTTTGGAAGATCGTCACCTAGCCATCTGCTATTCTCAGTCTGACATCCGCTGGCAATCTAACACACAAGCAATCAGAGCCTCATCAGCTTTCACTTTGAATTCACCAGTTTGCTCAGCAACCTTTTGTTGATTGCAAATAATAGAAAAAAGTTGGTTCATAATATGGGTGAATTTAGTTCAATAATAGGACTGGCAAGCGCATTGCAATAGGCAAAAATAGGGGCGGCACAGTGGCGATAGAGTTGCTGCCTCACAGTGTCAGAGACCCGGGTTTGATCTTGACTATGGGTGCTGTCTGTACAGATTTGTACTTTCTCCCTGTGCCCATGTGGGTTTTCTCCGGGTGCTCCGGTTTCCTCCCACATGCCAAAGACGGGCAGGTGTGTAGGTTAAGTGGCTTCTGTAAATTGATCCCAACTGTGTAGGAATGAACTAGTGTACAGGTGATCAATGGTCAGCGTGGACTGGGTGGGCTGAAGGGCCTGTTTCCATGTTGTATCTCTGTGCTAAAAGATAAATTTCCCTCCACAGATGCCGCCTAGCATGTTCGGTACCTCCAGATACTTGTTTATTTTACCCCCATAAATGTAAGGATTGTTCCAGTGAACACGTTGGTTCCCGGTTTGATTCTTGAGCTGTTGCTGCCAGATGGTGACGGGGGGGAGAAGGGGAGTGGGGTTGGGGGGGGGGGGGGGAGATGGGGCAGGTGGGGCGGGGTGTATTTCATATTAAGGGGCTGCAACATGTCAAAGGATTTGGTCCCCTTACTACAGCCCCCTCCAGACGATGCCTCATCTCTCCCTTACAAAGTTTGCCTTTGTATTCCCTTCGGCACGTAATGAAGGGAACTGGATTCATATTCATTCCATGCTGAGACAAAGCGCAGATTAAGCGATTGCCTGACACAGAACTTCCATTACTATGGCTCTGTTTCTCTGTTTCTCTGCAAATACAAAGTCTAGTTTAGTTTGGTTTAGTTCAGTTTCTAGCGCTGGTACAGGCCCTTCGGCCCACTGACTCTGCACCGACCAGCAATCCCTGCACATTATAACCATCCCACACTAGGGACAATTTTTCCCATTTATGCCAAGCCAATTAACCTACAATCTCGGAGAAAACCAACCCGGTCACGGAAAGAGCGTACAAACTCCGTACAGACAAGCCCCCTTAGCCAGGATCGAACATGGGTCACTGTAAGTGCTGTAAGGCAGCAATTCCACCGCCGTGCCACCAGGCCGTGCATTCCTTGGTTAATTGGCCACACATTTTCAAAATGTTGTTCCAGAACACCTTTCACTTCCCTTCCAGCAACTGTCAGTGCGGAGCGGTTTTCCAGCTTCAAATGGATCTCCCAACCCACACATCATTACCTGGATAATGTCACTTTTAATGTCATAACATTGTGTAGCATAAAGGTCACCTCGTAAGATAGACACAAAGTGCTGTAGTAACTCAGCTGGTCAGGCAGCATCTCTAGAGAGCATGGATAGGTGACGTTTTGGGACGGGACCCTTCTTCGGACCGATTGTAAAGGTGGGGGGACACCTCACTTTAGAAACATGACTCCCTGTGACAGCGTTTCCTGACATTAAGCTTTCAGTGTCCACACTCATTTTTACTCATCACTTCTGTTTTATTTTTTAACCCATCAGTTTAATTCTACATCCTTTAGGTTCTGAACTCTTCTGCCAGTGGGAATAGATTTTCTACATCCCAACTCACGCAGGATTCTTCCTGTTTGTAAATCGTTTAAACCCTCTCTCAGTTCCAGGGAGAGCAGTGCCACCTTTTGCAGTCTGTCCACAAAGACGGAGTTCTTCATCTCTGGAATCTTTCGAAATCCATTCTGCATCATTCATGAACCTTTCTCATCTTTCCTAAAAGGCACGAATATGAACTGAACGCTATTCTTCAGTGATGGACAAACCAGAACTTTGTAAACATTCACCATTTCTTCCTTGTTATTTCTCTGGGTTCTTTTATTTGTAAAAGCCCTGAATCATTGTGCTTTTAAATCTACATTCTCAATTTCCTTTGCCGCTTTCAGTAAAGTACGCAATTATACCCCCAGATCTCTCTGCCCTTGCACTCCTTTTCAATTATCGAGTTGTAGACAGGTACAGTCCAATAACAGGCTCAATGAGTCCATAACATAACAATGTTACAACATTTTGAGATTTAAAAAATCAAGTCTGCAATTTATCCCATCAGATAAAGCATAAAAAGAAGTTTAATTTGACACCTAATTCGCTTTCATATCTTCAGTATTAAAGAAGTTATGGCCATTTTCATACTCGGAAATTAGCATCTTGTTCCCTATTGCTTTTCCATTGACTTAACACAAAAGCCGTGATCGAGGACAGTCAAAAGCCCATAACTTTCTTAAAAATTAAGAGAGCTGAAATAAATGTTCAGTTATTATAGATTGAAGCATTCTGAAACAAAGATGAAACAATCTTACTTGGATGACCTGAAATTAAAGCATATAATTAGTTAGTTACCTAATTGTAGCTAATTACAAAATTCAATTACTAGATGTAAACATCTATCAATTTCTTAAGAAAATATTAACATTTTTAAATAGCCTAAGTGTCCAAATAACATTCACACAATAATTCACAATATAACATGATTTTTAAATCTCATTATCATGAATTTATAGGCCAAATGGAAGGAATTTAATGTTTAATTCCCGTAAATTAATGGCCATTTTAATCATCTTGCGAGTGGGTTTTTTTGGAGCTCGATCGATTGGAACGTTGCGGTTGCAGTGAATTTGAACCCCATATCAGCAGGGAAAACACTGCCGGTTTGTATGGGGCCATAATCACATTTTCGCCAAGGAAATTTTGATTAAAGTCATCCTAAGAAGCAACTTTATTTGTAAAATAAATTACTTACCTTATGTTTTGTCCCCTACGTGAGATCCCTCCCGTTGTCGGCGTTGATGGCGTTAGAGGTCGCTTTACTATTGTACTCCAGTGATTAAATTGTCCCACACTTTTTTTTTAAAACTTCCGTAAACGCAAGTCGGAATGATTTTTCAGCATCAGCTAGCAGCCCGAGAAAATATATCTTGCACAGGCAGGGGAAAACGGCATTTTAACCCCGCCCCCCCCCCCCTCAAAGTCGCGCACACGGCCAGTGGCAGAACTGCAGCGCCGCTGAAGGTAAGTATTGTTTTTTTTTAATATAATTTTTTTATTAGAAGTAAATACATAATAAAAAGCATTTTGTTTGTTATAGTCATACATTATTAATATTATTTATATTAACAATTGTATAGTAATTGTACTTCTATATATTTTTTAATTTTTTTATAAAGATAGAAAGTAACAGAGAGGGGGGAAGAAATTTAAAAAAAAGGAAAAAAAAACCAAAAGAAGAATGGAGTATTCAACGGATTATGCATCATTGGAGATATGTCCGCGGATTATAAAATGTAATTCTTCATCTATTCGTAATTCAGGTTTCAATCAGGTTCTCGTGCCGAACCAGTTTGCCCCTTCAAGTATTCAATAAATGGGGACCATATTCTAGTAAATAGTTCTTGTTTGTCCATTAAGACAAATCTCAATCTTTCCAAGTGTAGGGTCTCCGACATTTCCATAGTCCACATTTTAATTGTGGGGGTTATAGGGCCTTTCCAAAATTTTAATATTAATTTTTTCCCAATTATTATAATCGATAAAGGGTCTTTGGTTCATTGTAAATAATTGATTTTGTTCTAGTATTCCTAATATAAGAAGGTAAGTATTGTAACATACCTACATAATAACCATCAACCACCAATTGTCCCTAATCCCACATTAATCCCTTTTTTAAAACTTTCTCGCCACATTCTCAACAACTCTTCCCAGATTCTACCACTCACCTACAGACCAGGGCGATTTAGAGATACAGCGGGGAAACAGGCCATTCAGCCCACCGACTCCATGCCGACCAGCGATCACAAGCACACTAGTTATATTCTAAACACTAGGGATAATTTACGGAAATCAATTAACCTACAAACCTGTACATCTTTGGGATGTGGGAAGAAACCGGAGCAGCTGGACAAAACCCACGCGGTCACAGGGGAGAACGTACAAACTCCGTACAGACAGCACCTGTACTTAGTATCGAACCTAGTTCTCTGGCACTGCAAAGCAGCAACTCAACCGCTGCACCACCGTGCCGCCATTTACAATGGCAAATTACTACTACTAACCCATTGGTGCATCGGATGTGGGAATAAACTAGGGTACATGGAGGAAACCCAGGGACAACATGCAAACTCCACACAGGCAGTATCCAAAGTCAGGATTGAACCTGGGTCTCTGGCCCTGTGAGGCAATGGCTCAACCAGCTGAATGTGTCCATTAGTTTATAAAGCCACATCTCATTCTTCCTACCAAAATGCAGTATCTAGCATTTTCCTACATTAAATTCCATCTGCTGCATGTGCTGATTCCCTGTTTGTGTGCTGGTCGGACGGGGTAACTGGAAGGGAGCTGAAGAAGTCATATGCGAGAAGCAAGGTGGGAGGGTGAACAGGGGTAATGCCTCCAGCGCCTTCAGGTTCGGCTTCAGGAGGCACCCCCGGGACACAAAAATGGCCGGGCGAGGAGAGGCGAGGAGAGGCGAGGAGAGGCGAGGAGAGGAGAGGAGAGGAGAGGAGAGGAGAGGAGAGGAGAGGGACGTTAATTTGCGGGACCTGCTCCAATACATCGAGCGCGCAGGCTGACCGGACTTTGGACTTTGAATAATGGTACCATAAATGGTGGTGCCAGCATGTGTAATAAGAATTTGTTGTGCAGTTGCATATGTGACAAATAAAACACCTTTGATCCATTGAACCTTTGGTGCATAAAACAACCTGCTGGAGGAACCCAGCGGATCAAGCAGCATCTGTGGCATTGCATGGACTTCAGGTTAAGACCTTGCATCTATCTCTTCCCCAAGATCCACAAACAGGATCATCCTGGTAGACCCATTGTTTCTCCCTGCTCTTGCCCCAATGGACCGATCTCTTCCTACCTTGAAGCTATCTGGTCTCTGCTCATCCACATCCAAGAGACCTCTCATACCCCCCACCATTTTGGCAGCTTCCAATTCCCTGGCCCCAACTGCCTCATCTTCACCATGAAGATCCAGTCTCCCTACACCTCCCTTCTCTATCAGGAATGTTTTAAACTTTTTAACTTCTTTCTGCCACAAAGACCCCAACCAGTTCCCCTCTACTTCCTGCAACTACGTCTCACTTAGTTTAATTTAGTTTAGTTCAGAGATACAGCATGGAAACAGGCCCTTCAGCCCACCGAGTCTTCGCCGACCAGGGATCCCGGTGGGGTGGAAGATTGCAACCATCACGTGGTCTGCCCTGTTTCGACTAATGCAATCAACTCGACGTGCACAAATGGAAGATCAAATAGAACAAGTTCTCCAACAACTTTAGGCCGTGCACGCCACACGAAAGAAGAAGAAGAAGTGATCCCCTTACACCAGCACTATCCTACACACTAGGGACTATTTACAATTTTTACCGAAGCCAATCAACCTAGCAACCTGCCTACGTCTTTGGAGTGTGGGAGGAAACCTGAGCACCTGAAGAAAACCCACGCGGTCACAGGGGGAATGCGCAAACTCCGTGTGGACAGCACCCATAGTGAGGATCTAACCCGGGTCCCTGGCAGTGTAAGGCAGCAACTCTACTGCTGCACCACCGTGCCGCCCACCTGTTGCAAGGCAAAGGCGTAACCATGGTGATTGGTTATTGGTTACGGTGAATTGGTTATTAGACCAATGAACCCGATCCTACAGACCTATCCCTTATAAACTCTAGAGCCCCAGAGGAGAATGGGAGTGTTGGGAATAGGCCCATTGGATGAGTTCACCACATTGTGTGTGGGACAGAGCTCATTGTTGATCTGGTACCAAGACTGATGCTACACTGATGGAGAATATGGGCATGAGTGGACTGGCTACTCATGCAGTCTCTTGTGCCCTCCTGCCCATGAACCTTTTGAAGCTTATTCCTATCTTCCTCGTGGTTTCAACTTTGGGAGAAGGCAAGATACAAATAATGAGACAACAAGGATCACAAAGGTGGACACAAAATGCTGGAGTAACTCAGCGGGCAGCATCTCTAAAGAGAAGGAATGGGTGACGTTTCTGGTCAAGACCTTTCTTCAGACTCGTCTCGACCCAAAACGTCACCCTTTCCTTCTCTCCAGAGATGCTGCCCGCTGAGTTACTCCAGCATTTTGTGTCTATCTGCAAGTTAAACCAGCACCTGCAGTTCCTTCCTATGCTAAGGATTACAAATGAGTGCATAAGGTAATATGGAGGTGCCCTGCTTCACAATGGGAGTGGGAGAGGTAGCGGGGAGGGCTTTGAATTCAACACAGTGAGATAACAGTGTGTGTGTCAGGGAGCTGTTTACCAGACAAGTGATGAATGGTAATATTTTTGTAATAATTAATCTCACTTCCATCATTTCTAGCTGGCACAGTGCATTTTCTTCCTCTAATGGATATTCCAAAGAACTGACATACATTGTAACCTCTTCTGCTATAGCTAATTTATTTTGTTCAATGAAGTATACAGAAAATTTTATTGAAAGCCCTGTCAATGTAAAAATTAATGGAAGAGCCACAACATCATCAACTTGGAGTGTCATTTTAATGTTCACAGGCTCTTCCCCTCCAATTAACCTCATGTGTTCCTGGTTCCTTTAGATGTGGAAGATACAGACGTATAGATTTCTGGCACAGAAGTTCAAGAGGTTGAGGGGTGATCTTTAAGAAACAATCTGTACAAAATCTGTACAGAATCATGAGAGGAAGAGACCGGGTAAATGCACAGTCTTTTTCCCAGAGTACGGGAATTGCGAGCCGGAGGACATAGGTTTAATGTGATGGGGGAAAGATTTACTGGGGACCTGAGGGATTACTTCTCTTACAAAAGGGCGGTGGGCGTATGGAACGAGCTGACAGAGGAGGCGGTTGAGGCAGGTACTATTGCAACACTTAAGGAATATTTAGACTGGTATATGGATAGGACAGGTTTGGAGGGCCAAACCCAGGCATGTGGGACTACAGTAGATGGAGCCTATTGGTTGGCATGTGCAAGATGGGCCGAAGGGCCTGTTTCCATGCTGAACGATTCTCTGAGGAAGAGACTATTTGGCCCAACATGTCCTAGAAAGGGCTATCCAAACTGATCCTACTTTCCTGCTTGTTCTTCTTCATCTTGAGTGTGGCGTGCACAGCCTAAAGTTGTAAGACAACTTGTTCTGTTTGACCTTCTGTTTGTGCACGCCAGGTTGATTGCATTCGTCGAACCAGGGTGGACCGCGTGAAGGTTGCAATCCCCCACCCCATTTTCCTGCTATTAGCCTTAGACAAATCGGCCGGTTTCTATGGCAACTTGGGCCTCACAAAAGAGAAAATAAATTGGAGTTTTTGGGCCCCTTATCTGAGGACGGATGTACAGGCATTGGAGAGGATCCAGGAGAGGTTTATGAGAATGATCCCAGGGATTGATAAATTGATTAAAAAATACATCAATTGCTGCTCCTGAACACATCATCAGTGATGTAACCCGGGGTCATTGAGTGATCAGACCACGACCTGTGTTCAGGTGGCATTCGCTCCTCCCCATGGACCTTCCCTCCTGATCCAGAGCCATCTCGAGGCCTTCTCCGCTGCCTCTGTGGTGTTCTTGATGGCTCGTCTCTTCTCCATTCCGTTGAGTCAATGTATGATGAGTGTTTGACAGCACTGGGCCTGGTGTTTAAAAGGCTGAGGGGGGACCTCAATAAAACCATTTCAAGTGCATATACAAAGGCTTTTAACAATGATACGGCCCATAGCCTCTCAGACTGTGAGTGCCATATCCTCAGCACCAGGTATGCAAATATTTTCCCTTCCTTCCTTCCTAACCAGCGCTCATCTTTCTACTTATAACTTTAAAAACCATATAACCATATAACAATTACAGCACGGAAACAGGCCTTCTCAGCCCTTCCAGTCTGTGCCGACCATTCATTTTCCCCTAGTCCCATCTACCTGCACTCAGACCACACCTCTCCATTCCCTTCCCGTCCATATACCTATCCACTTTACATTTAAATGTTAAAATCGATCCTGCCTCCACCACTTCTGCTGGAAGATCATTCCACACAGCCACCACTCTCTGAGTAAAGAAGTTCCCCCTCATGTTACCCCTAAACTTCTGTCCCTTAATTCTCATGTCATGCCCTCTTGTTTGAATCTTCCCTACCCTCAATGGGAAAAGCTTATCCACGTCAACTCTGTCTATCCCTTTCATCATTTTAAAGACCTCAATCAAGTCCCCCCTTAACCTTCTGCGCTCCAAAGAATAAAGACCTAACTTGTTCAACCTAACTTGTTCAAACCTTAGACCTCTGAACCAAACATGGAGACAAGACAGTGAAGAGTCCTGCTTCAATGTTGCAGAAGCATTGTGGAATCACCATGTGAACAGGATTTACAATTGACAATACCGAGGCGATATTTGAGTTTATAGTCTAGAGATACAGTGCAGAAATAGGCCCGTGGGCCCACCGAATCCTCGCTGACCAGTGATCACCCCACACACCAGCACTATCCTACACACTAGGAATAATTTACAATTTTTATCAAAGCCAAATTAACCAAATAAACTTCTAAACCTGCACGTCTTTGGAATGTGGGAGGAAACCAGAGCACCCGGGGAAAACCCACGCGGTCTCGGGGAGAACGTATAAACTCCATAGTATTACAGACAGCACCTGTAGTCAGGATTGAACCCAGGTCTCTGACGCTGTAAGGCAGCAACTCTACCGCTGCACCACCGTGCGGCTCCACATTTGACTACTGATTTATTTGTCTAAGTTTAGCCTCATTTATTTTGCTACTTATTGAAATTACCAGAAAGAAACTGAAGACTTGTCCTTGATCTGGACAAAGATATCAAAACACTGTCTACAAGCGTTAACACACCCATCGCCTCTTGTTGATATTCCCTTCAAGGTCGTTCCTCCTCTCACTCTGACACTTGCACTTCTTTTCCCATCAGATTCCTGACCAGGCCCCTTTCTCAGGATTCGCTAAACGTCTGATATGTGTGGAAAAGGTCGATATTTATACACATCAAAACATCTGCAGTGGACTCCTTGCTAATCCCAGCAAGCCAACATCCCACTGGTCTGCTGCGTGCATGAGGGAACTCTCAGACAATCAGTCCGTCAGCTGTACTCCCACATGGACAGCAGCTGCTTAAAGTCGGGATATTTTAAAGCTTGATGTGCACTTAATCTAATTAGTACAACTCGTCAACATTAAAATGACCAGGCATCTCACAATTGGAGCTATCAGTCTAGACTATTCATAGACTCATACAGTGTGGAAACAGGCCCTTCTGTCCAACTTTCCCACACCGACCAACATGTCCCATCTACGCTAGTCCCACCTGCCTGTGTTTGGCCTATATCCCTCTAAACTTGTTCTTTCCATGTACCCGTCCAAATGTTTTTTTTTAATGCTGTGATGGTACCCGGTTCAACTGCCTCCTCTGGCAGTTCGTTCTACACATCTACCACCCTTTGTGTAAAAATGTTGCCTCATCGAGTTCCTATTAAATCTTTCCCCTTTCAACATAAACCTATGTCCTACTCTGGATAAAAGACAACATTTACCCTATCTAATCCCCTCTTGATCTTATACCCTTACAATCTAGTACGTCTCTTTTGTGAAAAAGCTCTACAAAATGAACAAATTAAACTTGTACGAGGTCATTTGAAGCATCAGTGTGTACACTAAGTACCAAAATTTGCTTTTCCACGACTACTTTTGGCCAGAACCCATCAGTGTAATGTTCCTCACTGATAGTGGCTTCAATTAAGATTTGAATGTGTGTTCATCTATTGACCACTCTTCATAACACTGGTTTTAAAACTCTAGCTGATGCTTTCATATGTTGCAAGATGTTACACATTTCCAAAATTTTCCATTTTGATTCACAGTTATTCTTTTTTAAATCATTTTGCGACAACAATCAAATTGTGGGATGTTGATACTGGAAGTGTTTGAATTTCAGCAAAGAGTTCTCCCACAACATTAATAAAAGTCTCATGAAGTACAAAGCGAAAATTACTTTGCTTCAGTGAATACAGAAATGGCATTTCATATTTGCAACCCAATAGGAAAATCTTGCACTACATTTTTCTGCTCCAACTTCAAAGGGTCATCAACTCGAGATGTATAAAATCATGAGAAATAGATCAGGGAGATGCACACAGTGTCTTGCCCAGAGTAGGTGAATCGAGAACCGCAGGACATAGGTTTAAGGTGAAGGGGAAAAGATGTAATAGGAATCTGAGGGGTAACTTTTTCACACAAAAGGTGGTGGCTGTATGGAACGAGTTGCCAGAGGAGGTAGTTGTTTATAGATCAGTCACCATGTTATCGACTGGAGGAACAAGACCAAGGGGTCAGTCTGAAGAAGTGTCCCAACCCAAAACATCACCTTCTCCAGAGATGCTGCCTGTCCTGCTGAGTTAATTCCAGCACTTTGGGGTCATTTTGTGAATCAGCTTCTGCTGTTCTTTGTGTCTCTTTTTTTGTTTTAGAGGTACAGCATGGAAACAGGCCCTTCAACCCACCATGTCCACACTGATCACCGGCACACTAGTTCCACGTCAAGTCAAGTCAGGTTTATTCGTCACTTACACATACGAGATGTGCAGTGAAATGAAAAGTGGCCGTGCTTGCGGATGGTGCAAAAAAACTACAAAACAGAATGGAACAGAATCACATATTCACATATTACATATTTGTGGGAGGAAAAAAAAGAAAAAATAGCAATTTTAAAAAGACACTACACAACAGTAAATTGGTTCAGTAAAGTTAGTCGCTGGTGAGATGGGAGTTTACCGTCCGAATGGCCTCTGGAACGAAACTCCTTCTAATCCTCTCTGTTTTCACAGCACGGCAACGGAGGCGTTTGCCTGACCGTAGCAGCCGGAACAGCCCGTTGCTGGGGTGGAAGGGGTCCCCCATTATCGTGTTGGCTCTGGAGTTGCACCTTCTGATGTATAGTTCCTGCAGGGGGGGTGAGTGTAGTTCCCATAGTGCGTTCGGCCGAACGCACTACTCTCTGCAGAGCCTTCTTATCCTGGGCAGAACAGTTCCCAAACCAAATTTTGATGTTTCCGGTCAAGATGCTTTCCACAGCCGCTGAGTAGAAGCACTGGAGGATCCTCAGAGACCCACGTTATCCTGCTTTCGCATCTACTCCCTTCACACTGGAGGGGGGGGGGGGGGGGGGGGAGGTAATTTATAGGAGCCAATTAACCTTCAAACCTGCACGTCTTTGGAATGAGGGAGGAACCCAGAGCACCGTGAGGAAACCCACGTAGTCACAGGGAGACGCACAAACTCTGCACAGAGAGTACCCGCGTCAGGATCAAACCTGGGTCTCAGGGGCCATGAGGCAGCAACTCTACCAGTTGCACCATTTTGCCGCCCAGTAGAACTGACTACCGCTCTACCACTGCACCGCTATTCCGCCCTATTTCTTGTTGCCTTAAGGGCCTGTCCTACCAGCATCCGACTCCATGCGATGAGCGCGATCAAACTAGAAGCAGGGGCCGCGCGGAGGCCGGGTGATCCCCTGTACAGGGCCGTTCCCACCATCATGCGCCTGCATGCTGCAAGCGCGACCAAACCGGCTGCGAGGGCCGCGCGGAGGTCGGGTGAGAGGCGCAACGCGGCGCAAAGTGAGGCGAACTTGGAGCGAAGTCTTCAGGTACGTTCGCCAGGACAGAGAGGGGCACACAGAGAGGGGCACAGAGGCACACACACAGAGGGCCACGGAGCCACACACATAGAGGGTCACGGAGGCACCTACAGATAGGGTCACGGAGGCACGACGGCGAGACGGTGTGCAATGCGTGGAGGCGACTGCGAGCCAACAAGCCGTTGCCGCGCGGAATTTTCGAACATAGTCAGTTTTTCGGAGCCCCGCGCGATGTCGGGACGAACTCCGCACAATTCCGCACAGCTCCGGCGATCGAAGTGGGACCGGCCCCGCGACGCCGGACGGCTCAAGCGACCACGTTAGGTCGCGCTCATCGCATGGAGTTGCATGCTTGTAGGACAGGCCCTTTAAGCCTCCAGAATAGCACCTCGACCTTAATTTTGCTCCAATTCATGTTTTGACAACAAAAGGATTTTTTCATTGGATCCAGGGATAAGGGTTTGCATTTTGCCCGTGATAGATGATCATAGTCACAATACACAATCAAGCTATCAACACCTCTTACAATGCTGTAAAAATTCAATGCATCCTTAGTCTGATTAAAATCTCTGCAAGTAAAAATAAGTAATTTCACTTAATAAATACGAGCTCCTAGCTGCTTCAGAAGAGTCCACAGAGAGCGGAAATAATTATAATAAATAAATCAAGTGCGCCCCAATGTTAAGTGAGAATCATAGTGTTGACTTTGAATAGACTCAATTTATATTTAACATATATCATGTCAGTTAAACAACCCGAATGTGTTTGGCAGAAAGACTTGATGAGAACAAGAAAACCCAAGAGATACATTTAAAGGAAAGTGAAACAAACTCAAAGAGGTCAGAAGAAATGATTAATAACTCCATGCAAGAACAATCTGGTGTAGAAATACATAAAAACTTAAGTATAATGGAATAAAATCTAACTCGAGCTTCCTAAGGCAATAGCATGGTAACCAAGGATAAAACACAAAGTGCTGAAGTAACTTGTGCAGGAAGGAACTGCAGTTTGTGGTTTACACTGAGGAATATGTACTTTGTATTCAAAGAAAGGTCCTGATCCGAAACGGGACGCAGCCTGACCCGCTATGCCACTTCAGTAAAGATAGATACAAAATTGTGGGGCAACACAGCGGGACAGGCAGCATCTCTGGAGATAAGGAATAGGTGACGTTTTGGGCTGAGAAGGCTCTCGACCCAAAGCGTTACCTAATCCTTTTCTGAGCTAACCCGCTGAGCTACCCCAGAATTTTGTATCTATCTTCACTGAAGCAGCATAGCGGGACAGGCAGCATCCCGTTTCGGATCGGGACCTTTCTTTGAATACAAAGTACTGGAGTACTGGAGTAAACTCAGCGGGTTAGGCAGCGTCTGTGAAGAACACGCTCAGGCGATGTTTCGGGTTGGGACCCTTTTAAGACTGACTGTCTTAGGGGGAAGACAGTTGGATAATAAGTGGTGGCAGGACAAAGCCAGGCAAGTGATGGGTGGAAACATCGCCTACACCAGTCCTCCAGAAATGCTGAGTTACTCCAGCACTTTGAGCTTTTCTCCAGACTCCAGCATCTGCAGTTCCTTGCGCCTCCATAGTAATAAATGAGACTGGGGAGGGGAATGGAGCACGGGCTTCAAGGATCATAAGGAAAAGGCTAAGTGAGAGAATACATCTTGGGAGTTCTGAAGTGCATCAGATTAGCACGTTTTCTGGATGAGTTGGTGGTACTATCTCCTGACATTTTGAAGGTGCACAAACGTTCTCTGAAGCTGAATGCACATAACTGTGACCTGGGCCTTGGCCGAGAGCTTGTAATTGCACGGATAAGAACTTACTGCACCAAGGCAGCTGCTACAGGGCTTGTGTAACTCAACGAGAGACCGCTTTTGATATTGTGAGCAGCCACTTTGGGACAGTTGGAAACCGGTTCATAAAACAAGGATGTTGCCAAGACTGGAGGGCCTGAGGGTTTGGGCAAGACAGGACTTTATTCCTTGGAGCGCAGGAGGCTGAGGGAAGATCTTCTTGAGGTGTCTAAAATCATGAGGTGAATAGATAGGGTGAGCGCACGGCATCTTTCACCCAGAGAAGGGGAATCAATAATCAGAGGACTGTGGTTTAAGGTGAGAGGGGACTGATTTAATGCGAACCTGAGGGGCAACTTTTCCACACAGAGGGTGGAGGAAATACGGAACGAGCTGCCAAAAGGAAGTAGTTGAGGCAGGTACTATAACAACATTTAAAAGACATTTGGACAGGCACATGGATACGAAAGGTTTAGAGGGATATGGACCAAACGCGGGCAGATTGGACAAGGTTGGGCATCTTGGTCAACATGAGCTAGTTGGGCCGAAGGGCCTGGATGACTCATACTGTATGACTCTATGACTCTAAAGGAAAGAAATGTCTAGGCAAGCGAATACTTCAACAACACTTGCAGTGAGGAAGGGCTGATGAATCCGTCTCATCCCAAGAGGACCCCCTCTTACTCAGAATTTATAGGGCAACCTTCTAAAAGGAGGTGAAGAGATTTCAGAAACCACACACTGCACTGACTCCTGGTGAAACAGTAGTGCCATATTTCAGGTGAAAAACAGTAATGCCACAAATGCTGTTAATGTGAAGGGAAATGAATCAGGTCCTGGTTCATGTCCAGTGTCTAGTATTTCTGACGGTGTAGATTAAAGGGCCTGTCCTACCAGCATCCGACCCATGCGATGAGCGCGATCAAACTAGAAGATGGGGCCACGCGGAGGTCGGGTGATCCCCTGTACAGGGCCGTTCCCACCAGCATGCGCCTGCATGCAGCAAGCGTGGCCAAACCGGCAGCGAGGGCCGCGCGGAGGTCGGGTGAGTGGCGCAACGCGGCGCAAAGTGAGGCGAACTTGGAGCGAAGTCTTCAGGTAAGTTCGCCAGGACAGAGAGGGACACACAGAGAGGGGCACAGAGGCACACACACAGAGGGCCACGGAGCCACTCACATAGAGGGTCACGGAGGCACCTACAGATAGGTTCACGGAGGCACGACGTCGAGACGGTGTGTAATGCGTCGAGGCGACTGCGAGCCGACAAGCCGTTGCCGCGTGGAATTTTCGAACATAGTCAGTTTTTCGGAGCCCCGCGCGATGTCGGGACGAACTCTGCACAATTCCGCATGGCTCCGGCGATCGAAGTGGGACTGGCCCCGCGACGCCGGACGGCTCAAGCAACCACGTTAGGTCGCACTCATCGCATGGAGTTGCATGCTTGTAGGACAGGCCCTAAAGGCACAGCAGATAATAAGATGTGAGACACAAAATGCTGGAGTAACTCAGCATCTCTGGAGAGAAGGAATGGGTGACGTTCGGCTCGTGACCCTTCTTCAGACTGAGCGTCAGGGGAGAGGGAGATTAGAGATAGGGAAGGGTAAGGTGTGAAAACAACATATTTAAATAGTCAATGATCAAGGAGTTGCAGAATGGCTCATTGTTAGATGAAGGGAAGGTGACAACGAGGCATACAGTCGGTAAAATTAATCAGGAGGACAGTGAAACGTCGGAGAACTGGTTGTGGGAGGGACAGAGAGAGAGAGAGAGAGAGAGAGAGAGAGAGAGAGAGAGGGAAAGCAAGTTTTCCTTCCTACACAGAGAAATGGATGAGTACAGGTGCTGGGCGTTCGATGTGTACCTTGATCTACAAGTCAGTGCGGTTTGCTAGCAATGATTCAGCCATGCAGTAAATGGATGTGCAGTTGAAACCAGTCAAGTAAATAAATAAATTATTTTCTCAGTTCTCTCCTTCCCAGTGCATTCAACTGCCTGGGTCGGGAGCCGTTCCAGTACATCGAGCGTGTGGACTGTGTCTTTGTCTTTGGACTTTTTGTAAATGGCAGACTATGGCGACTGGTGCATGTGTGACCTATGCAAAAAGAATTTCGCACCGTTGGCCCATTGATTGTGTAGTTTATCGCCAGATTGCTGCATCACATGTTAAAGCACCTGTACTGCAGATCACGAGGATGAGACTGGCAATTTTCAAAGTCACTTGTGTCTAAGCAACTGCCTTCTGCTGCAGCAAGTGTTGCTGAGCATGTTAGACCAGAGATGTACGGCAGTTCTTAGTCTTTGGTGGCCAGGGGGACCATGTGCAAGCAGATGAGATCAGTTCATTTTGGCATCATATTCTGCACAGACCTAGCAGGCCGAAGGGCCTGTTTGTAATGTATTATAATATAATAATACAGAACATAATATAATATAATATATTATAATATAACATAAACTGCAACATCATATAATATAATATAACATAATATAATATAATAACACAATATAATATAATATAATATAATATCAGCAGCTGGTACACAGCACCGCAGCGCAGACCCAGGTTCGATGCTGACATGTCTGCGTGGAGTTTGATGTTCTCTCTGAGACTGTGTTCGGAGACCATGACAAATTCCTCGTTCAGGTCTCCACCCAAAACCCACTTGATGACTCCAATGGTGTCACTTCTTGCTCTTGTTCAGAGCTTGAAGATCTCATCACCTTTGCTACGAGTTTCCACATTTTCCCTGTAGACACTTCCCTTCGCTGGCCTGGATGCTCAATGCCCCCCAGGCGATTTTTTTAGGCGCCAACACGCAACGAGTCTGTCGCCACATGGTCGCCAGGGTGTCGCCTGTACGGCCGTGAGTCGTCTCCTCAGCCGCCCAAAGAATCGTAGCGTTTTTCTGGTCGCCGCTGGATTTTGAAATGTTCAAAACTTTTCGGGGACAGTTGGCTTGTCGTAGTTTGTCCCTAGAATGACGCAGGTTCTCGCTGGTGCTGACTTCGGTGCATTCCATTGGCGACTACCTACGTCAGCCTACGTCAACCAGCGACAGGTACCGACGACTGAATTGTCTTCAGTTGTCTTCAGTTGTCGCCGACAGGGTTGTACCTTGTCACAGCTTGTCGCGGGTGGACGTAGGTTGTCGTAGGTATGGTCGTAGGTGGACGTCCTAATGGGTCGCCGTTTGTCAGTAGCTTGACGTCGGCTAGCTGGTAGGTTGTTGCAGACATTACCACAGACATTGTCGTAGGCATTGTCTTAAGGGGGTCCAGTCACCGGTTTTTCAACGACCTGCTAGGACTGTGGCAATCGCCGGCAGTCACCAAAATAATAGCCTAAGTGGGACAGTCCCATTAACCCGCCGCTTGCATGTATTATGTAGGTACTGTGTCATCCTACTGCAACCAGACACCTTGAGATAGATCCACACCTAAACAACTCAAAATTAAAGAGGAGGGATTGCAGATGCTGGTTTACAAGGAAAGATACAAAATGCACTGGAGTAACTCTGGAGTGGGCCAGGCAGCATCCCTGGTGAAACGCTCAGTTACACCATCTACTCAAAAGTAGGCTGGAAATTCTGCGTCATCCATTCATAGCTGCTTTTTAGTTCAGTTTAGATACAGCACGGAAACAGGCCCTTCGGCCCACCGGCTCCGCGCCGACCAGCGATCCCCGCACATTAACACTATCCTACACACACTAGGGACAATTTACATTTATACCAGGCCAATTTACGGACAAGCCTGTACGTCTTTGGAGTGTGGAAGGAAACCGAAGATCTCGGAAAAAAACCCACGCAGGTCACGGGTACAAACTGCAAACAGACAGCACCTGTAGTCAGGATCGAACCCGGGTCTCCGGTGCTGCAAGCACTGTAAAGGGCCTGTCCCACCAGCATGCAACTCTATGCGATGAGCGCGATCAAACTAGAAGCGGGGGCCGCGCGGAGGTCGGGTGATCCCCTGTACAGGGCCGTTCCCACCAGCATGCGCCTGCATGCGGCAAGCGCAACCAAACCGGCAGTAGGGGCCGCGCGGAGGTCGGGTGAGTGGCGCAACGCGGCGCAAAGTGAGGCGAACTTGGAGTGAAGTCTAAGGTAAGTTCACCAGGACAGAGAGGGGCACACAGAGAGGGGCACAGAGGCACACACACACAGAGGGCCACGGAGCCACACACATAGAGGGTCACGGAGGCACCTACAGAGAGGGTCACGGAGGCACGGTCGGGGCGGTGTGTAAACGTTGAGGCGACTGCGAGCCGACAAGCCCTTGCCGCGCGGAATTTTTGGACATAGTCAGTTTTTCGGAGCCCCGCGCGGTGTCGGGACGAACTCCACACAATTCCGCACGGCTCCGGCGATCGAAGTGGGACCGGCCCCGCGACACCGGACGGCTCAAGCGACCACGTTAGGTCGCGCTAATCGCATAGAGTTGCATGCTGGTGGGACAGGCCCTTAAGGCAGCAACTCTACCGCTGCACCACCGTGCCTGCCTGCAGAGAAAACAGATTTACAAGCAATACCCCTTTAAGAATGTAGATCTGCTTTGAATAACAGAACATTCCACTGTTGGTCGAGATCTCCAACAATGATATTCCATTTAAAAAATGCTGATTGTAATATTTTTTTTTTCAATGAATATCATCAAAATTGTCTGTTTCTTTATACCAATGCAGGAAGAGGTATCCCTGCTGAATACTTCAGCAAAATTAAATTATGGAACTTTGCAAAAGTGTATTAAACTAGAAATTATGAAAATCAGCTTACAATATTTTTTACAGCAATACGAATAATAGAATTCGTCAGGCCTTGCTGATACAGCATAATTCCTGGATGAAATATCGTGGAAAATTATCAGATATTAACAAAGAGAACCTGAAACCAACAAGAGGTGAGAAATTACACAAATTGAAATTCCGCAGATAAGTTTGGTCTGAATCTTTCGTTTGATGGACGCAAAAAGCTGGAGTAACTCAGTGGGTCAGACAGCATCTCTGGAGAAAAGGAATAGGTGGCGTTTCGGGTTGAGACCCTTCTTCAGACTATTCCCTATCCCCAGAGATGCTGTCTGACCCGCTGAGTTACTCCCGCATTTTGTGTCTGTCAAATGAAAGATTCAGACCAAACCTATCTCTTTAAACCAGCATCTGCAGTTCCTTCCTATACATTTGACAAGGACTTCTCCTTCTCAAATATTCCCAAGTATTTTGATCGGTAGCTTGACGTTTTCTCATTCTTGATCACCCACTGACAACATTAATAACCTTAATAAACAAAACAGATCTTGAAATATTTCTCCTTTTTAACCTTGTCTCCATTAATGATATTTCGTCATTCTGACAGCCAAATAATTCAAACCATCGCTCAAATTATATTAAATCTTTTGCATACTTGAACCCAATAAAAATGACAAAAATGTATATATTTGGCTCATCATAACAATTAAATTGTCATGTTGCATCTCAGTAAACTGTACCTAAGATTCATGCTGTTAAAGCCCACATCACAATAGCCTTGCATGAGTCCGCAAGTACATATTGCGTTGTTTAGAGACTTCTAAATATATCACTTAAAATTGGGAATGAAATGGATGCAGGCAACCTGAGATCCGTTCATCTTTCCCTAAAACAAAACAATAGAATTGATGTATGCATTGTACAATCACAACCTACAATCTGAAACAGCATGGATTCCAAGTGGCACAGCAGTAGAATTGCTGCCTTATAAAGCCATGGACCCAGGTTGTTTCCAGACTACAGGTGCTGTCTAGACGGAGTTTGCACGTTCTCCCCGTGATCGTGTGGATTTTCTCCGTGTGCTCCAGTTTCCTTTCATATTCCAAAGATGTGCAGGTTTGTAGGTTGATTGGATTCTGTAAATTGTCCCCAGAGTGCAGGATAGAACTAGTGTCTGGGCGATCACAGGTCGGCACGGACTCGGTGGGCTGAAGGGCCTGTTTCCACGCTGTCTCTCAAACCTAAACAAAGGGTCTGGCAAAGTCCTTGATTTCACTGAAGAAATGATTATTCTGAACTAGGATTCAGACATCGGAGGCGCAAAGGGACTTGGGAGTGCTGGTGCAGGATTAATTTGCAGGTTGATTTGGCAGTAAGGGAAGGTAATGCAATGTTACCATTTATTTCGAGAGGACGAGAATATAACAAAAGGGATGTAGTGCTGAAGCTTTATAAGGCACTGGTCAGACCACATTGTTTAGTATTGTGAGCGGTTTTGGGTCCCAGATCTGAGGAAGGATGTGCTGGGGTTGGAAAGGGTCCAGAGTTTTATGGGAATGATTCCAAGGATGACTGTGTTAACATATGATGAGCATTTGATGGCACGGATCCTGTACTCGCTGGAGTTTAGCAGGATGAGGGGGGGGACCTCATTGAAACTTATCGAATAGTGAAAGGCCTGGATAGAGTGGATGTGGAGAGGATGTTTCCACTAGTGGGAGAGTCTGGGACCAGAGGGCACTTGTGTCACTTGGTGCTGTGACAGGCCACACACAGACAGACAGGTCCGTGGCACTGCAAACACTGACAATCACTCCTCATTACAATCACTCCTGTCGGCGGAGTGGGAAGCCATTCAGATTAAATTGGATGTGGAAATAACATGATTTCATCATGTTTCAATTGAACGTTACGTCAATCATAGGCAGCAGCCAACAATGGAAAATATCCTGCAGCAGGATTGGACAAAACGCTGAGACGAACAATAGGGGTGAGAAGGGGAGGAGCATTTATGAAGGTTAAACTGCCTTGCTCATGCATAGGTGGTTAACATTGAAGTACATCAAGTATTTAATGTCTTTGGGCTAAAAGTAATCACAGATTAGTATTTTAAATTAGTTTAAATTAGTGAGACAATAACGAGGGGTTGGGTGTTTAAACACTGATGTTACATTTTGGTTTAAGTGCCTCACACTTTGTTCAGTAGATTTGAGGCATGTTAGAGTCAGGGTCACACAGCGTAGATGCAGAAACATAGAGAATAGGTGCAGGAGTAGGCCATTCGGCCCTTCGAGCCTGCTCCGCCATTTAATCTGATCATGGCTGATCATTCAACTCAGTATCCTGTACCTGCCTTCTCTCCATCCCCCTGGTCCCTTTAGCCACAAGGGCCTCATCTAACTCCCTCTTAAATATAGCCAATGAACTGGCCTCAACTACCTTCTGTGGCAGAGAATTCCAGAGACTCACCACTCTCTGTGTGAAAAATGTTTTTCTCATCTTGGTCCTAAAAGATTTCCCCCTTATCCTTAAACTGTGACCCCTTGTCCTGGACTTCCCCAACATCGGGAACAATCTTCCTGCATCTAGCCTGTCTAACCCCTTAAGAATTTTGTAAGTTTCTATAAGATCCCCCCTCAATCTTCTAAATTCTAGCGAGTACAAGCCGAGTCTATCCAGTCTTTCTTCATATGAAAGTCCTGACATCTCAGGAATCAGTCTGGTGAACCTTCTCTGTACTCCCTCTATGGGAAGAATGTCTTTCCTCAGATTAGGGGAACAAAACTGTACGCAATATTCCAGGTGTGGTCTCACCAAGACCCTGTACAACTGCAGTAGAACCTCCCTGCTCCTATACTCAAATCCTTTTGCTATGAATGCTAACATACCATTCGCTTTCATCACTGCCTGCTGCACCTGCATGCCTAATTTCAATGACTGGTGTACCATGACACCCAGGTCTCATTGCATCTCCCCTTTTCCTAATCGGCCACCATTCAGATAATAGTCTAATGGTGCAAGCTCAACTTGCCCACACCGAGTAGCATGCCCCATCTAAACAGGTCCCACCTGTCTGGAGTTGGTCCATAGACCTCTAAACCTTTCCTATCCATGTGCCTGTCTTCAATGTTATGATAGTACCTGCCTCAACTACCTACTCGGGCAGCTTGTTCCATACACCCACCACCCTTTGCATTTATAATTAAAACAAATTTAAATTAAAAATTAAGTTACCTTCAGTGTTAAAAGTAATTGATGTGGAATTCTACTTTTGGTTCAGCACAAAGAGAGATATTGATAGCTTTACAATTAGTAACGAGATATTGGGGTATTAGCGCAGGTAAGTGGCTAAGATAGATTAGCCATTTTACTGCTGTATTGTTCAGTTCAGAGGTACACCATGGAAACAGGCCCTTCGGCCCACTAAGTCCACGCCATGCATCGATCACTCGTTCACACTAGTTCTATGTTATCCCACTTGGCGCTGCTGGCTCAAAGGGCCGAATGGCCTACTCTCTGCACCTATTGTCTATTGTCTATTCTCATCCATTCCCTACACAGTACAGGGAACATTTACAGAGGCTAATTAACATACAAACCTGCACATCTTTGGGATGTGGGATGAAACCGGATGAAACCAGAGCACCCGGCTAAAACCCACATGGCCACAGGGAGAACGTGCAAACTCCACACAGACCGCACCCGAGGTCAGGATTGAACCTGGGTCTCTGGAAGAACTCTACCCACTGCGCCACCGTGCCGCCCTGAATAGAGGGGTTTAATAGAGGCAAAAACAGAAAATGCCACGAATAGGCCGGGCAGCATCTGTGACGTGAAAAACAGAATCAGTGTTTCAGATCAATGATTCTCCATCAGCATTGGCAGCTTTGGCTGCATTTATTCAACAGGGGAACCACTTTCCTGCTGAATGTAGCTGGCATGACTTAACTCTGAAATCAATTTGCACTGAATTGTTACACCAATGGAGTTAGATAACTAGAAATAGACTTCTCAGAGCACCCGGGAGCCCCCCAGAGGAAATCCACGCCCTTCACAGGGGGAACTGCAAACTGCAGGCAGGCAGCATAGCACCCGAGGTCAGGATCGAACCTGGGTCTCTGGCTCTGTGTGGCAGCAGCTCTACCAGCTGTGCAATCATTCTGCCCTAAATTGTTGAATAGGCTCAAGGCTCGCAATGACTGCTCCTTCTACTATTTGTTTGTGCTTGGCTGCCTGGAGGAATCGTTACAAAATTAAAATATCCAGAGGAATTAATTTTGTCCACATGCCTTCGTGTGCTAAAACAACATTGAATCCTCAGGGATTTGTATCCTCTCGGATATCTGGTCTGAATCAAGACTGAGTGTGACTTTCAGCCCAGCATTCCCAATAGTGATCAATGCCATCTAATTTAAAAACCACATGCTCTAATTAGCAGTCTAATCCGGATTTGAACGGTATCACGTTGTGTGTTTGAGGGATATAGTTACTAACTCCACTGCTTAATGATGAGCTTGGCTCATACTCATGGCATGGTGGGGTGGGGGGGGGGGGGGGGGGGGACGCTGAGAACTAAGAGGGACCCAGCATGGGGGCTGTCAAGAAAATGGAGGGACCCGGAGGTGGGGGGTCCCATGAACGAAGATGAGCCATTGGGACTACATTGAACACTTTATAACTGTGTCTGCGCCCTATATGGTGACTCTTTGCATACTTTGTGCATGGTTTGCAAAACAAAGGGTTTCTCTGTGACATGTCACGTGTCGTAATAAAGTATCATTCATTCATTCATTCATTGGCTTTGGTGGCTTTTCATTAAAACCTCATCTGCTGGGCTCATCTGTCACCGTCGCCCTTATGTCTTCATACAACAGAGAGATCCGATGGCTAATCCTAATTTGTTCTTCGAGAACCATCAGCCTCAGTAGTCTCCCATTGTTTTGTGATTATATTCCTATATTCAGTAAACCTGTCGAAAATTAGTAAATTCCACTTGTAATGCACGTTTTAGAGGGAATCTTACGTTTTCAGGGAAGACGGACACAAAATGTTGGTGCAACTCAGCAGCATGGGCAGAATCTCCTGGACTGAAGGCATGAGTGACGTTTTGGATCAAGACCTTTTTTCAGACCGGAAACGTCACCCATTCCTTCTCTCCAGAGATGCTGCCTGTCCCGCTGGGTTACTCCAGCATTTTGTGCCCATCTTCTGTGCAAACCAGCACCTGCAGTTCCTTCCTACACGTCAAGTTTTCACGATTCGTTTCCACAAGGATTGTGGTAGAGATATGCTTCTTATTCTCAGATCGCTGTTAATTAACCCAGTTATTGCATTGCTCCCTGTTGATGCAGTTTTATTCCAGGCCAAGAAAATTATGCCAAGTACTTAGTTTTTAATTCCTCAATTTGGGTTTGCCTTTAATCTTTCTAGAATGCACCTAAAATTTACTGAGGAAAAAGTGAGGCATTTTAACTGTGGATCATTTTGTGGTTTTCATCCCATATTCAAAGCAATTTTGTTGTATGAATCAGTCAAAAATTAAATGATGATGAATTGTCATCTTCAGTCACTTCAGTCATTGAGGACACAAATAAATATTTTGATATTGTTTTACCATGTGTATTAATATCTATTTAAATGTATTGGATTACTAAGGAAGTTTAATATGCAGATGTAGCTTGGATAATAGTTTAATGGGTGTGTTGCTAATTTTCAGCAATTATAGATAAATCAAACGGCTTCAAACAATCGTCATATTTAACCAGCACATAACAAAGCTCTTTGAAGCAGTAGGTTTGATTAACAGCTCTGTTAAGTTTGAAGACACATTTCCTATGTTTTTGTTCGTGGCGAGCTTCAAACGGCAGCTAGTTTAAGAAATCAAGAATAGAAAGCTAATCAGGGACTCATTAGTATTGCCTCATCCTACCATATACAAAGGATATGCAGATGTGTTAGATGGAGCAGGGTGGGAGTATGTTCATTTAAGCATGAAAATCAACACTGATAAACGCTACGAATAAAATCTTTGTCATTGAATGTAAAAATAAAACTGTTGTTCTGTAGACATACGAGATATTTCCTGTCGCTGATTGTTCCACAAGGAAGTTTCAAATGATACCTGCCAACGTGTTAAATGTGACTAAATAAGACAACTCTTCAACCAGCTGAATCTGTCGATAAGCACAAATTGTATTTGGTGAACTGGAAGACTGACACAGTCAGCTTCCATGTGATGTCAGCCTCTTCTGCTATATCTGAAAACAGCTTTCGGGTCAATATACGCCCTGGAGCTGCCACTCTTCCTTACAACAACCACAGAGTTAACCATCTGCTTTGACAATTACATCAAGTTCTTCCATGCTCAAGAGTTCTAGTTTCAATTAGTTTTGTGCAAGGCACTGGTGTCCAACAGGAAGGACAGGCAGGTGAGCCGTCAGTAGTCACTGCTCATGCTGCTTTTAACCAGCTGCTCACAGCAATGTGAGAGAAGCCTCGTTTAATTCACCCTCTCATTTTCTTTCCCCAATGAAGAACTAGATCACTCTTGTTTGGCCTGAACTGACAAAAGCAAATTAGACAAAGTTCCCCGAAGTCATAAAGTCACACCCTGTGGAAACAGGCCCTTCGGCCCAACTTGCCCATGCTGACAAATATGTCCCATCTATACCAGTCCTACGTCCCTCTAAATCTGTCCTATCCATGTACCTTTTTAAATATTTCTTAAAAGTTGCGATAGTACCTACTTCAACTACCTCCTCTGGCTTCATCAGAAGGGTCTCGACCCGAAACATCACGCATTCCTTCTCTCCAGTGATGCTGCCTATCCCACTGAGTTATCCCTCACCTTAGGGGTAACTCTGGATATAATGTGATTATTACTGTTGTTATTGAGGTGAAGATATAAATCAGTTTTAGCCACTACTTATTCAATTGCATTTCCTGCTGGAGTGGGGTGCCGTTGTGTGTGGCTGCTCTGCCTGCAGTCTGTCCTTTCACCCTTTTTTATTTTTATTTTTAGTCCTGTTAAAACAAAATGTTAGTTGGAGGTCTTCTTTTATGTGGTGGGTGGGGGGAGGGGGAGGGGGAAACTTTATTTCCTAGTCCCTACATGGTCGGAGAGGGGGCTTCCCTCCGAGCTGCTTCTTCGCGGCCTACCATCGGACTGGAGCGGTGTTTCCTGTCGGGATCGACCGGGACTACAGCTTTGGCGGCGGCACAGCGCTGGGACACCATCACGGAGCGGGCGATGCCATACCGGGTCGCCGTGCGGCAAGCTCCGGAGTGTTGTCACTGCTGATTCCAACATGCGAGGAGCTGTGGCTGCGGGCATCCGGCCGTGCGCGGCGCTGGATTTAAAACACCGCGGCGCCTGGGATCCGAGATCGCCAGAGTTGGAGCTTCAACCAACGCGGCCTGAGGACTTTGGGTGCCGCGGTCTCCCGGGAGGAAGCGGCCGCTCCAGACATTCCAAGCCGCTGAGGAGTGTTCACCCGACGCCGGAGTTCCATCTTCCCGGCAAGAGGGCCTGAAGCATCGGACTGGCTGCGGAGGCCACAAATAGGCCCCGACCTCTGGTGATCACAGAGGAAGAGGACTGATCTTTTTGATGCCTTTCCCAACAGTGGCAAATTTTGATTCTGTTGTGGGGGGACATTCATGTTGAATTCTATAATGTGTTGTGTCAATTTTATTTTTTTAAATTTTTCTATGAATGTACAGAAACATAATTATTTTGCCTATGTAAAGCACTTTGGTTTCAACGCGAGTTGATTTAAACGTGCTATATAAATACATTCACTTACTTACTCCCCAGCCCGCTCTTGAACAGATTTTTTTCTCCAGATACCCTTCTCACGCCCTTCATGTCCACTCCAAGCTTTTTGTTTCGTTGAGATACAGCACGGAAACAGACCCTTCAGCCCACCCCGTCCGGACCGACCAGCGATCTCCGCACATGAGCACTATCCTACACACTTGGGAACAATTTACAATTTTTATTTTTAACCAAAGCCAACTGAACTACAAAGCTGTTTGTCTTTGGAGTGTGGAAGGAAACAAGAGCACTTGGGAGAAAATCCACGCGGTCACGGGGATAACGTACAAACTCCATACAGACAGCACCCGGGGTCAGGATTGAACCCAGGTCTCTGGCGCTGCAAGGCGACAGCAACTCTACGCCACTGTGCCGCCCATTTCTCATGGTTTGGTGTGGAGGGGCTGGCTGGTGAGGGCTTAAAACTGGTTGAGATTATACCCCAGTCATATTTCAAATTTGCCAACAATAACACCACCACCTCAAAATTGTTGCAAATTGGTCAAACTGTACAAGTGGCATTCAGGTGACTTTAACCGGTCCTGCCTATCATTACCTGTCTAACATTACCTTTGCATCTCTTGACCGAGTGCAAGCTCCAGTGGTGCAAAACCAGCATTATCTCCACCTCCTGTAAATTTACTAATGGCTCATTTAAATTATATGGCTCCCTATTTATTTTGGACTCTTGCCTGATACAAATGAATTGAAATATAAAAGTGTCCTTTTTCCTACCATGAAATTGGTACATAATTAATGAATACCAAACTAAATCCTGTGCCTATGACAGTACAGTCAGCAGTTACCCAGTTTTGACTACTGCCCATACTCAATGTATATACTCAAATTATATCCAAAAGAACAGGACTCAAATCCTGCTGAGCTAACAAAGAGACAGCAAGGTGGGGCAGCGGTAGAGTTGCTGCCTTACAGCGCCAGAGATCCGGGATGAAACCCGACCACGGGTGCTGTCTGTACGGAGTTTGTACGTTCTCCCCGTGACACACTTGGGTTTTCCCTGGATGCTCCGGTTTCCTCCCACACTCCAAAGTCATAAAGGTTTGTAGGTTAATTGGCTTTGGTAAATTGTCCCTAGTGTGCAGGATAATGCTCGTGTAAGGGGTGATCTCTGATCGGCGCTGTCTTGATGGGCTGAAGGGCCTGTTTCTGTGCTGTAAATCTGAAGTCTAATGACAGTAAGTGATAAAGCAATTTCACAAGTCAAACTCTATGTTTCACTGGAGAATCAAATTATAGGAAAGTTAAGGTTTCTTGATCTGACCTCAATTTTTTTTTTAATGATTTATGATTTGGTTTGTTTTATAAGAATTGAGATTTAAAAGAGTAGAATGATTGTATTAGTATCATTGGATCTGCTAGATCCAGCATGCAGAGTCGCCGTGTTCTGGTGCCACTTTGATTGGTAAAATTTAGAGATACAGCTCGGAGACAGGCCCTTCGACGCATCAAGTCCACACCGACCAGCGATCCCCGCACATTAACACTATCCTACACACACTAGGAGCAAATTACATTTACACCAAGCCAATTAACCTACACACCTGTACGTCTTTGGAGTGTGGGAGGAAACCGAAGATCTCGGAGAAAACAGACGGGGAGAACGTACAAGCTCCATACAGACAAACCCGTAGTCGGGATTGAACCCGGGTATCTGACGCTGTAAGCGCTGTAAGGCAGCAACGCAACTGCTGCAGCACCATGCTGCTTAAATGACAGATTATCTGTATTGAAAAAAGACTGCTTAACTTCTTGGGAGTGTTTTCCAAATTAAAACAAAATGGATCAATAATGTTAGCAAGAGAAGAATCCATGCAATTTAATCTTTGGTCATTTTTCTTTCTATTGATAAATTAGGCAAACACTACTCATCAAATTTATGGATATCTTAAAATCACTACTGAAATAAGTTTGAATCGTTTGAGAAAATATCCCGGGTTTACAGCAAGAAATTTTATTTTCAAACAACTTACAATTTAAAGGGATTTATACTGGAAACATGTGCAGTTAAAACACAATGCCTTATCTTTAACTTTGATCAATGGAGTGTCAGCCCAGGAAATGGATGGTCTCATTGATTATAGATAGGTCATGCAGGATCCCAAAGAACGTACATGCTTCACGACCTGCAGCAGATTGAAAGCCAAGCTCATTATATACATTGTTCAGATGGTGGTAGGATAAGAGTCAGAGGGTGGCAGTGTAGTTGTTTTCCAGATTGCAGGCCTGTAACCAGCATTTGTTGCAAGTATCGGTGTTGGGTCCACTGTTGTGTGTCATCTATATGAATAGTTTGAATGCAGACAGCACAAAACTTGGAGATATGGTGGACCGTGAAAAGGTTGTGTACGATTACGAAGGGATCTAAATAGTCTGGGGAAACGGGCCAAGGGATGGCAGATGGAATTTCACTTGGACCAGCGCGAGGTGTGATGTTATGGTAAGAACAGGACTTGTACAGTAAATGGCAAGGCCCAGGAGAGTATTGTAGAACAAAGAGGGGTACAGATACATGGTTCCTTGCAAGTGGTGACACGGGTAGACAGGGAGAAGGCGGCATTGGGCACACTTGCCTTCATCGGCCAGAGCATAGAGTACAGTAATTGGCATGTAATGTTACACATTACACTTCAGTTTTAACTAGCATCTGCAGTTCCTTCCTACATATGTAATGTCACAGTTGTACAAGACATTGGTGAGGCCATACTTTATGTATTTTCTGCAGTCCTGGTTGCCCACCTGTAGGAAGGATGCCATTAAACTGGAAAAGTGCAGGAACGATTCCTAGTGACTGGGACTGGACGGCTTGAGTTATAAGGAGAGACTGGATAGGCTGCGAATCTGGAATGCAGGAGGTTCAGGGGTGACTGTATAACATTATGAGGGATGTAGGTAAGGTGGATTGTTATAGTATGTTTCCCCATGGTGCAGGAGTCTAAGACTGGAGGGCATAGCTTTAAGTTTAAGAGGTGAAATATTTAAAAGAGACCCAAGGGGAATCTTTGCCATATGGAGGTGGTTTGGGTATGAAGCAAGTTGCCAAAGGAGGCTGTAGAGGCAGAGCAGTTACAATAACCAACAGACATATATTCAGCTACACGAATAGTAAAGATTTTACAGCGATATGGGTCATGTGGGGCTAGCTCAGATAAGCATCCTGACTTCCATGGACAAGTTGGCTCGAATGGCCTGTTTCCATGCTGTACCACTCTGTAACAAGATCACTGCAGAATTTAGTAACCCACATATTGAGCAAACAATCACAATCTGTTTTGCTTTATTAACCGTTCCTTTGAGTCAGACAAATACATAATGTTTTAAACATTTTCTGTGCTTTTACGACTGAGGGGAAAAAGGCAATGACAAAGAACCTGCTGTGGTACTCAACATTATTTTGGCATTAAAACCAATGTTTAATTTGTTTAATTGATACCATAAATTCTACCCCACTGGTCAAAATCTGTGACAACTTAAGACCTGTGTAATCTCAGTTTTTCTGACGTAAACTGAATCTTCAAATAAGGGATATCAAATGCAATAAAAGAGTTTAAAACACAGTTGTGTAGTGCAGGTTTGTTGTGCATTAGAGGATCAATTATCTCATTATTATGTTGTTGTGCAGAACTGAGACAGCTAAGGAAGAGTTAACAATGGCGCCGGACAACACAAAAGTAAAATATTGCAGTTCCTAGAACGCCGGGATAAAAACAGGAAGATTCGTCGGTTAAACATCTGTGGAAGAAGGAACTAAGCCATTGTTTCAGTTTGTTGAAACTGTAATAGAGAAGGCGAGAGATTTTCCAAAAGGTGCAGAGAGGCAGGGAAATAAATAAAAAATAATTACAAAGGTTTGTACTAGGATGGAAGACAGAAAAGAAGCAGAAGAAGCTGACATTAACCAAGTAAAGAAGGAAAAGACGGGTTCAGGGATGTGAATTGGTGTTCCAGGATCTTTATCGGCATTTATCCCCAGATAAACTTTGGTCGACTGGTGTTGACTAATTGCCCCACAGATGCTGCCTGCCCAAGTATTTGCAACATTCCCTATACTATATTTGCCCCAGACTTCTTATTCCATTAAATCAAATTAATTTCAACATCAAAGTAAAAATGAGACTATCTTGATTTAATAAGCTATTATTTTATTTCCTATCTATAAAAAAAAATCGTTCACATTTCAATCAGACAGTACCAAAAACCGTGTTTCGTTTGACTGGGGAAAGCATTTAACCTAACTCGAGGACAGGGACACTTCAGAATTAGTTTAGACAGTGTTTTTGTATCTTTGCCAAAGATATATTCCATGAATGGAGACGCAGGGGACTGGTGTCCAGAACAAACAAAGTAAACTGCTAGAGGAATTCAACGGGTCAGGCAGCATCAAATGCTAGGACTCACTGAGTTCCTCAGCAGTTTTTTGCTTATATTCTATTAACTTCAATGGAATGTAAAACCACCATTCCACCCAATCAAGTCAATCTTCCAGTTATTAAAGATGCCTCAATTTTACATGTACAACTATTGGTGTAGATCCATAAGCACATTCGATTTTGCAGAAGCAGAGAGGAACAACGAAACAGTGAAATGCACCAAGTCTCTTCCAAGTGAGACAGTTACTCTATTAAATAAAATTTACTTTGCACATATATAAATAAGATTTTCAGAAATTCTGGAGTTCTGGGATGTCCTTGTAGAGCTCAAGAGACTTTGGGTTGGAGAAGGCGCTGTGATGTTTCACGTCCTTGCCGGCGATAACTTGCTTCACCGCCACTTCCACCTTCTTCCCACTGACGGTGTACTATTAAAAAACAACGTCAATGTCAACACTGTTTCTATTGCTTTACAAGTCACCTCCATTTAGGTTTACGAGAATTATCCCGGGGATGATTGGGTTAATGTGTGAAGAGCGTTTGATGACACTGGGACAGTACTCACTGGAGTTTATTGAAACTCATTGAAACTTTTATACCCCTGTCCCACTTAGGAAACCTGAATGGAAACCTCTGGAGACTGCGCCCCACCCAAGGTTTCCATGCGGTTCCCGGAGGTTTTTGTCAGTCTCCCTAATAGAAACATAGAAACATATAAAATAGGTGCAGGAGTAGGCCATTCGGCCCTTCGAGCCTGCACCGCCATTCAATGTGATCATGGCTGATCATCCAACTCAGTATCCCGTACCTGCCTTCTCTCCATACCCCCTGATCCCTTTAGCCACAAGTGCCACATCTACATCTACTGGCCTCAACTACCTTCTGTGGCAGAGAATTCCAGAGACTCACCACTCTCTGTGTAAAGAATGTTTTCCTCATTTCGGTCCTAAAGGAATTCCCCCTTATCCTTAGACTGTGACCCCTTGTTCTGGACTCCCCCAACATCGGGAACAATCTTCCAGCATCTAGCTTGTCCAACCCCTTAAGAATTTTGTAAGTTTCTATAAGATCCCCCCTTAATCTTCTAAATTCCAGCGAGTACAAGCCGAGTCTATCCAATCTTTCCTCATATGAAAGTCCTGACATCCCAGGAATCAGTCTGGTGAATCTTCTCTGTACCCCCTCTATGGCAAGGATGTCTTTCCTCAGATTTGGAGACCAAAACTGTACGCAATACTCCAGGTGTGGCCTCACCAAAACCCTGTACAATTGCAGTAGAACCTCCCTGCTCCTATACTCAAATCCTTTCGCTATGAATGCTAACATACCATTTGCTTTCTTCACTGCCTGCTGCACCTGCATGCCTACTTTCAATGACTGGTGTACCATGACACCCAGGTCTCGTTGCATCTCCCCCTTTCCTAATCTGCCACCATTCAGATAATAGTCTACCCTCATGTTTTTGCCACCAAAGTGGATAACCTCACATTTATCCACATTATACTGCATCTGCAATGCATCTGCCCATTCACTCAGCCTATCCAAATCACCCTGCAGCCTCCAAGCATCCTCCTCATACCTAACTATACCCCCCAGCTTGGTATCATCTGCAAATTTGGAGATGTTGCATTGAATTCCCTCGTCCAAATCATTAATATATATTGTAAATAGCTGGGGTCCCAGCACTGAGCCTTGCGGCACCCCACTAGTCACTGCCTGCCATTCTGAAAAGGACCCGTTTACTCCTACCCTTTGCCTCCTGTCTGCTAGCCAGTTCTCTATCCACATCAATACTGAACCCCCAATACCGTGTGCTTTAAGTTTGTATGCTAATCTCTTATGCGGGACCTTGTCGAAAGCCTTCTGAAAGTCTAGATATAACACATCCACTGGTTCTCCCTTATCCACTCTACTAGTTACATCCTCGAAAAATTCTATCAGATTTGTCAGACATGATTTACCTTTCGTAAATCCATGCTGACTTTGTCCAATGATTTCACCACTTTCCAAATGCACTGCTATCCCATCTTTAATAACTGACTCTAGCAGTTTCCCCACTACCGATGTTAGACTAACTGGTCTGTAATTCCCCGCTTTCACTCTCCCTCCTTTTTTAAAAAGTGGGGTTACATTAGCTATCCTCCAATCCTCAGGAACTACTCCAGAATCTAAGGAATTTTGAAAAATTATCACTAATGCATCCACTATTTCTGTGGCTACCTCCTTGAGTACTCTGGGATGCAGACTATCTGGCCCTGGGGATTTATCGGCCTTCAATCCGTTCAATTTACCCAACACCACCTCCCGGCTAACCTGGATTTCACTCAGTTCCTCCATCTTATTTGACCCCTGTTCCACTGCTATTTCTGGCAGATTATTTATGTCTTCCTTACTGAAGACAGAACCAAAGTAGTTATTCAATTGGTCTGCCATGTCCTTGTTCCCCATGATCAATTCACCTGTTTCTGACTGCAAGGGACCAACATTTGTTTTAACTAGTCTCTTTCTCTTCACATATCTATAAAAACTTTTGCCGTTAGTTTTTATGTTCCCTGCCAGTTTCCTTTCATAATCTATTTTCCCTTTCCTAATTAAGCCCTTTGTCCTCCTCTGCTGGATTCTGAATTTCTCCCAGTTCTCCCAGGCTGCTTTTTCTGGCAAATTTGTATGCCTCATCTTTTGTTTTTATACTATCCCTGATTTCCCTTGTTATCCATGGATGCACCACCTTCCCCGATTTATTATTTTGCCTCCCCGATTTATTCTTTTGCCTATTAATTTTGCCGATTTATTCTTTTGCCTATTAATGGCCTAAAGTGGTTTCGGTTTTAAAAATCGGTAATTTTTCAGTCGAAGCCGGTTGCGACGCTAGTTGAAGGTGGTTGCCGGATGACAAAAACCTCCGGGAACCGCAAGGAAACCTTGGGTGGGACGCAAAGTCTCCAGAGGTTTCGTTCAGGTTTCCTAAGTGGGACGGGCATTAGAATAGCGATGGGCCTGGATCGAGAGGATGCGGAGAGGATGCTTCCACAAGTGGGAGAGTCTAGGACAGATGGTATAGCCTCGGAAAAAAATGATGCACCTTGAGAAAGTTGAGGAGGAATGTTGCTCTTTTGCACTCATTGTATTTATTGTTGCATTTACAGAAAACATTTGGATCTTTAATGGAATTAATTAAGTGCATAAAGCAGATGGGATGGAAACTCTACTTCCAATAATTCTACATGATAGTTCACGTTGATATATGAGAAAATTGTGACTTCGCAAAGGACAAAAAAAAAAACCAGATAGTTTGCTTGAGAATGTGAACAGATATAACAAAAGTGCAGCAACTTACAGGAATGTCTTTCGTCTCCAGTATAAAGGCAGGAACGTGTCTCGCGGACAAAGCCTTTCGGATGGCACTTCTCACCCTCATCACCAGGTCGACTGTGAAGACCTGATTGGAGGCCATTTTCAAGAACAGGATGACTCTTTCCTCACCGTCCTTGTTGTACTGTGGAACGCATAGACTGTCCGCAACCTCCTCAAAAGCTTCAACTGCACGACAAAATATCACAAGTGGCTTTCAGAAAGAGAGCAAAAACAATCCGCTTGCTCTCACATGGACCTCCCAATACATCCCACTAACATTTCAATGGATAAATCTGCTGCAGTTTTGCCGAACTTCAATTTTTATGTTATTGCGACGCAAAAATAACTCTGCGAATGTTCTTAAGACTAGATCTCGTCCCAAAATGGTGTCTGGTCCATTCCCTCTACAGATGCTGTGTGTGGGAAGGAACTGCAGATGCTGGTTTACACAAAAGATAGACACAAAATGCTGGAGTAACTCAGCGGGTCAGTCTGCATCTCCGGAGAAAAGGAAAAGGTGAAAAGGCTAAACATCTCAATGGATCTGCACACTTTAAAGCTTACCGATGTGATAGATTTCAGAGCTTCCAAATCTCACTCCGTTTGGATTCAAGGTGCCATCACTGCAGAAAGAAGAAACATATTTGAGCAATACAACTTCAAAAAATAAACAGACCACTGAGCACCTTATAGAATGGGGTTAAATGATGAAACACACATCATGACTGCCTTCTACAGTTCAAAACATATGGAAGTGAAGGTGCTACAGCGCCGAAACAGGCCCTTCGGCCCACCGAGTCCGCACTGACCAGCAATCCCCCTACAGGAGCACTTTCCTACTAACCAAGGACAATTTACAATTTGTGCTGAAGAAAATTAATCTACAAACCTGCACGTCTTTGGAATGTGGGAGGAAACTGGAGCACCCAGAGAAAACCCATGTGGTCACAGGGAGAACGTGCAAACTCCATGCTGACAGCGCACGTAGATAGGATCGAACGCGGGTCTCTGATGCTGCAACTCTACTGCTGCGCCACCGTTATTCATTATTTTAGAACGAATGACGAATTCATAAACCTCCAATCTATTACAGTCATGAGAAGTTAATCCACGGAAATCCTTTATACTCAAAAGAATTCTGACATAATGTCCAACACTTGAAACGTTGACTGTTTCATTTCCACTAAGGAGTCTATTCTGTTTTCAATAACCTCAAACAACAACAGTTTAGTTTATTGTCAATTAATAAGAAGGCACAGTAAAAGGAGGCATGGTGCTTGTGATGGGACTGTGGTTAAACTACCGAGCTGGGGAATCCCCAGCATTGTGACCAACATTCCGGAGGCTCCACCATGGAAGATGGAGTTTAAACTCAAATCAGTGAATCTGTGGAATTCATTGCCACAGACGGCTGTGGAGCCCAAGTCATTGGGTATTTTTAATGAGGAGTTTGATGGGTTCTTGATTAGTATCAAAGATTATGGGGAAAAGGCAGGAGAATGGGGTTGAGAGAGAAATATAGATCAGCCACGATCCAATGGCGGCGTAGACTTGAGGGGCGAAATAGCCTAATTCTGCTCTTTATGTTAACATGGATTTTTAAAAATATCTTTAGTGACCATGACATTGTTTATGTCGTAAAACTGCCATTTGCACCTTGTTTTCTGATGTGACACCAGACGTCGACAGGTATGTCACTCTTAAATGTCCTCTGAAGTGATCAAATATCCCCCAAAAATGAATAAAGTGCTGCCTTTCTAAGGTAACCAGGGTATCAGTGGGATGCTGGCAATGGAACAATTCTTTAATCCTTAAATTCACTTTAAGGCATTTGTCATGTTAAGATCATAATGGGCCTGTCCCACTGTACGAGCTAGTTCAAGAGTTCTCCCGAGTTTGCCTTGATTTGAACTCAGATTTACGGTATGGTACGGTAGGTACTCTGGGCACTCGTTGACATATTTCAACATGATGAAAAATCTTCACGAACCTTCCCGAGCTTACCGCGTATCCTGAGTACCTGCCATTAGCGTTACGAGCCGCTAAGAGACGTCCCGAGCTCCGACGTACCCGCTACGTTCATCCTACCTGCTTCCACGAGTTTGATTTTTTTTTTTTAACTCGGGAGAGCTCTTGAATGTGCTCGTACAGTGGGACAGCCCCAACAGATATGCGATTGAATGATGAAAGAAGGCCTTCCAAAGCCCCCTACCTCACTGCAGTTGCTGCCTAACCTGCATTTTGTAAGCTGGTGGGTCAAGAGTTAAACATCCCAGAATTGCACTGAGGTCAGATGCTCAAGTACAATGTATCGCTACAATTCTAAAGCTACAATTCTGGGTTTAAAATACACATAATCATAGAATTTGACAATGCATCAATCATATTGTACTGAAGAGAATAAGAACTGGGAAGTGAATTGAGCACACCTAATGCAATTCTATTTTAAGTTTGAACACAGGCCCTTCAGCCTATCGAGTCCACACCGACCATCAATCACCTGTTCCCACTAGTTCTGTTCTCCTATTTTCATATGCCTACACACTCCCTACACACTCCCTACACACGAGGGTGATTTACAGAGACCAATTTACCGACAAACCCGCATATCTTTGGGATGTGGGAAGAAACCAGAGCACTCGGAGGAAACCCATGCGATCACAGGGAGAACATGCAAGCTCCACACAGACAGCACCCGAGGTCAGGATCAAACCCAAGTCTCTGGTGCTCCACAAGCTGCCCCATTGTGCTGACAATGTATAACCAAAGAAATAGGCATGAAAATCATGTTTAACCCACCATGTTTAACCATGTATCCTTGCAATGTCCAGATAAGGATTATATCTTCCATCATCCTTTTTACCATTTAATTTCTAATGCTGTCCATCCAATCTTTACGTTTGTTCCAATCTTTGCCCCCCCCCCACCTTCTCCGTACCTTAAAGCTTGTTTTAATCTCCAACCATTTCCATTTCTGATGGAGAGGTTATGTTTTGAAGCATTGATTTTGTTCCTGACAGCACTTCCTGATAACATGATATGCATCTCCATGAACTGTCCTGAGACTCTAGTACATTTACGGGCAGGAACGAACATCAGAAAGCTGGTGAGATGCCGTTTTTAAAATTCTAACATGGTCAAAATCTGGGCATGCTTCTGTGATGTTTCAATCAAAATATTTGGGAATTAACCTACAAATTGTTTAGTTTGGTTTAGTTCAGAGATACTGCTTGGAAAACAGGCCCTTCTTCCCGCCGAGTCCACAACAACCAACGACCATCCGCGCACTAGTTCTATGATATCCCTGTTTTGCATCCTACACACAGGGGCAATTTACAGAAGCTGATTAACCTACAGACCCACACGTCTTTAGGATGTGGGCAGAAACAAGAGAATCCCGAGGAAAAACTCACGTGGTCACAGGGAGAACGTGCAAACTCCAAACAGACATCGCCCGTAGTTAGGATCGAACCCGGGTCTCTGGTGCTGTGAGGCAGCAGATCTACCACTGCACCACTGTGTATTGAAACTAAATACAGGAGAGAGAGGAAAGGAAAATTTCCCGTGGCACGGTGGCGCAGCGTTAGAGTTTAATGAAAATGGAGACACGGGTTCGATCCCGACTACGGGTGCTGTCTGTACGGAGTTTGTACCATCATCTGCGTGGGTTTTCTCCGAGATCTCCCGTTTCCTCCCACACTCCAAAGACGTACAGGTATGTAGGTTAATTGCCTTGGGTTTGTATACTTGGTATATGTGTAAATTGTCCCTAGTGTGTGTAGGCTTGTGATAATGTGCGGGGATCGCTGGTCGGTGCAGACCCGGTGGGCCGAAAGGCCCGTTTCTGCGCCGCATCTCTAAACTAAACTAAACTGAAACCTGCATAGACTCAGCCAAATTGATATATTGTCAGAGACCAAATCGATAGTGATGACTGGTTTTAGCAGATTTTTATCCTTTTACAGAGTTAGATTAAGGATATCCTGATGACCATTCCAATTGCAGATTGGATTAAATAAGACCTTAAAAACCTGTCGTAATTTAATTGTGTCCATCTCTCCCACGTTGCAGGTATTCTGCCTCATTTGTGTTTTTTTGAAAGGGAATGCTTGCCATTGAGCTGACAATAGCATTCAATCCATTGTTTTCCATTGTTTAATAAGTCTTATATCCTGAAGGAATATTTTCCAGTGCAGAACGTTTTATAACATAAATCAGAGCAAAATAAAATCAACTTTTCAAGAAGTTATATAATTTTGGTACAGACAACCGTAAAAATGTATTATTAATAAAGAAAGTGATAAACCAAACCATCTGTGCCCACGCTCAAATTCCAAATGTAGCTCTTGATAATTGTTTGAGCCGTATAGACACATACAGTAGACACAGGGACTTTGACCCACTCTGTCCATTGCTGATAGCTTTGCCCATTGACAGGAATCCTTTGCCCACATTATGTCCATATCCTTCAATGCTTTGCCTGTTCAAACACCTGTCTAAATGTCTCCTAAATGTCCTAATTGTATCTGATTCCAACACCAATGGGCACAGTGGCGCAGCGGTAGAGTTGCTGCCTTACGGCGCATGCAGTTCCAGAGACCCGGGTTTGATCCTGAGTACGAGTGCTGTCTGTACGGAATTTGTACGATCTTCCCCTGTGACCGTGTGGGTTTTCTCCGAGATCTTCGGTTTCCTCCGACACTCCAAAGACGTACCGGATTGTAGGTGAATTGGCTTGGTTAAAGTGTAAATTGTCCCTAGTGTGTGTGGGATAGTGTTAATGTGCGGGGATCACTGGTCGGCCAGGACTTGGTGGGCCGAAGGGCCTGTTTCCGCGCTGTATCTCTAAACTAAACTAAATCTCTTCAGGCAGGTATCTATTTGTCAGATATCAACCATTCTCTTTGGCAAATTCTTTCACCTCAAATCCCCTTTAAAACTCCTTGCTCTCACCTTAAACCCGTGCCATTTTGCTTTCGGTGCAATGATTACACAAATAAGATTTTGATTATCCACCTTATCTACATCTCACAATCTATTGGGTGGCCCCTCCATCTCCTTCCGTCCAGCGAAACCAAGCACATTCTATCAAATATCTCCCCAGTGGCACAATGGTAGAGCTGCTGCCTCACAGCGCCAGAGGCTCGGTTTCTGACTACAGGTCCTGTCTGTACGGAATTTGAACGTTCTCCCTGTGACTGTGTGGGTTTTCTCCAGGTGCTCCGGTTTCCACCCACATCCCAAAGACGTGCAGTTTTGTAGGATAAATGGCCCTCTGTAAATTGTCCCTAGTGGCATTTTTTTGATAACTAATGTGAACGGGTGATGAATGGTCGGTTTGGACTCGATGGGCCGAAGGGCCTGTTTCCGTGCTTTATCTCGAAACTAAGTTAATATCTAAACTCTTCCAATCCTGGTAACACCTTGGCAAATCTCCTCTACATTGTCTCCAGTACAATCACACCCTTCCGATGGCGTAGCAATCAGAACTGTGCACAATATTCATTCCAAGGGCAGCCTAACTAGTATTTTGTAAAGTTGCAACATAGCATTCCAACTGTGCTTACCACCCTGCTCTATGATGGTAGCAGGCCACAAGTAGTCTTTACGACCCTATCTACCCATGTTGCCACATTCAGAGAGCAATGGACTTGAACTATAAGATCCCTGTGTTCATCCACATTCCCTTTTTACTGTATATGACCTACCCAAATTTGACTTCCCAAAATTCATCCACTTGCATTTGTTGGGATTACATTGTAATCATGTATAGTTTAGAGGTACTGCGCGGAAACAGACCCTTTGTCCCACCGAGTTCGCACCGACCAGCGATCCCCGCACATTAACACTATCCTACTCACACTAGGGGCAATTTACACTTATACCAAGTCAATTAACCTACAAACCTGTACGCCTTTGGAGTGTGGGAGGGAACCGAAGATCTCGGAGAAAACCCATGCAGTCACGGGGAGAACGTACAAACTCCGCACAGACAGCACCCGCAGTGGGGATCGCACCCGTGTCTCTGGCGCTGCAAGGGCTGTAAGGCAGCAATGCTACCGCTGCACCACTATCTGTCAACACTCTGCCCAACTATCCATTTGATGTCTTCTGCAGCCATAGACAACCTTCCACCTCCACGTCCCACCCCTCAGTGACCAACGATCCCGCAGTTGCTGCCTGTTCCGTTAACACCAATCACCTGGTGACAGCTTGATGAAAATGTTATTGAAGCTTTCCCCAATGTAGACACACCTTGATATCATTTGTTTAAATGTGTGCACCACTGTAAATATACACACAGAGAGGAATAACAGTTTTAATTTCTCAAACCTACCTTCTGCCCAGCATCACGATCCCTCCAGTTTTGGGGTTTATTTTTGCGTAGTCACCATGTGCCCACACACCTAGGTTTGAACATCAATAATAGTTAACACAGCTAAAGCAGTCGATGCACTTCTCATACAAACGTTTATTGCGATTGTAGAATATTGACTGGGACTTCCTTAGCGTTAGTTCCTTAGATGGGGCAGGATTTGTTAGGTGCATCCAGAAGCATTTCTTGAAATAAGTATATGAGTAACTGGGGAAGGGTGCTATATTAAACCAGGGAATATGTGTGGTGAAGTGATCACCATTTCAAGGGCTGGGAAGGGGATATTTTGGGAGCCATTATCATAATTGCTTAAGTTGTAATATCTTTACAGATAAAGATTAGACTAGCCCTCAGATGAAAGCACTAAATTGGAGCAAGGCTAACCACAACTGTATTAGGCAAGATCCGGAGCAAGGTGATTAGGAGTGGCTGTCTGAGGGCAAATCTGCATCTGACACGTAGGAAGCTTTTAAAGGCAATTTGTCCAGAATTCAGAATCAGCAAGTTCCCACGAGGAACAGAGACAAGGGTGGCCAGATTCAGAAACCTTGTATGACAAGAGATGTTGTAAGTTAAGTCAAAAAGAATGAGGAAGCAGATGTAAGGTTTAGGAAGCTGAAGTCAGGCAAGGCCCCTTGAGGAGTGTATGAAAGCAGGAAAAAACTTAGACAAGGAATTAATGGACCGAAGGAGCCGTGAAATGACCTTGGTAAATCGGATTAAGGCGAATTTGAAGGCATTTCATACATTTATTAGAAGCAAGGGGGCAGCTTGAGAGGGTAATGTCCGTTCGAGGACAAAGGACGAAATATCTGTCTGGGCAAGGTCCTAGAAAAGTCCTTAGCATCGGTAGTCACCAGGGAGAAGGACATAGAAGATGGTGAGATTAGAGAGAGGTATATTTACATTCTAGGGCATGTCGATATTAAGAAGGAAAAAGTGTTGCATGTTTTCAGAAAACATCAGATGAATAAGTCCTCAGGAGCTGGGATCTATCCCAGGATACTGAAGGAAGCAAGGGAGGAGATTGACAGAAATCTCTGTGTCTTCTTTTACCATGGACGAGGAACCGATCAGTCTGAAGAAGGGTTTCGGCCCGAAACGTTACCTATCTCCTTCACTCCATAGATGCTGCTGCACCCGCTGAGTTTCTCCAGCATTTTGTGTACCATGGAATAGAGGGATATGGACCGTTAACAGACAGGTGAGATTAGATTACATTGGCACTTGGTTGGCACAGACATTGTGGGCCAAAGGGCCTGTTCCTGTGCTGAACTGTTCAATGTTCTTTGCAAATGCATTACTTCTGAACATTATCCTCATATTAATTTTGATTGCAAAAGAATATATTGTGTATTCAGTTAGACAACTTCACTGTTCCTCTTCAAACCAATTAAAGAAAGAAAACCAACAGTCTGCATCTGGTTTCATTTTCTTTTAAAGGGCAATCATATAATATTTAATTTTAAAGGATATTAGATTATATCACCAGTAAAATATTCACATGCGATTTAAGATTTATATTTGACAAAATTGTGTATGATTTATTCTGTGTCGTCTGTTTCCTATCAAGGATGTTTAAACATTATTTAGTGAAGATAGATTGCTGCAAATGACAAAATAAGCCATTCTCAAGCTTTATTTATGTGCTTGGAAGCTGCAATGAGAAACAACAATGAGGCTGCCAATGCTCACTGCAATAGAGAGGAAATCAGACAGTACTTTGGGAGTGTGCTTTGATCAGACAGTACTTTGCAAAGTGAAATGTGGAAACAGGAGGTTGCTGTTCGTAATTCCCCAATTCTTTGCAATATTAATATGCATACTTTGTTGGAATCCGTGAATCAGTGAAAACTTAACATCTAGGAAGTAGAGTCATAGAATGATACAGCAAGAAAACCGGCCCACCAGCCCAACATGCCCAAGCTAATCCCACCTGCCGACATTTCACCCATGTCCCTCAACCTGTCCTATCCATGTACCTGTCGAAATGCGATTTAAATGTTGTCATATTACCTGCCCCAACTACCTCCTCTGGCAAATTCTATAATTTAATCTAATATTTTGCTACAATTTCAATATCAGGTCCATAACAGGGGAAGAGATGGCCCATGGCGTTTTATTGTTGAGGTATGATGTCGTTTAGTTCAAGAACTTGGTAGTTGGAGAAAAGTAGGTGTTCCTGAGCCTGGTGGTGTTGGGTTTCAGGCCTCTATACATCCTTCCTGAAGGAAAGAGAGAGAAGAGAGCATGGCTCCGATGGTGGGGATTCCAGATGGCACCTTGAGGCTGCACGTCATGCAGATGCTTTTCATAAGCGATAGGAGTAGAATTCGGCCCATCAAGTCTACTCCCCCACTCAATCATGGCTGGTCTATCTTTCCCTCTCCAGCCCATTCTCCTGCCTTCTCCCCGTAACCCCTGACAATTTGAGTAATGGAGGGGAGGGATGAGCCCGTGGTGGACCAGGCTGTGTCCACACTCCCTGCATCCTCTTGCATTTCTGTGTGTTGGAGTTGCCATGATGCCACCAGTCAGGATACTTTTAACAGTACACCTGCAAAGGTTTGCTAAGAGTATTCAAGACATAACCTCTTTAAATGTCTAAGGAATTGGATGCACTGGCATGCCTTCATTATCAATGTATCTATGTACAGGGCCCAGGAAAGGCTATTCAAGACGTTAAGGCTCAAGAATAGGCAGTTGCTAATTATTTCATCGAGGTTTCATTATTTAGTTCAAGATTTGGACCATGTACTCAATATGATGCTTCACGTGAAGATGGTTCCCATATTGTACTGGTGCAGAGCAGCAATCACGTACATGACAAATAACACTTGCACTCAATGGGCAATCTTTCCATTGGTTGAGGCTTACGCGGCTTAACTTATATGTTAATGGAAATGGAGGGTCTTATTGTAAGGCTAACACATAACAAGCATCAATTATATTCCAATATTATAATACAATATTACAATATTATATTTGCAATACTGATATGGCGCAACACATGCATTCTAAATATTATATATATATTAATATTAGTGTGTGTGTGTGCGTGAGAGCACGAGCGTGCCTGTGAGTGCGTGAGAGCGCATGCACGTGATAGTGTGCGTGAGAGCGCACTCGTTTGTTTGTGTGCGTGCATGTGAGCAATTTTGGAGTGAGTGTGTATTAAATTTATAATTATTCAACTGCCATTTGATATGCTTTATAATCAACAGTGTGGATTGAATTCTTGTTTAACCAAAGTACCATCAGACATGCTCAATAAATCCTAAGCACTTGTAATTCTAATAACTCTTCTAATTGATTGCACCATTATAGGCATGGCAATAAGTGGTTGTTTCATTCTGCTAGAATTGGACCAAGCAGGATTGCACTCATTTTGCAAATAAAGTATTGTCATCATGGGCAAAACTCAGCAACTCAGCAGGGAGACTGCAGTCAATAGGATAACCGGAGATTGGGCCAAAACAGATTTGGTGCAAGGACACGCAAAAGCAATGGCTTTGATATTACAGATGATTCTGGGATCAGCTACAAGAAAAAAACATATCTTGCAAACAAATTAGCACCATTTAGAGACATCAAAAGACTGGGCCCTATGTAATATGTTGGTGGCTAATGTTCCTTCACATGAATGACTACAATCTCTCTCCCTGATACCCAGCATAAGCAGCAGACAAGATGGCCACCTATCAATGTTGGACGAGCGTGATTAAAATCTAATGCTCGGGATGTTGCCCTTTGAGATCACAGTGATCTACCAGTTCACAAATCCTACCAGTGAATTTGGGATGATTTTGCAGTGCCAACACTGGTGGCACTTCCCAATTGTGGGTTGGCATAGTTTAGAGACACAGCGCAGAAACAGGCCCTTAGGCTGCACTGACCAGCAATCCCTGCACATTAGCACAATCCTACACACTAGGGACAATTTATAATTTTACCAAAGCCAATTAACCTACAAATCTGTATGTCTTTGAAGTGTGGGAGGAAATCGGAGCTGCCTGAGAACATGCATGCAAGTCATGGGGAGAACGTACAAACTCCATACAGACAAAATCCATAGTCAGGATCGAACCCGGGTCTCGGGCGCTGTCAGGCAGCAACTTTCCTGCTGCGCCACCGTGCCGCCCAGATCTGGAGAAGGGTTTTCACGTCCTCTAGATTAACACTCTAGCGTTTAAAGAAATAAGCGGAAGTATTAAAATGAGGACAATTGAGGAGAGAGAAGCACAGCTACCATTCTTATCTGGTCTGGCCCAAGTATGATGCCTGACCCACCAATAGTGTTGACTCTTAATTGTTCCCCTGCTCCCCCCACCCCCTCACTGCAGGGGCAATTACGATAGACAAAAATGAACAACCTGATCCCCTAAATGAATAAATATACAAAAAAACAAAGAAGCATTAGTGCAATGACTCAGCTATATACCATCCCAGTCTCCTCTGGAATAGGCTCTGTGATTGATCAAGCAATGAAATTGTCATCTAGAACATAGAATGATGGTGAGGATTATTTAGCTGTCAGAGGAGGTAGTTGAAGCAGATGCAATAACAACATTCAAGAGATATTCAGACAGGTATATGGATAGGAAAAGTTTTGAGAGATATGGGCCAAATATGGGGCAATTGGGACTTGTGTAGGTGAGACATCTTGGTTGACATGGGTGAGTTGGGCTGAAGGGCTTGTGTCCTTGCTGTATGACTCCACAACACTATTTGGGATGGGCAACATTGAGAAATATCTTCCCTTCTCAGTTGACCGAATCCCAAGATAAAAGAAGACCGCATTCAATGGTCAGTGATGCTCCACGCACTTTATTTGTAACAGTGGCACATTGAAATGGATGCCCGATATACCTCTTGTTAAGGCAGAATGGCACAGCAACTCCATGAGAGGGTGAATGATGGTAAATCTTCCTGTGACATACAGGAAGGAGTCAAGTGACAAATAAAATGTCTCTAACGCTCCCAGCAACGCTTTCCACTCTCCAGATGGCAGAGGCAAGGTCACAAACTTACAGCAAGCAATTTCCAGAAGGACAGAACAAAACGCTTTAAGGGCAGCCTCAAATCATCCTTCAAAATAGTGCAACATCCTTAGCAACTGCTTGCAATTCCTGATTCATGCACCTGGAAGGTCTGAGCTCTTTGAGTCTTTATTCGAGGAGCACAAAGAGGCCAAATACAGAGGAAGCATAATGCCATAACCTGCTAACATCTACCTGTGGTGGCATGTGAGGCTCTTTGGGTGACAGAGTGGCACAGCTGGTAGAGCTGCAAGTTTCTGTGCTGTGCTTGCAGTTTCAAGCACAGGGCAGGCCAAGCCAAACAGCTCATTGCACCCTGTGTCAGCGACCAGGGTTCGATCCTCACCTTGGGTGCTACTTGTGTGGAGTTTGCACGTTCTCTCTGTGACCCATGGTTTCCTCCCATATCCCAAAGACATGTGGGTTAACTAGCCTCTGGAATATGACCCTACTGTGCAGGGAGTGGATATGAAAGTGGAGTAACCCAGAACTGAAGTGATCGATGGTTGGCGTGCACTGGGGTGGGCTGAAGGTCCTGTTTCCATGCTGTATCTTTCAATTAATCACTCCACAACGCAGGGAAAGTCATGGAAGCAAATTATTTTCAACCCTGAGAGACTGCGTTTGAATAAGAACAAGGCAATGGCCCCAGAAAAAAGAAAATCACAAGAAGCTGAGGAAAAATATTTGGGCATTTTTTCTTCCTCTGCATGACAAGGCTACTTATTGTGATAATACTATAATCAGCCCGATTACAGTATCTGCCTGATATTATAGCAGAATGACCAGATGATGATTGGATGATCTTCCCATCTAACATGTCCGTGATCATTCTGCCACAAGTGACTGGAATTGACTTTATGCACAGAACATATATATAACTATCCTTCACTCCCTGCACAGTTCCCGGATCATTTGCCCAGCATTTTTCGGAGAACCTGCTGATGTTCATGTTTATTCAGTGCTGAGTAAATTGATCGTGTCTGCTGAAATGCCTCAGTTCTCCAGTTAGAATATAAGCACTTTCACCGAGCACAACATGCTCTGGGCACAAAGCGTTCCATTTAAACAAACAAGATCGTGTTTTAAACTGTTGTTCCATCTCAGTCCTGCTAATTACATCAGAAGTTGGCATGGGGCAGGTGGGTATATTTCGATTTAGTACATTTGCAACATCGTGAACAACTGTTCAAATGTCAAGGCCATGGAGCCTCCGAACCGTAATCCCACATTGATTTTAAGCCTAGTGAACCTCCAGCCATGAGTTGCAATAGCTCAGAGCACACCAGCATAAGATCATAAGTGATAGGGGGTGGAAGATTGAAACCTTCACGCGGTCCGCCCTGTTTCGACGAATGCAATCAACCTGGTGTGCACAATCAAATAAGATCAAATAGAACAAGTTGTCCTGCAACTTTAGGCTGTGCACGCCACACGCAAGAAGATGAAGATAAGTGATAGGAGCAGAATTATGCCATTCGGCCCATGAAGTCCACTCCACCATTCAATTATGGCTGATCTATCTCTCCCTTCTTCCTCACCCATTCTCCTGCCTTCTCCCCAAAACTTCTGACATCCGTACTAATCAAGAATCTATCTCTGCCTTAAATATATCCACTGACTTGGCCTCCACAGCCTTCTGCGGCAAAGAATTCCACAGATTCACCACCCTCTGACTAAAGAAATTCCTCCTCATCTCCTTCCGTAAAGAGGGTCCTTTTATTCTGAGGCTATAACCTCTAATCCTAGACTCTCCCACTAGTAGAAACATCCTCCCCACATCCACTCTATCCAAGCCTTTCACTATTCTGTACGTCTACACTATTCTGAGGTCCCCCCTCATTCTTCTAAACTCCAGCGAGTAGAGGCCCAGTGCCGTCAAACGTTCATCGTGTGTAAACCTCCTAATTCCTGGGATCACAGTTGTTCACAGTGAAGGAGTAGCAGAGTTTCCGCTGTGTTAAACCGTTCAGCTCATACCTGCAAATTTAGCAAAGTACGCCTTGTGATATTTGCTGCCACTCTCATCGTTCCAGAAGCACGTTGGTTGACAAGGAAGCGGTTTGGTGCACACCAGCTCTCCACTTTCACCCCACAGAACTTGTCCTAGAGTAGAAACAAAACAATGTCAATGTTCCCACGACTGTTATTGCTTTGCTTTGATGGAAACTTCTTTATAGGTTGTGTAGAAAGGGGCTGCAGATGCTGGTTTAAACCGAAGATAGGCACAAATTGCTGGAGTAACTCAGCGGGACAGGCAGCATCGCCAGAGAGAAGGAACGGGTCTGAAGAAGGGTCTCGACCTGAAATGTCATCCATTCCTTCTCTCCAGAGATGCTGCCTGTCCCGCTGAGTTACTCCAGCATTGTGTGTTTATCTCCTTTATAGATTGTTTCATACTGTTTGCAAATGATCATTAACTTCTCCACAAGAACAATTAATTAGCATTGTGGCAATCATGTACACTTTATTACTTAAAAGCTACACAGCATTATAATTAATTTAATTTTGTCACGGTTTAGGTTCATTATTGTCACGTGTACTAAGGTACAGCTAAAAGTTTTTTTTTTGCATCCAAACAGATCGATTAATACCATACATAAATACAATTAAGTTAATCTGATGTATAAAAGATAGAACAAAAGCATTAAAGTTCTGATTGAATTGATTGATTGATTGAAAGATACAGCATGGAAACAGGCCCTTCAGCCCATCGAGTCCACACCGACCATCAATCGCCAGTTCACACTTTTTCTGTCGCACTTTTTTAACCATTCCATACACGCTTGGGGCAATTTATAGAGGCCAATTAACCTACAGTCCGACACATCTTTGGGCTGTGGGCGGAAACCAGAACACCTGGAGGAAAACCACACAGTCACATGGAGAACTTGACAACTCCACAGACACAGCTCCCGGGGCCAGAATTGAACCCAGATCTCTGGCGACATGAGGCAGCGGCTCTACCAGCTGCACCACTGTGCTGCTCCAGCCCTCTCCATACATTTGAGAGGCTGGAAGAACAACAACAAGGTGACTCGGAGAGGAGTGGAGCTGGGAGATGAGGAGGTGAGGACACCAACAAGAAATGGTCCTGAGGAAGCAAGGGTTGCTAAAACTGATTCAAAGAGAGAGAGAAGTAACAGCTTGAATTGGGAGTGGAAGGGAAGGGTGTTAACAATGAGATACGGCTGCATTGGGTGGAATTCCATTCAATGTAGAATCTGTGAACTCACCCCAAGATGTTGGATGGAGTGGTTTGTGAGGAGGAATGTACAGATTTGGCATAATCATGAAGTGCTTCTGTGCAAGGTGCGTGTTAAATATACTGGAGTTTGGAATGGCACTGTTGCTGCATTGATGTATCAAGTTAGGAAACAATGTTCAACACAAGGTTTGTTTTGCAAAGCAAAACTTGGCCCTAAAAATATGTTTATCATCTTCCTACCATTTCTGGATTGACCTGGTTCGTGACTGATGGGAGATATGATTTGGGGAAGATTGTAGAAGCAGGAAGGAAAAAAGGCATTGGTCCTGGACGAGGAACTCCACAGTGAAGGGAAGTTAGGGGAGGTGATTGCTTCACGACCAAGGATGACCAGAAGAAGAGATGGTGCGCTGGAGGCTGGTGAGTAAAAGAGAGGGAGGAATGCAAGACTGTGAGGAACACAAGATAAACGGGAAAAGGGATAATGTTATGGAGGATTTTACAGATCAGGTTGCAGATTTACAGTTCAATCAATGGAGGTGCTGGACACAGGCTGTGAGGGGTAGAATTCATGAGAATGGCGGATAGGTGGAAAGTGCTCGATCATTTGGAGAACAAAGTGGAGATATGGAATGAGAGCGAAGAGATGAATACTGGTACAGAGACATAAATGGAAGAACATTTTCAATATGTGTATGAACATATGGATTAACGTGATGGACGAGCAGATCATAAGTATAAAATCATCCTTTATAAAATCCAAACAGATTATTAAGAAGAGATGTGAAAATGTGCTGACTTTCTTCATTCCAGATCTCCACAGCCATCCCCAGGTTCCTTGCTTGTATCTCTCCTCTGTAGACAGGAATGGTGAAGTTCTGGCCCATGAAACATGAAATGATGTCTGTGCCACCTGCAGGAAATAGAACAAAAACATTTACCATTTTCAACATGGTCTCCCTGAGAGTCTCCGACGGGCGGCGCAGCGATAGAATTGCTGCCTTACAGCGTCAACCACTCGCCGTCAATCCTGACTACGGGTGCTGTCTGTACGGAGTTTGTACGTTCTCCCTGTGACCTCCGGGGGCTCCAGTTTCCTTCCACACTCCAAAGACGTACAGGTTTGTAGGTTAATTGGCTTCAATAAAATTGTAAATTGTCCCGAGTGTGTAGGGTAGTGCCAGTGTATGGGGTGATCGCTGGTCAGCGTGAACTCGGTGTGCCAAAACAGGGCCTGTAAGTCTAAAATAAACTCTAAACAGATGTAAACATTCATGCTACTTTCCTGAAGATAGCGACTAAGTTATACATCTCAATTCCATCTTCTTGTCCATTCTGCATGAATATGTATTTGGAACAAAGTATTGAAAATATATCAAATCTTAATATATTTTTGGGATGTGGCCATAAACATTGTTCATTATAAAAATGCTGCATGTGAGATCTACAAAGAAAGGTAATGGTAAAGGTTCGATTTTCAACTGGACCACCTATACACAGATGTACTTGATGCACCTGAGAAGCAAGATTCCAGCTAGTCGCGGCATGCATATTGCATCTGGCTATTCAACTCATAAAAACTGTTCAGATGAAATGCAAACAACTGAATTGAAATTTTGAAAGAATCTTTTAGGAAAGATTTTATTTCAACCACTTCTAAACATACTTACTGTTAAGAACCACTAATTGCTATAAAGTTCTCTCTCATAGTTAGTTGTATTGACTTGGCATTAGTCTAAGAGATCACAGCAGTGCCAATTTAAAAAGTCTGATGAGGGAAAAATGAAAACAAATTAAGAATGGAGGCCCTGATTAGAAATGTGACTCTAGTGTCTATGAACAAACAGCAGTGCTTGGCTCCTCCAAGGGTAACTTTCCCACAAATTCTAATATATACAAGAATTACATGTAACGATTAAGGATGTGCTCCAAGGTTATATCTGATCCCTGATCCACTGATCTGAAGAATCATATCTTGATCAGTTGGGCAGGCGGACTGAGAAATGGTTGATTGAGTTTTATCACACATAAGTGTGAGTTGTTGCTTTTTGGCAGGACCTTCACGGTGAATGGCAAAGTCCTGTCATGGAACAGAGGGATCTAGGAGTGCACGCACATAGTTCCTTGAAAGTGGCATCACCGGTGGATAGGGTGGTCAAGAAGGCTTTGGGCACGTTGGCCTTTTTCAGTCAGAGTAGTGAGTATAGAAGTTGAGAAGTCCTGTTACAGGTGTACAAGACATTGGTGAGGCCACAGTTTGAGCCACCATGTTATAGGAAAGATGATGTTCAGCTGGAAAAGATGCAGGGAAGATTTGCCAGCACTCAAGGGCCTGAGCTATAGGGAGGTTGAGCAGGCTAGGATGTTATTCCTTGGTGCGCAGGAAGATGAGTGCGATGCTACGGATGTGTATATAATCATGAGGGAAATAGATAGGGTAAATGCACAGAGTTTGTTTACCCAGAATAGGGAAATAAAGAACCACAAGACATAGGTTTAAGATGAGAAGGGAAAGTTTTAATGGGAACCTGAGAAGCAAATATGGAATGAGCTGCCAGAGGATGTAGTTGAGGCAGGTACCATCACAACATTTGGACAGGTACATGGATAGGAAAGGTTTAGAAGGATACAGGCCAAACGCAGGCAGGTGAGAATCGTGTAGATGGGGCATCTTGGTCGGCATGGACAAGTTGGGCTGAAGGGCCTGTTTCCCTGCTGTATGACTCCAAGAAAAGAACAAATGAAGGGAGAAATTCAGGAAGTCACAAAAACAAAACAAAGTGTGGATGTGGTGCAGATAGAAATCAACGTGCCTTCCCCAAAATGTCTCTGACAATATTAGGCATGTGCAGGGCTATAAAAAGAAAATTTTATTTTATCTTGGTAATCAATACAACTGCCCTTGAGCGTTTCATTAAATCACCCGAACAACTGCGAGCATTTGCGGGACTGTCGATGAACATAGATAACATTGAGTGCAATGGCACCACACAGCGGCCCTCAACTGCAGCCTCTGTGCCACAAGCAACGTCATTCCCTTCCACACACTTCACAAGAGATACTGATAGACTCTGTGGGAAGGTTACAAAAAAACAGTGCGAGCACAATGGAATTTGCACTTTATTGAAAACAGCGAAACTATAGAGTCATCACCCTCAATGCAAACTGCATAATATCTCCAAACTCAAAATTAAGAAGAGAAGATATGGCAGCTGGATGCCACAAATGATTTGCGGAATTAACTTGCCCAAACATGTGGGCTGTGCATAATTACTGTAGAGATACAGCGTGGAAGCCCACCGAGTCCGCACCAGCAACAATCACCGTACACCAGCTCTATCTGACACACTCGGGAGAATTTATAGAAGCTTATTTACCTACAAACCTGCACGCCATCAGAATGTGCGAGGAAACTGGAGCACCTGGAGAAAGGCCACACGGTCACAGGGAGAACGTACAAACTCCACACAGACAGCACCTGTAGTCAGGATTGAACCTGGGTGTCTGGAGCTGTAAGGCAGCAACTCTACCGCAGCACCACTGTATCACCAATGATCAGGCATTTGGGTTGCCTATATTTGTGTACCTTTTGAGAACTAGGCTTTATATTTATTTACAATCAAAATCTGTTCACTCCCACTATATTCAGCTGAAGTACGTAAAAAAAAGCACATTCCAATTTAGCCTGTACATCCTTCACCCGTTTAAATCTTCTCGTTGACGGGAGGAAGATGGAAGGATGTTATAATTAAAGGAACCACTGGACTATCCATCACTGGCAAGAACAAAATCAAATGCTCTGCTACCCATCACAAGAAAAACTTAAGCAAATAAATAAGATATGGTTTGGTTTCACCAACCTATTCGTTTTTCAAAGCGACACAGCCATTCAAACATTTGCATTGACAGAAAATGCATCCATTTTAATAGAGTACAATTTACATTGTGTTAGAAATGGGACTAAGGGGCTTTTCATCAGCTTAGTTCCATGGAGTATCATTTCGACTGTGCATTGTTACCCCAGGTTGAGACAATCGCAGAGTCATGCAGCACTGAAACGGGCCTATTAGGCCAACTCCTCCAAGCTGACCAACGTGCCCATGTATGCTGGTCCCATTTGCCTGCATTTGGCCCATAACCCTTGAAAACCTCTCCTATCCACAGACCTTTCTTTAATGTTTCTTTAACGTTGTTATAGTACCTGCCTCAACTACCTTCCCTGGCAGCTCGTTCCATATACCCAACACCCTCCGAGTGAAAATGTTGCCCCTCAGATCCCTATTAAATCTTTCCCCTCTCATCTTAAACCCATGTCCTCTGATTCTTGATTCGCCTGCCTTGGGTAATAAACTCTGCACATTCACCCTATTCATTCCCATCATGCTTTTTTGCACCTCTATAAAATCATCCCTCTGTCTCGTGCCCGACCAGGAATAAAGTCCTAGTTTGTGCAATCTCTCCCCATCAAATTGATGCGCTACAATTCTGAGAACGATGTTCTGACTTTGTATCTTCCCCCTTTGCTCTGTCCATTGGACTTGAGTTTGACTTGATTGCATGTATGTATGGTACATTTAAACTTTTGGATAGAGTCCAAAACAAAGCTTTTTTCCTGTACCTCAGTACATGTGACAATAATAAACCTCTCCCTATAGCCCAAGCCCTCGAGTTCTGGCAACATCCTCGTGAATCATCTCTGAACTCTTTCCAGCTTAATGACATCCTCTTTATGGTCAATGTCGCACCTCAACAAGTCCAACTAGCACTTTTCAGAAGCAGACCTATTATTTCCCCTCAGCAAAATTGACTTAATTAATCTTGTTGGTTCCCCAGTAGCTTCCTGGACAGCACAATGCCAATGGCTTATGTAAAAATCAGTATAATTTCAAAGCACATGAAAATGATTGAAACACGGCCAAAGTGCCTCTGGCCTTCAAAATACACCATCAGGTGAATTACGTCTCACAAACCTGAATAAGGAAGGGAAATAAATTGACATCCTCTTTCCCGCTCCCCAACCCCCACCTTCCATTCAATTTCCAATATTGATTCTACATCCATTTCCTAATATGGAGGAAGAGTCCTGCAGTGATAGTTCATGTAATGTTTTCATGGCCCCCGTGGAAATAATTAGTGCTCCGCGGGAACTAAATCATTGCAACAATGATTAATACAAATTATAAAAATGAATGCAAAAACGCTGTGAAACCCATTATTTACCCGTGCATGGAAAATACCATTAATTACTCCGGAAAGGAATTCACTATCTGACTTTTTCTAGAAGGGTCTTGCCTCTGAACAGCAATTCAAGTAACAGTTTCCAAATGGCCTATATGATTAATTTAATTTGCCTCAGAAAAATCACATAAAGCAATCCCCCAGTACTACTAGCTGCTTTGCATTCAATTAATTATAGAACATTGTCACGTAATATCATAAATCATTTAGGCCTGAAAAAAGATTTAGCAATGTAATTTACTGCTCTGAATTTATAGGGACCAACCTATTACCAAGAGGTGGAGATCAGCCATGACAGAAGGTGATTAAAGCTAACAGCAGAAAATGAAATGAGTTTTTTAGGTGATTTCGCCATGTACCAGTTGATTCATCTTGTGGCTTTGAGAAACGTAGCTGTCTGAGCTGTTAAGTAAGCCTCTTGTAACCGATAAAAGATCCTATTTTGTCCAATTCAAACCCTTCACCCCTCAGTTTTCCTATTCTTCAACATATCCCTATTTTTGACGACAAGATTAAGCGGGCTTTAGTGTCTCGGCAAATCTTCAGCTCAGGGCTCAACTTCATGACAGGGCAGACATGTTACAGGAGCGGAGGTTTTCTCCACAGCGCAGCAGTCCATGTTGCAGCCTTGTTAACATTCACAAAGCCCGTCCCATATATCCTAGCAAATTGGATTGCCTGCCGCAGAGGGAATTAACCTTCCACCCCGACTTCAATGACACAAAAATCTTTCACTCCTTTCATTGACAAAAAACAAGTCTCGCGTTCTTTCTACCATTGCAGTTGACCTAATGTCTCAGCTGGAATGTTAAATGAACGCTCTCAGTTCTTGCAACAAAGCACAAGCTAAATTTGATATTCAATTATTTTCTCTGCACTGCCATAGAAAGTTAATCACCAAGGTATAAAACTAGGGGCTGCACAATAGCGCAGTGGTAGCGTTGCTGCCTTACAGCCGCAGAGACACGGGTTCGATCCTGACTGCGGGTGCTGCCTGAACTGCCTGGAGTTTGTACGTTCTTCCTGTGACCCTATGATGGGTGCTCCGCTTTCCTCCCACACACCAATACCATACAGATTGGTAGGTTAATTGGTTTTGGTAAAATTGTAAATTGTGTGCAGGATTGTGCTAGTGTGTGGGGTGATCACTGGTCGGCGTGGACTCGGTGGTCCAAAGGGCCTGTTTCCACGCTGTATCTATACGGTCTAAAGCTTGGAAACTTGCTTCTCAGTTCAAAAGTACTGCTTCTGGCTCGGTTTTGCTACCCTAAACATTAATATTTATATTAAGCTGCTCCTTTATGAAGCAAAAAAAAAACCAAAGTTATGGGTTGGACTTTGTGAATTTTAATAAGCCTTCAAAATAAACTGTTTCACTGTGTGGAGGAAAATTACCACTCCTGTACCATGCCTCCCAAGCGATGCAGTTGAGCTTGAACTAAAGATTTGTAGAGACACTAAAGTTAAGCATCTACAATCTCTTGTGCCTCCCTCATTCTTTCTGAAATTGATGCATCGACTTTGTTGAAATGCTCACAGGTTTTTTTCCCCCCTGTATTGTCATCGCTCTTTTCTGCAACACGAAAGCCCACTTACATTGAGGGAATGATTTCTGCAATACTCGCGACGACAGCACACATCGCTATTCAAATCCTACCTTTCCTTCCCACCAAGTTGGTCAAAAGCATGCAGCATCTGACTGACACAAACCTCCCCGCACCGCGGCACGGTGGCGCAGTGGTAGAGTTGCCAGCCTTATAGCACCAGAGACCCGGGTCTCTGGTTTCTCTCTGAGACCTGTGTTGGTTTTATCCGGGTGCTCCGGTTTCCTCCCACACTCCAAAGATATAAAACTGTGTCCACTGCTGCCTGTTTTAAAAGGAACCGCAGATGCTGGTTTACAAAAAAAAGAAGCAAAGTGCTGGAGTAATGCAGCACATCTGACATTGTAAAAAAATTTAAATTGTGCGTGGGGTAGTGTTAGTGTACAGGGTGATCGCTGGTAGGTGTGCTCGGTGGGCCAAAGGGCCTGTTTCCGCACTGTATCTCTGAACTAAACCGGTATCAATCTATCGCCAGCCAGGCTTTGTACTGCACCTCCTCTCTTCTAACTTTCTCCCTCCCCCCCCCCCCGCATTCAGTCTGAAGAAGGGTTTCCATCCCGAAACATCACCATCTATGATCTCCAGAAATGCTGCCTGAACCGCTGAGTTACTCCAGCATTCTGTGTCATCTTCTCTGTTGAAGATTAATATTTATCCATGCTGTCAGATGTGCTGCATTACTCCAGCACTTTGCTTCTTTTTTTTTGTAAACCGGCATCTGCAGTTCCTTTTAAAACAGGCAGCAGTGGACACAGTTTTATATTTGTCCGTATTGAACATGGTTTGTTATTGATTAATCCAAGAACAACCGTGGCTGCAATCCCAATCTTGGCTGCCTCCTCTGGCCACATTCAGCTTGAGTGCTCTGTAAATTAAATCACATTGCAATGATCTTCGATTTTGGTTATGTATTGCCAGGAAGATGAAGGGTTTCACACAAACTCTTCCTTTGCCACATTTATCACCCCAACGGCACAAAAACAACATTATTTAGTTAAATACAGCAAGATCAAAACCATTCTAAAACTGTGTCCGTTGTCATTCGAGGGGTCCATTACATGTCACAGAATTGCAATAACATCTCTCCTTTCACAGCCTCAAGGTCTGCGTTTGCCTTCACTTAAACACTTCTGAAGTGTAGTCACCGTCTCGTTGTATGCAACATTGATTATGCACCAGTAATATGAACACAGCAAGATATCTCAAATGTAGTGAGTGAATGGCCAGGACAAGCTGACATGGGCTGAGATATAAGTTGTCTTCAGGAGACAGAAACAAAAATCACGGGCTATGGTTGCAGTAGTGCCATGGATTCATCTACAGTTACCCACGGCAGATCAGCTTTGGCTTTCACCTGAAAAACGATGCTCGCACCTGTGCAGCCATCCCACTGCATCACTGGCATTGTTTAGTCAACTCAAGAGTGGAATTTAAACCACTAGGATCCTAATCTGATAGAAGTGCGCTCTCTTGTGCACTGACAAAGTCTTCTTAAAATCGACACAAAATGCTGGAGTAACTCAGCGGGACAGGCAGCATCTCTGGATAGAGGAATGGGTGACTTTTCAGGTCAAGACCCTTCTTCAGACTACAGAAAGACTTCTTAGAGTTTGATTTCGTCACTTTATCATTAAGTTGTGATTAAGCGGCATGGTGGCGCAGCGGTAGAGTTGCTGCCTTTATCTCTACCGGCTCACTATGCATCTCCTTACGGCACCAGAGACCCAGGTTCGATCCTGCCTGCGGGTGCTGTCTGTACGGGGTTTCTCCGTTCTCCCCGTGATCGCATGGCTTTTCCCTGGGTACTCCGGTTTCCTCCCACACTCCAAAGATGTACAGGTTTTGTAGGTTAATTGGCTTTGTTCAAAATTGTAAATTGTCCCTAGTGTGTAGGATAGTGCGTGTATACAGGGATCGCTGGTTGGCGCAGACTCCTGGGCCAAAGGACCTCTGTGTCTCTAACTAAACTAAACTAAATTCAGAGCCATTTTTGAATAGCTATCAGTGCATTCAAAACTCCTCCTTTCCATTTTTATTTACTCTGCAGTTATCATCTATTTCAGGAGGTTTACTGGTTTTTTTTTTAGCTCATCTCAAAACTTCGCTAAAACTAAAGTACGGGAAAGATTTAAACGGATGTTACCATGATTCGAGGGCCTGAACTTTAGAGAAAAGTTGGGCAAGTGAGGGGTTTATTCCTTGGAGCGCAGGAGGCTAATGGGTGAAAAAAATCATAAGGGAATTGATAGGGTGAATGCACAGAGTCTTATACATGGGTTTAGGGAATCAATACCCAGACGACATAGGTGAGAAGGGAGAGATACAATAGAAATCTGAGGGGCAACATTTATACTCAGATGGTAGGAGGTATATGGAATGAGCCAGGCACGGAAATCGCTATCAAAACATAGGGGGGACCGGGGGGGGGGGGGGGGGGGGGACCATAATTTCTTGGCGGTCGCACACTCACACACACATGCGAGGCTTTGGAGGCTTCAGCCGTGGGCCCTGTGGACGGTAATTAGTTCAGGATTCTTCCAGTTTCCAGCGATTCTTCTACTCCAGGGCTGTTACCGTTAGAATGAGTCAACTAGTGCCAGTCTGTACCACTGATTTAAAACACACTGGACATCATGCTGGACAACATAATATAGGACAGGACACAATACCTTACAAAGCTTGCAATGGGGGGGGACTGTCCCCCACCTCTGAAAACATGGAGGGGACACGAGCTGCTGGAGGAGGTAGGTACTACAACAATGTTTAAGAAACATTGAGACAGATACATGGATAGGACAGGTTTAGAGGTTTATGAGCCAGCGCAGGCAGGTGGGACCAATGTAGATGGAGCATGTTGGTTGGTGTGGGCAAGTTGGGCCCTTTTTCCACACTGTATGACTCTATGACTATTGAATTACTCCAGGATTAAGCAACTAGAAACATTATGCAACAGAAAAGCATCAGAGATATTTTAAAAGGGGAAAGTCTGCAGGACACATATAACTTATATCAGAGGAGAAATGAAGACAGAGAAAACACCAAAGAGAGGCATGGAGAGGGTCATGTTCAAAACATGCAAGAAGCACGATAGTGAAGATAAAAGTAACAGCATTGTATTATCAGGGAGAAGGGGCAAGACCAGAAAAAGATGGAATAAAAAGAAAAGGCACACTAGAGAGGAGTTAGAAGATGTGGAGAGCAATAATCTTCAACAGAGAAGATACTGTGTACACAGAATGCTGGGGTAACTCAGCAGGGCAGGCAGCATCTCTGGAGAGAAGGAATGGGTGATGTTTCGGGTCGGAACCCTTCCTCAGACCGAAACATCAGACACAAAACATCACCCAGTCCTTCTCTCCAGAGATGCTGCCTGGCCCGCTGAGTTACTCCAGCATTTTGTGTCTATCTTCGATTTAAACCAGTATCTGCAGTTCCTTCCTATATTAATCTTCACAGTGTCTATATTTAGACTGAGCATGTCTCACGCTCCTTAGGATGCCTATTTTGACTTTCAAAGGGGTTAAAAAGAAATGTATACTTTCGAAAACGTTCATCGGAAAATTAATCGGAAACTCAAACCGATACTTTAATCGGAAAATTCCAATAAACCATAAAATACACATACAAATTGCATAAATAATACGCCATAACTGGGTTACGTGTAATTATCTACTAATACAAAATGGAAGCTGGTATCTATGCTGTTAGACAGTAAATAGATGAGAGTAAATCAGCCTTCAGTGGTGATTTTGCAAGGCTCAATGAACACTGATTATCTGGCAAAGTTTGGGGATGGTTTGATTAAGTATTTGCAATCCTCATATTAACGACAAATGAAGCATAATAATTTTCATACGGTTGCATTAGAACTCACTCACAACGCCAGCGGTTTCCCCAAACCCAAGACTGCGGGACATACAGAAGGGGCACATTATTCAGCAGCTCAGAGCCATAATAACGTTATCGCCAGTTGTGACCATCATAGAAAGACCCGACTGCAGGCGACAACCACGCCCTCGGCCCCAAAGACCAGAGAGACCAGGAGGAAGAAGCCGCTGGCGATGACGGTCATGAGGTCGAGCCGGTCAAGGGTGATGGAGGAGGCCCTGCAGCGGCCTGGGGCTCAGCTGGATCAGGAGCTGTCCTTGTACATCTCGCACGTGGACCAGATTATGGACTTGTTGTTAATGGCATCATGATGTGGCGACTCGTGCATGTGTGAGCAGCACAAAAATAACTTCACTGCGCCGTGCACACATGACTATAAAGCACCAACGGCAAAGGAGGTTTACACAGCTCCAAATTGTTGCCATTAATCAAGTTATCCTTGAGGAACTCAACCTCAGAGAACTCCCACTTAACACAAAGTGATAAGAATTCAGTTGTGGCTTTGATTACGACTGGCAGGCTAGACAGCAGTTGTCAGAAGACCTTTGAACAATATAAAGAGCAGTACAGCAAGAAAGGTCAACGCACGGTAGAAGTCTGATGGATCGCATCCTGAACACACACAATGCTACAGTAATTGGTCAAACGTGGATGGCTTTCACTGGAGCGTCGGAGGCTGAGAGGAGGCTTTATAGAAGTATTATTAAGTAATTGCATCTTCCTCCAGTTGAACATAGAACAGTACAGCACAAGAACAAGCCCCTTTGCCCACCCGGTCGGTACTGATCACAATGCCAATGGGACCAACGTCACCTGTCTGCACTTAGTCTAAATCCCGCTATTCCTTGCAGTTTCAAGTTGCTATCATATCTGCTTCTACCATTTCCCCAGGTCTCGACCAGAAACATCACGTATGCATGAATCAGTCTGAAGAAGGGTCCCAACCCAAAAAGTCACCGATCCATGTTCTCCTGCGATGCTGCCTCACCCGCTGAGTTACTCCAGCGATTTGTGTTCTAGTTACAAACCATTTTCTGTACAAAACGTGTCTCGCACATCCTCTCCTCAAAAAGCTATGCCCACTAGTATTTGACTTTTCCACCCTGGGGAAAAAAGGTTCTGACTGTCTACCTTATCTACGCCTCTCATAAATTTATAAACTTTATCAAGTCACCCTTCAGTCTGACACTCCAGCGAAAACCATACACCTATGTCCAACCTCTCCTTATAGCCAATGCACTCCAATCCAGGCAACATGCTGGAGAATCTCTTCTGCACCCTCTCCAAAGCTCCCACATCCTTCCTTGAGTGTGACGACCAGAATTGCACTAATATGGCCAAAATAAAGTTTGTTACAGCTACAACAGGACTTTAAGTGTCCCGTTCCAGTACATATGACAATAAAACGCTCTAGATTCGTCACTTGGCACTTGATCTGCCTTAAATGGACAACCACACTGTTGAGTAGTGGTCTATGGTCTCCGCTTCTCCAAAAAGGGAAACACATCCACCCATGTCAAGATTCCTCTCGGGTTTATAAATCTCAGTCAAATCTTCTTGCACTCTTCTAATCTCCAGCAGAAACAAGTCAGACCTCCTCAACCTATCTTCATTTGACACTCATTCTTAGTGAGCAGCACAGTGGCAGAGTTACTGTCTCACAGTGCCAGAGCCCTGGGTTCGATCCTGACCACGGGTGCTGTCTGTACGGAGTTGGTATGCTTTTCTCGTGACCCCGTGGGTTTTCCCCGGGTGCTCCAGTTTCCTCCCACATTCCAAAGACGTACAGGCTTGTAGGCTAATTGGCTTTGGTGAAGATTGTTAATTGTCTATAGTGTGTGTAGGATGGTGCTAGTGTACGGGGGTTGCTGGTCGGCACGGACTCGGTGGGCCAAAGGGCCTGTTTCCGTGCCGTATCTCTAACCTAAAGTAGTATTAATCTAATAAATCTTCTCTTAACTGCTTTTAACACTTTAAAACAAGGAAACCAGTATTGTATACAGTATTCTCGATATGGTCTCACCAATGTTGTATATAATTGAAACAAAACCTCCCTGTCTTTTGTGTGCAGTCCCTACAATAACATTTTATTAGCTCTCCTAATTACTCACTGCACTTGTATGGGGGTCTTTGGAGTGTGGGAGTACACTAAAGACCCCCATACATTTAACCCGAAGGAATCGGGGAAAACCTTGGCAGTCACGGGGAGAACGTACAAACTCAAGCACCCATAGTTGGGATTGAAACCGGGTCTCAGGCGCTGTAATCGCTGTAAGGCAGCAACTCTAGCACTGTGCTACCGTGCCACCCCGCTCTGGTCGAAGACTCGGGTCCAATCTATCCTTGGGTGAGATAGTCAATTTCAATTTTCCAAAGAAATCTCAAGTTCGCTAAAGTATATTTTCTGCAATGAGCTTTGATGCAGCGTCTTATCAAGTATTTTTTGGAAATGTAAGTGCCCTTCATGCACAGGTATCTCTTAATCCATGTTATGTTACTTCATTAAAGTGCTCAAATACATTGGCCACACATGATCTCCCTTTCACAAACCAAGTTGGCCCTGCCTTGGTACCTTGACTTTTTTGAAGCAGATTTTGGTCTCATCTTTAGTAATACCTTCTTTAACATTTTTCCAATGACAGGTGTACAGCTAAATAGGTGTACAGGTCCCTGCTCACCCTCTCTCCCTCCTCTTTTGAATATACATTTGCCGACAAATGATCACCCATACACATGTTATATCTCCTCACAGTTTTGCACCCTGCACACTAGGGGCAATTTGCAGAAACTCGTTAACCTACAAAACTGTACGTCTTCAGAATGTGGGAGGAAACCGGAGCACCCAGAGAAAACCCACGCAGTCACAGGGAGAATGTACATAACCCATACAGACTGCACCCGTGGTCAGGATCGAACCCGGGTCTCCGGCGCTGTGAGGCAGCCACTCTACAGTCACGCCGTTGTGCCGCTAGGTTTCCCCAGCACTTTGTGTCCATTTGAATATAAGGTGACATTGCACTCTTAGTTTTCCCCTGTGACTAAGGAGGTTTGAACCTGAACCTCAGAAAGCAATCTGAGCATCTCAAGTTCTTCCACAGATTGAAAGCTGGAGCTTCCCAATTAAGAGGATATTGGGATATTTCAGTACAGATTATTATTTTAGTGAGAACAGTGTGGGAGTTCATTCCTCTGCCGGGATCATTGTAAACTAATTTAGGTACAAGGCACAAACATGCAACATCACAACGTGAGCAGAGAGTTAAAAGTCAGTGCAAAAAGGTTTAAGGCTTACTCATTTTTTTTAGAGCTCGTGCCCTAATTAAAAAAGGTGCATCGATTGCATGGCATTCTACTGACGTTCGATCAATATTACTTGAAATGTTATCTGATACTTCGTTCATTTTTAATCTTGCATGAAACAGTGACTTGAACCTTATTTCTGACAGATGCAGTTGAAGCAACTTCAATACAAAAGAACATATGCCATTCGCTTCAAAGTACTTTCGTTGATACAATGTCAGGTCTTCTTTCCAACTCTTACTGAGCTTCAGCATAGCATCAGTTGAACATGAACATCTAAAGGGTCCCATTTCAGGACAAGCCATTGTACATTCTGGAAGAACGGTCTCATCCTGCAACTTGTTTTCCAGAGATGCTGCCTGATCTGCTGAGCTGCTCCAGCATTTTGTGTTTAGTTTCGATTTAGTTTAAAGATACAGCGGGGAAGCAGGCCATTCAGCCCACCGAGTCCGCGCCGACCAGCGGTCCCCATACACTGTCACTATCCTACAGACTAGGAACCATTTACAAATTTTACCAAAGCCAAATTAACATACAAACCTATATGTCTTTGGAGTTTGTGAGGAAACCAGAGCACTCGAGGAAAACCCAAGCAGGCACAGGGAGAATGTACAAACTCCGTACAGACAGCACCCGTAATCAGGATGGAACCTGGGTCTCTGGCGCTGTAAGGCAGCAACTCTACCGCTGCGCCACCGTGCCGCCCCTGCACAAGATTCCAGCATCTGCAGTTCCTTGTATATACACAGGTTGTATAGTTTAGAGATACAGCAAGGAAACAAGCCACCCGGTGCACAGTCCATGCTGACCGTCAATCACCCATTCACACCAGGTCTAAGATATCCCACTTTGTATATCTCTCTTCATCATAACAAGGATGAAGAGCTACGAGAAATGCCTTAGAGTCACAAGCAAATAATGTTTACCTTCTCTGAAAGTTTGACTTTAAAAAGGGAAAATGTTAAATATGAAATATAACATAAGAAATATTTAGTTCCCATTTATAGAAATCCAGTGATATATTGGCAAGATATGGAGATGGTGTCCAAGATGGAGCAGGTGATGAATGAATCTAATGAGTTGGTTCTTGCTGCCTGCCTTTCCCATGTGGATCTGGGACTTAACTGGCAAAGTCTTTGGGGCCTGACTACTGTAGATATCAGGGCCTGTTGGGCGGTGAACAGACCGGACGTGACCTGCAGCAGCACAGAGCGGCGGAGCAGCAGCGGACACGGACAGCATCACCAGGCCAGGCTGATGCCTACAACATCGACCCAGTGCTGTCGCCAGGACAACGGGCCTTTAAGACCAGGATAGAGTCCATACTTTTAAGAACTTGAAAGGCACAAGATGGCGCTGGAAATGTGGGCAATCTTTGTACATTGCCTCGGTGACGTCTACTATTCGTACACTACAATTGTTGTACATTTGTACTCATTTATGACTGTGCTCATGTATAATATGATTTTACTGAACTGTATGCAAAGCAAAAAATGTCACTGTATTCGGGTACATGTGACAATAAAGTGCCATTGAACCATTGAATCAATTTGTTTCCCTTCAAACCTGTGGAAATATATTTGCCTGCAAAAGTAGTGGAATCTTAACATAAGCTTTCAATTATCAACCTCAGGATGGAGTTAAAAAATGAGAATGGTGAAATGAAGCTAATAGACATTTACAATTGAGGGTGGCATGTTGGCAGCAGTAGAGTTGCTGCCTTACAGAGCTTGCAGCACCAAAGACCCGAGTTCGATCCTGACTTTGGGTGTTGTCTGTACAGAGTTTGTACGTTCTCCCCATGACCCGCGTGGGTTTTCTCCGAGATGTTCGGTTTCCTCCCACACTCCAAAAACGTACTGGTTTGTAGGTGAATTGGCTTGGTATAGGTGTAAATTGTCCCTAGTATGTGTAGAATAGTGTTAATGTGCGAGTATTCCTGGTCAGTGCGGACTCGGTGGGCCGAAGGGCCTGTTTCCACGCTGTATCTCTAAACTAAACTAAAAAGCAATCATTAGTTAATTTAGTTTAGTTTGATTTATTGTCATGTGTACTGAGGTACCGTGAAATGTTTTTTTGTTGCGTGCAGTCCAGTTAATGTAAAGACGATACGTGATTGCAATCGAGCCGTCCACAGTGTACAGACACAGACATAAAGGGAATAATGTAGAGTGCAAGATGAAGCCCAGTAATTAGTTAAATTACAAAGTCTCCTCGAGTCTTTTAAACTACAATCTGTGTAAAATGCACAAAAGAAAATCACAACATATAGATGTGATCCTGCCAGGTCAATAGTGCAGACATAAAATACTGCAGTTGTTGGAAACGAGTAAAACATACAGTGCAGGAGCAACGCAGCGCGCCAGGCAGCATCTGGGGAGGGAATGGGCAGGTGACGTTTTGGTTCAGAACTATTTAGTGCGTTAACTTTCAACTTTTTCTTCTTAGAATGATACTGTGGCACCTTCACACCCATGTTGGTTTTGCATACAGCCTGTCGCCGCTGGCAACTTACCAGCAGCCTCACGAGAAGGTCCAGCCGCAAGAGCGCAATAATATCTCCAAGGTCAGACACACTAATCGCCCTTATCTGCACACGGGTTATGATTGGTGAGAATGTAGGTAAAAGGGGCTCCTGGAATACATGTGAGACAAGTTGGCTGGCTCAGGTAAGTGTCGTCTGTTCTTTGCTTTCTGTTGTGGGATTCAGTAGATCCCACAATACGATTCGATAGAACTTTATTTATCCCAGGAGGGAAATTGGTCATAAAACACAAGAGACATGAAACATGAAATTAAATTGACGAGTAGAAAGGATTGGGGATGCGCAAGATTGGGAGGGAGTAAGGGGGAGAGGGGAGTCAGTCTACTCCACGACAGAAGAGGGAGGAGTTGTACAGTTCGAGAGCCACAGGGAAGAAGGATCTCCTGTGGCGTTCTGTCCTGCATCTTGGTGGAACCAGTCTGTTGATGAAAGTGCTCCTCAGGTTGACCAGTGTCATGGAGGGGGTGAGCTGTCTTGCCCAGGATGCTCCACAGTTTGAGGAGCATCCTCCCCTCCGAGACCACCTCCCATGAATCCATGCATTGATCATTCACGCAGACAAAATCAGAACATACAATATTTCACTTTTTCCCCCTCACCCTACCCATATCCAGAAAGTAATTTTCTCAAATCAAGCATTGAAGCATATGTACATGATTAAATCATCCACCATCTAATCAAGGGGAACCTATTTTCAATTTCATGTTTCATGTATCATTTCATGTTTCATGTATTTTGTGTTTTATGACTGTTGGCAGATCCTGGGATAAATAAAGTTGGTATTTTCTAAAACCATATAAAAGGTTTCCTTTCAAAAGGCAGTTCACTTTTCCACTTTCAAACAAGTCATCTTCATCAAGGGAAGCCCAAATGTGGATAGTCATGAGATTTATGATAGAAACTACCACTATGGTTGCAAATTTCAATATTACAACATTTTAACTGAAGCGTCTATTTCGAAAGTATTAACCAACTAAAAGAAAGGTGATATCCTACAATAAATATTCTAACTCCACAGAAAAACCCACCAAGTTTGGAGATATATGGGACAAAACGTAGGTAGGTGGGATTAGCGTAGATGGAGCACCTAGGTCAGCATGGGCAAGTTGGGCCGAAGGGCCTGTTTCCATGCTTTCGGACTAGGTTGGGAATATGTTCATCTAATTTGCTTTTTGCAGATTTTATTTCCTCCTTTCCCCAAAAGAAACACAAATCTTTCTAGTTTTTTTATGGAAAAACAGTCTTGATGCTAAGATGTCCCTTGATTTCCGGTCAATGTGTCTCTTCGACTGTGTGGCTTATGTTACAACCTTATTCAGAGGTGGGGCTAGGACAACAATGCGTGTCTCCGCCTTGTTAAATACTCCTACACATGATAGAATGCCACGTAATATTAGTATTCTACACATTAACATCTTTATCGGTGTTGGCTTGACAAGGATTTTTTTTCAAAGATGAAATATATTTTAAGATGAGGAGGAATTTCTTCAGTCAGAGGGTGGTGAATCTGTGGAATTCATTGCCACAGACGACCGTGGAGGCCAAATCAATGGATATTTTTCAGGTGGAAATTGATAGATTCTTGATTACTATGGGTGTCAGGGGTTATGAGAAGGCAGGTGAATGGGGTTGAGAGGGATGGATAGATCAGCCATGATTGAATGGCGGAGTAGACTTGATGGGCCAAATGACCTAATTCTGCTCATAAAACTTATGAACACATCCTACATTGAGCTGCATCAGATAAAAGAGCGTGGTTGCAAATGGATTCGTGTAAATATGACAAAATCTCACCTGTGATTGAGCCCAGCAGGATGTTGCTTTTGATGTGCTTGTAGACATAATCATACGTCCGCGGTTTAAGAGGGGATCCAGTCGACAGTATCGTGTGTAGTGTCTGCAGACTGTGAGTCTCACCTCAAAGAAGGAAATTGAGACGTCAATGTTAATTTTGGATTGGACTATTAACATTCACACAAATGCTTACAAATGTTATATACTTACATGACATTAGTTAATGTACAAGTGTAAGCTTTTATCATTTTTGCTGAAATGTTTCAATTTCATGAGGGGCGGCACGTGACACAGAGGTAGAGTTGCTGCCTTACAGCACCAGAGACCATGGTTCGATCCTGGCTGCGGGAGCTGTCTGTAAGGAGTTTGTACGATCTCCCTGCGACTGCCTGGGTTTCTCAGGATGCTCCAGTTTCCTCCCACACCCCAAAGACATACAAGTTTGTTGGTTAATTGAGAAGAAAGGAAAAAGGGGGAGGAGCATGAGGGCTGAGGGAGAGCTGAGAAGGGGAGGAGACAGCAAGGGCTACCGGAAATTGGAGAATTCAATGTTTATGCCGCTAGGGTGCAGACTGTCCAAGCGGAATACGAGGTGCTGCTCCTCCAATTTCCGGTGGTGCCATGGAGGAGGCCCAGGACAGAGAAGTCGGATTCGGAATGGGAGGGGGAGTTGAAGCGCTGAGCCACTGCAAGCGGAATATGAGGTGCTGCCCTTTCGACTCACCGAGACAATGCTGACCACTACTCTATGTTCTACGTTATACCACTTTTTCCATCCACACCCTACACACCAGGGACAATTTACAGTTGAATTAACCGACAAATCCACTCGTCTTTGGGAAGTGGGAGGAAACCCGGAGCACCCGGAAGAAACCAACGTGGTCACAGGTAGAACGTGCAAACTCCACACAGGCAGAGCACCCGAAAGCAGGATCGAACCTGGGTCTCTGGCACTGTGAGGCAGCCGCTCTACCACTATGCTGCTGGTCATTTTGCATCCTTAACATAACAATCTTAAGTGACGCATCAATGGCCTGCAGCCTCAGAGTTGAGATCCATTTACAATGAAGCCATCTGGAAATAAAAGGTCCACAAAGTATTTAATCACACTTTAGAGAGAAGAATTGTGGTAATTAATGAATTCTAAGCTCTGACAATGCAAGATGCATGCAGCTATACCGACATCTATTGAACATTATAACATCTCACAAACAAATAAAATCAGCACAGTATTATAGCACTGAACAGAAAGACAACTATTTTTAGATCATGTTTTGGCCATGGCAATCTTGGCCTAATTTTTTTCCAAATTAACACTAATTGCTTGGGGCCAATATTGAAAGCTTCATGTTTCATGAATAACCACGTGGGTCTTTTATTATTAATCAAACAAAATAGTTCTGTCTTAAAAAAAAAAATAGTCCTGTTTGAACATCAAGGCCTTTTTTGTTTGCAATATTTCTCCTGCTTTGAAATAGGCTTCCCTGCACTCCCAGTTCTTTACAGTCAAAAAAATTGATAGGCTAACCACTGATCTTTGAAAGCAAACAATTTAAAAGGACTCTCAAATGTTCCAAGAGCTGACGGAATGAAAGCTCTCATGCTTTTTGATTTTTAACAGAAGTAGCTTCGAGATCTGTGGTGAAGTGTTTGCTAAAAGGCGAGTGAAGCTATCTGCTGAGAGAGTGAAGTTCACCCTTTTATGGCACGCCACATGTAGTACTGATGTCCAAGTGGGTGACAGAGATTGTATCTGCACGTTTCCTAACAACAGGCGCCTGCGGACTTGCGAGCGCCTTGTCCGTGTGTGCTACCCGCTGGGAAGCAACCCAGCTGCGGCGCCACGGTTTACGGAGCTGCCGTGGAAGTGTGGGGACGGGGCTGGAGGTGGTGGTACTGTCCTCAGCATGCCACGTGCATGTGGAGCTTCAGCCCGACTCCCCTCTGCGCTACAAGTGACCCCCTTGCAACTCCAAGGTGTGAGCTAATCAAGGGCCCGTGATCCCTGCATGCAAGCCACAAGCAATTTCTTAAACAAAAACATCCATGACCAGTGAAGAGAATTCCAGCGGACTGCAGTATTATACGAGCTATTGAGAAGTGAAGATAGGCACAAAATGCTGGAGGAACTCAGTGGGGCAGGCAGCATCTCTGGAGAGAAGGAATGGGTGACGTTTTGGGTCGAGACCCCTCTTCAGAAACGTCACCTATTCCTTCTCTCCAGAGATTACTCCAGCATTTTGTGTTTATCTTCGGTTTAAACCAGCATCTACAGTTCCTTCCTACACATATTGAAAAGTGAAGCGAGGAGTTGCTGTGTGCACGATTTTGATGTGACAGTGACAGATCCTTGAACTGCTCCCTTCACCACATGTTCTTAGGTTCATAAGTCATGGGAGCAGAAGTAGGCCATTCTGTGGAATCCATTTAAGGTGAAGTTTGATAGATTCTTGATTAGTACGGGTGTCAGGTGTTATGGGGAGAAGGCAGGAAAATGGGATTGAGAGGGATTGAGAGGGAAAGATTGATCAGCCATGATTGAATGGCAGAGTAGACTTTTGGGCCGAATGGCCTAATTCTGCTTCTACGACGTATGAACACGAAATCGAGTCTACTCCGCCATTCAATCATGACTGATCCATCATCCCTTTCAACCCCATTTTTCTGCCTTCTCCCCATAACCCTTGGCACACTTACCAATCAAGTACAAACAATGTACCAATTGGTACATGTAACAATAACATGTAGTGGACTCATTTTCTTCGATTAATAGGGTTCGTAGAAACATAGAAACATAAAAAATAGGTGCAGGAGTAGGCCATTCGGCCCTTCGAGCCTGCACCGCCATTCAATATGATCATGGCTGATCATTCAACTCAGTATCCTGTACCTGCCTTTTCTCCATACCCCCTGATCCCTTTAGCCACAAGGGCCACATCTAACTCCCTCTTAAATATAGCCAATGAACTGGCCTCAACTACCTTCTGTGGCAGAGAATTCCAGAGACTCACCACTCTCCGTGTGAAAAATGTTTTCCTCATCTCGGAGATACACAAAAAGCCTGTGTTGAGGGAAGAGAATTGGGGCGGCACGATAGCGCAGCTGCTGCCTCACAGCTCCAGAGACCCTGCTTCAATCCTGACCATGGGGACTGTCTGTATGGAATTTGTACGTTCTCCTTGTGCCCGAGTGGGTTTTCTCCAGGTGCTCCAGTTTCCTCGCACGTACAGGTTTGTAGGTTAACATTGTAATTTTTTTTTAAATTATAAACGGTCCCTAGTGTGTAGGATAGTGTTAGTTTGCGGATATCGCTGTTCAGCGCAGATTTGGTGGGCCAAAGGGCCTGTTTACGCACTGTGTCTTTAAACTAAACTAAGCATGTGGGTTTGTAGGTTAATTGACCTACACTGGAAAGACTAGGCGACCCAGTGGCGCAGCGGTTGAGTTGCTGCCTTACAGCGCCAGTGTCCCGGGTTCAATCCTGACTATGGGTGCTGTCTCTACGGAGTTTGCACGTTCTCCCTGTGACCTTCCATACTCCAAAGACATACAGGTTTGTAGGTTAATTGGCTTGGTAAAACTGTTAATTGTCTGATCACTGGTCGGCGCGGACTCAGTGGGCCGAAGGGCCTGTTTCAGCACTGTATCTCTAAATTAAACATGCGGTTTTGTAGGTCATTTGACCTCTCCAATGTGTAGGGAAAGTGGGATAATATATGTACTAGTGTGATCAGGTGATCAATGGTCACACACTTAGTGACACGAGCGGCCTGTTACCTGCTGTAACTAAACTTCAACTAAATTAAACTAAAAACATACAATTTCTGTGCAATAATGTGCAATAATGTGCAAAAGACGTGCATCTGTAAGATAGAATCGCAGTGATTTCATGGGGAAAGATTTTTGGATTGATTCATACAACCGCTGTGGACATTGGGATAACAATCCATTCCAAGAACATTTTCAAACAGTTTCTATTCATTAATTTGATAACTGACAGCAAATGTATTAAAAATAATGTTACGATTATTGTGACACTTCATGTCAAATTAAATCCAGTCCAATTTGAAACGCAGTCTGAAAGTGTAGTTGAAAAAGTTTGAACAATAACTTTCAAAAGGGAACTATTAGGAAATGTCTAACGTTGTGAGAAAGGAGAAGAGTGGGAGTAGCAGATAATTTTGCTGAAGGGTTGAGGTTGGTACAGTGGATCAAATGCATTTCACTTTCCTGGCAACATAATACTACATAATTCACTGTAATTCTCTTCACTACACATGGACTCTTTGTTAAGAAATCATTGGTGACCTACATGCATGGATGACACATCCCTGAATGGTCCACGTTATAATTCGATAACAAAACTCAAATGCAAAAATTAGGACTCCAAATAATTCACTCAAAGGGTGAAACGAGGTGCCAGAGGAGGTAGTGAAGGCAGGTACTTTAACAGCATTTTAAAGACAGCTGGACAGGTACATGTATGGATGGAAAAGGTTTACAGAAATATGGTCCGAATGCGAACAAATAGGACTAAGTTAGTTGGCATGGGCTTGTTGAGCCAAAGGCCTTATTTCCATGCTGTATGGCTCTAAATTGTGAATGCTTGTTAAAAATAAGGCACGCTCTATGAAGAATGCATAACCAACGTTGTTTAAAAAAAGTTTAATATTTTATTTCTTGGATAGAAACATTAATAAGTATTACCTGGTTTCAGATTCTTTTCTTCCAGAACAGCCAGCCATTTAGCGCCAGTCCCAAGTATGGTAATTCTGAAGAAGATGAGATGAAAGAAAGATAATGAATATCAACTTACCAATTGCCCTCATGGATTTTGGCTAGTGAACTGCAGTACTTATTTGGCATTTTTACTAAAGCTCAAAGTACATTCTGAGTTGCTGCTGTGGAATATCACCTACTGCTTCAGATACTAAATAAAGGTTGGATGTTTTTAGTTTAGATCAGTTTGGAGATACAGCGCGGAAACAGCCCCTTTGACTCATCGAGTCCGCACCAACCAGCGATCCCTGCACATTAACACCATCCTACACACACTAGGGACAAATTGCATTGATACCAAGCCAATGAACCTACAAACCTGTACATCTTTAGAGTGTGAGAGGAAACCAAAGATCTCGGAGGAAACCCATGCAGGTCACCGGGAGAACGTACAAACTCCGTACAGACAGCACCCGTTGTCGGGAGTGACCCCGGGTCTCTGGCGCTGTGAGGCAGCTACCCTACCGCTGCGCCACCGTGCCGCACTTGTTATTAACGTTTCCCACTTTAGCAGAAAGGATCTTAGTCCTAGGATTCATAGAACATATGTTGCGCCACTCTTTTTATTTTCCACAAGTACTTTATGCTGTGACTGGTGGACGTGATTTTATTTTGTTCACAGATCCTAGTGGGTGCCTGGAATGCATTGCCAGGGTGATATTGGGTGCAGATACCATTGAGGCATCTTATAGATTGGGACATGGATATGCAGGGAATCGAGGGAGAATTGGATATGGATCAAGTGCAGGCAGAGAAGATTAGTTTATCTTGCCATCACGATCGCCCTGGACATTGTGGGCCAAAGAGCCTTTTCCTGTGCTGTACTGTGCTATGTTCTAACTATATGGATTGCCAATTCATCAAATGCCATGTGGCAGACTCTTTCCTCAAGAGAATGAGGTGAAATAACGTATTTTCTACAGAATCCCTCAGAGTGTAGGATAGTTAAGATTCCCCTTACAAATTCAACAGGTGACATTTGGTGCCCTAGCTAACCCAATGATGTGGAAGATCAAGAAAAAATAACAGTATTCACAATCATCTCCAGACACAGCAGCGATCAAGGAGACAAATCTAATATTAAATTAAAAAGCAAACAGGCGAAACCATGAAACTCACAGTGGAACAGTAAGGACTCTTTTCAATGGCTGGGATGGGAACTTTATTAATATGGAAAAACAGGTTACTGCTGCTCCAACTTTGCATATAATTACCTTTCAAATCTAAAAACATTTACTCAATTGCATTATAAGTTCAAGGAAACTAGACGAGTAGATTAAGTGATAAATTCAATCCTTTAATCAAAGTGGCCACATTTTCATCCCAGGCAGCAGATATCCTTTTTGGAGGGTACAGAATGTCACAGTCAGAAACTGAGCTGAAGCACAGATTAATTTTTCTCACAATATTTTCCCTGAATTTCACCAGGATGCAGTTTAAAATGTATAAGCCAAGAAATTACACTGTGAATAAATAATTTAAAATGTGAATTGGTAATGCGGCTTCTCTTTTAAACTGATGCCTTGGATATTGCAACGTGAACTGATTGCTCAGTCAAGCTATTCCTTTATATTGGCTGAAGACACAATGCATCAATCATTTCAAACTGGCGATCATAACGCTGTGTATAACCAAGAGCTTTCGGTTCCCTGTCCCAATGCACACGAGGAATGCAAATGTACTCGCAGAGAAGAGGATATTCAAACTGTGTGGCAAAGCAGCACATCTTCAACTCTGATATTGTTCTACATTTTGTAAACCTTTGCTGAATGGTGACAAACAAACAATTCAAGCGAGCCGTTATGTAGGTCGCCTCTGTGCAACAGGGCCAAAATAAATTAAAATAAGAATCAATGACCTGATTTAGTCTGAGTACTGTGAAAAGAGACATCTATAGTTCTTAACCAACTAACTCAAAGAAAGTTAAATCCCAACAGAAGATATGTAGAAGACAGTAGTGTTGAAGGGGCTTTTAGATAGCCACGTGGATGTGCAGGGAATGACGGTTTATGGATTATATACAGGCAGATGAGAGTTGGTCTTGGCCTCATGCTCGGCACGGATATTGTGGGCCGAAGGGCCTGTTCATGTGCTGTACTGATCTATGTTCTAGCTGTGCGATTTGCAGATTACAAAACAGCGTGAACATTTAACTGGACTGCCTGAAAATATGCAAAGTGAAAAGCATTTATTTGTAATGGAATATAGCAAACCAAAGTAACTTGTTTAATTTAAAACAGATAGAGGTACAATTGGAGTTCATTTCACCTGTCGACTTGACTGATGTCCCACTTGCCTCGGAATCAGAAGGTTTTGGATGCAAGATCCAGACACCGTTAAGAAATGTAAGTAAGTAATATAGGCTTAGCCGCCTCGAGTCCAGAGATAGATGAGGGTTGTATTTAACTTTTGTGTTTTTCCACTTTCAAAGCTAAGTGTGCAGCAAGATTAACAGAGTGCTGGATATCATCTGACAATCGTCAGCATTGGAAAGGGCATCGTAAGTTCAAATGGAGCAGCCACATACTTTTTCCTATTACCTCAAGTTCGGACATGGTTCTCCAAATGTCAATAAGCTTTAGCCATTGCAGAGAGACAGATTATTGAGCAGCGCAGATGAGGAAAGAGAGCATGAGGGAATGTGGGATATGCGGCCCAAAATATTGTATCCTTGGGCACGGGGACCAAGAACAAACCCTAGTGCTTACTTTTACAAAAATGGCAACAACAAAATTTGTGGTCATTCAAATTAAATAGTAGTGTAAAATGACAAACTACTGGAGGAACTCAGCAGGCCAGGCAGCAAGTGCAGAAGGAGATGGCAGTGATGTTTCGGGTTGGGACTCTTCTTCAGAGAAGTTGTTCAGACCTATGATGCAGGGTCTCAACCCAAAACATCATCAGACCATCTCACTCCGAAGATGCTGCCTGACCCGCTGAGTTCCTCCAGCTGTTTGGTTTTTACTCAAGATTCCAGCATCTGTCACTATTTGGTGGAGTCTATTTGTCAGGGCAGGCGAGAGCAATGCCTCTCCTCTAAATAGTAGTGCTGCCTCGCGGTGCCGAGACCCCGGTTCAATTCTAGCCTCTGAATCTGTCTATGTGAAGTTTCCATGTTCTCCCTGTGACCGTGTGGGTTTCTTTCAGGTGCTCTGGTTTCCTCCCACATCCCAATGACGTGGGGCCTTGTACGTTAACTAGCCTCTGTAAATTGCCTGTACTGTAAGGATTGGATGAGAAACTGAGATAGCATCTAACGAGTTTGAATGGGTGATCGATGGTTGGCATGGCTTCAGTGGGCCGTTTTCATGCTCTACCATTTAGTAAATCAATCAACTTCCAGCAATCAACTCTAGAAGGGTTGTTTGCTGGGATTTCTCTCATTTCAACAAACTCTTGCATTCCCGCTCTCTCCGTCCTTCTCCCATCTTCATCATTCATCTGTATCAGTTGCTCTCGGTGTGGACTCCTCTACATTAGCGAGACCAAGCGCAGACTGGGCGATCGTTTAGCTGACACCTACGCTCAGTCTGCCAGCACCTGCACTCCCTTCCTATGCAGCCTATCACGACGTCTTCAACACATTACAAGTAAATACTGCGGCACTTCATTCACTGACTTGGGGCTTAGAAATACTTTCAGAAAAAGTTTGTCCAATTAATTTAAAGCTGCACGATACAGCCAGAGACTGAACGTTTGTGAAAGATATTGAAGGATAAATGTTAAACAGAGATTCAGAGTGATTAGAAACCCGAGGGATTTGAGGATTACTCTACATTGACATCTTGGATCCCCACAAACTGTCACCTGTTAGTCATATTTGCTAATGACACAAAAATTACCACATCCCATTACCAGGCCACAAACAAGACCATGCTCTAAGATAATAAGGTTCCTCGAGTAACAGAGAACACCGTCACTTCACTCTGACAGGAATGGAAAATGAATGATTAACTGATTTGACCTTTTCTAATTCCAACTGGCCTGTTGTTTCCGTGAGACATGCCTCATTAGTGGTGTTAAAGTCAGTCACAGTTAAAACCAGAAAGAGTGGCTTTAACTTGGGAGTCAACTCTGTCAGGAAAGCTAAACCCGTGGGAAATTAATTGTTACGTTTTCATGAATGACGACTGCGTTTGAAAATTTCCCGAGGCATCTCAGGTCAGCCAGCCACAAAAAAAAAGTGATAATCAAAAACAGCAAATGCTGAATATCTGAAATAAAAACACAACATGCTGGTCACCTGAGATCGAGCAACATCTGTGGACTATAAAAAGTTACCGTTTCTGAACCCTTCATCAAAACTGGCCGCTTTTAAAAATATTTCTCAGTTCCAAAGAAAGGTCTCCGACTCAAAATATTAATGTTGTTTCTCGTTCCACAGATAATGCCTGACTCATTAAGTGTTTCCAGCATTTTCTATTTTTATCCAAATCAACTGATTTGTTAAATATGATTATGTGTGGTTTATAGGTGTGTATGTTTGTATGTTGACATCCTATGACATGGTCTACACATTCAACGCACTTTGGGATGTTGAAGTGTTAGAATATGCAATTTAATGAATTCATTCACACATCCAGACTTCTCTCAATGAATGTTTCTGGGATCAATCCCAACCACTTCAGTTTTCAAATGTAGACACAAGGAACTGCAGATGCTAGAATAGTAAGCAAAAATCAGAAAGTGCTGCAGTAACTCAGCGGGTCAGGCAGCATCTCTGAAGGGCACGGATAGGCCTTATTTCTGAATGGGACTTTTCTTCAGTCTGATGAAGGGCCTCGACCTGAAATGTCACCTATCTATGTCCTTCATAGATCTGCCTGACCTGCTGAGTTACTCCAGCACTTTGTGTTCAAGTTTGCTTTTCTGATAAGATTTATAGCCCGTCTTTGGAATGATCTTAGGCTTCTCAATGAGAAGGCTTTAAAGCCCTGTCCCACGGTGCGAGTTCATTCCAAGAGCTCTCCCAAGTTTAAAAAAAATCATACTCGTGGTAAGCACGGAGAATGAACGTAGCGGGTACGTCGGAGCTCGGGGACGTCTCGTAGCGGCTCATAACCCTAACGGCAGGTACTCGGGAAGACTCGCTAATGGCAGGTAAGCACGGGAAAACTTGTGAAATTTTTCAACGTGTTGAAAAATGCCCACGAGAGCTCCGAGTACCGACGAGTGGCCATTACCGTAAATCTCCGAGTTCGAATCAGGGCAAACTCGGGAGAGCTCTTGGAATGAACTCGTGGGACAGGGCTTTTAGGTTTATTATTGTCATGTGTACTGAGGTACAGTGAAAACCTTTTATTTTGCATGATAATCACTTTCACACTCTGTACGGTTCTCTGTAATTGCTCATCAAGTTTAAATTTCCATTGGTCCAATAATTTTGTATGCTTGTTCGGTTTAGGTTTATTATGATCATGTGCGCTGAGGTACAGTGGAAAACTGCGTTATACATGCAGATAATACTGTACATAAATACAATCATCACCCGACTACATCAGGTGGCACAGTGGCGTAGTGGTAAGACTTGGACAGAGATTCTGACTACGGATACTGCCGAGTTAAACACTTTGTAAGCACCCGGCGCCTGGGACTCTGCACACTTTGCGCATGGTTTGCAAAATAAAGAATATTACTGTGATATGTTACATAAAGGTTCATTCATTCATAAAGTATGTGGGGGGGGGGATACCTTGGAACTTTGTCCCCTTCATGGGGTGACTATTTGCATTTCTTGGGTACGCAAGCAAAGAATTTCATTCATTCATTCATTATTTGTCAGATTAAAAGTGATACTCCACGCAAAATCACTGCAAGTTTCTCAATTCTGTATTGGCTTGTTGGAACAAAATATTTTCTATTTTACCTAAACATGAAAAATAATGAGTGCCCCAGAATCCCTGTTGCACCGTTTCGTTCCTGCAGTTAGTTCCAATTTCAAGCATTGCTGGTATTTTTAACTAGAAGCTGCGCAATAAAATCCATAATTTCTCAGCAGGGTTCAGGTTAAATTGACTAACTTTTCATCCTCATTTTTCCCAGCTTATGGTCAAGGGTTAGATGATTAAAGCTCACAGAAACTCTCCCCCACCCCCACCCTCTCTCAGAAATTTACGACTCCTGTAAATGTGGGTGGAATGGTTTTAAGATTTGAATCCTTTTAAAATGCCAAGATGCCTTGAAGTCCTGATATTTTTAACAGGACTGAAATGCTCAGCTGGTAAATGGAATGATCTTGCCATCTGCTGATCAAAGAGACAAATTGCTGGGGGAACTGAGGAAGGGTCTGGACCTGAAACGTCACTGATTCCTTCTATCCAGGGATTCTGCTTGTCCCGCTGAGTTCATAGAGTGATACAGTGTGGAAACAGGTCCTTCGGCCCAACTTGCCCACACTGGCCAACATGTCCCAGCTACACTAGTCCCACCTGCCCGCGTTTGGCCCATATCCCTCCAAACCTGTCCTATCCATGTACCTGTCTTACTGTTTCTTAAATGTTGGGATAGTCCCTGGCTCAACTACCTCCTCTGGCAGCTTGTTCCGTACACCCACCACCCTTTGTGTGAAAAGGTTACCCCTCAGATTCCAATTAATTTTTTTTTTCCCCTTCACCTTAAACCTATGTCCTCTGGTCCTTGTTACGCCAGCATTTTGTGTCTATCTGCTGGAGGAACTCAGCAGGTCAAGCAGCATCTGGGAAGGCAAAGGGATGTTTGCGGGCAATGTCCCCACATCAGTCCTGTCCTGAAGCAATGGTTTGCCTTCCTCTTGCACTGTGCCTTCAACTCCACATTCCAGCAACTGCCCCCTCGTGTGTCCCTTCCACTGATCAAATTTGTGTAACTTGAAGCATGAAGAAAATACAGATCTGTACACAAAGAAGTAGGCACTTTTACGCAGTGTTACTGTCAATTTTATCCAGCTAGTAAACGTTTCTTAAGGCGCATATTTTATCATATACAAAGCCAATCTTCATTCCTTTTTGCCACTGAAGGAGGAAAAATGTCAGCAGAAAGAGACAAGAGGAAACCTTTGCCACTTCATATAAACTACTTGATCATGTTTGCCTTGAAGTATCAAGCTCCAGTTAGATCTGCAACTTTGAAAAATGGTTCTCAACCCAAGCAAGTTAAAAATCAATCTGCCTTAAGGTAATATGCTTCATTTTACTTTTACAGAGAAGGCTTTTGTAAATGCAAAAGCAATGGGGAGATGTCAAAAGCTAGCACCAAACATGTGTTGTGTCTCTCCCCCAAAGCAACGAAGTGCTTTGCAAATCTGCAGATGCTGTGGACAACATTTACATGCCAATATTTAGAATCAGGGTATAATTCAAACCATGAGGAAAGACTGGATAGACTCGGCTTGTACTCGCTAGAATTTAAATGATTGAGGGGGGATCTTATAGAAACTTACAAAATTCTTAAGGGGTTGGACAGGCCAGATGCAGGAAGATTGTTCCAGATGTTGGGGAGGTCCAGAACAAGGGGTCACAGTCTAAGGATAAGGGGGAATTCCTTTAGGACTGAGATGAGGAAAACATTTTTCACACAGAAGGTAGTTGAGGTCAGTTCATTGGTTATATTTAAGAGGGAGTTAGATGTGGCCCTTGTAAAGGATCAGGGGTATGGAGAAAAGGCAGGTACGGAATACTGAGTTGGATGATCAGCCATGATCATATTGAATGGCGGTGCAGGTTCGAAGGGCCGAATGGCCTACTCCTGCACCTATTTTCTATGTTTCTATATGTCCTTTGTAGCTTCCAGTTCAGCCATCATTATTTTCACAACTTACTAATGCGGACTAATCTATGTGTAATTACACTAAAAGGTTTTTTTTTAAATTAATTAAACTTTTTTTTGTTATCTATTGAGTACGGTGTTTACAAGTACGAATGTCATTGTCTATTTCATATTTCCCTTGGACAGCTTACAACCCAGCGGTATGAAATTTCTCTAATTTCAAGTAACTCCTGCATTGCCTCCCTCCTCCCTATGCACCCCCCGCCCCCCCCCAAGTTAGCCTACCAGTTCCACTGTTCGCATCCTGGTATTCCTCGTTATCACACCTTCCCCAGCCAACAATGGGCCATTATGGGCTTTATGGCCTTCCTCAGGTCATCACTTGCTGGATCTGATTTGGTCTGGTTTTCCTTGCCTCCAATTTATTCCCCACTCCCCACCTCTACCTTCAGTCTACAGAAGGGTTCCGACCTACAGTGTACACAAACGTCACCTGATTATTTTTCTCCAGAGATGCTGCCTGACCCACTGAGTTACTCCAGCACTTGGTGTCAATCTTCAGTATAAACCAGCATCTGCAGTTCCTTCCTACACTCTTGGTTCTTATCTTGACCAATAAAAGAGAAGGTAAAGAGAGTCTCCACGACTCGAACGAGATCACATTTAAACGATTCCTACGCATTGGCCCAAGCTTGTGGGCTGTTTCACATAACCTGGTGTTTCACCGCGCATCTGCCAGAACGTTTCTGAACCCTTGTATCCGCCCACACAAAACTACATTTCCCAAGATACTGCAGATGCTGGTTTGTCAACTTTAATAAATTTTAATGAATTAAATTTCCTGCAAAAGAAATGCTCATCTTTTGTTTTGCATGGATCATTCACAAGAGAATCAAGAACCAGGGGCAGAGGGTAAATTACCGCTAGTGTATATATAGGAAGTGATTGAGAAAATGGCATAACATGGGTCTAATGTGAACAGATCGATGGTCGGCATGGACTGAGTGGGCCGAATGGTCCATTTGCATGCTGTGTCTCTAAACTAAACTGCACACCCATTCCCAAAGCACAGCATAAACACAACACCTTTATCCAAAGAACCTGATATATTGACATCTTATGTATGTAATTCTTTCTATGTTAAAGACGCTATATTGGCACATAAAATCCTTGTTTACACCAATATAATTTGCTAACACAAAAGTATATTACAAACCATTCATAATTATAGATTTCCTCACATCTGTCCTGTTTAAAACTACATTGATTCAGAGAGAAAGAACTGCTTGAACTACAATGTATTTTTGACATAGCTGTAAGAGTACTGGAGTCAGAAATTTAAAACAAAAGAAATGTCTTCAGCTGAATGCAAGAAGGCCTTTAAAGAGATACTTCAATCACATCCACATTTAAACATAAAAAGAATTTCTAGTATTGGACCCAAGAACAGATATAAAGGCCCCCTCTCTCTCCCCCCATCCCCCAGCCAAGTCATTCTACCAATTCCACTGTTTGCATCCCGTTTCCCTCTTGTCAGATCACACTTTCCCCGGCCAACAATGGGCCATTCTGGGCTCCACCCCTCCTGAGGTCATCTGTTGCCGGCTCCGGTTTATTGTGGCCTTTGCTCACTTCTACATTATTTCCCCCTTCCCCACCTCTACTTTCAGTCTGAAGAAGGGTTCGACCCGAAACATCCCCTCGTCTTTTTCTCCAGAGACGCTGCCTGACCCGCTGAGTTACTCAAGCATTTTGTGTCTATCTAACAAATACAAAGATAGCCACATCGCCATTGAGATGAAATTAATAAGAGTTTGGGTGTGCTTCATTCATCTTCTGATAAAGATTATAATTTTTTAATTAAAAAAAACAGAAATTCTGGAAAGACCTAGCACCTCACAGAATACCGCTCCGTTGAAGGGTCTTGCACCCGAAACATTAGCTTTTTTCTTCAGATGCTGCCTGAACTACTGAACATTTCCAGTTATAACAAAAGAAAATTCTGATTTTCAGCGTCTGCTAATTTCAAATAACTGCATTCCCTCTCCTACTCTCTCTCCACTCCTCCCACCCTAATCGTCCTACCAGTTCCACAGTTCACAAATAGTATTCCTCGTTATCACACCTTCCCCAGCCAACAATAGGCCATTATGGGCTCTACCCATCCTGAAAGATTTATTTCTTCAATTTCACTTTTTTAAAATAATCTTTCCCTCTTGCTTTAGAAACTGAATTAATCTCCCCTAACTTTCAGTCTGAAGAAGGGTCTCGACCAGAAACGTCACCCATTCCTTCTATCCAGAGATGCTGCCTGCCCCACTGAGTTACTCCAGTATTTTGTGTCTGCCTTCAGTGTAAGTCATCATCTGCAGTTCCTTCCTACATAATCTATTTCATCCATGTTCAAGCGGTCCAAGAACTCCATGGGCGATGCCTTACCCGAGCTTGTCCACCAAGTCCCACAGCACATTCGGGGAGGGGATCAGAGGAGACCCATCGTACAAGACAACCGAGGCTCCTGTGGCAAGAGCGGAGACGAGCCAGTTCCACATCATCCAGCCGGTCTGGAGAACAAATGAAGCAAGAGATGATGTGCAACTTTTACTCAAATATTAATAAACAGTATTAAAAAGCACAACTAGAAACAACTCCTCTCCCATCGGGCAATAGGTACAGAAGCGTGAAAACGCACACCTCCAGATTCAGGGACAGTTTCTTCCCAGCTGTTATCAGGCAACTGAACCATCCTACCACAACCAGAGAGCAGTTCTGAACTACTCTACTGCTTTGGTGACCCTCGGACCATCCTTGATCAGACTTTGCTGGCTTTACCTTGCACTAATAGTTATTCCCTTACCATGTATCTATACACTGCAAATGGCTCCATTGTAATCATGTATTGTCTTTCTGGATAGCACACAAGACTCAGTGGGCCGAAGGGCCTATTTAGAAACATAGAAACATAGAAAATAGGTGCAGGAGGAGACCATTCAGCCCTTCGAGCCAGCACCGCCATACATTGTGATCATGGATAATCATCCCCAGTCAATAACCCGTGCCTGCCTTCTCCCCATATCCCTTGATTCCACTAGCCCTTAGAGCGCTGTCTAACTCTCGCTTAAACCCATCCAGTGATTTGCCATCTGTGGCAGGAAATTCCACAAATTCACAACTCTCTGGGTGAAAAAGTTGTATCTCTAAACTAAACAAATTTTGAAAATAAATTACCACAACACAATTCCTACAGCGTTGACGTGAGAGAACACTCACTGTGACCAAGTTATAATATCACCAAACCAGCTCCATCACGCTCAAGACACCCCTCCCTTTCAATTTCATGGTCAGTTTGATTTATTCCCCCATGACATGAAAACAAATTTAAGTACAATCATTCCTGTTTTACAGAAAGGACTGAGCTGCTCTGGGTTATGCAAATTAAATAACTCACGTTGACAACGGCAGAGATTTATTTGTTTTTCAACAATGGGAAGATGATAAATCTTCCTGCTCTGTACATTATTCATGTGCGCAACAATCTGCACTTACTGAAGAGTAGTAGATAATGACATCACTGCTGCTCACGTTACCATGGAGAATGTGCTCCTTCAGGTGCTGGATGAGTGTGCCCTGTGAAGAGACAATACTTTGTGAACCGTCTTTTAACCAGGACTTGCTGCTGGATTGCCACTGCTTTTCAGTGTGCACAGATTAGTCACTGTTACTATCCTGCTAAAAGAAAACTCTAATCCACTCTACAATTATCGGATGCAACATCCAGATAGGCCAGTCTGAAGAAGGGCCTTGACCCTTTCTTCAGTCTGAATAAAGGTCCAGACCCGAAAGGTCTCCTATCCATGTTCTCCAGAGATGTTGTCTGACCCGCTGAGTTACTCCAGCACTTTGGGTCCTTTTATCTCAGATTTCACATGTTATTTCATTGCAGTCTCGAACACAGCAAAATAGCAGCCAATAATTGCTTGGACCGTCCGAGATTAAACAATGCTGCGTCAAATATCAAGTAATTAAAATTTAATGAGCAGAAACTGGCGTCATCTTTCAATTGGGCCAGAATTTGAATGGTCCGCAGACAAGGCACCACAGTGGCGCAGCGGTAGAGTTGCTGCCTTAATGCCAGAGACCCGGGTTTGATCCGGACTATGGGTGCTGTCTGTACAGACTTTGCTCATTCTCCCCATGATCTGTGTGGGTTTTCTCCGAGTGCTAAGACATACAAGTTTGTAGGCTAATTGGCTTGATAATTTGAAATTGTCCCAAGTCTGTAGAATAGTGTGAATGTGTGTGGATCGCTGGTCAGCGCGGACTTGGTGGGCGGAAGGGCCTGTTTCCATGCTGTATCGCTAAACTAATCTAAAAAAAAGCTAGTTAGACTGAGGTTCCAACCCCAACGTCTCACTCAAGTGCCACAAGTCCCCCACTTCTTACCCCATCCAATGCAACAAGATCACAGCCGTTCTGAATCCTAGTCTCGGTCCAAATGAGGGAAAGCATCCCCGTGCGCAGGGGTCAAGAGTCAACCCACTGCGTTGGACTGGAGTCACGTTGGCCAGACCATGTCAGAGCAACATATTCCCTCCCCAAGAGTCAGGAGGTCCTGGGGTGGCACAATGCCTGGCAGCTCCAGCGACCCAGGTTCGATCCTGACCTCGGACGCTGCATAGTTGGAGTTTGCACGTCATCCCTGGGACAGCGTGGGATTTCTCCGGGTGCTGCAACTTCCTCCCACATCCCAAAGACGTGAAGGTTTGTAGGTTCATTGGCCATTGTAAAATTGCCCTTAATGTGGAGGGAAAAGTGAGAAAGTGGAATATCAGAACTGGTGTGAATGGGTGATCAATGGTCGGCGTGAACTCAGTGGACTGAAGGGCTTGTTTCCTTGCTGTGTATCCGATCTAAACTAAACAAGCAGCATACACACAAGGAACTGCATTTGCAGGTTTACAAAAAAAGGCTCAAAGTGCTGGAGTAACTCAGCGTGTCAGGCAGCATCTCGGTAATATGGATAAACCTCGTTTCATGTCAGGGCCCTTCTTCAGACTGATTGCAGTTGGGGGTTGAAAGCTGGAAGAGACTCGCAGGGAAGACGAACAAAGCCTGGCAAGTGATGGGTGGAAACAGGTGTTCCAAGCGATAGATAGACACAAAGTGCTGGAGTAACTCAGTGAGTCAGGCAGCATCTCTGGAGAAAATGACTGAGTGATGTTTCACGTCGGGCCCTTCTTCAAATTGGCCCAAAACATCATCAATCCTTTTTCTCCAAAGACCTGCCGAGTTACTTCAGCACTTTGTGTCCATCTTTGGTATAAACCAGCATCTGCAGTCCTTTGTTTCTACTGGTGAGAGGGTTTTATTCTGCTTGCCTCCAATTAAGTTACTCTGGGTATATCAGTGTTTGAACAGATTGAATGGAATATGAGGAAAGTCTGCTATAGCGAACCAAAGGCGGCTTCAATTATCAATGTTTCCAGATGACACAGTGACAATCTGTCTTGTTTGTTTGTGTTCATGTGTAATTGGGACGGGATGGAAATGCAACACGTGTGCCACCTAGTGGCCTAGGTCTTTACAACAAATCCATACCTAGCTGGCATTCTGAGAACTGGTAATAGTGATAAACGGCACACCTCCTCAGCAAGGTTGCAGCTAATGACTAATTCTGAAGTTCTGAAGTTGACCCAGTCTCTTTGCCCAAATATAATCAATGATTTAACTAACTGGCGACAACAACAGAGATGTGCTGAAAAAGGTGATGTAAACTGAACAGAGGAATAATCGCAGGCCGCCTTTCAGGACATGGAATTTATGGATGAAAACAAAAGCACTTTTCAAAATAAGATCAGTCGTCTAATAAATTTAAATGAAAAACCGCAGCGGCCAGCATCTCAAGGACTCCACGAGCCTGTCATCGAACCACTCACTCCTTCCTTCCATATTCTTAAGTTCCCATTTCCACTGCTGACGATGATGATGAAATGAGATTAACTTAACAAAGCAAACATATGGCAGCAGAATATTAACTCTGCATTGAATGCCCTTGTGCTTTCCACCATGCATTGATCACCAGATTTCTAGGAATCCTCAGCTCAAATGACTGAGGAAAACGGAATTTAAAAAACCACGCAGTTCAATTATTATTAGATAGTTCTTGAGTTGCTCGAACAGACATTTTGAGGCTGCTTATGAAAAGTAAATCTCAAAATTGCTACTCAAAGGAAATGTACTTACAAAGAGTGGAGACAAGCTTTCTGCTGAATATCCATTAATGACATAGAATCTCAGTTAAAACAGTAAGATACAGAAACATTACATTGCAGTAGATACGTTTTGGGTGACACAGTGGCGCAGCGGCAGAGTTGCTGCCTTACAGCGCCAGAGACACGGGTTTAATCCTGACTATGGGTGCTGTCTCTACGAGTTTGTACGTTCTCCCCGTGACCGCGTGGGTTTTCTCCGGGAGCTCCGGTTTCCTCCCACACTCCAAAGATGTACAGGTGTGTAGATTAAGTGGCTTGATAAAATCGTAAATTATCCCTAGCGTACGTAGGATAGTGTTCATGTGCGGCGATCGCTGGTCGGCGTGGACTCAGTGGACGGAAGGGCCTGTTTCTCCGCTGTATTGCTACGCTGAACTAAAAGGAGACAATGGAGACTGCAGATGCTGGAAACGTGAACAAAAAACAAAGTGCCGGAGGAACTCAGCGGGGTCAGGCAGCATCTGTGGATGGAGATGGACAGACGATTTTGTGGGTCGAAGATAGACAAAAATGCTGGATAAGCTCAGTGGGCGAGGCAGCATCTATGCTGCCTCACCTGCTAAGTTTCTCCAGCATTTTTGTCAACCTTTGATTTTTCCAGCATCTGCAGTACTTTCTTAAACATTTTGTGGGTTGAGACCCTTCTTCAGATTGTTGGAAGTGTGGGAAGAGGTGAGGGGTGGGGCAAAGAGCTGCCGAGTGATAGGTGGATCCAGGTACGGCTGGTTGATTAACAGACAGGTCCGGGACATCCTGCAAGATGGCGCCCAGCCAGGTGACCCTCGGCATGCTGGTCCCAGAGGTAGATCTGCGATCCCGCATTGCAATCGCTCCACTCTTTTAAACCTCTACTCCAACAGCAACATTTCTGACTTTAAACATTATTCCATTTATCTGTACACTGTGGATGGCTCGATTGTAATCATGTATTGTCTTTTCCGCTGACTGGTTAGCACACGACAGAAGCTGTTCACTGTATCTTGGTACACGTAACAATAAACTAAACTAAAACCCCTGTCCCACAGTACGAGTTCATTCCAAGAGCTCTCCCGAGTTTGCCCCGATTCGAACTCAGAGATTTATGGTAATAGCCGCTCGTCGGTACTCGGGGCTCTCGTGGACATTTTTCAACATGTTGAAAATTTTTCATGAGTCTTCCCGAGTACCTGCCGTTAGCGTTACGAGCCACTAAGAGACGTCCCCGAGCTCCGACGTACCCGCTACGTTCATTCTCCGTGCTTACCACGAGTTCAATTTTGTTAAACTCGAGAGAGCTCTTGGAATGAACTTTTACCGTGGGACAGGATTTATTAGATTAAAAGGTGGGGGCAAGAAAGGGGGAGGGGAGAGATGGGTGGAGATAGTGGCCAAGGCTGCAGGTGATAAGTGAAGAAAACAAAATGGTGCAAATGGTGGAATTTGATAAGAAAGGAAGGTAAACCAGAGAGAGGTGGGGAGAGGGGGTTTGGGGGAATGGAGGACCCAGAGTAGAGAAGATTTAGCAAATGGAGAAGGTAAAGGGGCAGAGTGGCAGGGACAAGGGGAGAAAGGTGTGTGTAAGTGGGAAGTGGGTTGGGGGAAAGCTGGGTAGATGAGAAGAGGGGGGTAGGGTTGTTTAACTACAAATGGAGAATTTAATGTTCATGCCATTGGGTTGTAGGCTACACAATTGGAATATGAGGTGCAATTCTTAAAGTATGTGCGTGGCCTCACCATGGCAGTGGGAGAGGCTGTGAGCAGACAGTGGCCGCATGGGAACGGGACTGGACGTCCATGGCAAAGGTGAGTGGCGAGGGCCACGGAATTAGGGGTCAATGAAGTCAAAGTCAAAAGAGTTTATTGTCATGTGTCCCTGACAGGACAATGAAAATCTTTCTTTGCATAGCACAACGGAACATAGAAGGCATTGACTACAATTCTATACATGAATACACCCATTACTTAATAAATTAATAAAGTGCAAATAACAGATGGAGGGATATTAATGTTCAGAGTTCCAAGCCAGGTTTAATAGCCTGATGGCTGTGGGGAAGTGGCGCAGATTGTGTGAAGTATCTCAGATGTTAAGGGCCTGTCCCACTTGGGCAACCGAATGAGCGAGTTCTGACGAGTTTGGTACTCATACTCGCAGCATGGTCGACACGAGGTTGTAGGAGGTCTTCGTAACTCTCCTTCATGCTTGAGAGTGGTCTCCGCATACTCGAGGCCTCAGCTAGGTCGCGGCATTTTTTTCAATATGTTAAACAAATGCCCGCAAGTAAAAATAGGCCGCCATGGAAAAAATCGATACTTTCTTTTACTCGTAGGTTTAGTCGTAGTAGGTCAGCATGTTAGTCGTAGGTAATCGAGGGTAGTCGAAGATAGTCGAAGCTACTCGTAGATAGTCTTCATCATAGTCGAAGGGGGATCAAAGGAGGTCGTCTTCATTCTCCACTATTCGTTGGCCAATTTTCCCAAAGTTAGTCGTAGCTAGTCGAAGCTGGTCTTCAACATAGTCGAAGGAGATCTTCTACATAGCCGAAGGAGGTCTTCAACATGTCATTTTTTCAAACTCTTCTAAACTCGCCAATTAGGTTGCCCAAGTGGGACAGCCCCTTAAGTGTGAAGGGACCGGCTGGCCGTGTGGATTTTCTTCCGGCGCTCCAGTTTCCCCCCACATTCCAAACATGTGTGGATTTGCAGGTTAATTGGCTTCTGTACATTGTCCCTAGTTTGGGTGATCATTGGTCGGCGCAGACTCAATGGGCTGAAGAGCCTGTGTCCACCGCTGTATCTCTAAACTAAACTAAACACAAAGACTCCCCCAATAACTCTGAATCCGTGCATTCGACCACGATAATCAGGTCCAGACAATTCATTTCTCCCAATATTCTTTCTCAAGTCAAGTAAAAATTATAAATAATAAGATTTGTAAATAATAAAAATATTTCTCAAAAAACAGATTTTTGTGGGGACCAATACACATTATCAGTCAATACAAAATAAATCTTCTGTTTCTAGGGAATAAAACTTCTGCTGGAAAAGATTTACATGCTGATGTTTGGCATAACATAATCATTCAATTATCTAGCTTTTCCTTGCAGTATGAAGAATTAGTTCTAATTACATCCCGATATTATTTTAATTATCTAATCAGAACATTTACTGCACATTACTCAGAGCATATGGAATGATGATGATGTTTGTCAAATCTGTTTCTCCGTTTATTGCTCAAAGACTAAGAAATTATAAATGCAAATAAATTAATTTAATATAGCAATATTTTAAAGTCAAAGTTAACTTTCTGAACGGCTTTTTATAATTAAATTGGCACCATAAATCAGATGGATAGACCTAAAAACAAACGTGCTCCATTATATTTAAAAGCTGCGGGTAGAACTGCCTCACAGAGCCAAAGACCCAGGTCCCATCCGGACCTCGGGTGCTGTATATGTGGGGTTTGCAGGTTTTCCCTGTGACAGCGTGGGTTTCCCCCAGTTTCCCCCCATATCTCAAAGACGTGTAGGTTTGTAGGTTTATTGGCCTCTGTAAATTGCCCCTAGTGTGTAGGGAGTGGATGCGAAGGTGATATAACATAGATCTTGTGAATGGGTATTCGATGGTTGGCATGGACTTGGTGGGCCAAAGGATCTGATTCCATGATGTATATTTTAAACAATCTTTTAAAACTACCAATAGTAAAAGTCGATAGCCTCATATTTTAGTACAGGTGTCAGGGGTGAAGGCAGGAGAATGGGGTTAAGATAGGGAAAGATGGATCAACCATGATTGAATGGCGGCGCAGACTTGATGGGCCGCATGGCCTAATTCTGCTCCTGTCACTTCAATTTATGAACATATCTAATGGTAAACAATTATGTTCTTTAGTTCAAAAAATGTGATAACTGAATTAGTAGCCCCACTAAACATAGTATGCAAAAATCCTTTTAAATAATGTTGATTTGATTGAACTAATCATCACAAATGAATAGAATGTGGCTGGATTATCAATCCTGTAATCACTGTTTATTTTATATTTTGCATTCCCAATGAAAGCATTTAAGATTTTGCATCTAAAATTAAATAATTGAAACATCAATTAACTTTTGACAGGAATTCTTGCAGGAAAAGGGCAATTTCATTACAGCGTTTTAATTATTCTTTGACACCTTTTTTATGATGAGCTTCATTAGCTGGGCATTTTTAATGAGCTTGCTTATGTTTTAAAAACAGTTGCGTTAGTTGTTACTAACAGATGTCCCACGACACTTCTTGTAGGTAACTTCAGGTTGGGAGCAGCTGTGATGTTCAGTTGTTAACCAATGTTTGAGAACACACCTTTAAATAGGCAATAAAAGGTGATTTAAAACCTATTGAGTGGAAGGAGGAATTATAATGCTTAGAATCGGCAGGGAAATAAAAACAAATCCAGTTTTTAAAACCTTACAAAATGCAAGCTCAAGGCAACATAATAACTACACAGAAAATGCAACAGCAGTAGTGTAGGAAGGAACTGCAGATACTGGTTTAAACCGAAGATAGACTCAAAATGCTGGAGTAATTCGAAAGGCAGCATCAGGACAGTACAGTACAAGAACAGGCCCATTTCAATCAATCAATCAAATTTATTCATCACATACACAATAAAGTGCAGTGAACTGTACTTGCCAGCAGAAGTACAATAAAAAAGAACACACAATACACAATAGAAATTTAACTCAAACATCCACCACAACATTCTTCACTTTGGCGGAAGGCATAAAGTACAGTCAGTCCTCCTCCATTGCTCCCCCATGGTCGGGGCCAGAAATCTCCTCAGTCGCCGCTGCTGGTGGCCAGATGTACAGGCCTTCTCGTCTGAAAGGCAAGTCCCGAATCGGTACTTCCCTACTGGAGACCGCGGCTTCAAGATGTTGTAGGCCGCGGGCCGGCGGTCGGAGCTCTTCTCCAAGGATCCCCGGCTCCGGATCTCGCCCCGGATAGTAAGTCCACACCGTGCCCATGGCTAGAAGCTCCGCAGACCGCGGCTTCAAGATGTTGTAGGCCGCGGGCCGGCGGTCAGAGCTCTTCTTCCCCCAGGATCCCCAACGAGGGCTCCCAGGCTCTGGACGCCATGCCCGCAGCTAGAAGATCCGCAGACTGAGGCTTCAGGATGTACCTGTCCGCAGGACAGCGATCGGAGCACTACCTTCTGGCGACCCCGGCATGTGTTCGCCCCGCTCCGCGATGACAAAAGTCCACGCTGCGCCCGCTGCTGAAGCTCCGGTCAGTGTGTTCCACGCACCCTCCGCCCTCAGCGTAAAACAAAAGCTTGCTCCACATATCCCATTTAAACTTTGCCCCAATTATCTTGAAGCTATGTACTTTTCTTTCACATATCCATCCCGGGAAAAAGATTCTAACCGTCTACCCTATGCATGCCTCATAATTCTATATATTTCTATCAGGTCTCCCCCCGCAACCTCTGGCATGCCAGAGAAAACAATCCAAGTCTGTTCAACCTCTCCCTGTAGCTAATACCATCTCATTCAGAGTCCGGAGAAGGGTGCCGACCCAAAGCTTCACCTATCCATGTTCTCCAGAGATGATGCCTGACCCGCTGAGTTACTCCAGCGTTTTGTGTCTTCCCTCTATTCCAGGTAGCATCTGGTAAACCTCTTCTTCACCCTCTCCAGAGTATTCATATCCTTCCTGGAATGGAGCGACCAGAACTGCTTGCAAATACTCCAACTGCGTTCTAACCAAAGTCTCAGAAAGCTGCAATATGACTCTTATCCTCAATGCCCCGATCAATAAATGCAGGCACTCCGTGTTCCTGCTTAACCACGTCCGGGCAGCACGGTGGCGCAGCGGTAGAGTGGATGCCTTACAGCGCCGGAGATCCGGGTTCGATCCTGACTACGGGTGATGTCTGTTTGGAGTTTGTACGTTCTCCATGTGACCGTGCAAGTGCTCTGGTGTCCTCCAACATCCCAAAGAAGTGTGGGTTTCGAGGTTGATTGGCTTCTGTAAATTGGCCCTAGTGTGTGGGATAGAACTGGTGTACGGGCGATCGCTGGTCAGCGTGGACTCCGTGTTGCCATGCTGCATCCCCAATATAAACTAAAACTAAACTAAACACTTTAGATAAATGAAATGACACCGTTCTCAAAGCATTTGTCACAGTGGGTACCTACCCCAGCTGAATGCACCATGCATTTTGGGGCCCCAGTTGTGCCAGAGGAGTACATAATGAAAAGCGGATGATTAAACGGCAGCTGCTCAAACTCAAGCTGTGGCCCGTGGTCTCCCTCCTTCCCTGTGGCAAGGAACTCATCCAGAAACACGCTGTAAAAACACACACAAACACACACACAAAGTGAGAAAGCCAATGCATCAAAAAGTCTCAAATAAAAACCTGATCAAAATAAATGATCGAATGATCAAAACATTTACATGGGCAAGATTGTCGATGTTACTATGAATATTTTACTCGTGGAGATTTCAAGAGTCACGAGTGTTTAATTGTCATATGTACCGGGAAGGGGGCACGGATGGGTGCTGTTTCAGGTCGTGACCCTTTTTCTCTCAGTTATGTCTGAGGACAGGATTTGACCCAAAACATCATCTATTCCTTTTCTCCAGAGATGCTGCCTAACCCGCTGAGTTACTCCAGCATTTAGTGTCTATCTATGGTGTAAACCAGCATCTGCAGTTACTTGCTACACAAATAAATTCTTACGTGCTGTGGGTATAAAGCCACCTTACGCACAGCACAGCAGTGTCGGCACATGTGTGAAATCACTTCAGGAAAGGACTGGGCACATCCACTGGGTGGCAGCACTGGGAGGTGCATTAATAAGTATATCATAGACACAGCAGAATCAAGACATCGGCAGGGAAGGCTGCTCTTGTCCCCTCTCCAAAGTTATCCCGGGGAGTTGCTGTGACCTGCTGGTCCTCGGTCAGAGTACGAGGATAATGCACAGCCAGCCAGAGGAAAGATGACCCAGAATAACAGCTCTTTGAACAGCCTCGAGTAACACTTGGACCTTGCTTTAAAAAAAAGTTGTTTTAAATTATAAGAATACTCTGAATCTAACCCTTCCTCTTACCTGTTATTAAAACTAGATACATTATGGTCCAAACCCTATCCATAATAGTATAAGCTATCTCCAGGGATGCAGCCTGACCTGCTGAGTTACTCCAGCACTTTGTGTCCTGCATCATGGTCCATATTAGTTTTGTGCCTTCTTCATACAATAGCAACATATAGGGCGATTTTATCACCATGGAATTATGCCTCAATAATGAACAGGACATAGAGTGCTGGAGTAACTCAGCGAGTCAGGCAGCATCTCTGGAGAACATGAATAAGTGATGTTTTGGATTGGGACCCTTCTTTAGACTGGTAGTGGTGGGATGGGAGAGAAAGCTTTTTATATATTTTTTTAAATCACTATTCTTGGAACAATAACAAATTCCATCTCATACATCCTACCGTGTTTTTATTAATTTTCAAATAACATATCAACTAAATTGCTGAGTGCGCTGAATAATAGATCTTTAAAAAGTGTGCATTTACAATTTTGGTTTGCAATACGGACAGTCACACTAATAAAAAAAATGTTAATACTTGGACCAAGAAACCAGGTCATTTTATATGGCAGAATTGGGAATTTAAATGTTCAATTTAATAATTTATAAGCAATGTCTCATGTATGTTTAATCGAGGGTTTCTCGCTCATCCAAGATGTTATAACTTTTTTTTACACAGCTAAAATAATACAATGTAAAATTATAAGATGTATTATTGAATTTTAAGCCAGGACAATCATTCTGCAAATTGCATTGCATTTAAATTGCATTAAACAAACATATGCAATAAATTAACATTTGTCCCTTCTGCTGAAACCCTTGCAGCTTACGACAACCAAAGTAGTTCAGGCATTGCAGTAGGAATATAGTCATCTCCAGTTTGGCTATACAGGTGAAGGTTGAAATTATTTTCTGCATTCAGAATAATTTCTAATGAGCTATTAATGTTCTGGCAAAACATTAACTGGAAAATTTTGAAAGGAGTAAAAAAAAAAAAGATCTATGATCCATGGAGGTGTTAGGAAGAATTGACATTCCTCTGCCTATTGAGTTGATGCTGTGTGGGCACCTGTACAAGTTTGTTCCAAGTTTGGTCTGCACTACTAAGCACCAGTGTGCCCATTACAACAGGGCCTTGGTGGTGCTGTGGCATGTAAAATAGGCATCAGGATGCATCGCAGCATGGTTTGGGAACAGCTCCACCCAAGACCACAAGAAATTGGAGAGAGTTGTGGACACAGACCTGACCATCACACAAACCAACCTCCCTTCCATTGCCTCCATCTACACTTCACGCTGCCTCGGCAAAGCCAGCAGCATAGTCAAGGATGGGTCACACACCGGTCACTCCCTCTTCTCCCCCCTCCCATCAGGTAACAGGTATAGGAGCATGAAAACGCACACCTCCATATTCAGGGACAGTTTCATCGCAGCTGTTATCAGGCAACTGACCCGTCTTCTCGCCAACTAGAGAGCGGTACTGACTTCCCATTTATCTCACTGAAGACCTTCAAACTATCTTTAATCACATTTTACTGGACTTTATCTTGCACTAAATGTTGTACCCTTATCCTGTAGCTGTACACTGTGGATGGCTTGGTTGTAAACATGCATTGTCCTTTGGCTAATTGGATAGCAAGTGTTAAGAAAATTGTTTCACTGAACCTCTAAACGTGACAGTAATAAATGAATAATAAACGAAAACTAGGCAGTTTAAGGCCAAAGGATGATCAAAGTGTGCACCTGTCTCCCCCACCTCCTGCCACCTTAAGACAGCAATTGCCAATGTGTCACTTGGGTTGAGAACCTGGAATGGCTCAGGCATAGGAAGGGCATTATTGCCCTCGTGCAGCAATTGTAGTGATTAGGACTTTCTCGGGAAAGGAAAGGGGGAACTGCTGTCAAGAAAGGTGTCTGTGGCACCTTCACATTGGCATAATGGATATAGGAACGATGCCATTAAGTTGGAAACTGTGCATAAAAGATGTAAGAGGATTGTTGCCAGGACTCGAAGGACTGAGCTATGGTGAGTTTGGGCAGTCTGGGACTTTATTCCTTGCGGCACAGGAAGCTGTGGGGTGATCTTAGACGTAGTTTAAAATTATGAGGCGCTTAATAGACACAGGGTGAATATACATGGTCTTTTTCCTGGCATAGGGGAATCAAGAACTCGAGGCCGGGATTTAAGGTGGAAGGAAAAAGATTTATTAAGAACATGAGGGCAACTTTTTCCAGGCAGACGATGGACATATGGAATGAAGTGGTTGAGGCAGATAGAGTATCTGTACACTGTGGATGGCTTGTTCATAATCATGTGTAGTCAAGTGCATTATTCAGAGGTTTTCACCTGTTTGGTATCCTGGACAAGTCCACGGCCTCTTTTGCTTTGACATACGGCATTATTACTACCTTCTCCAAGTCGGGCAAACCTGCAGGAGCAAATAATAAAGTCACTTTGATCTATTTGAACACTACAATTGAGGTAGCACAAAATTCAAGTCACCCACCAATGCTTCCATAGATGTCATCGACTCGCTGCAAGGTGCAAGTCAATGCATTCTGACATCCGTGCTCTGTGCTCAGACCGCAAGTCAGGCAAGAGCTGGAGGCCAAATGCAAGCTGACAAACAGCCACTTGCAGACTTTTCTGCTCTGTACAGTAGCTATGACAGCGAGTTGTCCATTGTCATCAAGGTGGCAGCTAAGGAATCAACGAGCGAGGCCAATCACACTAAGCATGATCAAGTACAATAACACATTTTGGCCACAGGGTGGCACAGTGCCGCAGTGAGTTGCTCCCTTACAGCGCCAGAGACCCAGGTCCGATCCTGTCCTCGGGTGCTGTCTGTACAGAGTTTGTACGTTCTTCCTGTGACTGCTTGGGTTTTCTCTGGGTGCTCCAGTTTCCTCCCACACTCCAATAGATGTGCAGGTTTCTAAGTTAAATCGGTTTCGGCAATTTGGTAATTGTAAAATTGTCCCCAGTGTGTGTAGGATGGTGTTAGCGTACGGGGTGATCGCTGGTCGGCGTTTTTCTTGACTTTATTTCCAAAAAAATTGAGAAATTTCTCCATCAATGGTGCTGGCAGCAGTACTTCTAGAATGTGAAGTTTCTAAGATCGATGTACTTCACACTGTACCTCGGTACATGTGACAATAAACTAAACTGAACTGACTATAAATGTGAATCTTATTCATATTGTGCAAGAGTTGCATAGGAGGATAATTATTTATTTGCATGATTATTATAGAACAGGATTATTTATTGTTTTGTAATATTATTTTATTTACAAGAATTATTATTTATTATTGTTTTATAATATTATTTTATTTAGAAGCATGGTTATTTATTATTTAACAGCATGATTATTTATTATTCAGGACGTGATTTATTATTTATCACTGTAATATTCATTATTTATTTTATTTTTTATTATTCGCCTGACTTATTTATTTATTTTGTTACCCATTTATCATTATTCGTTATTTATTTAATTTATTATCGTTATTTGTTTATTTTATTTATTATTTGTTTGGTTTCATATTTATTAATATTTGTATCAGTATTTTAATGAGGAGCATGATTAATATGTTCTCCTCTACTTCAATAGAAGGTCTTGTTATGTCATAGCATTGATCAGTGTGTAGGAAGGAACTGCAGATGCTGGTTTAAACCATAGACACAAAAAGCTTCAGAAGGGTCTCGACCCAAAACGTCACCCATTCCTTCTCTCCAGAGATGCTGCCTGTCCCACTGAGTTACTCCAGCTTTTTTTTGTCTATCTATAGATTTGATCAGAGCAGAAACAGGCACTTTAGCCCACCAAGTGCAGGTTGACCATCAAACACTCATTGACACTAATCCAACTGTATTCTCCCTCCCCATTCCCAGCAACTTTGGGAAGAAACTGGAACACCCTGTGGAATCCCACATGCAGGGGGTGAACATGCAAACTCCACATAGGCACAACCAGGCATCTGGATTGAAGCCAAATGTGTTGGACCCGAGGCAGCTGCTCTACTATCTGCACTATTGTGCCACCTGTAATTTTAGTTTTTAGATTTTTAGTGTCAGAGATATAGCGCGGAAACAGGCCCTACGGCCCACCGCGTCCGCACCGACCAGCGATCCTTACACATTAACACGATCCTACACACACCAGGGACAATTTACATTAATTACAAGCCAATTAACCTATAGGAATGTGGGAGGAAACCAGAGCACCCGGAGAAAACCCACACTGTCCCAGGGAGAACGTACAAACTCAGTACGGACAGCATCCGTAGTCATGATCAAACCCAGGTCTCTGGAGCAGCTCTACCGCCGCACCACTGTGCCGCCCAATGAAAATGGTTTGTGATCCCGGTCTTCATTTTAACTTCTTCCCATTCAGACCTTTCTGTCCTGGGACTCCTCCATTGTCAGAGTGAGGCCACAAACAAATTGCAGAAACAGCACCTCATATTTAACTTGGGCAGCTTACACCCAGCAGTATGAATATTGATATCTCTAATTTCAAGTAACCCTTGCATTCCCTCTCTCTGCCCCTCGCCGGTCCAAGTCATCCTGCCAGTTCCACTGTTTGCATCCATAGATCCCTTCGTTATCACTTCTTCCACAGATATACAGGTTCGTAGTTTAATTGGCTTTGCTAAAATTTGTGTAGGATTGTGTTAGTGGACTGGGTGATCGCTGGTCGGTGCCAAAGGGTCTGTTTTCACATTGTATTCTCTGAAACTAAAACTAAGATGTTTCCTTGTCTGTTTTCATTTTGGGTTTCCTAATTTATTAGGCAAAAAGCTAGTAACCATTATAAGAATACTCCAAGATCATTGTTAAGTTATGTACGTTTGGCATATCTAATCCAAGTCTCTTGAAGACCGTCATTGTCTTTTGTTGAGACAAGGAATTTTCATCCAAGTCATCCTAGACTGGAAAAGTCCAATCACCTTTTTGACCAAACATATTTGATACACACAATGTATAGTTTAGTTTTGTTTCGTTCAGAGATACAATGTGGAAACAGACCCTTCAGCCCTCTGAGTCCGCGTTGACCAACAATCCCCGTACAGTAGCGTTATCCCACACACTCGGGACAATTTACAATTTCTACCAAAGCCAATTAACCTACAAATTTCCAATGATTAACAATGATTTAAGTTCAGCAATGCAAGTAATACAAGTCATGTACCAATTTTTTTTTAAATAATTTAACCCGAGCAATATCAAATCAACTGTTACTGGTAATATTCCTATGTAATTAAACATAAATGTTTTAATATCCAGGTCTAGATGTGAACATTTTGCCTCATGTCATACATATTATTTGGTGAATAACGTAAAATTAAATTAAACCCAACAGGTTTTCATGCCCACAAAAGTAATAAAATTTAGTTTTGCTTGATGTTTGGCATTCCAATATGTCCCAATGCGAATGGATCATTTTCTCCCAACCAAGTTAAATTGGAATTACTTTAATATTTGCAAGGTGCAGCAGCTGAGAGTATTAGATGTTTGTAGCGATGATTTTAAATTATGTTTTTAAAATATAATATCAAATGAATATTACAACATGTGTTTGGAATGATTTCACCTGCAAGTGCTGTGTCAACGACTCAACTAACTCGGAAATGCATCTCCATTAAAAAGTCGGCAACATAATTTATTTCAGATGCCATTAGTTCCAGTGCCTAAGTTCAAAATGTTGTTTCAACATTGGTCCAACTATTTCCTCAATTGCAGAACAACGTGTAACATGTGATTAACACCCACAGATTAAACGTCAGATATGAAATGTTGCAGTTAAAATTGTCATACACCCCTGGTGCAAGAGAGATTTGAGCCGCTTTTCAAGCTAAGATGTAATCCTTGGCTATAAACCACTCTACAGACCCACTCTTGAGGAGTTGCGCTCAATATCTTGTCAGGTGGCCCTGCAAATAGTAAATGCTTTCAATGCTTACGTTTTCTACCATAAATATTCAAAATGAGAAGCAAAATCTGCACATACTAGAAATCTAAAATTAAAAAAAAAACAAATGCGACTGGAAGCAATCAGATCGAGCAAGAAACAAAGTTAATATTTCACATCAATGGCTTTTCAACAAAACTAGGAAAATTTAACAACAGATGATGTTTTTAGATTGCAGGGTAAGGGGGGAAGGTGGACAACCAAGGAACTGCAGATGCTGGTTGACCAAGGAAAGACAGAGTGCTGGAGTAACTCAGCGGGTCAGGCAGCATCTCTGGAGAACACGGATGGGTGACGTTTCGAGTTTGTACCCTTCAAGGGGTTCTGACCTGAAACATCACCTATCCATGTTCTCCAGGGATACTGCCTGACCCGCTGGGTTACCCCAACATTTTGTGACTTCCCAGGGGAAAGTGGGAGGTGAGCTTGGGAGAATGGTCTGTAAATAGTTAGAAAGATTGACACAATTGGCAATAGTACTGACTAAGAGAGGTTGGTGAAGGCTTGTACTTCGCAGCCGATTTATCTGGAGGAAATGTAAACAGGAGAGGAGAGAAAAACAGAAGAAAAAAGAAGAATGGCTGGTTATCTAAAAGTGTAGAATTCAATGTTCAGTTCCAAGTGCTGCAAAGTCACCGGTTGAAAACAAAAAGAGCTTTGTTTGGGCTTTGTTGGAGCAGTGCATGAGGCCAAAGATGGAATGCATCCACACCTCAAAGGTCACAGTCTAGTACCTAGCAAGTCTTGCCCACTCTCCCTAAACCCAATACCTTAGGGAAAGAAATTGACCACTGAATACTTCAGTTTAAGTTGTTCACGTTATTCTATTTGCTTATATTGAACTCACTGGACCCATATTTGAACGATGTAGCTCGAGTGCCAAATGGAAAACAAACATTATTTACTCTTGGAGGGTTTGATCTGATAAGGTGATGTATTAGTCAATTCAAGTCAAGTCAATTCCATTTCTATAGCACATTTAAAAACAACTCTCGTTGACCAAAGTGCTTTACATCAGTGCAGGTACTAACGTGCTACAAACAGTGTTGCAGAGATCTAACAATACATACATAAATACATACATTCAGCGCTCCCTCACAGGACCTCAAGAAACGCTAGTGAGTAGAAATAAGTTAAAGCAATTAGTAAAGCAATGGTAGGTATTGTTTTGCTAATCATAGCCAATATAAGTAGGTTGGCACTGAAGTTGAGAAGTAGTTCTTGTGCAAGGAAGTAAAACTATTTTTCTCCACTTTTCAAAAAAAAAATCAATTATGCCAATAGTTATTATTTTTTTTAGACCATTTATTCCTCTTGAAAGAGAAGGCTCTGAATGACCATAAATATTACGATGGATTTGAGGAGGGTCGCGTTGAAGAGCATACTGACATATCTCGGGATGGCCACTCATAAATTCAAAACTAATTCAGGAGAAACTTTGTGGTTGGAATCTGGAAATGGTAACTAGAAAGAGAAGCTGAAGAGAACAGCATGGTTTTAATGGAAAAGAACACAACGTGCTGGAGTAACTCAGTAGATCAGGCAGCATCTCTGGAGGACATGGATAGGTGACGTTTCGGGCTGAGACCCTTCAGCAACCTGCTGAGTTACTCCACCACTTTGTGTTCTAACTAAGATTGCAGCATCCGCGGTGCCTTGTGTTGGATTGAAGGGGAAGTTTGATCAGTGCCTGGCAGAAAGAAGAGAAGGGCGTTGCCAGGGTTATGTGAAATGACCTGAGACAGGTACCAAAGTGTGAAAATGGACACCTCCAGGTTCAGGGACAGTTTCTTCCCAGATGTTATCAAGCAAATGAACCAACCGATCACCAACTAGAGAGCACCCCTAGTCTATCATCTACCTCATTGGAGACCGTTGGACTATCTTTAATCAGACTTCACTGGAGTTTATCTTGCACTAAACGTTAATCCCATTACCCAGTATCTGTACATTGTGCACGGCTTGATTGTAATCATGTATAATCTTTCTGCTGGCTGGAGAGCACACAACACAAATGGTTTTCACTGTCTTGGTTCGTGACAATAATAATAAACTAATCTAACGACAATCTGACACACCCTAAATAAACACAGACCAGCTGGAATGCACCTCCATTTCCATACTGTATGTTATGCAATTCTCATAAGGTCGTGTGAGAGGAGCCAAATTATGCCATTCAATCATGGCTGATCTATCTCTCCCACTTAACCCCATTCTCCTGCCTTCTCCCCATGACCACTACTAATCAAGAATCTATTCATCTCGGCCAAAAAAAATACATTGATTTGGACTCCACAGCCTTCTCTGGCAAATAATTCCACAGATTCACCGCTGTCTGACTAAATAAATTCCTTCTCATCTTCTGAAAAGAACACCCTTCAATTCTGAGGTATGACCTTTGGTGCTAGACTCTCCCACTAGTGGAAACATCCTCTCCACATCCACTCTATCCAAGCCTTTCATTATTCATGTGAATTCTAGTGTACATTGACAGTTCATAAAGACACTTTAAATAAGTGAGAAACACATAATGAAATCTAATTACCTTTCACTACATTCTGCAGCTTCTCCATGTGATCGTGTTCTTTGCCATTGTAAATAACCGCTTCTACTGAAATTATTAACTTTGGTTGGATTTGAGAAATCCTGTCTAATACGCCCTGTGGAAAAATTGATAAACAGAGCATGTTTTTATTTTAATCAATAACAAAACAAACTTGTATGTAGGATGAAATTAAGGCATCATTTACAAGTTTAGCTTAGTTTAACTTTAGAGATACAGAGGCGTAAAACGCCCATCGGCCCACCGCGTCCACGCCAACTACCGATTAACCAGGGCTGCACGGTGGAGTAGCGATACAACGCCAGAGACCCAGGTTCAATCCTGACTACCGGTGCTTGTGGAGTTTAAACATTCTCCCCGTGACCTGCCTGGGTTTTCCCTGAGATCTTCGGTTTCCTCCCACACTGTGGGACGTAATTGGACGTAATAGGGTTAATTGGCTTGGTATGAATGTAAAATTGTCCCTAGTGTGTATCCCTAGTGGGGATCGCTGGTCGGTGTGGACTCAGTTGGCTGATGGGCCTGTTTCCGCGCTGCATATCTAAAACTAAAAAAAAATGAAAACCCTGTACACCAACACTATCCTACACACACTAGGAACAATTTACGGAAGCCAATTGACCCTACAAACCTAAATGTCTTTGGAATGTGGGAAGAAACAGGAGCTCCTGGAGAAAACCCACGCAGTCACAGGGAGACTGCAGACTCCTTACAGACAGCACCTGTAGGCAGGATCGAACCCGGGTCTTTGGCGCTGTAAGGCAGTAGCTCTACCACTGCTCCGCCGTTAGCACACACATAAACAACAAACACACAAAGATTGCATGGCCATTATTGATATATTCATGCACACAGATTCACACTTTCATTGCCTCCCAGATTATGTTGAAGCAATTTATTTTTGACTTATCAACCCAAGAATACGTTCAGATTTTTAGGAAAATATCTTCCCCTCATCATCGAATTGGCAGAAAAGATAGAAAATCAACTGCATTACATCCCAGTAAATTGGCCAAAGAGGTCAATGTGTCTACGTGATGTGCAACACAGACATCACGCTTAATGCAAGTGTAACTTGATGCTTGTGTTTGAATGGAAAGCCAGCAGCAGATGTAAAATTACACAATACGATACAACTTCATGTATCCCAGGAGGGAAATTAATCTGCCAACAATATTAAAATCACAAAATATATGAAACATGAAATTAAAGTGATGAGTGGAAAGGATTGGGGATGTGTAAATATTGGAGAAGGTGGGTGGGGGGGGGGGGGGAGCAAGGAGTCAGTCTCAGTCTAGCCCACGACAGAAGGGGGAGGGGTTGTACAGCTTGACAGCCACAGGGAAGAAGGATCTCCTGTGGCGTACTGTCCTGCATCTTGGTGGAACCAGTCTGCTGCTGAAGGTGCTCCTCAGGTTGACCAGTGTGTCATGGAGGGGGTGAGCTGTATTGTCCAGGATGCTCTGCAGTTTGAGGAGCATCCTCCCCTCCAAGACCACCTCCCATGAATTTAACTCCGTCGCCAAGATGGAGCCAGCCTTCCTGATGAGTTTGTTAATTCTATTGCCGTCCCCTGCCTTCGCCCCGCTCCCTCAGCACAAGGCAGCAAAGAAGGCACTGGCTACGTGGTTAAAACAAGATTTAATGGAAAAATGCATGCAGCATACCAAGTCATTGTTCCAATCCAAAGGAATCAATTTTAGATCAAATGATGAGCATTTGAGGGCATGGGGCGTATACTCGCTGGAGTTTAGAAGGATGGGGGGGGGGGGCGTGAGAACCTCACTGAAACCTACCAAAAAGTGAAAGGCCTGGATAGAGTGAATGTGGAGATGGTGTTTCCACTAGTGGCGGAGTCCAGGACCAGAGGCCGTAGCGGAATATAAGGACGTACCCTTAGAAAGGAGATATGAAGGAATTCATATATTCAGAGGATTAATCTGTGGAATTCATTGCATCAGAAAGCTGTGGAGGCCAAGTCAATAGATATTTTTAAGGTGGAGTTTCACAGATTCTTGATTAGTGCTGGTATCAGGGGTTATGGGGCGAAGGCAGGAGAATGGGGTTGAGAGGGAATGATAGATCAGTCATGATTGAATGGCGGAGTAGACTTGATGGGCCGAATGGCCTAATTCTGCTCCTACAACTTATGAACTTATGGAAATTAGATTGAATTGATTCCAACACTGGAGAAAAGCCTTGTTCAATTTGCAGATATACCAGTTTCCACCCACATCCGTATATTGACTTCAGCAGCATAATATAAACAACTATAAAAGGGAAATAATAAATAAATCCTTTTACCACCCTGGCATTAAGAACTATCATATTTAAATGCATCGTAACAGTACCTCATAATCCACTTGGCTAAAATGCAACTGAATGATATGAAGACTCCAATGAATTCTCCAATTTTAAGTAATCCCCTCCTTTTATCTCCCCTCTATTTATTGTGCCCCACCCCGGGGTGTAAATCCATTTATCCCACTACCTCATCCCGCCACCCTCCCCCTTTCAGCTATACGCCCGCCTCTGGATTTACGTTTCACACCTCTGCTCATTTGACACCCTTTTGTCTCCTTGTCATCTCTAGCCTTTGTCTACCCATCTGCCTGTCAAAAAATCCCCATCACCTGTATCCACCTATCACTTAGAAAACATAGATAAAATAGGTGCAGGATTAGGCCATTCAGTGCTTCGAGCCGAATTCAATATGATCATGATTGATCATCCATGATCATGATTGATCATCCAAAATCAGTACCCCGTTCCTACTTTTTCCCCTTGATTCCATTAGCCCTAAGAGCTAAATCTAACTCTTTCTTGAAAACATCCAGTGAATTGGCCTCCACTGCCTTCTGTGGCAAAGATTTCCACAGATTCACAACTCTTTGGGTGAAAAAGATTTTCCTCATCTCAGTCCTAAATGGCCTACCCCTTATTCTTATACCGTGACCCCTGGTTCTGGACTCCCCCAACATCGGAAATATTTTTCCTGCATCCAGCCTGTCCAATCCTTTAGGAATTGTATACGTTTCTGCAAGATCCCCTCTCATCCTTCTAAATTCCAGCGAATACAAGCCCGGTCGACCCATTCTTTCATCATATGACAGTCCCGCCATCCCGGGGATTAACCTGGTGAACCTATGCTGCACTCCATCAATAGCAATAATGTCCTTCCTCAAATTAGGAGACCAAAATTGCACACAATACTCCAGGTGCGGTCTTGCCAGGCTTTGTCCTGCCCCCAACCTCTTAAGCAGCTTTCTCTCCCTCCCCCCCCCCCCCCCCCCCCCCACTACAATCAGCCTGAAGAAGGGTCCTGACCCGAAACATCACCTGTCCACTCAATCAATCAATCAATCAAGTTTTATTCGTCACTTGCACATAAGAGCAAGTGGAATGAATTTGCCAGTAGCGGTACAATGAGAAAGAGCACACAATTCACAAAAACACTTTTTAACACAAACATCCACCACAGCATTCATCACTGCGGTGGAAGGCACAACATTTGGCCAGTCCTCCTCCATCTTCCCCCGTGGTCGGGACCTCAACCCTCCGCAGTCACCGCTGCGGGCGTCCAGATGTACAGACGGGAAGTCCAGGTAAGTCCTGAATCGGTGCCTCCCCACCGGAGACGGTGGCTTCAAGATGGTGTAGGCCGCAGGCTGGCGGTCGAAGATTTAAAGTCCTCCACGAATAAAGTCCTCCTGAACTCGCTCCACGAATACTGCCTGACCCGCTGAGTACAAGCGCGATGTGATAATTCTGATTCGTTTTATTTCTTAACAGCATCTTAGTACAGGTTGATAGTTTAAATGTCGTTGTTTAACAGCTGAGTAAAACTATGAGAGGAAGCATTTCTCTCCAAAACACACTGACATTCACAATTAAATAATCAAAGCACACACAAATACATCTGCTAGTTCACAGAAAAAACATCAGGTCTCAGGGCAACATTATAAATTGATTCCGATTTCAATTAAATCTACACACAGCAAAAAAAAAACTGGTAGGTTGGTGCAGTTAGCGTAGACGAACCACGCAAATTCAATCAAATCATTTGAAAAATGAGCTACAACAAAGAAAATCACAAAAACATAGAGAGATTCAAAGATAAATAATTAAGAGGTAATCAAAGGAGAGAGAAACTATTGATTGCCTTGGGAAAAATAAAGATTAACGGCAAGCATAACCATTTATTAATGGTATAAAGGGGCAGATCCAACGTGAAAACCTTGGTATTTTCAATTGTCTGTTCAGTTAATGTAAGATTATCACTGCAATCATCATCAAGAACATGACTGAAGTTGGGGATTAATGTCTCCAATCTGGACATTTAATTAAAAGCTCACGATGCAAATCCCAAAGAATGGCCAAGTTGCACCAATTTTCATCAGTCACCAGGAACTGTGGTGAACCTTTGATCTCTGTGATGAAAATGAATGATCAACTAATGTCTCAGAATTTAAAATAAAACTGCATATGGACAGTCAGTTAATGATGTTGGCAGGGAAATGGACTGGAAGCTATTATGCAAGTCTGGAGATAGACACAAAATGCTGGAGTAACTCAGCAGGCCAGGTAGTATCTCTGGAGAATAGGAATAGGTGACGTTTCGGGTTAGAGGTCTGATGAAGGATCTCCACCAGAAAGGTCACCTATTCCTTTTCTCCAGAGATGCTGCCTGGCCCGCTGAGTTACTCCAGCGTTTTGTGTAGACCAGCAACGGCAGTTCCTTCGGACACAGGCAATTCTGGATCTCCATTCTCATTGATATTCTGTGACTCTGGTAAATACTGTCAAATCATGAGACACAAAGGTATCTCAGAATCAACCAATGGAATTCAAACAGCACCTAACCATTGATTGAAAATGCTCAAAACTATAACCAGGATATCATGTCGGGAAATAAATTAGAGTGGGATAAGGCAGGCTTTCAAAGTGGGAAGTATCATGGCTACGGTGATAAGAACATGCTAATCGGGAGCAGGATTGGGCCATTCAGCCCCTCAGATCTTTGCTGGTGTATAATTAAATCCTGGATGATTCTTTTGTAACCTCAACTATGCACTTCTATGCTATTTTCATAATCAAAAACAGAAAATGCTGAAAGTATCCAACAGGTCAGGCAGCATCTAAGTCAATAATAGTCCATTTCATAAGCCTCTCGTGATAAAACTAGCAGCTGTGTTCTTAGAGACAATGGTCTCTGATTGCTGCAGGATCATTACATGTAACTTTTTTTTTCCAACGCTGTTTTTTTCCATTACAGCTTTTTTTCCTGTCAATACCTTCATTCTACCAGCGCTCTGCACTTGCTCATAACAAATATGTAATCTCCGTGCCAAAATTGACAGATTTACATGATCCCACATTGCTTTGCAGAAGTAGCACCGTATTTATTTGTAATGTGTCGAAGAAGGCACGGCAGGATGTGTAAGAAGGAACTGCAGATGCTGGTTAAACCGAAGATAGACACAAAAAGCTGGAGTAACTCAGCGGGTCAGACAGCAACTCTGAGGAGAGGAATAGGTGATGTTTCACGAAGGGTCTCGGTCTGAAATGAAATTTTCTCCAGCGACACAAAGAGAGAGGGCATAGAGGGGAGACAGAGAGGGGGGTAGGGGAAAGAGAGAGTGGGCAGAGAAGAACGATCGCAAGTTATACCGTGCCGCCGATCCATTCTGGCCCCGCCGAACAACCGCCCCCCCCCCCCACATTGCACCCTTCCCACAGCGGCCCTGTGATGTCTCGGCTCCGACAATTCGAGGGGCCTACCCGGTAACAACACTAAGAGCAACTTCGGGCCGCCGTGCTCCGTCCTGCGCTGAATTTGCTGCGGGCCGGATAAAATCTCGTGGCTGGCCGGATGTGGCACGCAGGCCATAGTTTGGAGACCCCTGATGTATGCGTATGCACGCATGATATGTTAATTATAGTTAGCACTGGCTTAATTAGGAACATTTAGCGCTAGATTCCTTCCGTGGTGGGTATGAGCACTTGGGGGGGGGGATAATGGGGCCGGAGAATAGGCCTAAGTTACGTTTCGACATCCAAGAAAACACATTGTCCACCACATCTCAAAACATGGGGGGAGGGGGGTGGGGGGGTTCTGCCCGTGGCTGTCTACATGGAGTTTGTATATTCTCCCCGTGACCGCATGGGTTCTCACCTGGTGCTGTGGTTTCCTCACGTACTCCAAAGACGTACAAATATGTAGGTTAATTGGATTCAGTAAAATTGTAAATTGTCCCGTGTGTGTGGGATAGTGCTAGTGTACAGGGTGATTGCTGGTCGGCGCGGACGGTGAGCCGAAGGACCCGTTTCCGCGCTATATCTCTAAAATGTCCAACAGAGTAATATAGAATGGTGTGAACGGAAATTCAGTCCGTTACTCCGCTTCACCAATAGAGCAAGAGTAAGCATTATCACATAACACAATTCACAAGGGCAAAATATTAATATGTTGAAGTCAATAATCAAATATCTGCAGCCAATTATTAATCTTTCACAATATTTAAAGTACTTACATTTACACCAAAGTCTGGCGCAGTTGAACTCCAAATGGCACCAATGCTCGCAGTCGCTAGCATGGCTTCGACTGCTTGAATACAGTTTGGAAGATAACCTGCAGTGAAACAAAAATATTGAGACAAATGGCATTTAACTATTAATTAATATTAATATTAACTATTAAACTATTAATCCCACAAACAAAAACTGTTTAGTTGCTTTCACAGCTTTAGGTATTCCATTGTGTTTTGCAATCAACGCATTTCTGAAATATTATCAGTATTAGTGAAGCAAACACTGCCATCGGTTCCTGCAAAGAAAGGTATCATCAACATGCAAATCTCAAACAAAGCAATTTATCCAACATTGTATCAAAAAAATTAATAGCTAGAGGAGCCCTGATGCAGTGTCTCAACCCAAAACGTTGACAATTACTTATTTCCCTACCCGAAACATCACCTACCCATTTTCTCCAGAGATGCTGCCTGACCTGCTGAGCTTCTCCAGTATTTTGTGTCGATCTTTGGTATAAACTAGTATCTGCCATTCACATTTATTACATTTTTTATGATATTACTTCCAGTATATTATGATATTCTTCCAGCGGTTTGGTTTTTTTGCTCCAGTTTCCAGCATCTGCTGTTTCTTATATTTCCTCTTGGGATTTGTCTCGTGGACTGCTGTTCCTGCTCTTCTTCAAACCTTGCCAAATCCACCCAAGAACCCAGACCAAATGTGTAATGAAAATGTCAAATGTGACTGAAGAAGGGTCTTGACCCGAAACGTCACCGATTCCTTCTCTCCAGAGATGCTGCCTGACCCACTGAGTTACTCCAGCATTTTGAGTCTCTCAACCAGCCAGACGACTGGTTTACACTCTGTCCAAGCATCAATCACTTCAGAAAAGGCAGCATTTCTTTAGGATTGTACATTTTAATGTCAGCCTTAACTAGCTCACTTGAGTTTAGAGATACAGCATAGAAACAAAAGCTGTTCACTTCTTCTTCTTCCTGCGTATGGCGAGCACAGCCTAAAGTTGTAGGACAACTTGTTCTATTTGACCTTATTTGATTGTCCACGCCAGGTTGATTGCATTCGTTGAAACAGGGCGGACTACGTGAAGGTTGCAATCTCCCGCCCCAGCTGTTCACTATACACATAATAATAACCCTAGAAAGGAAGGAGGTTATTAAAACTGGTTTAACTACAAAAAATACAAATTTTAAAAAGCAGCTGCAACTTTTGTATTGGGAAATTATGCCAAAAACATTACAGTTAGATTGTGGGCAGGTGAGTGGAGGACATTCACATTGTTGGAGTTTGTAATACGTCTCCAAAAGTGAGAACAAGGTGAAAGAGCAACGATGCAGGGTAGTTTCTAGGCATTGCATGCTTAACACACAGTAAAGAAATGTGGTTTCAATTAGCCCATCATCAACATGGGTAATAACCATCTTCAAGCCACAACAGATGCAGATTTTAATATGTACGTGACAACGTATTAATCAGTATGTATGAAGCACAAACACGAGTAGCACAAAATGCTGGGTAACACAGGAAACACCTCTGGAGAAACATGGATAGGTGAGTTTTCTGGTCGGGACCCTTCTTCCCGACTACACTAGAACAGTAGTGGTAATTTTTAGCACGTGTACTTCAGAAGTTGGAAAGGGTTAGCAATAAGACGTGTCTTTGGAGATAAGGAAGTTAATAAGTTAAATTTCTATAATTGGTCATGTTCATAAGTGATAGGAGCTGAATTAGGCCATTCGGCGCATCAAACCTACTCCGCCATTCAATCATGGCTGATCTATCTTTCCCTCTTAACCCCATTTTCCTGCCTTCTCCCCATAACCCCTGACACTCGCACTAATCAAGAATTTCTGACTTAAAAATTAGTAGTATCATTTTTCCCTGTACAAGAAATATGAATTTGAATGACTGCATCACATTTCACAGGTCTTGTAATCAATGCTACTCTTGTTGTATGAAGATTAAATTTGTCCATTTAAACTTAACATTTGCATAATTGAGGGAAACTAGGGATAAAACATCCACATGTCCTCTTTTCAGATTTATTTCTTGCAGCAGTAAAGATCCAGCATAAATCCTACTTAACAATTATGTCCGATATATTTTTCCGGAGTGGCTTTATATAGAAAATCATATCAGTTTCTCTCCATAAGGATTAGAAAAGTCAATTTGTTAATAAGCATTTTTTTTTTCCCCATCCACCAATTGTTATTCAAATACCATTTTGGCATAGATTATTACTTTGGCAAAGACCTCGTAAGATGTTGCATTAAATGAACAAAAAGCCTCTTACAGCCAGCTTCTATCTACATAAGGGGTGAATGTTTAGTAATAGCCAGATGAAAAGAAACAGCCATCAAGGCCAACAAAGTTGAAAAATGAATAGGACGTTGACATTTTTTTAAAGGCTTGCTTTTAAAGATTATCATGTCAAAAGCCAAGTGCCAACATATTGAAGTTTATACATTTGCAAATGCTGTGAGATGGAAGGAATTAACTTTAAACAGATTGTACATTTGAGTATGTATAATGTCACCTATCTTAATATTCAATATCGGTGGAAAAGGGCAGATCTTGTCTGGGGTTATTCTAAACATGCAAAAAGGTTGATAAAAGGGGTTATAATTACAATACAATGAACTTTATTTTTCAGTTAGGAACTTTGGTTTCTGCAGCCATACAACAAAAAGAAACAATTATACAAGACACACACCCAACTCAATTCACACAGACATCCATCACAGTGAGTCTCCTCCTCACTGTGATGGAAGGCAAAGTCTTGTCTCTCCCCTCCTCTCCATCCTCTCCCAATATTAAAGCCCCTGGCCGGCGATGTAAGGCCCTGCTCCGGGTCTTAATGTTGGAGCCCCCGGCGGGCGATGCCAAGTCCCGCGGCCGTTAAAGCCGCGCCTGGCGATGTCAAGCCCCGCTCGGGGTCGCCCTCAGCCCCGCAACTCGGGCGGGAGAAGCTGCCGCCGTGGGAGCTCCAAAAAGCGGTCTCTCATCAGGGACCCGTGAGCTTCCGATGTCACCATCCACCGGGCCTGCAGCTGGAGCCTCCGAAGCTCCGAAGTCCGGTCGCAGCCGCGCGCCACCACACCTCCCCATGCACCGAGGCCAGCCAGCCCCACGATGGCAAGTCCGCAGGCTCCGCGACTGGAGCCCCCCAAGTTGTTCCGGCTGGAGGCCACTCCACGGTGCTAGGCCCCAACGACAACAGAAACCCGACAGGGAAATAAAAAAATAAAAAAGGACAGATGAACTACAGGGGCGGCTCCATTACAGCGCCGCCATTTGCTGCGGAGACTTGACAGATTTATTGTCAATTTAATAAAATTGACAGATTTATTGTAGATTTTATGGTATTGTGTTGCCATGCACTCACATTTTAATAAGAAAACAAAATTATGAAACCAAGGGAAATTAAAACTCATCAAGGAATTACATAGACCAGCACAGCAGATGAACTGGTCATTCGGCCCATAATGTCTGCGCCGAACATGATGGCAAGTTAAATTAATCCCTGCCAGCCCATTCACTGCATAAGCATGTGTTAATCCAAAAGCCGCTTAAATGCCACTATTGTATCTGCCTTCAGCACCACCCCTGACTGCACATTCCATCACTCGTTATGTAAGAAAAAACTTTGCCCCCCCCCCCCGCCGCAAAGTCAAGCCCTCTAGTCTTTGGCATTTCCACCACGGAGAAAGGTTCTAACTAGTAGGCATAACTTTAGGGTCAGAGGCCTAAAGGGCCTGTCCTACCAGCATCCGACTCCATGCGATGAACGCGATCAAACTAGAAGTGGGGGCCGCGCGGAGGTCAGGTGAGTGGCACAACGCAGCGCAAAGTGAGGCGAACTTGGAGCGAAGTCTAAGATATGTTTGCCAGGACAGAGAGGGGCACACAGAGAGGGGCACAGTGGTGCACACACACAGATGGCCACGGAGCCACACACATAGAGGGTCACGGAGGCACCTACAGTTAGGTTCACGGAGGCACGATGTCGGGGCGGTGTGTAATGCGTCGAGGCGACTGCGAGCTGACAAGCCGTTGCTGCGCGGAATTTTTGAACATAGTCAGTTTTTCGGAGCCCCGCGCGATGTTGAGATGAACTCCGCACAATTCCGCACGGCTCCAGCGATCGAAGTGGGACCGGCCCCGCGACGCCGGACGGCTCAAGTGACCACGTTAGGCCGCGCTAATTGCATGGAGTTGTAGGACAGGCCCTTAAGGACCAGAGGAGATGTGCGTGGCAATTGTTTTTTAAACACAGGATGTGGCAGGTGCCTGAAATGCGCTTCAGGAGCTTTTAGATAGGCACGTGGATATGCAGGGAATGGGAGGATATGGATCATATGCAGACAGATTTTGTTAGTTTAACCTGTAGGAAGGATCTGCAGATGCTGGTTTATACGGAAGATAGACACAAAATGCTGGAGTAACTCAGCGGGTCAGGCAGCATCTCTGGAGAAAGGGAATAGGTGACATTTTGGGTTGAGACTCTTCTTCAGGCTGGGAGTCAGGGGAGAGGGAAACTCCAGGTGTGAAAAGGTACAAAGTAAAAAATGAATGAAAGGTATGAAAATAATAAATCAAAGCCAGCTCCGATGATCAAGGAAAGGTTAATTTCACATGTTTGACATTGTGGGCTGAAGGGCCTGTTCCGGTGTTGAATTGTTCTGTGTTCTGTACACTACAGAGTACATGTAGATACCAAGAGTCTGAAGAAGGGTCACGACCTGAAACGTCACCCATTCCTTCTCTCCAGAGATGCTGCCTGTCCCGAAGAGTTACCAGCGTCTTCAATTCTTTTCCACCAAGAGGATTAAATGTCCCCGCTAATTAGAATCACTTCCACAACATGAACATCTTGACCTCTCCTTACAGGGAACTGAATGTAAAGGAATAATTGTTATCGCCTCTGCCTGAGAAGTTTCATTACCTGAACACCATTTCAAAGTTCTTGGTTGGTTACTTGGTCCTCCAACTGGAGGATGGTCACTCTACTTTGCCTTTTACAAAAGATTTTATATCTATGGAATGAGGAACTGGATTCATAGATTCCATGCAGATGCTGGGCCTTAAACTGGTAGAGTCACAGTATTGAAATGCAATACCACTCCTCCCTGAATTATTCATCCATGTCACGACATATTCAAACACCTGTACAGAACTGTTAGCAATACTATATGGTTGATTTCCCCACAGATAATCCACTCAGTTTAAAATGAGAACAAGGCGCTACTTAAGCACTTTAAATGACTTATAAGGCTGAACCACCACATTTACAATTGGTACTCAAATACATTTTTGCTGAATTCATTTTTTAGTAGAAACATCTCAAAATAGATATTAAAGATGCAGCAGTGCATGTAATGTATCAATTGATATTGGAACAAAACCTGGTGGTGCAGTCTTACACAACTGTGGTGACCACCGTGACATGGCCAGGTCGACCCTTCAGTGTTGCCAGGACAACGGGCCTTCATGGTCGGGTCAAGAACACTGCACTTACCACATAATGGTGCCAATTTGGCAACTCTGTATACTGTCTCAGTATACTACTATTACAACATGTACTGTATCTGGGATGCTTATCAAAGAAGGTGCTTATGTATAGTGATACTTGTACTCAGCTATGTACAAAACATAATTGCACGCACCTCGGTACATGTGACAATAAATAACCATTGCACCATTGTAGTGATCCTGACCTCTGCTACTGAGATTTTTCCTGTGGTCACGTGAGATCCTTCCAGCCACACACAGTCATCTATTTTTTTTCTTCATTTGTTCACCCATGTACAGGGGGACCGCTAGCCGGCGCAGACTCAGTGAACCCAAGGGCCTGTTTTCCTGCTATATCTCTAAAGTCGAAAGTAAACTGCAGATGCCAAGTTACAAAAAAGGACACAAAGTAACTCGGCTGGGTCAGGCAGCATCTCTGGAGAACATGGATAAATGACATTTCGGGTCGGGACCCTTCTTCGGAAGAACCACACCTTTCCATGCCTTAGGAAATATCAGACATTTATATACCTTCCGAAAGCTGAATTCAAGTTGAAAAGTAGTTATAGGGTCATACAGCAAGGAAACAAGGCTATTCGACCCAACTTGCCCATGCCATCTGCGCTAGTCCCACTTGCTCCCGTTTGGTCCATGGCCCTCAAGTCCTGGTAAAATACCCTCGTAAATCTTCTCTGCACTCTTTCCATCTTAACATCATCCTTCCTGTAGCAGGGTGATTAAAACTGAACACAATACTCTAAGTGCGGCCTCACCAGTGTCTTGAACAAATGTAACATAACATCCCAATTTCTGTACTCAATACCCTGACTGAGGAAGGTTAATCAACCAGAAGCCTACTTGACCACCCCATCTACCTGTGAAGTCATTTTCAGGAAACTATGTACATTCCTTGATCTCTCTGTTCTATGACAAGCAATTGCTCTCCTCCAGTATGTCTTGCTTCAAAGTGTTAAATCATTCCACAAACACGCAAGGTGTTCTCCTTCATTCAAATAAATTCCTGATATTTTTTGGTTAGCAGCCAGCAACATTTGGAATCACTAAAAAATGTTTATCTTGGGCACACTGAGTGATTAAAATCTTTACAGGTTCATGTAATAGATGTCAAAACAATGATTTGTCTGCACTGTGCGCTTTAAATATTCTACTTTCATTATTGGCAGATAATAACCTCACTTTTTTCCCCTGTCTATTGTTACCGTTGGGTGTCGCACAAATGTGCAAATGCTGGAAATGGCAAAAGGTGGACAAACTTTAATTCATGATGATGAAACAAACCACCCAATTTATATTCAGGTCACAATAGAGTTTGAGACTTCAGAAAGTGAGGTAATACGCACATCTCTAAATCTATCCTCTCAGGGGAAAATTACCTTGAAGGTAAAGTTTAAGTGGTATTGAGTCATTATCTTACTGACACCAAGGAATATTTGCCAGATAAATGGCTGGATATTAGATGGCATTGTCTAATGTCCCAGTGTACCGTGTCTCTGTGCACTGCCCAATCCATCCAAAAATGAGAATGAAAGCAGAAAGCACGAAGAGTAACTGTACGGATAACAACGGCAACATTCTGGGCTCATCTCTACACAAGGTGTAACACTGGGAAGACCCCAGAAGTGCATAATTGCCCCCTGACCAAGTCTACATAGCTTTCCATGATTTACTGTGGCACAAGTATGCAGCTGACTTTGCAGTTGTTACTTTTCAACACATCCATGAAGCCTCCAATACTGTTCAAAAGCTTAAAAATCATGAATGACTTCACAGAATAAATAACGAGGAACCTTTTCCATCAGGTGAAAGGTACGTTAGTTGAAACACCATATCAATGATTGGCCAACATATCACAAGCTCTTTGCTGCAGCAAATCTTTGTGATATGGAACGCTATACCCAGTGGGATGAAGTCAGAGAGAGTAATGGGTTTTTTTTCCATTGTTATTTGTTAAAAAAAAAATTGTAAAAAAAATTTGGAAGGAAATTATTTTCAGGGCTGTTGGAAAAGAGGCAATGGAATATTTCTACATAAGTGCTGACAATGGTGCGATAATCAGAATAACCTCCTCCTAGAATCATAGCAAATAGGTGCAGGAGTAGGCCATTCGGCCCTTCGAGCCTGCACCGCCATTCAATATGATCATGGCTGATCATCCAAATCAGTATCCTGTACCTGCCTTCTCTCCATACCCCCTGATCCCTTTAGCCACAAGGGCCACAACTAACTCCCTCTTAAATATAGCCAATGAACTGGCCTCAACTACCTTCTGTGGCAGAGAATTCCACAGACTCACCACTCTCTGTGTGAAAAATGATCTTCTCATCTCGGTCCTAAAAGACTTCCCCCTTATCCTTAAACTGTGACCCCTTGTTCTGGAGTTCCCCAACATCGGGAACAATCTTCCTGCATTTAGCCTGTCCAACCCCTTAAGAATTTCGTAAGTCTCTATAAGATCCCCCCTCAATCTCCTAAATTCCAGCGAGTACAAGCCGAGTCTTTCTTCATATGGAAGTCCTGCCATCCCAGGAATCAGTCTGGTGAACCTTCTCTGTACTCCCTCTATGGCAAGAATGTCTTTCCTCAGATTAGGAGACCAAGAATGTCTTTCCTCAGATTAGGAGACCATATCCTGCACTATATCTTCCTACAACATCTGTATGCCAATGTAAACACATCACGCCAGTAACATATCTAAAGTGGAGGTAAGCTGAAAATGCAAGTGCGACTCAGCCTTTTGCAAATAAATAATTACTGATAACATCAAGCCAGCGTTTGAAGAAGACCGTATGCTCAAGCAGCCATTTTAATATTAGTTTACATTGAACAGTCACAATGTAAATGGAAAATATTTTTTATTTTTACATTAACCTAAAAATACTATATGATGATAACACATCACAGTGGTGGGTAATTAACTAGTGGCCACGGTTATGCTACAAGACCAACACCCCACAAGGTTTTTAAATCAGAAATCATCATAGAAAATTATATTAATTTCAATAAATCTGGTTATTTCTGAACATAAGAGAGTGACTTTCACAAAAGGGAAATTTTCAAAATGGGATTTGCTCTTAACGATCACAGAAAATGTAAAATAACCTCTGCAAAATGCACTAATAACAAATCAAACCACTGTGGTAGGCCCAATTATTGTGGTTGGTCCACACCAGATGAATCAATCTGGAAAACTTTGGCTCAATTTATGTTGACTGGTGTTCAAGTTTACAGAGATGCTCCGTTGACTGCTCAGGGAACTATCTACGTTAAAATTCAGCTACAGTGTCTGCATTCCTCAAGTACGATCTCTGGGTGCATCCTGTCCGATCAGCAGGTTAAAAGGGGCAGAAGAGGGAGCATTTATTGCTCATCTCTGCACAAATGGCGTAGACAAGATACTGGGGAATTGATTTCTTCAGTTACACTATTCTTTGCAGTGCAGATACTGAACAAAGGTTAAGCAGCAAATCTTGTTTTCTCTGGAATGCCATGGTTGAGAGGAGACCTGGCAGAAGTATATGAAATGATGAGAGGCACAGATAGAAGAGACAGTCAGAATCTTTCCCACCCCCCCATGATGGAAATGACAAAGACTGGAGAGCATAGCTTTGAGGTAATAGAGGCAAACTTTAAAACTGTGTGGGGCAAGTTTCTATTCAACACAGAGGGCCAGGTGTACCTGCATCACGCTGTCCTGGATAGATAATAGAGGCAAATACGATAGTGGAGATGAGACTTTTAGATAGGCCCAAGGATATGCAGGGGATGGAGACATATGGATCATATACAGGCACATGAGTTTATTTTAGCATAACGTTCAGCATAGACACTGTGAGCCAATGGGCTTGTTCCTGCCATATACTATTCTATGTAGGGGTTACACAAAAAGCTGGAGAAACTCAGCGGGTGCAGCAGCATCTAAGGAGCGAAGGAGATAGGCGACGTTTCGGGTCGAGACCGCTGAGTTTCACCAGCTTTTTGTGTAACCCTCGATTCTCCAGCATCTGCAGTTCCTTCTTTAACACTTTGTCTACTCCACTGCGATATCTCCTCAAGGTATGCCTACTTTGAAGAAGTTCTCCTCCTCCCTACGAAGAAGGGTCTCGACCCGAAACGTCGCCTATCTCCTTCGCTCCTTAGATGCTGCTGCACCCGCTGAGTTTCTCCAGCTTTTTGTGTAACCCTCGATTCTCCAGCATCTGCAGTTCCTTCTTTAATACTATTCTATGTAATTGCTTGTCAAGTTTTAATTTCTAGTGGTCTAATCATTCAAAGGTGCAAGTTCATTGCAACACAATATTTAAAAGCTGTACTTTTCTTTGTTCTATGTTCTATTTCCAATGCAATGATTAAGGAACACGGATGAACCCAGATGAAGATTCTGTGTATTTTGGAGCAGAACGTAGTAATGCCAATGTTTCCGTGAGGCAACTGAGTATGGTTGTAGGCTGTCGATGCTGTGCATTTTGTACATGGTACACACAGATTGCAATGTGCACGTAGTAGGAGTGAAAATTTACGATGACAATTCTCACTGGGTGCTTCAACTGGAAACAATCACAGATCCACCACCAATTTTCTGGCAACTGGTGGTCCGGCACTTCCTTTAATCCAGGCAAAATTACGAGAGTGCACTTGCAATCCCCCATGGAAGTCCCACCGAAAACATGGCGCCTAGGCCGGGTGAGACGGCCGATCTCAACCTCATCGGGACTTCCGCGGCTGATCGGCGGGTCGAATTTGCCCCCTGCGGCTGGGGCTCAGCCAGAGCTGGCAGATTCGTTCCCATAGCCGACGTTCATGCCGGCTTTGCAGGTCGGTATCTCAGCCCCGCGAGGCCGTGACTTCTGCTGGTTCCGCAAAAGCGATAATGCGGCAAGGCTCTGGAACCCAAGGGAGGTGGAATTTTGGTGGTGGACGTGTATCTACCTATACATTATCTAATTTACCAGATTGCTCAGGATGTGGCCTCTCCATTGAGGAAATGAAACACAGATTAAGTAACCACTTTGTAGAACATCTTTCATCAACAACTATTGCCACAAGCCTCCACTCGCCTGTCACGCCGCCACACGGGCTAATTATTCCCAGCATCTTCTATTTTCATTACATACTTTCTCTTTTCTCTCCCTTCCTGCTCTGTCAACGTGTCCCTTCCTGCTCTGTCAACTATTTAAAATTTGTTTATTCTTCTTTTTCAACAATTCTAATATTCCAAAAGGTGAAGACTGTTTTTCTCTCCTTGTGTTCTTCTTGTCTACTGGTCATCCCTGTCAGATTATTGCGGGCCAATCTTACGTGATTTTTCCTCACTTTGATTCACCGAATGGTTACTGTAAACACGCACTGATAGCAAGCTGATGGAACATGACAGAAAAGTCCCCCACTCCAAGAGCATTCCACCAGTGGTATCTCAGTGCTTCTTCCAAATGCCATTCGATACCCAAGGGCACTAATTCATCAAATGACATTTAGCTTTGTTTAGAGATTCAGCACACAAACAGGCCCTTTGGCCACGTCAACCAGCGATCACCCCGTACACCAGCACTATCCTACAATTTCAAGACTTTACAATTTTTACCAAAGGTTAACCTACAAACCTGTACATCTTTGGGGCGTGGGAGCAAACCCACGTGGTCACTGGGAGAACATACAAACTCCATACCAACAGCACCCATTATCAGGATTGATTCTCTAAATAGAGGATCTCTAAATAGAGTAATGGTGCTAATCAGCAGAAGAGTACCTTGCTTATGTTTGATTTGATGCTATGTGTCTTCAAGGGATCCAATACCCTCTTCACTGATGCATTCCTCTATATCACTGCTCCGCCTTCCAATTGATACCAACCAGGGGAAGTAGAGCCTGGGGTGTTGGGTAAAAGCTTTGATTCCACCAATGTGTTTCCATTATTAATCAATTTTATCCCAAATGTAAGCAAGGAGGATTTGGTGAATTCAACGTGCCATTATGCACCTTTGGCAAATCCAACATCTTGGTTGACACTAGCCCAACAAATTGTATTCTGATTATTGTTTCTTGAAGCAGCGTCATTCAACAATGGACTATTTATAAAGATAGCCACAAAATGCTGGAGTAACTCAGTGGGACAGGCAGCATCTCTGGAGATGCCTCTCTCCAGAGATGCTGCCTGTCCTGCTGAGTTACTCCAGCATTTTGTGCCTTTCATTGGTTTAAACCCGCATCTGCAGTTCCTTCATACACATATGGACTATTTCTAAGCAGAATAAAGCGTCAACCCCATCATAAAGACCCAGGAACCTTTCTCAACTTCAGAATGTCCAAAACACTTAGTCAATTTGTTACTTTGGCGGTTTATTTATAACACATCCACAGTCAAGTGTCACTTCAACAATATGGTGATAACTAGATCATCTATTTTTGGATTGAGATAATATTGCTTGGCTTTTTCTTCACGGTCACTCGAAAGAGCAGAAAAGGCATCTGTTTACCTTTTCTGACAGTGCAACTGAAGAACGATCCCAACACAAAACATCACCTATCCATGTCCTCCAGAGATGCCGCCTGACCCACTGAGTTACTCCAGCACTTTGTATAACACATAAGATTCCAGCATCTGCAGTTCCTTGCGTCTCCAGTCTGCAATAATACTGTATACTCAAACTTTTGTCGTGGGACTTAAGACAACAATTTTTGCCCAGTGCTAACAATGCTTTCACTAATCTGAGGCCAATACGCAAAAGACAACTTGAGTACGACTCACAATTTGTGGAAAAATAAGGTTAATCTTATGCTATTGGTTTGCATTAATTGTATTCTTATCGCGCTTCTCATCACAATTTCGCAACCGATCCTGATTTTAATGAGGTTTTCCTTTAACTATTAGAATATCGCAGGTGATGGACCTAAATATCGTGTAAGAGACAGAGTTTCATTAAAAAGTTTGAAAGTTCAAAATTCCTGTCAAAATTGAGACCTGCTACCCAAATGATACAAACTTTTCAAGAAGCAAGATACGTCTTGCTGTTACCAGACTCTTTCCTTCCCCAAACAGGTTAAACTGTAAAGAAAGTTTTGCTGCAACATAAAACACATTTGTAAAAGACACCCAGTTCAATAGAACAGAATGTACGTATCATATCCTGTTCAAATGGTCCTGCTTGGGACGGTGCCAATTTATTCAAAGACAAACAGCTTATCCATCTGCAGTGGGCCTTGAATCACCAAACGCTGATCAAACAATATGACGCAGTGCCTTTGTTTTTGTGTTAAATTGCACTGCCATCCAAATGATTTTGTGCTCCATTTAACTCTATGACATACGGATTTAAAATTGGCTTCTAAGCCTCTTTGTGAGAGATTACCCTAGTGTATTGCTAGCAAGTATTCCATTTACTTAAACACACAAATGGCAGATCTGGTATGATGCATTGGTGATTAATGTAATTGCATTTATTTAACCAATTATTTATTTAACCGATTATTAATCCAACCAGAAGATATTATCTACCATTTTCCCCCAAAAATGTTTGAACGACTTTTGGTATTTGGAATACAAGCATCCATTTCAAATAAATTTTACTACTTTACTATTGCTTATCGGAATGGCATATTTCATGTAGATTTATAAAAGGGCTAGTCAGAATGCATAACTAATATTTGTTCAGTGATTAAATTTAAATTCCTCTGCGCATAAAGAACATGAGGTGGGTAGAAGTAAATGGCTTTAAATTTGTTTTCTCAGGAGCAAGTTCAGTCATAGCGCATTTCTGGCCAACAATCAAAGGGAATGTATCTTGCACTCAATTGCCATCATCACAGAAGTAAATCTGCATTACGCTACTGTGGCCTTATTAGAAGCTTAATGTGCAAGATGCCGGCAAACTTAAGCTTCACCACAACCACAGTGGCGGCAGTTTTCATTTCCAAAACAACGCTCATTAGAGATTAACAAAAGCTGCTCCAAAGTAAAAAGCATTCAAGCAACATCATCCAAGAGTCCCCGCACTTAAATGTTAATTGTTTATCTCAGGAAGAGTCCCGGATCCGAATTTGGAAAAGCATGGACCTATTAGGGAATGTTAAAGAAAGAACTGCAGATGCTGGAAAGATCTTAGGCAGACAACAAATGCCAGAGAAACACAGCGAGTGAGACAGCATGTATGGAGAGGACTAGGCGACGTTTCGGCTTGAGACTCTTCTGGACCCTTCCCGAAACGTTTCCTATTCCTTCTCTCCATAGATGCTGCCTCACCCGCTGCGTTTCTCCAGCATTTTTTGTCTACCTTTGAACTATTAGGGAAAGTCAGGTTGTCCTTTGTCACACAAACTTGACTGAGATTTGGAGGAAGTGATGGAGATGATTGATGAGAGTAGGGCAGTGAATGTTGTCTACGTGAACTTTAGTAAAGCAGTTGACAAGGTCTCGTATAATAAGATGGTCTAGTAGATTAAGTCACACGGAATCTACAATGAGATGGTGAATTGGATCCAAAATTGTGTTGGCCATGGAGGATAAAGGGTACTGGTATATGTTTTTCTGACTGGATATCTGTGATAAGTGTTATTCTGTGATGATCAGTGTTTAGTTTCGTTTATGTTAGAGATATAGCGCTAACTACATATATTGTACCAACTACAGACCGATATCAATTCTAAATGTGGACTATAAATTATATCCTTGAATTATCTCCAAACGATTTGAAAAATTCATGCCAGATTTAATTGATGAAGACCAGACTGGTTTTATAACAGGCAGACAAACACAGGACAGTATTAGAAGAACTCTACATATAATACACAAGATTCAAAAGGAAAGTACGCGTGCTGTCCTGATAAGCCTAGACGCGGAAAAGGCTTTTGATAGGGTTAATTAGGAATTCTTATATCAAACACTAGAAAGATTTGGCTTTGCCGAAGATTCAATTCAAGTTGTTAAATCAATTTACCAGCAATCTACTGCAAGAGTAAAGGTGAATGGGTCCTTAACTGAGAGATTTTTGTTAGGAAAAGGAACAAGACAGGGATGTTTGCTATATATATTGAACCATTGGCTCAAGCGATTCGTCAAGATAGGGAACTGAGGGGAGTAACTATAAGAGACAGAGAACATATAATTTTTGCAGATGACGTAATGATGTATCTCACAGAAGTAAACACCTCATTTCCAAGGATGATGGGGATCATAGATAAATTTGATTTTTATGCAAGATATAAAGTGAATATTTCAAAAACTCAAGCTCTCCTATTTAATTGTCCTCCTCCAGAAGAAATCAAACAAAATTATAATATTAAATGGGATTCAAAATCAATCAAATGCGTAGGGGTCATATAACAAAACATATATCAATGTTGTATGGGGCCAATTATAATCACATCAACCAAAACATAAGAAAGGATATAGAAAGATGGTCCATCTACCCAATGGATTTTAGTAGTAAGATAAATGTGGTGAAAATGAATATTTTGCCAAGGCTATTGTACTTGTTTCAATCTCTGCCAATAGAGGTACCATTAAAACAATTCACAGAATGGGATAAATTAATATCTAGATTTATTTGGGGAGGAAAGAAGGCCAGAATTCGATACACTACACTCCAGTTGCCAAAGGACAAAAGTGGAATGGCACTTCCAAATTTTAGGATATATTTCTATGCAGCCCAACTTCCACCACTAATTAATTGGTATGAGGACAGCTATATAGCTAGGTGGAAAGAGATTGAGACATATATCCCTGACTTCCACATCCAAACACTTTTGGGAGAAAAAGCGCTTCCTGGACATATCAGGAGTATAATCGATCCAATAACGATACTTACTTTAGAAACCTGGTTCACTCTTACCAGAGAACTTAAACTGAATAAACGACAAAAAGTTTTAAGATGGATAGCTTGGGATAATGAATTTAAACCAGGGATGTACGACTCAAAATTTTAAATTACATATTCTCTAAGAGTGAAAGAAGACGAGTTTAACAGAAAGCGGGAAAAATGGATTAGGTATAGAAATAAAGACATCAACACAGTATAATTTTATTGACAATAATGTAAGTTATTGGAAAATGTTTTAATAAGAAAATATTTCTGTATACTGCATCATTAATTGTAAACTGAACCCCCCACTACACTGTTGTACGTTTCACTGTATTGGTGTGTTTCGTTGCTATATTTGTGTTTTATTTGTGTATACATAAAAGCAATAAAAAGTGAAAAAACAAGAGATATTGCGCAGAAACAGGCCTTCGGCCCACTAAGTCCGCACCGACCAGTGATCCCGGCACATCAACACTACCCTGCACACATGAGGAACAATTTTACATTTTATATAGGCCAATTAACCTGCAAACCTGTACGTCTTCCGAGTGTGGAAGGATACCGAAGATCTTGGTGGAAACCCATGCAGGTCTCTGAGAGAACGTGCAAACTCAGCACAGAGAACCCGTAGTTAGGATTGAACGCAGGTCTCTAACGCTGCAAGGTTGTAGCCCTACCGCTACACCACCATGTCGCCCTGACGAGTTCCCTTGGTGGGACCTCATTTGTCAGTGCCGGCCTTAAGCCAATTGGACCTATTGCTCACAATTGGGCCCCACGCCAAAGGGTGCCCCGCGCTAGGCTGGTGGGCAACACACTCTATCCCCTCAGCAGCGGCCCCAGGAGCTGAAATTCCTCACCGACAACAACACAGCCCCGCGGTTACCTCTCAATACTGTCACCGGCACCAGTGATGGAAATGGGGGGGTACGCAGGGGGACGGCATTATCAGTTTCCAGCTCAGAGTACCGCAGAAAGATTGGAGTCGTTTATCACTTGATTCAACTGAGACAAAACGATTTGTTAACTGCCACTGTTAGCACTTGTTAACAGCCAGTAGTTAACAGGTAGTCATACAATGTGTCACCAATACATCGATCTGCATTCCTCAGTCAATATAATTGTGTTTTAACCAAGTATTAATGACGCCGCGTTCCTTTCAATAAAATTCACGGCAGAATTTATTTAAAACCCACTGTCATTAAGGGCTCTGGACCGCGAGCACGGGCTTCTTCTGTGCAGGTACAGTCATTCACCCACGTTATTTTAAGAAGGAACTGCAAATGCTGGAACAATCAAAGGTAGACATAAATGCTGGAGAAACTCAGCGGGTGAGGTAGCATCTCACCCGATGAGTTTCTCCAGCATTTTTGTCCACCCACGTTATTTAGTAATTTGCACCCATCATTTAGTGATGTTATATGATTTTTTTTTTAAATAAGTTTATGCGTGTTGTTTTCTCTCTCCCCTTCCAGGTTAGTTCTTCTGTTTGCCTTTATTTGCTTCCATTATATTTAGTGTTATTTATCACATTGTGGTTGTAGCCTTTGAACGATTTAAACGTATCGGATTTTTAAAATTCATATAAATTCATAGCGTTGCCCGACCGCCAAATTCCTTCAGCTGTACCTGCAACTGAAGCTACAGGTGGACTAGTAGACCTTGAAGAGGCATTGACACTTTGTTTTTCTGTAGAGGGGTAATAGAGAAGGGGTCCGGACCGCGAGCTCACTGACTGAATGATACAGACGTCCTGACTGAAAATCACATCCTTTCGATCAATTATTTTAGGATAAGCATTTCTAGAGAACATGCTACTTTTTGCTTTGCCCATTTTCAAAACATAGAATTTTGAATTTGGCATTTGATTTCTTCAAGGAGACTACAAAGCTCATATTATATATTTTTTTAACACACAGTAACTTTCTACATTTCTACTTTTGGGTATGTATGTGGCAATTATGGCTCGTGGAATTTTCTCCCACACTACTAGATAGATTCGTAACAACATATTTAAATACGTGAAATTTTCGATCTTTCCAAACCCCTTAAAAAATGCCCGAAGAAGGGACCCGACCCTAAACTTCGCCTAGCCATTCCCTTCATAGATAGACACAAAATGCTGGAGTAACTCAGCGGGTCAGGCAGCATCTCTGGAGAGAAGGAACAGGTGACGTTTTGTGTCGGGACCCTTCTTCGGACCCCCCATAGATCCACCCTGACCTGCATGAGTTCTCCAGCGCTTTACGTTTTGCTCTTAAAATAAATCCGTGGTCCGTTGAAGAAACAACATGATAGACCACTCTGGAAGTGCAAGTTTTGCTGTACACTTCATATTGTAGAACACATCATAATACACCTTGAGGGAATTAATGGGGTAAGATTATTTTTTTAATCAGTTGTCTGGGATTAATCCATATTGTTTTCCTATTTGTCAATCCTTTGTGCCCGATTATTTGGTGGCCAATCAACCGCTGTCTCTAAGAGGGTTGCGTCCAATAACCAACCAGCTTCCCTTAAAATTCCCGTCCAATCAACAAATCGGTCCCTCCCGTCCAATCAGCCGCTGTCTCCAAGGCCATTGTGTCCAATCACATAATGCAGTTTAATGGTAATTAGTAGCTATGGTAAAGGTTGAAAGCCAGTGGAGGTACTGACAGTCAGACAAGAGCAGGAAAGATTCAGACATTGTATAATCCATAGCACCTTAGTATACAATTTCATAATATATACTAAATAACAGGGCTGACAGACCTTGGCTGGGAACCTGGGGCTCACCAAAATTGTTCCCAATTGGGCCCCGCACCCCCTAAGGCCGGCCCTGTCAGTTGTAATATATATTAATGACTTGGATGTAAATGCAGGTAGTCCCGTTAGTAAGTCTGCAGATGACAGGCTGATGAATATTGGTGGAGTCGTACATGGAAAGAACGATTGTCAAAGGATACGACAGAGTATAGATCAGCTGGAAATTTAGGTAAAGAAATGGCAAATGAGTTTAGTTTAGATGGAGTTTAAGTAGGTATGTTACAAAACTTACCTTTAGCGGCGCTTCAGTTCTGCCGCTCCCCGTGTGCGTGACTTTGGCGCCTTTCAGAGGGGGGGCCGGCTTAAAGTGCCGTTTTTCTTCAGACTGGGCAAATCGATCAAAGTCGGGCGATTTCGTTGCGGAAGAAAAATCGCTCCGACATTTCATTAATGAAGGCATTTTTAAATTACACTAGATTATATATTATCTAGAGTAATTTAAAAATCACCTTCAAAAGCCGTGAGAGCCGACAACGGGAAGGATTTTGCGTAGGGGAGAAGAAAAGGTACACAGTTTATTTTTATATTAAAAATTGGTTTTTATGGAGGCTTTAATAATATTTTCATGTTGCGAAATGGGGTCCAAAAAAAATGTATGAACCGGCTGTATTTTTTATACCGACTTCACAGCAAACCACAACGTTCCAATCCACCGCATTCCACTAAAACCCACTCGCTAGTTGATTTAAATGGCCATTAATTTACAGGCATTAAACACTAAATTCATTCAATTTGGCCCAGAAATTCATGAAAATTAGATTTAAAAATTATGTTATATTGTGGATTATTGTGTGAATGTTATTTGGACACTTAGGCAATTTAAAAAAAGTTTATCTTTTCTTAAGAAATGGATAGATGTTTAGATCTACTCATTGAATTTTGTAATTAGCTACAATAAGATAACTAACTAATTAAATGCTTTAATTTCAGGTCATCCAAGTAAGATGGTTTCATATTTGTTTCAGAATGCTTCAATCTATAATAACTGAACATTTCATTGAGTTCTCTTAATTTTTAAGAAAGTTATGGGCTTTTAACTGTTCTAGATCACAGCTTTTGAGTTAAGTCAATTGAAAGGCAATGGGGAACAAGATGCTAATTTCCGAGTATGAAAATGGTCATAACTTTAATACTGAAGATATGAAAGTGAATTAGGTGTCAAATTAAACTTCTTTTTATGCTTTATTTGATGGGATAAATTGCAGACTTGATTTTTTAAAAACTCAACATTTTGTAACATTGCTAGTTTAAGTGCGAGATGATGCATTTTGGCAGGTCAAATACAAAAGGAAAATACAGTAAACCCTCGTTTTTACGGACCACTTTACAATGGATTTCGGATATGGAGGACAGATCTACCGAATTTCACCGCCAGGCCAGATTGCCAACGTCTTCCTTGCTACACCTGCCGACGCCTCCGCCAAAAACGAAGAGTATTAGTTATTAAAAAAGTTTGGGCAAACGTGGATTGTTCTCTCTGGAGTGTCGTAGGCTGAGGGACAATCTGACAGAAGTATATCATATTATGAGGTGCATAGATAGGGTACATGGAATTATTATCTCAGGGTGGAAATATCAAATTCTAGAAGGTATACGTTTAAGGGCACACGTGGGAAAGTTTAAAGTTGATGAGTGACGCAAGTATCTCTTTGTGCACAAAAAGTGATAGGTGCCTGGATTACACTGCCAGGGGAGGTGGTAAAAACCAATACCAGAGCAATATTCATGTAGCAGTAAAGCAGACGCCCGAACAGGCAAGGACTAGAGAGGGATGCAGGCCATGTGCAGGCAGATAGGCTTAGTTTAGACTGACATCGTGGTCGACATAGACATGGCAAGCCAAAGAACCTGTTCTATACTTCTGTTTATAAATTTGCTACAGATATGTGTGTGTGTACGTATATTATATATGTGTGTGCATGTGTGTGTGCCTGAATGATGTACATTCAGAAAACATTGGTAATTTGCAATCTCCACACATTGCTATGCGTTACATAGGTTGCTACATTGTGCTGTGTGTATTTAATGTGCTAATATTTACATTTGTACATTATTCAGCATACATTTTGCTGTGTTTCTATGACCAAACACTGTTGTACATTGTATCGCTGCTTGTCTAGCAGTTTGCATATTTCATTGCCTTTAACTTTGCTTTAATGTACATGTGTGTTCTTACACTTTACATTTTGTGCACTGCTTAATCTGTAATCAGTTCTAGTTTTTTCGGATACTGCTGGAATAACTCCAACACAACAGACCAGGGAATGTGAACCACAATCTAACAGAGTCCAGCCCATACTTAACCATTGCACAGCGATACAAAACAATATCGAGACCTAATCTCAGGATGGCACAGTTGCGCTGCTGTAGAGCCTAGAACCACTCAGGGTGCTTTCAAGGTGGAGTTTGCACGTTCTCTCTATATGACGGCATTGGCGTTTTCCCAGGGACTCTGGTTTCCTGCGGAAATGTGGGGATTGCTACTTTAAATGGCCACTGAAATATTGCCGCTAGTGTTTAGGAAAGTGGTAGACGTGTGAGGCAAGGTGAGTTGATGGGTTCATAGGGAGAATAAAATGGGTTATGATAGGATCAGTGCAAAATTGGGAGGTGGATGTTCAGGGTTGTGGGCTAAAGGGCCTGATTCTGTGATTCTTATTCGCTGGTGGGATCATCTTTGATTGAAATTGTACTCATGCACTGTAGATTAGGTTTAGTTATGGATAGATAAAATAAAAAGGAACAGAAGAGGCAGGAGTATAGCAGGGTACTGTCAACCAGAACTAGTTCACTGTGGGATGAGAAGAAAATCATGTGTCTTGAAAATCAGCATTCAAACCTGTAAACAATGAAGCATTCCATGGATAAATGGCAACCCGAACAACTGCCTTGTGACATGCGATCACGTGGACCACTTTGCCACCAGAACGAACGACCCTGTTCTCCCAGGTTTGCTCCCTCAATCCAGTCAATGAATTTTAGTAAAAAACAAAACAGTCAGTGAGTACTGAGTAGCCCATTGCTTTGTGTAAGGTGGACGGCTAAAGGGATTCTATCAGGGCACGAAAATAGCTTTGGCCATAAACAAAGTTAATAGGATTCCTGGTTTTGTTAATCACAAAGAACATTCGAATGCTTTTGATTTTCATTAAGTCCAATGTGCTATGAGAAGCCTATATGCAACAGAGCATGTTGAACGTAATCAAAGTTTGCTCAAAAGGAGATTGCTTTACAAAAAAATGTTTTACGGGGAGAACTATGTAGAGGAAAGCTTTGCATTTAATGTCCACCCCTGGCTGCGCTGAGCAAGTGGCAGTGGACGTCTTCAACCATTGCAGACAGCGTGGTGAAGGTAATCCTACAATACTGCACGATTAGTCATTCTAGATGTTGAATGAGCATGACAATGCAGGGACATCTTAATTACGGCCGTGCTCCCATGCAGCTGCAGTTTTCAGTGGAAATCATTGATGTGGGAAACACCAGCAAAAAAAGCTTTAAGAGATTTGCTCGCGCAGACGACCATCCTGGTGAGCAGATGGTGGAAGGAAATATTGTTTAATGTGGTGAATAGAATGCATAGCAGCAATGCTTGCTCCTGAATAGTGTACTGTACTAGAGGAGCTGCTCCAACCAAACAAGTGGAAAGTATTCCACCACACTGCGCACACACTACGCTTTGCAGGTGATGGAAAACTTTTAAAGTTTCAGACAGAGAACATCTCACTGGAGAATATCAAATTAACTCTCCTTCCCATACAACCTTTCTGTCCTGGGCCTCCTCCACTGCCAGAATGAGGCCACACACTAACTGGAGGAATAGTACCTCGTATTCTGTTTGGGTAGCTTACAACCCTATGGTATCACCACTAAATTCTCCAATATTAAGTAACTAACCAACAAACACCACCACCCCACCCCCCCCATCTTTTCCCCTCTCTCTTATCTGTCTCCCACCTGGGAGTGCACTCATTTCTCCCACTATCCCAGCCCCCTTCCTCCCTCTCTCTCCATCCCCTTCAACCTGTTTCATTTCTTTTTGTTTTACATTTCTCTCTCTTCAACTGACACCCTTTTGCCTCCTTTGTATCTTTAACTTTTGTCGACTCATCCGCCATTCATCCCCCCCCCACCCCCTTCACCTGTATCCACCTATCACTTGCCAGGCTTTGTCCTGCCTCCACTTCTCTTCCAGCCTTCTCCCACCCCTACTAAAAATAAATCTGAAGAAGGGCCCCGACCCGAAACGTCACCTGTCCATGTCCTCCAGAGACGCTGTCTGACCCACTCCAGAACCTCTGTGTTAATTTGTTTGCCAACAAATGCAGTTTCTTGTTTCTCTTTTGATACAATTTCTCACCCTCTCTCATAGCCATGAGATTTGCCTGGTTGTTTTTTTTTTTTTTTTTTGAGTATCTACTGCACCTCACGAACATTAACTAAGACATGGTAGACATTAGCAGCACTTCAAGCCTGCCCTGCCATTCAATGTGATTATGGCTGATCTGCTGAAGAAACCCATCTCCTCTTCTGCACCAGTTCCCATCGCCCACCACTCCCCGATCTTCTACTTTAAATGCCCACAATGATCAAGCTTCCACAACATCCCCCTTCTGCGTGAAGTCACTCCCATGTACGTCATTTTTAAATGATATCTCCAATTTAGTAACTACATCCTCCTTTTAAGATTCTCTCACTTGTGGAAACATCTCAATATCTATCTTTGGGCAGCACAGTGGCGCAGCGGTATAGTTGCTGCCAGAGACCCAGGTTCGATCCTGACTAGGGGTGCAAGCTAGTGTGGAGTTTGTAAGTTCTCCCACATGACCTGCGTGGGTCTTCTCCAGGTGCTCCAGTATCCTCCCACATTCCAAAGATGAACAGGTTTATAGGCTAATTGGCTTGGTAAAATTGTAACTTAGTCTGTATAGGGTAGTCGACAAAATGGAGAGTCGACAAAATCCAAGACTTAAGCTTAAACATTCCTTTGTTTAAAATTTTATATCTTGATGGTAGTTGGCATACGGGGTGATCGCTAGTTGGCGCGGAATCAGTGGGCTAAAGGGCCTGTTCCCATGTTGTATCTCTAAACTCGACCAAATCTATTGTGTCCGTGATATATAATGTAATATCAATTATATAAGCATCTCTGGATAATATCTCCTCCCTGCAATTGGCCAAGCGAACACTTTTGTACTGCCTCCAATGTCAGAATATACCTTCTAAAATAAGGGGATTAAAAATATGCACAGGACTCACCAATAGCCTGTACAATTGCACCAATATCTCCCCGTATCCAACCCACTTGCAATAACGTCAAGTGCATCATGAGCCTTCCTAACCACGTGCACCTGCTAATTTTTTTTTGATTCATGCACAAGAACACAGAGGATCCTCTGTACCTTTCTGCACTTGGATAAGATTCTGCCTTTGGAATCCTCTCACCGATGTGTATCACGTTACACTTTCCCCACATTACACTCAAATAATCAAGTTCTTCCCCCACTCACTCAACCTGCAGCTGCAGAGTCCTAATATCCAGATCCCAACATAGCCTCCCCTCATGTTGTGTAGGAAGGAACTGCAGATCCTGGTTTAAACTGAAGATAGACACAAAACGCTGGAGTAACGCAGTGGGACAGGCAGCATCTCTGGAGAGAAGGAAAGGGTGACGTTTCGGGTCGAGAGCCTGCTTCAGACTGAAGAAGGGTCTGGACCCAAAACGCCACCAATTCCTTGCTCCAGAGATACTGCCAGTCCTGCTGAGTTAAGAGCCTGTCCCACTTAGGCGATTTTTTAGGCAACTGCCATAGTCGAAGCAGGTCACCGAAAAACCGGCGACTGGACCCCCCCTACGACAATGTCTATGACAAGCGACAACAACCTAGTCGACGTCAAGCTACCGACAACCGGCGACTCATTAGGACGTCCACCTACGACCTCACCTACGACAACCTACGACAATCAAAGTCAACCTATGTCCACAAGCTACGACTTTGTCGGCGACAACTGAACACAACTGAAGCCAATTCAGTCGCCGGTACCTGTCGCCGGTTGACATAGGTAGTCGCCAATGGAATTAATCGAAGTCAGCACCGGCGACAACCCACGTCATCCTGGCGACAACCTACCGCAGCACCTACGTCAGGAGAAGTCAAGCTACGCTCATTGGCTTCAACCCACTGTCGCCGACAGTAAACATGTTGAAAATCCAGCTGCGACCAGAGAGACGCTATGACTCTTTGGGCAACTAAGGTGACTTCTCATGACCATACAGGTGACACCCCGGCAACTATGTGGCGACAGCCTAGTCGCCTGTAGTCACCTAAAAAATAGCCTAAGTGGGCAGGCCCCTTACTCCAGCATTTTGTGTCTATCTCCCATCTATTTGTGTCATTAGAAGATTTAGATTCCACACACTCTTCCTTCTCCTCCAGATTGTTAATATAAATAACAAAATAACTAAGACCTGATCCCTGGGGGCATGCAGTGCGTTGTTTCCTTACGGCTGAAAAAGACCAGCTAATTGTTACCCTGTCCTCTATATTGTCCAGACAGTCTTCTATACCATAACCAATCTCCAATCCATGTTAATGCACCCCCTCAAATAACATATGCTCTTATTTTGTATACCAGCCTTTTAAGTATCACCTTGACAAATGTTTTCTAAAAATCCACACACACTACAGGTTCCCCATCACATAAACAGTATTTAGATTTCACAGCACATTGGCTTGGTTAAGCCTCTTAAGCGTCCCTAAAGACTGGCTATTTCTTTGTTGATTATAGGCCTCGATGAGGAAATAGAAATTAAGTGAAAGATTTGAAAGCTACAGTCTCTTCTTCCCACAAGGCAAACACAACTAACAGGTGCCTAATGATAGTCAAATAGAAAGCAATCAAATCTTCACACACATTGCGAGGACATACAATCTGTTTAAGGTTAGTTGTTGAGAGATATTGGTTGATAATTTTGTGTTATACATCCCTGTTAAGCCTTTTTGTACGATCCTTGTTTTGTGGGGGTATCCCAGTCCAGATTCATCTTTATGATTAATTAGCTAATTCACTTAAATTAATCAAAAATCCTCTGCAGCAAAAGCTAAACTTTGCATAAAGGCAAATGGATTGATTCAAAGATGCAAGTAAGGAAACAGGCTCTGATCGAACCCAGTTAGTCCGCGGCAACCATTGATCACCCGTTCATGCTATTTCTATCTTATCCCACTTTCTCCTCTACTTCCTGCACCTTAGGGGCACTTTACAGAGGCCCATTTACCTACAAACCCACATGTTTTCGGGGTGCAAGGGGTAAACCGGAACACCTGGAGGAAGGCCAGCGTTCACAGGGAGAATATGCAAACTCCACAAGGACAGTGCCCGAGGTCAGGATTGAACGTGGGCCTCTGGCGCTGTGAGGCAGCAGCTCTGCCAGCTGCGACACTGCTCCGCCCCTTGACTACCCAAACAAAACAGGCAAACTTGCAAAAGGAATGTCTACACTTCCACTTCACATAATCAGCGATGAATTAAAACCAGAAGACAGACAAAATAAGCTGGAGTAACTCAGCGAGACGGGCAGCCTCTCTGGAGAGAAGGAATGTGCGGCGTTTCGGGTTGAGACCCTTCTGCAGGCTCCAGTCTGAAGAAGAGTTTCGACCCGAAAAGTCACCCATTCCTTACCTCCAGAGATGCTGCCTGTCTCGCTGAGCTGCTCCAGCTTTTTGTGTCTATCTTCGGTTTAAACCAGCATCTGAAGTTCCTTCCTACACATGAATAAAACTAGATTTCCGCTGAATTGCTTGTGTTGGAAGAGTCCTTGTAAAGGCTGTTGCATGTTCCTTTGATACAAATGTGATACAGTATCAAATTTCACATTGGCAATTCAGGCTGGAAATGCAAAAAAATATTCCTACAGAGAATAATACTGTGATACAACTGTTCAAATTGTTTCCTTCAGATCTGTAATATCAAATGGACATCGCGAGGTATTGATTGAAGAGGAAATACCATAGATTTCTACTCAATAATTCAGCAACCTAAAAGAAAGTTATTCAGTATTTCAGATAATTTATGATTGTTCAATAAATTGATGCATCAGTTTACCGAACCATATTAAAACCAGCTTTATTGTTGCTTACTACCTTAAAAGGTGTCCAAAACCTTCAGACAGATTTTTTATTTTTTTTTAAAGAGATCAAATTTACAACAGTCACAGGTGGTAGATACAGCAACCGCATTTGATAGCAACTAGGATAGGTACATGGGCCGTGCACAGGAAAATGAGACTACCTTAGATGGGGCATATTGGTCAACATGGACGAGTTGGGACAAAGGGCCTGACTCCGTGCTGTAAGATGCTAAATCAGTTTAGTTTAGAGATATAGCATGGAAACAGGCCCTTCGGCCCACTGACTATGTGCCAACCAGCGATCCTACACACCAGGGACAATTTACAATCTTTACCAAAGATAATTAACCTACAAAGCTAAATGGGATAGATTCAGAGTAAGTCTAATTGAGCATTCCTGAGGCACTTTAGGTCAACAGTAGCATTGTATCCATCACCACCTTAGTTTAGGCAGGAACTGCAGATGCTGGTTTACACTGAAGATAGACACAAAATGCTGGAGTAACTCAGCCGGAAAGGCAGCATCTCTGGAAAGATGGAATAGGTGACATTTTGGGTCGAGACCCTTCTTCAGGTTCCTTCCCCATCTAAATTTAGTTTAGTGTTTAGTTTAGATACACAGCATGGAAACAGGGTCTTTGGGGAAACCAAACCGACCAGCAATCACCTGTACACTAGTTCTGTCCTATACACATAGGGGAGGATTTTGCAGAAGCCAATTAACCTACAAACCTGTCCATCCTTGGAACGTGGGAGGAAACCAGAGAATCTGGAGAAAAATCGCAGTCACAGGGAGAACGTACAAACTCTGTACAGACAGCACCCGAAGTCAGGATCGAACCCAGGGCTCTGGCGCTGTAAGACGGCAACTCTACCACTGCGCCGCCACATCTGTACAGCGTGTTTCTTGCAGTTATTCTACAACCGGAATCAAGTGGAGGACTAGACTTCCGTCAGGTCCTCCACGCCAACTAACCCTCACAAAAAACTCACCTCCAGGATGAGGAAGGAAACTGAAGCATCTGGGAATCGGCACAAAATCAGAGAGAAAACATGCACACTCCACTGAGACAGCATGGTGGAAACTGGTTGCAGAAGCTGCAGGAGAGCTGCACTACCTACTGTGGCCACTGTCTTTGTCAGCCACTCCTATTTTCTGGAAAAATAAATGATTTTTGAAATAACTTTGGGCGGCACAGTAGTGCAGTGGTAGAGTTGAGTCTTACAGTGCCGCAGACACGGGCTAGATCCTGACTATGGGTGCTGTCTGTATAGAGTTTGTACGTTCTCCCTTTGACAGTGTGGGTTTCCCCCGGGTGCTCCAGTTTCCTCCCATATTTCAAAGACATGCAGGTTGGTAAGTTAATTGGCCTCTGGAAATGGTCCCCAGTATGCAGTATAGAGCTTCACTGCGTACAGTTGATCGTTTATTGGCGTGGACTCGCAAGGCCAAAGAGCCGGTTAACACTCTGTATCTCAAAACAAAACTAAAACAAGTAGGGCTAAATGTGTGTGAAGGATAGTGGTTTACAGCAAAAATACACACAAAATACAGACCAGGCATTGAAAGGGAAATAGAATAGGTTATCCTTCATTGGAACAATATTCAAGTACAATACAATTTAGAGTGGTGCAGCTGGTGTAGGTGCTGCCTCAGATTTGATCCCGACTTCGGGTGCTGTCTGTGCGGAGTTTGCACGTTCTCCCTGTGAGATTCCTCCGGGTGCTCCAGTTTCCTCCCACATCGCGAAGACGTGCAGGTTTGTAGGATAATTGGTCTCCGTAAATGGCCCCTCGTGTGCAGGGAGGGAGTGGACGTGAAAGTGGGATAATATCGTACTAGAGTGAGCGGGCGATCGATGGTCGGTGTGGTTTCAGTAGACCAAAGGTCCCGTTTCCATGCTGTTTCTTTCAACCGATCAATCAAAACAATGCATCAATTGATGGACAATTTTTTTGTCGGTAGGCCGCCAGCACAATCTCTCCTCAATACAACAATATTCACTTTCCATTTAAACACACGTTTGATATTGGAAAAATAAGTTTAAAACCATTTATAAAAAACATAACAATAAAAGTTTTTTTTTTGTTTGGAAGTTGAAAGGATACCTACCAACAACTCTATCACCTATCTTCACCCCCATCTTTCGTAGCGCTGCAGCGTACAAAGCTACATCTCTCTTTAGTTCTCCAAACGTCACCTTCTCGATCTCCTCCTTGCCCTCCGCTGTGAGGGAAAACACAGATACAAAAATGGACAACAGAATCATGGCACGTCACACCTGATGACTCTATCATCTCAAGCAGAATGAAGGCACACTTTTGCAATTGAACAATCCAACATCACAAAAGGCAATTTTCATTACCGTTTGAAACTTCAATAAAAATGAGAAGACGCCAAGTTAAAGTTTGATCTACAGATACAAAAATATGAATTATCCTGGCATCGGAACCCTTTGCAGGATTACCTACTATAGCCCTTTTCATCAGAAAGATAAAAATCAAATGAGGTGAGACAAGGATCCTCTGCAGAGTTAGTGAGATAAGGGTGTTCCATGCAGTTAGTTGTATAATAAATAATTAAATACTATCATGGATCCCAAACAATAAGTGGAAGTGTAGCTGTTTAATATAGTGTTTGGCAAAATGCATAGAAATATGATTTCACCCAGAAGTCCACTTCCTATTACGATCGCTTTAATATGTTGGACAAGGAAAATAATAAATCAGCCAGAGAATTGAACTTCATATATCTGAACAGAATAACACACTGCACAGGTGCACAGCGGAAGAGTTGCTGCCTTACAGCGCCAGAGACCTGGGTTCGAGCCCGACTAAGGATGCTGTCTGTATGGGGTTTGTACGTTCTGCCTGAGACACTGTGGGTTTCTTCCCGGTGCTCCAGTTTCCTCCCACACTCCAAAGACGTGCAGATTTGTACGTTAATTGGCTTCTATAAATTGTCCCTAGTGTGTAGGATTGAACTAGTGTACAGGTCGGCTCGTTTCCACTGTAAAACTAAAACTGAATAACAATAAAAAGGACCAAACACAGTGATGTAATAATGTTGGCCTATTAGAAACTGCTCAACATAATGCATACTTCAACAAGTGTGTTCAAAGTGTGGCAACTAGGCTTTTTTGTTACAATATTATTGACCATTACTTTCAGTGAAGGATGTGAGCATTTATTTCCAGATCATGAATTTATTCAGGTGGACCACCTAATTTTGAAAGATGTTCTTGAATAATAATTTTGTTTAGTTTAGAGTTATAGCGCGGAAACAGGCCCCTTCGGTGCACCAAATCCACGCCGACCATCGATCACCTGTACCCTAGTTCCATGTTATCCCATTTTTGCATCCTACAGACTAGGGGCAATTTACAGAAGCCAATTAACTAACCAATTAATTAACTGCACGTCTCTGGAAAGTCGCAGGAAACTAGCGCACCCGGCGAAAACCCACACGGTCACAGGGAGAACATGCAAACTCAACACGGACAGCACCTGTAGTCAGGATCGAACCCAGGCCTCTGTCAATGTGAGGCAGCAGATCTTATGCCTCAACACTGTGGCACCCAGAAGCTTTTTGCTAAACCTTTCAATGGAAACAGGGATTCCACGACAGCTGTGGTTTGAGCTACCAAACAACTAATAAAATGTAACAGTAAAGGGCCTGTCACACTAGCGCGCGATTAGACGCGACAAGCGCGACAAATTCGGACGCGGGGGTCGCGTGGGGGTCAGGCGATCCCGGTGCGAGTGAAGGGCCTGTCCCACTAGCGCGCGATTACACGCGCGACGTCCGAAGGAAGGACGTTATTTTTCATCACGTGCCGATGCGCATGAGCATGCGCGTTGCACGACGTCGGGCAGTGACGTCATCACGCAACGCCACGCTGAAGACGCACAACGTCAAAACGTCATCACGTTCTGCGCGACAGGATTTTGCCGCGCGTAATTTTTAAGCAGTGTCGGTTTTTGGACACTACGCGCGATGTCGACACCAGCTCCACACGAGTCCGCGGAACTCCACGAGACTCCGGCGATCGCAGTGGGACAGGGTCACGCGAGGCCGGACGACTAAAGCGACCACGGTAGGTCGCGCTTGTCGCGTCTAATCGCGCGCTAGTGTGACAGGCCCTTAAGGTTATTATGATTTCTAGCAGGTCTGGAAAATTATAGGTTTTCTGTTCCAGAAATTTACCGGATTACTGGATCAAGAGAGGAATAGATTGGGCAGAGTTTCTTGCCCAGGTAGGGGAATAGAGAACCAGAGGACATAGGTTAAGAATGAAGGGGAAAAGATTCTATAGGAATCTGAGGGATAACTTTCACACAAAGGTTGGTGGGTGTATGGAACAAGCTGGCGTGGTTGAGGGAGAGACTATTGCAATGTTTTTAGAAGCAATTAAACAGGTACGTGGATAAGATAGGTTTAGATGGATATGGGCCAAACGCAGGCAAGTTGGACTAGTGCAGATGACACATGTTGGTCCGTGTGGATACGTTGGGCTGAAGGGCATGTTTCCACACTGTATGACTCAACGATCCGAGAATTGAAGAGCTTCAAGGGCCTGTCCCACTTGGCAATTTTGCCGGTGTCATATTAGTTTCGGCAAAAGATTTTGAACATTTCAAAATCCAACGGCGACAAAAAAGTGGCTGCGACACTTGAAAAAACTCCACGCGTCATAAGTCATCACGCCGCATATTTTTCGGTGGCATGATACGTCAGTCAGTGATGCGGGCAGTCGCCGAAAACAATCGCCAAGTTTGACAGGCCCTTTAACTCAGAGATTACTTCTCAAGCAACTGGTTGGGAGTGTGGAGTTAAATTGAGATTTGAAAAATGATAAGGCGAGAAGAAATGTTTGCAAGTTCCATATATCTAAAGCAAAGCCAGGAGGCATTTTTGATCGTGTTCTGATAAGTAAAAAAGACAAGGTTTGTTCATTTAAAGGAGGTTTATAAAGCAGTCTCACCCCACATGCCAACAAAATGACAAAACACTTACATGCTGCATAAAGGGCCACTTTGTCGTCATCTTTATGCTTCAGTAGATTCTCTGCATAGTTTAATCTACTCCCTTTGAACCACTCAGGAGCATCTGCAATTTCTTTTGTCCTGTCAATTACCTGTGGGCAACACCAACAACAGGAATGTTTGTTGCATATTCCCAAAATAGACCCAGTTACATAACTTCTTTATACTATATCCGAAACTGCAGTTTTAACTAACATTTCAACAAATGAATGTGAAACAGATGAAGATTTAAATACAAAATCACCAAAAGCAGATTATTTGATCAAGGCCTTGGCATTATCGCCTTCGTCCTTTTAAGAATTTACGTAAACTTTGTGCTTTTCACTCGATTAACATTCAAGCATGTTGGCAATTTACAAGTGAGCAAGTTAATTGCAAACATTAAAAAAGATTTTAAAATATAGACACAATTTCTGGAAAACCACCAGCGTAAACTCGACTTTGTTGTTACTAAGAATTCAGTCATACGTGGACCTTAAAGTCATCGCAAATCTGTTATCAACATCTTAAAAGCAATAAAGTTCAAACAAATGCAACAATAAAAGACACTATTGAAACAGTAACCCATCTCTAAATGAATTTACAACATGAACTACGGTCTAAAATTCACATGATTCATCTGCCTTTAGAGACCCAAGCTGGTGTCTTCTGGGTCCATGTGCAGTATCTGCAAAATCTTTAATCAAAATGACCTGGGTTTTTCCTAATTTATTCCGGATTATACACTTGCTGATGGGTCATCTTTCCCACCCATGTTTGTGCCAGAATAACCCTTGAGATGGGACTAGTGCAGATGAGACATGTTGGTCAGTGTGGATAGGTTGGGCTGAAGGGCTTGTTTCCACACTGTATGACTCGACTATCCAAGAATTGAAGAACTTAATTTCACAACCTTCTAACTCCGATGCAGAGGGCCCCTTGATTTCCAAACCACTTTACTAGGGTAACCACAATTATTCAGAACTAATCTGCAAGATGAGAGTAAGAACAAAAAGAAAGTTGGCCACGCCATATGTCCGAGGAGGCCTCCAGCTCCATCGATGGTAGGCCGCAGAGCAACCGGAGAATGCGATGCGAAAATTAATCGCATCTCCGGTAAGGTAAGAAACTGGAAAAAAAGTTTCCTCCTCCCCCCCACATTTACACAGACTTTTAACACACCATAAAAATAAAAAAAAGATGAAAAAACAAACAGACTGTTGCCGGGGCTGCCAATCATGCAACACCCCTGCTGGTATACACCATTTATTTATATAACATAAAACCGGAGCTCCTGGAGAAAACTGAAGAAGGCCACAGAGAGAACATACAAACTGCATATAGACAGCACCCGTAGTGAACATTAATACATCACGAAGCTGCAGCAGAATATCATTTCCCCCATCTTCACACCTTGTCACCATTTACTTTCATATATTGTAAATGATTTCAACCTCATCACTAAACCAAACTGATCAAACACATTTTTAAGGGTGGCACAGGGACGCAACTGGTAGAGGCCATTGCCTCACAGCATCAGAGACCCGGGCTCGATCCTGACCTCGGTTGCTGTCCGTGTGGAGTTTGCACGTTCTTCCTGTGATAGCGTGGGTTTCCTCCAAGTGCTCCGGGTTCCTCCTATATCCCAAAGACGGGAAAGTTTGCAGGTTAATGGGCCTCTATAAATTGCCCCTAATGTATAGGGAATGGATGAGAAAGTGGGATAACATAGAACTAGTGAGAACTAGCACAATGGAGCAGTGGTAGAGTTGCTGCCTTACAGTGCCAAAGACCCGGGTTCAATCCTGACTGCAGGTGTTGTCTGTACAGAGTTTTACGTTCTCCCTGTGATCTTGTGACTTTTGTAGGATGTTCTGTTTTTTTCCCACATTCCAAAGACATCCGTGTTTGTTGGTTAATTGGCTTATGTAAATTGTCCCTAGTGTGCAAGATAGAACTAGTGTACGGGCGATCGTTGGTCAGCATGGACTCAGTGGGCCGAAGGGCCTGTTTTCACGCTGTATCTCTAAACTGAAATAAAGTGATTCATGTGTAGGAAAGAACTGCAGTTGTTGGTTTAAATCAAAGGTAGACACAAAATGCTGGAGTCGAGACCCTTCTTCAGAAGTCTTCCGAGTCTCGACCCGAAACATCACCCATTCCTTCTCTCCAGAGATGCTGCCTGTCCCGCTGAGTTACACCAGCATTTTGTGGCTAAAGTGATTCATGGTCGGCCTGGACTTGGTGGGTAGTTTCCTTGCTGTATCTTTCAATCAATCTATATGGAGTTTATCTTTCTTAACCAATCCACCATGAGGAGAAACAGATTGCCATATTAGATACAAATCAGCAGCCCAGTTCAACACTAATAAAACAACTTCAGAAATCTTCAGCAATTCACAGAAGAGTTGCAATGACCGACATTAAACATAGCAGCCTTTCATAAGCTGCAAAACAAATATTGCTGAGGAGCTCACAATGACTTGCCTGTGGCCCTCCTTCACTCTGCACCAGTGCAGCCATCTTTATTTTGGCCCTCCCTTGAACCAGTAATCTGTTGCAGAATATTAAATTGTGAATATCAATTCTGCTCCTAAAAGCTCTAGAAATATAACTGACCCTACAGCTGGTACAATATTCCACAAACAAATCCTCAAGTTCTGATCAATTCTGATCAAATATAAATATCCAGACTGATTCCTGGGATGTCGGGACTTTCATATGAAGAAAGACTGGATAGACTCGGCTTGTACTCAATGGAATTTAGAAGATTGAGGGGGGATCCTACAGAAACTTACAAAATTATTAAGGGGTTGGACAAGCTAGATGCAGGAAGATTGTTCCCGATGTTGGGGGAGTCCAGAACAAGGGGGTCACAGTCTAAGGATAAGGGGGAATTCCTTTAGTACCGAGATGAGGTAAACATTCTTTACACAGAGAGTGGTGAGTCTCTGGAATTCTCTGCCACAGAAGGTCGTTGAGGCCAGTTCATTGGCTATATTCAAGAGGGAGTTGGATGTGGCTCTTGTGGTTAAAGGGATCAGGGGGTATAGAGAGAAGGCAGGTACGGGATACTGAGTTGGATGATCAGCCATGATCATATTGAATGGCGGTACAGGCTTGAAGGGCCGAATGGCCTACTCCTGCACCTATTTTTCTATGTTTCTATATAAATAGAGGAACAGGTACTCCAAACACATACAGGTTTGTAGGCTATTTGGCACTTGGTGTGTGTAGGATGGTGTAAGTGTGCGGAGATCGCTGGTCAGTGTGGACTCGAAGGGCCAAAGGGACAGTTTCCGTGCTGTATCTCTAAAACAAAAAAAACTAAAATTAAAGTAGACCTCGACTCTCCCCTTTGACTCAGCCATCACCATCTTGCTGTTTTTTTCCCCCTTTCTTGTAATTTATCCCAAGAGAAATTATAAAGGCAAGTATAAATTGCAGCCCAACAGTGACAAAGAGTTACTGTAGACATTCAGAAAAAAAAATTGCAGACCAAGTTGCTTGATGCAGTAAGAATTTGGCCACGTTACAAAATAAAAAAATGTAACCACGCCATCAGGATGTCAGAAGGCCTGTTAAACCCAGCCTACTCAATTGAAATTCTTATTCCTCACAAAGTGAAGAACACATTAATTGATAAACTTTCCTCCAGATCCCCAAAAAATTAGGAAGGTGAAAGAGGGAGGGAGAAATGAAGTGAAGACTTAAAAAGTAATTGTCAAGATAATCTAATATTGTGATATCTAATTATTTTTTTAAAAATAAACACAGGAAAGAAGCAGGCCCTTTGACTCACCGATTCCACACCGACCAGCTCAGCACTATCCTACACAATACGAACAATTTACAATCGTTACCAAAACGAATTAACCTACAAATCTATACATCTCGAATGTGGGAGGAAACCAGAGCAACTGGGGAAAGGCTGCATGGTCAAGGGGAGAATGTACTAACTCCGAACACACAGCGCCTGTAGTCCGGATGGAGCGCAGGTCTCAGGCACTGTATGGCTGCATCACCGTTCTACACTGTGCAATTTGCTGAATAACAAAGGCAGTCACAGGCATAAAAAGATCAATAGTTAGTACAAAATCCCTGAATCCCTTCCCCCATCAACCCAACCCACTTATCAAATTTCCAACCATGAAAATTAAAACCCCTCACCAAAATTAACATAACGTGTAACAAAGCAAAGGTTAATTACCATTTACACAATGTGAAATTAGAATACAGAAACAGGTTTGCATGCTTTGTGTTAGCATTTAATGCTTTCCCATCTTGCGTCACCCAGCCCTTTTGATATACCAGCCTATTTCAAAGTGATGGAAGTGCTTAGGAATGCACCCTGGCATTAGCAGTAGGGAAAGTGCAGCAACCTGTTATGAGGAAACTGGTATCAGGGCGGTCATGGTGGTGCAGCAGTAGAGTTGCTGCCTTACAGCGAATGCAGCGCCGGAGACCCGGGTTCAATCCCGACTACAGGTGCTGTCTGTACGGAGTTTGTACGTTCTACCCGTGACCTGTGTCGGTTTTCTCGGTTTCGGAGGAGATCTTCGGTTTCCTCCCACACTCCAAAGACTTGCAGGTTAATTGGCTTGGTAAATGTAAAAAAATTGTCCCTAGTGTGTGTAGGGTAGTGTTAATGTGCGGGGATCGTTGGTCGGCACGGACCCGGTGGGCCGAAGGGCCTGTTTCCGCTCTGAATCTCTAAACTAAAGGGCACATAAAAAACAATAACCGGATTGGGCAGAGACAACAGTATTACATCAAAGAAAAGTCATGTTGAACAAATCTGTTAAAAGTTGAAGTTAGCAGAATCGATAAGATGTTCACCCAGAGAACATTATTGGGAATAACATAGTCAGATGAATTGAAGAATGGTTAATTGAGGTGGCTTAGAACATGTAGCACGTTCCCAACAAAACTCGCCAACTTCCACAGAGCATTTTATTGGGATACATCACAGCATGGTTTGGGAACAGCTTCATCCAAGGCCGCGAGAAATTGCAGAGAATTGTGGAAGCGGCCCAGACCATCCCAAAAACCAACATCCCTTTCATTGACTCCATCTAAACCTCACACTGCCTCGGCAAGGCCAGCAGCATAATCAAGGACGAGTCTCACCCCAGACACTCATTCTCCCCTCTCTCATCAGGCAAGAGGTACAGAAATGTGAACATGCACACCTCCAGATTCAGGGACCGTTTCTTCCCAGCAGTTATCAGGCAACTGAACCATCCAATCAACAACTAGAGAGACCTGAACTACTATCTACCTCATTGAAGATCCTCGTACTATCTTTAATCAGACTGCACTGAACTTTATTTCGCACGAAACATTATTCCCTTTATCTCCCGGCAACCAGCGGGCCGGCGCACTCCTGGCCCACCGCAGCCTACGGAGACGCAAGCGCAGAGGGAGGCAGGTGGATGGGTCGGAGCCCGGAGGCCCAGAGGTCGATTTGGGCTGAGGACGAGGTCAATATGGATCGAGGGCAGAGCTTTGGAGTCAAGACTGGCGGAGGACGGGGTTGGATGGCCCACATCACCGAGAACAAAGGGGGACGTGGCATGGTGGGGGGGGGCGAGGGGGAGATGAGGAAGGGATGAGTACTTTCTGTAACTTTGTGGCGACTGTCATGTATACTGTGAATGCAAAAACATATTGGGATACCTAGCTGGGTACAAGTGACAATAAAACATTATCATCGTCATGTATATGTACACTGAGAACAGCTCGATTATAATCATCTATTGTCTTTCCACTGACTGGATAGCACGCAACAAAATGCTTTTCACTGTATCTCAGTACATGTGACAAGAAAATAAAGAGAAAAAAGTGATTTAAAAAAACCCAAAATAAAAGCATAATTTTCAGTTTGGGAAGCAAAGAGTACTATGGGGCCTCAGGGATCACTACTGATGCTCAAAATATTTACTCTTGTTGTTGATGATTCGGGTAGTGGAAACCTAGTGGAATGTTTCCTTGTTTCCTGATGACACAATGCTGGATGTCAATGTGAATTGAAAGGAGGGTTCAGAGAGGCCTCAAGGAGATATTGAAACGCTAAGATGATGGGCAAGAGCCTGGCAAATGGAACATAATACGGAAAAACACAATGCCATCCACTTTGACAGGAAAAGTTTTTTTTTAAAATGTGCTCTATATATGGGGAGAGACTGAAAGATGTTGGTGCTCAGGTTGGAGTGGGTGTCCTCATATCCAAATTATTGAAAGTTAACGCAGGTAGAACAAGCAAGCAAAAAGGCAAAGATACATTCACCATTTGAATACCAGAGAAAGGTTATCTAACTAAAATTATACAGGGCCCCATCGGAATGTTGCATACAGGTTTGGACTCATTACCCAATGAAGGGTATTACAATAAAGAGAATCGAATTAACTTCACCAGATTGTTTCTTGAGATGGATTGCTTGTCCTATGAGATTGAGCATGGTGGACCCATGCTTGCCAGAGTTTGGATGGCCTCAGTGAAACACACACAACTCCTGTGGGTATTGGCAGGAATGATGCAGAGACCTTATCTTCGCTGGCAGGATTGCCACGAACCAGAGGCCAGTCTCAATGTTAGGGCTCAAAAGAAACAGGAGACATCCCAAAGGCAGTGAATTTTCCTTCCTTGAAGGCTATGGAGATTCAGTTGCTAAGTGCCTTTAAAGCACAGATCAAAAACCTGTCTGGATATGAATGGAATAGAAGGTTATGGGATTAGTGTGGGGCAGTAGCACTGAAGTAAACGATCAGACAAAGACACAAGGTGCTGGAGCAACCCAGTGAGTCAGGCAACATCTCTGGAGAACACGGATAGGTAATTTTTCGGGTACGGATCTTCTCTCGAAAGATCACTTATCCACGTTCACCAGAGATGCTGCCTGACTCACTAAGTTACTCCAGCATGTTGTGCCTTTTTCGTAAACCATCATCTATAGCTCCTCATTTCTAAAAGAACAGCCATTATCTTATTGAATTGCAGAGAAGGTGCAAGTCAACAGAAACACCTCTCTTGTTTCCCTTTCTTATATTCATGTGCAACATCAAATCCTATTCCTCCACTGCTGACCAGAAAATCCATGCCAACACAACAGAAGCTGCAATCAGTGCTCAAGAGCCCATTTCTGAGTAGTCATTCAATAATAAAGATCACTACTTGTGCTAAACCACTATTAACCAAGTTTCTAGTGATACTTTTCCTGCTCCAACGCCTTGCCTGCCGGCCCACTGATCCCAACCTCTTGAGGTCTTTAATATCTCTAAACAACAAATGTATTCACTTAGTAGAAACAAAAAACTGCAGATGCCAGTGTATACCAAAGATAAACACAAAGTCCTGGAGTAACTCAGCGGGTCAGGCAGCAATTTCTGGAGAAAAAGGATGGGTGACGTTTCAGTCAGGACCCTTTTTCAGACACATTTTTATAGCCCATCTGAAGAACAATCCCGACCCGAATCATCACCCATCTTTTTTCTCCAGAGATGCTGCCTGATTCGCTAAGTTACTCCAGCACTTTGTGTCCATCTAAATGTATTCACTTGACTATTTGGCAAATGAATTTATCTCAGTGAATGTCCTCTCTCTAACTAATAGCTTGCATCAATCTCTTAATTATTACGATGATCCAACATAAGACAGAAAGCCTCCACACACTGTAGGTAGCAAAAATACCCCAACTTTGCAATGTAGTGGCCAGGCAGTACCTGAGTGACTTAAACATGGGCTACTTTGATTTAGGAACACACGAAGATGGAAAGTTGTATGCAATAATTTAGGGTATAGTATAAATATTGACTTTAATTGAACCACGCTTCGGATAGGAATGTCAACTCGCAATGCAGTCACAGAATTAGATTACTGCATCTCTCCACTCCCAGGGCTGTAGTGAGCTAGCATCACAGAAGACACACTGTGCTCAATACTTTAAACCCTGCCACCAGCTTTGACTATTTTCCATAATTTATATATTCTGCTTTGCACTCACTTCCCTAACCTTATGAGGCACATTTCTTTATTTTGGCACACTTTCCCCAATACACTTTAGCAAAAGGGAAAATCAAAACTACGCCACTGGCTTAAAATTAATAAATCATCTTACCTCGCTGTAATGGTGGGAATACACCAATCCACTAAATTTCCAAAATTCTGCCCAAAACTCAGGGTAATTGTCCACCGACCACTGATATAGTTCATTATAATTATCTGTGAACAAATTTTTAAAAAGTGTTTTATGATTGAACGTTAGTTTTATGACCATTCCTGCAGCATTAATGGGTGGGAATTACAGGTGGGTTTAGGAAGAACAGGTTTCCCTTTCATATCTTATTATCATTATACCAAAAGGCTCCAACACTTTCAACCATTCAATGTTTGGTTTGAAACAGCAGCTATCAATCTGATGATTTTTAAAACCATGATTTATCTAAACATATAGTGACTTTTAATTTTTAATCACTACAGCCACAAGCCTTACAATCATCCAATCTTATTCTAACTTTTGGTAAATGATCGGAGGTGTTTTAAAAGTACAGTATATTTCATCAAAAAGCCAATGTAGCACTCAGCTATAAAATATCAATCTTACATGAGGAAGCACTGGAAACTCAAGGGTCGTAAAATTGTGACTCATTGCATTCTCTCGGCACATTCAATCCCCAAAAACAGAATGGATTTACGTTACAATATACAAGACAAAAGCAAGAATTTGTTATATAATACATTATAAAGTACGTCTGCCGGAGTTCAATGTGTGCAAATAAGCAAAATCCAAACCATGTTGTCTACAGTAACAGGATATTGACTTAATTTGTGTAAGAAGGAACTGCAGATGCTGGTTTACACCAAAGATAGACACAAAATACTGGAGTAACTCAGTGGGACAGGCGGCATCTTTGGAGAGAAGGAATGGGTGACGTTTCTAGTTGAGACCCTTCTTCAGACTGAGAGTCAGTGGAGAGGGAGACACAGAGATAAGGAAGGATAATGTGTGTGAGAATGAGACATCAAAAGAGATGCAGATCAATGAAAATGGTGAACAGATCATTGATAGATTCAAACACCTGTAGTAACTCAGTGGGACTGGCAGCATCTCTGGAGAGAAGGAATGGGTGCCGTTTCGGGGCAAGACCTTTCTTCAGACTGAAAGTCACGGGAAAGAAAAACGATAGATATAGATGATGATGTAGAGAGATATAGACCAAAGAATGAAAGATATGCAAAAAGTAACGATGATAAAGGAAACAGGCCATTGTTTATATCATTGATCATTAGAAAAGATCATTGTTAGCTAGGAGAAGGTGATAACATAGCAAACAGAGGTAATTGTAACCAGAGACAATTAGACTGGTCGGAGAATTGGGAAGGGGGAGAGATGGAGAGAGACAGAAAGCAAGGGTAACTTGAAGTTAGAGAAGTTCAAGACTTCATTATTTGGTCAAAATGCACAATCCATACTGACAAATGCCAGAGGGGAAAATATGACAGGGAGGGATATCAATTATGTACAATGATGGTGGCTTTAATGTTATTTCAGCACAGGTGGTTACAGGATGAATGGAGGGATATTCAATTAATTGGTCAGAAAGCTGTATCGAAAAATTACGACATGTCAAGGTACAAATCAAAAATGGGTTGAAACCTGTGACACCAAGTTTGCAGCTGGGGTAATGAAGCAAACAGTGTCAATGGGCCAAAGAGAAGAGAAGACTGGGGTGAGGTAATGAAACAACTTGTGGGCGAGGTCAGGGGTTTTAAACGACAGCAGTTACATGAAGAAACACAGTTCTATCTTGACAAATATTAGATAGGCAGCTATTTTGGTCTTGCAATTATAAACAATTGTCTCACCCGCAATTTAAAAAAAAACACCGAGATCTTAAATGATCAGTATTTCAAATAATGATGAATAAAGAGAACTATCCGAAATTTTAAGCGTTCAGGATTTCAAATGATCATGAATATCTAAAGAGAGGTATCCGAAATCTTAAGAATTCAAGGATTTCAAATAATGATGAATAAAGAGAGCTATCCGAAATGTTAAGCGTTCAGGATTTCAAATGATCATGAATATGTAAAGAGAGGTATCCGAAATCTTAAGAATTCAAGGATTTCAAATAATCATTAATATTTAACGAAAGCAATCCGATTAATTGGGCGTAGCTACTGCCAGTCAGTCACTGAAGATCAGACAGACAAGCGAAAAGGCCCGAGAAAGCAGGGAGATGGAACAAAGTGGTGATCAGATAATATTTGGATCAGGAGGGGCAGAAATGAAGAGGGCGAGGATGGAGTAGATTGTGGGCGAGGATGATGTGGGATGATAAGAGTACAGAATGCCGGCGCTCACAGCAATGGTGAGCAGTGTTCAATGGTTGTATTTTTCTCTTTGCACTCCATGAATGGCAGGCCACCTCAATACACGTGACAATAATAAAGCCAAGAGCGACAGTACCGACACCTTGCGCCAGGCACTTACTGAGCGGCAGGCCAAACTTGTCACTGGTGAGCTTCCTGAACTGGTCCATGCGTGTGTTCCTCTTCGAGTCCGGGTACCACATCACTTTGGACTCCACTATCTCCTCGCACACCACGTCCTCCTTCGACATCTCGGCCGCTGCTGTGTGTGTGTGAGTGTGTGTGTGTGAGGGTGGGGCTACTGTTGCTGCCGCTTGGTGGATCGGCGCCTACACTGGGCGGGCGGGCGGCCAACCACCACCCAACACCCAACACCAACCCTCCCTCCCTCCCTCCCCTGCAGAGCCGGGCTGGAGAGCGGGCAGCGGCCGTCAGACACTCAACCCCCGCCCTCCTCCTCCTCCTTCCCCAGAGCCTTCTCTCTTTCTCTGCTTCCCCGTCTTCCCTTTTCTCTTTTCCCCCTTTCTTTTCCTCTTCCCCTTTCCCCCTCTCTCTTTCCCCCCTCTCTCTTTCTCTCTCTCTTTCCCCTTCTCTCTTTCTCTCTCTCCCTCTCTATCCCCTTCTCTATCTCTCTCTCTCTCTTCCTTCCCTCTCCTTCCCTCCTCTCTCTCCTTTTCTCTCTCCCTATCTCCCTCCCTTCCCCCTCTCCTTCCTGCTCTCCTTCTCTCCCCTTTCCTCCTTCTCTCTCTCCCTCTCTCTCACACACTCTCTCTCTCCCCACACACACACACACACAGCCCGGCGGCTCTACGTGGCCCCGCCCCCCTCCTTCTCCCATTCGCCGCCGCTGGCCCCCGCCCTCGCGTCATTGGATGGGCCGAGCAGTGACGCGTCGCATTCGACCAATCCGAACACGTTCCCTCTGGCCTGTCGTCGTGCCGCCCAATAGGACGAGTCAGCAGGTCAGGCGGGGCTGGCCAATCGGGGCCCGGCGCTGGGACAAACCCCCGCCCCGCCCCCCGCCCCTTGGCCCCGCCCACCTCTCGTCACTCACTCACTCACTCACTCACCTGCTCCTCCCACCAAACCTGCCCCTGCTTCATTGCAGCTAAACTCCCCCAGTGCTAACAAAACCTGGACAATCTAGATTATATTCCCTCTGCTGCAATCATTAGCAGCTTTACCCATTGTAAATTTCCAATTTCATAAATTCTAAGTAAGTAAGTAAGTTTATTGGCCAAGTATTCACATACAAGGAATTTGCCTTGTTGCTCCGCCCACAAGTAACAACATGACGTACAGTGACAGTTACTAGCAGCAGAATTAGGTCATTCGGCCCATCAAGACAAATCTGCATTTCAATCATGGCTGACCTATATCTCTCCTTTCTCAATCCCATTCTCCTGCCTTCTCCCCATAACCCCTAATCAAAAATCTGTTAATCCCCACTTTAAAATTATCCATTGACTTGACCTTTACAGCCTTCTGTGGCAAAAAAAATCCACAGATTCACCACCTTCTGACTAAAGAAATTCCTCTATCCTCTTTCTAAAGGTAGGTCCTTTTATTCTGAGTCTATGGCCTCTGGTCCTAGACTCTCCCACTAGTAGAAACATCCTCTTCACATCCAGTCTCTACTTCACTATTTGTGAACCATTCTCATCTATTTCAATTAATATTCGAAAGCATTTCCATTCCATTAGATAGACATAAGGAACTGCAGATGCTGGGTTAAAAAAAAAACACACACACCAAGCGCTAGAGTAATTCAACAGGTCAGGCAGTATCTTTGGAGGACATGAATAGATGACGTTTCAGTTTGGGACCCTACCTGAAACATCACCCATCCATGTTCCCCAGAGATGTTGCCTGACTTGCTGAGTTACTCCAGCACTTTGTGTCTCCATTCAATCATCATAACCTTTCACGTCGACCTCCATAAATCTCATCTGTCACTTGCCCTCTCTCAACTATCTGCTTCCGAAATCATTATCCATTTGTTAAGTCTGCACTTGATTCCAATGCTGCTTTGGTTGGGCTCTTATCTTACAATATCCATGGATTATGTTCATCCAAAACTATTGATTGGCCTTATCCTCTACCAATTCCCATCCACCCATCTTCATTGAGCTTGAACTTAAGAAACGTATTCTTAAATACCTTCAGGATCGTACCCTTTACTTTTATGCAACTTACTTCAGTTCAGTTTAGTTTTGTTCAGAGATACAGCACGGAAACACCACGCTTTTTCGGCCCACCACGTCCATGCCATCCATCGATCACCTGTTCACACTAGTTCTATGTTATCCCATTTTTTCATCAACACCCTACACATCAGGGGCAATTTACAGAGGCCAATCAACCTAATTTGGAATTTAGAAGGACGAGAGGGATCTTATTGAAACAAGAAAGATTATTAAGGGATTGGACATGCTAGAGACAGGAAACATGTTCCTGATGTTGTGGGAGACAACCAGGGGCCACAGTTTAAGAATAAGGTGTAGGCCATTTAGAACGGAGATGAGGAAAACGTTTTTCACTCAGAAAGTTGTTAACCTGTGGAATTCTCTGCCTCATGAGGCAGTGGAGACCAATAAATATGGAAACATAGAAAATAGGTGCAGGAGGAGGCCATTCGGCCCTTCGAGCCAGCATCGCCATTCATTGCGATCATGGCTGATCGTCCGCAATCAGTAACCCGTGCCTGCCTTTTCTCCATATCCCCAGATACCACTAGCCCCTAGAGCTTTATCTAACTCTCTCTTAAATCCATCCAGTGATTTAGCTTCCACTGCCCTCTGTGGCAGGGAATTCCACAAATTCACAACTCTCTGGATGAAAAAGTTTTTTCTCACCTCAGTCTAAAATGGCCTCCCCTTTATTCTAAGACTGTGGCCCTGGTTCTGGACTCGCCCAACATTGGGAACATTTTTCCTGCATCTAGCTTGTCCAGTCCTTTTATAATTTTATATCTTTTTCTGGATGCTTTAAAGAGAGAGTTAGATAGAGCTCTTAAAGATAACGAAGTCAAGGGATATGGGGAGATATGGCCTACTCCTGCACCTATTGTCTATTATCTATAACCTACAAACCCGCACGTCATTGGAATGTGGGAGGAAACCAGAGCACCCGAAGGACAGCCATGTGATCACAGGAAGAACTTGCAAACTCCACACAGGCAGCACTCAAGGGTAGGATTGAACCCGGGACTCTGGTGCAATGAGACCGTGGCTGGACCAGCTGCATCACTTTATTCGTAATATATAATTGTCTTTGAAATAAACTAAATTAAAAAGAAAGTAGAATACAAAGAGAGAGAGAGAGAGACTTGTCCTTGGGTAAGTATGCATTTCAAACCCCAAACAAGACAGAGCACCTTAATTATACAGGTTTAAATAAAATGAGTAGACCAAATATTTACACACAGAATCTTAACACGTGACCACCTCCAAAAAGTAACAGATTGGTGCTAATCTTTTTATCAGATATTTGTATCTTGCATAATTCTAATGTTCATATTTTAGATACACTGTTGGTTCTTTAAAATTATTGCCTCTTGTAAAGCCAGAAGCATTTTTAAGAATCTTGTAATATCCATGAGGGAAAAACATTGGAAGAAACAAATCATCATAAATAACTGTTTATTTGAAGAGAAACAGTTGGAATCTTTGTCCCAGAGTGAAATATCAAAGGCAAAAGGGGATTGAGATTATCAAAGATTGAGAAAGAGGATTGAGAAATATCAAAGACTAAAGGGGATTTGCCCCTCTCTCTTTCAGATGAGAGGGGCACATTTGAAGCGATGTGCAAAGCAAGTGTTTTACACAGAGGTTGGTGAGTGCCTCCGTTAGCGCTGGCAGGGATGGTAGTGGAGGCACATACGATAGTGGGATTTAAGTGGCCTTTAGATAGGCACATGGATATGCAGATAATGAAGGGATATGGATCATGTGGAGGAAAATGTTTTTTCTTGGCATCGTATTCATGACCAAAGGGTCTGTTCCTGTGTTACATTGTCCTATGTTGTATGCCATGCTTAGGCAGGGTACTCGCTGATGTTGCCGTTAATTAGAATGAATATGAATGATAACCTCAAATATTAATTCGATTATTTAGTGCACAAGTATTAATTTGATTTACGGGTGGTAATTTGATTTCACAGTTTGAGATTTTCCAATTCAGCAGCAGCAGCTAACCATTTTGTGATTTTGGTATTGTCTTTTAGTTATGTTTATAGCTTCAAACTGTGTTATGTTGGTGTGAAATTTACAATGACAAATGGTAACGAAAGACATGCAGCTACAGATGGCCTTTTACTGCCCAAGGCCGACCCTAACACCAGATATTAGATACGTTGGTCTCATTCAGCAACATGTGATAAACAGAGCAAATAAGATTTTTTTCCTGCTGTACATAGCAATGTTACAAAATTTTGAGATTTACAAAATGAAGTCTGCAATTTATCCCATCAGATAAAGCATAAAAAGAAGTTTAATTTGACACCTAATTCACTTTCATATCTTCAGTATTAAAAAAGTTATGGCCATTTTCATACACGGAAATGAGCATCTTGTTCCCCATTGCTTTTCCATTGACTTAACTCAAAAGCTGTAATCTAGGACAGTCAAAAGCCCATAACTTTCTTAAAAATTAAGAGAACTCAATGAAATTTTTCAGTTATTATAGATTGAAGCATTCTGAAACAAATATGAAACAATCTTACTTGGATGACCTGAAATTAAAGCATATAATTAGTTAGTTACCGAATTGTAGCTAATTACAAAATTCAATTACTAGATCTAAGCATCTATCCATTTCTTAAGAAATGATAAACATTTTTAAATTGCCTAAGTGTCCAAATAACATTCACACAATAATCCACAATATAACATGATTTTTAAATCTAATTTTCATGAATTTATAGGCCAAATTGAAGGAATTTAGTGTTTAATTCCTGCAAATTAATGGCAATTTAAATCAACTTGCGAGTGGGTTTTAGTGGAACGCGGTGGATTGGAACGTTGCAGTTTGCGGTGAATGTAACCCACAGTTGGCTGGAAAATTACAGCCGATTCGTATATTTTTTTTGTCCCCTTTTCACATGATGAAAATTTGATTAAAGGCTTCCTAAGAAGCACGTTTTCATGTAAAAATAAACTATGTAGCTTCTTTTATCACCTACGTTAGGTCTGTTCCGCTGTCGGCGATCATGGCTTTAGAAGATGATTTTTAAACAACTCTAGCTAATAAATAATCTAGCGTAGTTTAAAAATACCTTCATGAATGAAATGTCACAGCAATTTCTCTTTAGCAACTAAATCGCCTGAGATTGATCGATTTGGACTATCTAGGGAAAAACGGCACCCCCCTCCAAAAGGCGCCAAAGTCACGCAAACGGGGAGCGGCAGAACTGCAGCACTTCTAAAGTTAGGTATTGTAACATACCTACTGTATACAAAATCCCTGACAATGTGGGACCTCACAATTGTCGATCAAATTCAATGTGAGTGGAAATTGAATTCAAATATCTTTGTTTTTTTCCTTTGTTGGACATGGTAAGTCATATATAGTTGTTGCTAGCAAGAAAATTTGCTTGCATAAAATATTACTGAGGCAGTTTAGACCAATCTAGGCTTGAAAGGTCCTTCCACGCAGGTAACAGAGTTACAGGGATGCTGTAGCTTCAGTGGTTCTGAGATTTAGATCATGTTCATAAGTTGTATGGAGCAGAATTAGGCCATTCGGCCCATGAAATCTACTCCACCTTTCAATCACTCTGGGGCCAATCTATTTCTCCCCCTCAACCCCATTTTCCTGCCTTCTCCCCATGACCCCGATACCTGTACTAATCAAGAATCTATCTATCTCTGCCTTAAAATATCCGTTGACGGCCTCCACGGCCTTCTGTGGCAATGGTTTCCACGAATTCACCCCCCTCTGGCTAAAGAAATTCCTTCTCATCTCCTTCATAGAAACATAGAAAAATGGGTGCAGGAGTAGGCCATTCAGCCTTTTGAGCCAGCCATTCAATAAGATCATGGCTGATCATCTAAAATCAGTGCCCCGCTCCTGCTTTTTCCCCATATCTCTTGATTCCTTTAGCCCCAAGATCTAACTCCCTCTTGAAAACACCCAGTGAATTAGCCTCCCCTGCCTTCTGTGGCAGAGAATTCCACAGATTCACAACTCTGGGTGAAAAAGTTTTTCCTCATCTCAATCCTAAGTGGCCTACCCCTTATTCTTAAACTGTGATCTCTGGTTGTAGTTTCCCCCAACATCGGGAACATTTTACCTGCATCTAGCCTGTCCAATCCTTTAAGAAATTTATGTTTCGATAAAATTCCCTCTCATCCTTCTAAATTCCAGTGAATGCAAGACCAGTCGACCCATTCTTTCATCATATGTCAGTCGCGCCATCCCGAGAATTAACCTGGTGAACCTACACTGCACTCCCTCAATAGTAATAATGTCCTTCCTCAAATTAGGAGACCAAAATTGCACACAGTAGTCCGTGCGGTCTCACCAGGGCCCTGTACAACTACAGTAGGACCTCCTTGCTCCCAAACTCAAATCCCCTTGCAATGAAGGCCAACATGCCATTAGCTTTCTTCACTGCCTGCTGTACCTGCATGCTTACTTTCAGTGACTGATGTACAAGCACACCCAGGACTCGTTGCACCTCCCCTTTTCCTAATCTGACACCGTTCAGATAATAATCTGCCTTCCTGTTCTTGCCACCAAAGTGGATAACCTCACATTTATCCACATTAAACTGTATCTGCCATGTATCTGCCCACTCACCCAACCTATCGAAGTCACCCTGCAGCCTCATAGCATACTCATCGCAGCTCACACTGCCACCCAGCTTTGTGTCATCAGTAAACTTGGAGATGTCCCATTTAATTATCTTGTCTAAATCGTTCATCTATATTACTAAAAATCTGATCTTGACCATTCCTGTTGTTCTGTATTTTGATTTTAGAAAAAACGCAGCCACTTACGGCTGTGATTTTTGGCCATCTTACTCAGAGTCCCCTTCCGCTGCGCTAGGACAAGAGGGTTTTCCCATCGATGAAAAATAAAAGAGTTATTAGTGTTTAACAAATGTTGAGATTCTCTCTCCTGAAGACATGCCCCTTCTGGAAGGACTATAAAACCCGGAAGTGTTGAGTGCCTCAGTCAGTTTTTGCAAAATTGGGGAGCGAGAGGGTCACGTGTCTACGTCTGAGCTGTGAATAACACTGAACACATGTCTACTAAACTGTGAGTGTAGTTTTACTGACCTTGAGTGCCCTTAATGTGGTCTGAAAATGAAAATGTGGTTGGTTTGAAAAAGCACAGCAAATCGTTGGTGGCGGTTGGTTTGAAATAAAGCACAGCAAATGGTTGGTGTCGGTTGGTTTGAAATAAAGCACAGCAAATGGTTGGTGGTGGTTGTTTTCAAATGAAACACAGCAAATGGTTGGTGGTGGTTGGTTTGCAATGGCAAATGATTAAAAGTCTAAACTTGACAACTTCCTGTTTCCACTGTATATTGATTTTAGATAAAACGCTACCACTTACGGCTGTGATTTTTGGCCATCTTACTCAGTCCCCTTCCGCTGATCAGGTGTAGAGGATTCTTCCCATCAATGAAAAATAAAAGTGTTATTAGTGTTTAAAAAATGATGAGAATCACTCTCCTGCCAATCATACCATGAAGGCCACGCCCCTTCTGGTGGGAGGGGGAGGGATTATAAAACCCGGAAGTGTTGGGTGTGGCTCATTCTCTGCAAGATGGGGGAGGGAGAGGTCACAACTCTGTCTGAGCTGTGAATCAACTGAATACACTGAATGTCCACTGAACTGTGAGTGTGGTGTTTATGTGGTGTTTTGTGTGGTTTTATGGTGGTTTTATGGTGGTTTCACCCTGCTTGAAATGGTATGAAACTGCATTTGAATGTGGTGATATTGCACCCTGCTTGAAATGGCATGAAACTGCACTTGCATTTGGTGGCCTTGCACCCTGCTTGAAATGGCATGAAACTGCACTTAAATTTGGTGGCCTTGTTCCCTGCTTGAAGTGCCATGAAACTGCACTTGAATTTGGTGGCCTTGCACCCTGCTTGAAGTGGTATGAAACTGCACTTGAATTCGGTGGCCTTGCACCCTGCTTGAAGTGGTCAGAAACTGCACTTGAATTTGGTGGCCTTGCACCCTGCTTGAAGAGGTCAGAAACTGCACTTGAATTTGGTTGCCATGCACCCTGCTTGAAATGCTAGGAAACTGCATTTGAATTTGGTAGCCTTGCACCCTGCTTGAAATGGAATTTCAAGGAATAGCATTAGAAGAAGAGGTGTAAGTTGCAGTGGGATAAAGTAGTGCCATAGTCCTAGCAGTGAGGATGTGCCTGTCTCCTATACCTGTAGTTACTTTGGACCAACAAACAGGTTGTGGAGGACAGACACAAAGTGCTGGATAACTCAGCAGGTCTGGCAGCATCTCTGGAGAACATGGCAGGTGACTTTTTGGACCGGGACCCTTATTCAGAATAGTTGTGGGGGGGGGGGAGGGGGGAGGGAAGACCAGGAAAAGACAAGGACAAATCAGATAGCCCCGGGCAGGGTGGTTCCTTGATGGGCCAATTGTTGGCTAGGGACGATGTGATCCCAATAGGGATACATCGTTGCACACTGTGGAACCAGTTAATCGACTTTTAGTGGAGAATGCAGGGGGGGGGGGGTGGAGAGGGGCGATTGTATGTAGAAATTATAGAATTCAACATTCATACCGTTGGGCTGCAAGTTGCCCAAAGTGAGTTGCAAGAGCAGAGAGGATTGGAAGACTTCAACGTTAAAGGTGGGGGAAGATACGGACCAGCCTGGAGGGCAGTGAAGTTAAACCAAATGGTAGCAAAAGCACAAGTGTTTTAAATCAAGTGGCTGAGGCTGAGGCAAAGCCAGGCACAAGTGATGTTAAGGAGATGGGAGTGAGGAACTTTGATTATTCAGTTAATGTAAACAGATTGGCATCAGCACACCAACTCAATGTAAAAACATGCTAAACTTATTGGATGCATTCAAGATATGTTCAGGTCAGCTATTGCCAAATTTACCTTGAGAACCTACCAAAGGTTATTAGTACTTCATGTTTTCACTTTTTGAACCACATTTCACTGATATATTACCATTTTCTATGTTTACATATATCTATTGTGTTGCTACAAGTAAGAATTTAATCGTTCTATTTTGGGACATATGACAATAAAACACTTGAATTTATTTTATAAATCACATTTGTTTTAATTCTTGTTTTTCAATATGTTTTTGTACAATTAAAATCTCAATTTATAATTGAAATTATATTTGGAAGGGACAAAGCTGCTCATAGAAGGAGCAGACCCAAGAGATGGAATGTGATTCCAACTGCTTGGGAGAGAGAGGAGGAGAGGAAGGACGCTATATCCAACCCCAACACCAGCCTGAGGACCACAGAGAGTGAGCCAGAGCAGAATGTCCCAGGGGACTCATGTCCAGAGCATGGTAGGAAGGTCCATATCTGCTAGGGGGAACACTCAGCAATAGCTGAGAAGGAGTCAGACTCTAATATCACAATGCATAGCACGGTCTGGGAACAGTTCCATCCAAGACCTCAAGAAATTGCAGAGAATTGTGGACGCACAAACCAACTTCCCTTCCATTGACTCCATTTACACTTCATGCTGCCTCTGTAAGCCCACCAGCATAACCAAGGACACATCTCATCTTGGGCACTCCCTCTTTTCCCCTCTCCCATCAGGCAAGAGGTACAGAAATGTGAAATCACACAGCTCCAGATGCAAGGACAGTTTCTTCCCGGCTGTTATCAGGCAAATTAACCATCGTGTCAACAACGAGAGGGCAGTCCTGAGCTACTATCAACCTCATTGGAGACCCTCAGACTATCTTTAATCGGACTTTTTCTGGACTATCTTGCACAAAACATGATTCTGTAGCAGCACCTAGTGGTTGCTTGGGGAAGTGCAAACCCTCGTTATTGGCTGGCGCCATCACGTGATCGCGGGCTTTTCTTCCCAGTCGACAGCGCTCTTCCAAAGTAGCATGAGCTATTATACATTTGGTTGACCCAGCACGCGGTTTTCGAGTAATCTAACTTATTTGTTGTTTCACAATAAAAATCGTTTTACTCAACCTGCCTGTCTCACCAACATTCTCTATATCATGTATCTGTACACTGTGGATGGCTCGATTGTGATCATTTATTGTCTTTCTGTTGACTGGTTAGCACGCAGCAAAAGCTTTTCATTTTACAAGGGTACACAAAATGCTGGAGAAACTCAGCGGGTGCAGCAGCATCTATGGAGCGAAGGAGATAGGCAACGTTTCAGGACGAAACCCTTCTTCAAACCTTTTTCATTTTACAACTTGGTTACCTGAAATTGGATCGTTTAATATTCATACCGTTGGGCTGTAAGCTACCCAAGTGGAATATGGGGTTCAGTTCCTCCGGTTTGCATATGGCCTCACTGGCTTTGAAGGAGGCCCAGGACAGAAAGTTATGTTGCATATTTAAGTAAAAAATTAACCGACAACTGATATTTGATGAAACTAAGATTCTGCATTTTGTAAGTTAATTTTGATGATCTGAAATAAATTGACTACAGTTTCTTCCCTACAGCCATTTTGAGCATGTATGTATGTGAATATATATATATATATATATGGGTATGTTGTGAATATGTGTATAAATACACACTGAGCTTTTATTTTCTCTCTCTCGTTTGTCATATCATACTATGTTTGCATATTCTGTTGTGCTGCAGCAAGTAAGAATTTCATTGTTCTATCTGGGACATATGACAATAAAACACTCTTGACTCTTGACAAACGGCCAATATCGTAATTGGGTATAGCTAGAGAAAACCACTAGATGGCACCACAGGTATATGTCTGAAGAGAAACCAACTTACTAAATGGAATAGCCAGAATAAGTGAGAGACATATAATTAAAGAGCATTTAAAAGTCTAAAATACAGTGAAAATCTAGTAACTGGGAGAAATAAATGGAATGATAAATTCAAAATAGGAGGTAGACAAAAATGCTGGAGAAACTCAACGGATGAGGCAGCATTTATGGAGCGAAGGAAATAGGCGACGTTTCGTTTTCAAAAAGAAAGGCTTCCCGCCCCCACCCTCAGCATTTTTGTCTCCCTTCGATTTTCCAGCATCTGCAGTTCCTTCTTAAACAATTCAAAACAGGAACTAAGATCTGCAAGAAGGAATACATAAAGTATTTTTTGAAGGATATTAAGTTTAACTCAAGAGCTTATCATATGGTCAAGAGGATATGGACCCCGTAGAAGCCATTGTTGTAATTGTTACAGAATTGTTACAAGTGAACATAAGACAACTTTGTGCAATTATTCTCTATCAAGGGCAATTACAGATGCTGGAAACCTGTGACATCAACAAAAAGCGATGAATACACAGCAAACTAGAGTGAGAATGCGAATTTGTGTTTCAAGTCAGGAAACCTTTGTTCATCTTCACAACAGGAATGAAGAACAGACCAGAAAATAAAATAATGGTTCAAGGATTAAAAATTACAAACCAAAGTGTTGGAAAATATATTGGCATTTAAGGATGATGGAAATAATAACAAACACTTCATGCACAGCTCCAATAAAGATGTTATTGCTCAGTGTGAAATGCTTTATCGTTCATTGGCAGATGATGTTTTCACCTGACAAATGTTCTCATTATATTTTAAAGGCTTATTAATAGAACTTAGAGAAGTAATGTTTTGAGTGAGGAAACTGCCGCAAACCCACAACAATGCGGAAATACAAAAATGGGTATCCAAGTTAAATTCAATGGAACTTTTTTATTATCTCATGTGAGGGAATGATGAGGTACAGATGCAATTAACAATCTTGCTTGCAGCTGCATCTCAGGAATATAGACTCAGACATACACACAATAAAATCTATTTATGCATGAAATTCAAAAAAAAGAAGACAAGACCAGAAATGAAGACCAGCGGTTGTAAGAGTGAGGTAAAGAAAGGCAAATCTGTTCTGATCTTGATTTTAGTGGTACAGTGAACTGGACACAATGCAAGTAAACACAATGGGTGAGACTTTTGCTCATGTTTCTTTTTAGTGGAACATTGCCTGGTGCTTTTGAGTTCAGTTCAGCTCAGTGTCACGTGTACCGAGGTACAGTGAAAAGCTTTTTGTTGCGTGCTATCAAGTCAGCAGAAAGACTATACATTACATTTGAAATGATCAAATAAGCAATTAAAAATGTATCAGGTTGTTCAATCATAAATGAGAATATGAATACATCTAGGATTAAGATGTAATTTTTAATTTCTTTAAAGGATTTTCTCTTTTTTTACTTACAGCTCGTAAATTTGTAAGAGGCTTTTAGTTAAATTTGATGCGAGTTAAAATTGATAAAACAGCATCGATGTGCAGAGGGATCTTGGTGTCCAAGTTCATAGCTCACTGAAAGTGGCCGCACAAGTAGTTAGGGTGGTACAGAAGGCGTGTGGTAACAGGAAGTCATGACGCAGCTCTATAAGATGTTGGTTGGACCACATCTGGGGTATTGCATGTAAGTCTGGTCACCCCATTACAGGAAGGATGCGGAGGCTTTGGAGAAGGTGCAGGGGAGGTTTACCAGAATGCTGTCTCGATTAGAGGGTTTCAGCTACAAGGAGAGGTTGTGTAAATTGAGATTGTTTTCCCTGGAAGATCGGAGATTGTGAGATGATGGTAGTATCTAAAATTATGAGAACCGTATATTGGGAAGATGGTAAAAACCTTTATTCCAGGGAGGAAATGTGCACGAGCTGGGAAAGTTTAATGAGGAAGTGTCGGGCAATGTTTTTACACAGAGAGTGGAGTGTAGTGGAGAGTGGAGTGGACTGGAAGGCATTGTCAGGAGGTATATACGAGAGTGGCATTAAAGAGGCTATTAGATAGGCTCATGGACATGCAAGGAATAGAGGGATATGGATCATATACAGGCAGATTTAGACCTTAGACTTTCAGATACAATGTGGAGACAGGCCCTTTGGCCCACTGATTCCATGCTGACCAGCATCACTATCCTGCACACTGGGAAAAATTTACAATTGTTACTAAAGCCAGTTTTTACTGAAACCCACAAACCTGCAATGTGGGAGGAAACCGGAGCAACCAGAGAAAACCCACAGGGTCACAGGGGGAACATGCAAACTCCATACAGACAGCACCCATAGTCAGGATTGAACCTGGGTCATTGGGCTGTAAGGCAGCAACTCTACAGCTGTGCCACCCTAACACACAGACAGATGAGATCAATTTAACGACATAATGTTCAACGCAAATATTGTGGGATAGCACAGAAACAGACCCTTCGAGTCCGAACAGACCCTACTGAGTCCGCGCCGACCAGCGATCCCCGCACATTAACTGTATCCTGCACACACTGAGGGCAATTTACAATGTTACCATGCCAATTAAGCTACAGACCTGTACATCTTTGGCGTGTGGGAAGAAACCGGAGGACCCGGAGAAAATCCCGGGGGTACATTCACTCAGCACCCACAGTCAAGATCAAACCTGAGCAACTCCACTGCTGTTCCACCATGCCAAACAAAACAGTGGAGATGCCGGGGATTGAACCCGGGGCCTCATACATGCAAAGCATGCGCTCTACCACTGAGCTACATCCCCTGCCTAGTAGATGACTGCTTTTGTGGTAGATGGATACAAACTGTAATGGAAAACACTAGTTGTGTTGTCTCATAAAGGTTGCATCCCCAGCTGTTCATTATATTTAAAGCTGGGATAGAAAAAAATAGAAATACTTATATTCATGTTGCCAATGTCACGAAAATTGAAGGTGCAGTGGTGTCGATATGGATAGAAACAGACATTTACAGATTTAATGTGTAGAACTGTGGCTGTCAGTGAAAAAATAAGTGAAAAAAAATAAGTTCTACTTCAATCGTGAAAAGTTAGAAACATAAGATCAAAGTTAAAAGTTTTCAAAGGTCTTTTATTGTCATGTGTACCAATTAAGGTACAGTGATATGCGAATTACCATGCAGCCATACTAAAACAGCAACAAGACACACAATTACATAAAAGTTAACATAAACATCCACCACAGCAGATTCCCCACCTTCCTCACTGTAATGGACAATAAAGTCTAATCTTCCCTCATTTTTCTCTCAGGGTCGGGGCAGTTGAACCATCCGCAGTTGCGGTGATCAAAGCTCCTGCAGCCGTTGGTTGAAGCCCCCGCGTCTGGGCGATCAAAGCTCCTGCTTCGGGGCGATCAGGCTCCCAGGTCGGGGCAGTTTAAGCTCCCAGGTCGGGGCAGCCTAAGCTCCTGCCGCTTGGAGTTCCCGATGTCGGTCTCTGAGCAGAGACAGCGAGCTCCGTGATGTTAAAGTCCGCAGGCTCCCGCGGTAGAGGTCGATCCCTGGCAAAGGGATTGCGGGCTCCATGATGTTAAAGTCCTGCAGACTCCCGCGGTGGAGCTCTCAAAATCGGTCTCCAGCAAAGGCCGCCAACTCCTCGATGATAGGCCGCAGTGGGGACGGAGATATGAAACGGAAAAAAATTGCATCTGCGTCGAGGTAAGTGATTAGAAAAAGTTTCCCCAACTACCCACCACCCCCCAACCCCCACATAAAACAAGCTAAAGAATACTAAAAACATACATTTAACGCATACTAAAAAAAAACAAAGAAGAAAGGGACAGACAGACTGTTGGCGAGGCAGCCATTGCTGACGCCACCCAGTAGAGATCAGGAAATAACAAAAAAAATAATCGAAAATTAGAATGTATAATTAGAACACTAGATGGTAGAGTACTAGACGAGGGAATTAAATGTAACATCTCCAGATTTGCGGATGACACAAAGCTGGGTGACAGAGTGAGCTGCGAGGAGGATGCTATGAGGTTGCAGGATGACTTGATAGGTTGGGTGAGTAGGTAGATGCATGGCAGATGCAGTACAATGTGGATAAATGTGTGGTTATCCACATAGGTGGCAAGAACAAGAAGGCAGATTATTATCTGAATGCTGTCAGATTAGGAAAAGGGGAGGTGCAACGTAACCTGGATGTCCTTGTACATCAGTCACTGAATGTAAGCATGCAGGTACAGCAGGCAGTGAAGAAAGCAAATGGCATGTTGGCCTTCATAGTGAGAGTATTTGAGTATAGGAGCAAGGTGGTCCTACTGCAGTTGTACAGGACCTGGGTTAGACCACACTGGAGTATTGTGTGCAGTTTTGGTCTCCTAATTCGAGGAAAGCCTTTCTTGCTAATGAGGGAGTGCAGCGTTGGTTCACCAGGTTAGTTCCCGGAACTGACATATGATGAAAGAATTGGTCGACTGGGCTTGTATCCACTGGAATTTAGGATGAGAGGACATCTTATAGAAACATATAAAACTCTTAAACAAGTGGACAGGCTAGATGCAGGAAAAATGTTTCTAATGTCAATAGGGGTCACGGTTTAAGAATAAGGGGTAGACCATTTAGAACTGAGATGAGGAAAAACTTTTTCACCCAGAGAGTTGTGAATCTGTGGAATTCTCTGTGATTGAAGGCAGTGGAGGCCAATTCACTGGATGTTTTCAAGAGAGAGTTAGATCATGTTGAATGGCGGTGCTGGCTCGAAGGGCTGAATGGCCTAATCCTGCAATTATTTTCTATGAGGGAAGACATTTTGCTACACTTATATAAAAGCCTAGTTAGATGATAGTTAAAAGTGTATAGCTCTGGGCACCACGCCAGACAAAATATATAAAAACACAAAGTACAGGATTAACTCAGCAGGTCAGGCAGCATCTTTGGAGTACAAGGATAGGTGATATTTCAGGTCGGGAACTTATTTCTTTTATATACAAAAGATATATTGGATTTATAAAGGAGCGATCTGCAGATTTGCTACCGAGCTCTAAGGACTATGAGGAAAAGTAACAAAGAATGAAGATAAAAGAGCAATGCGATTGAGGTTTTGGGGGATTTTTCAAGGTCTTTGAAAGGATCAAACAAACCTTTTCCAGTTGGTGTTTGGAATCAACAACAAAGGTGCATAATTGCTCAGAGAAGCTAAGACTTAACTAAGACTCTAAAATAATGTGGAACCAAGATGGTGGCTGAAGCTTAGACACATATGAGCGCTGTATTAATATTAAAAAAAGGTTGAGACCTTCTTCTTCTTGCATATGGCATGCACAGCCTAAAGTTGTAGGACAACTTGTTCTATTTGATCTTATTTGATTGTGCACACCAGGGTGATTGCATTCGCCGAAAGAGGGACCACGTGAAGGTTGCAATCTCCCACCCCGTTGAGATGTTGAACATGAGCTAAGCAAAAGATATTGGAGCCCAGTTGGTAGAGCTGCTCCCTCCTGCCTAGAGGCTCAATCCTGACCTCAGGTGCTGTTTGTGTGGAGTTTGCATGTTCTCCCTGTGACCGCTCCGGTTTCCTCAGGTTGTTCCGGTTTCTCCCCACAGCCCAGACGTGTGGGTTGCAGATTAATTGGCCTCTGTAAATTGCTGCTAATGTGTAGGGAGTGGATGAGAAAGTGGGATAACACAGAATTAGTGTGAACGGGTGACCAATGACTGGTGTGGACATGGTGGGCCAAAGGCCCTGTTTCCATATTGTCCCTTTCTGTTAAAAAATGTGACAGAAAGCTGTTTCCATAGTGTCTCTTTCTGTTTGTAAGAGTGAAGTACTTCTATTATTTTACAATTTTGCAATGAAGCTAAATTTCTTCTCTCACTCATTGTTTCTCCTTCAATAGATTGGTTGCTGGTTTGTTGGACCCACAGTTCTCTCACCAGAGACACTAATGACATCTACCATCCTGAGTCATCCTCAGCCTGGCTTGTACAAGGACTGGGAATGCTGGCTATCCACTCAGATGAAGACTGAACATCTTAAATGAAAATTAGATTTCTAAACAGAAATAATTTAACCCAAGACACACAGGAAGGAAAATTGGCCAGAACACCCATTCTAATGTGGAACACATCCTACCATTTTCCACAATACCCTGGACAGGCTGCAGTACAGATGTGTTGCTTCATGGAACATGGATCCTGAGTCCAAGATGTGTTCAGTTCTGAAGAAGGGTCTCGACCCGAAACGTCGCCTATTCCATTTCTCCAGAGATGTTGCCTGACAAGCTGAGTTACGTTAGCTCTTTGTATCTATCTTTGGTGTAAACCAGCATCTGCAATTCCTCCCTACACTGTTCAGTTCTAGTGTTGACCAGTCACCTTATCTGAAACGCATTCATTAAAATAGTATAAATTTAGTTTATATTTAATGGCCGTGTTGGAAGAGATACATGCAGATACTGACAATGGCAGAGTTGAGATGGCTGATGGCAAGGAATAGAGGAACCTAGGCTTTTAAAAATTATATGTTTTTGAAACTGGATCAAATACACTTTTACAGCAGAGAAACAGACAATGCAATTCTATGTAAAAGCCAGAATGCTATCCTTTAGCTTTATAAACATTTCCCAAAGACAATGATCAGTGAATTATTGTTTTTTTTATACACTGGAAGAGAGTAGACAGCGATATGCCACAAGGACCAATGCTTGTACACTGATTTTCAACAAATAAAAATGACTTTGATATTGGAATTCAGAATGAAATCTTAAGATCAGCCAACGATACTGAAGTTGGAGGTGTGACGAATCATGAAAGTGATGCAAATCAACTGAAACTCTGCCAGAGATCCGGATTTGATCCTGACCTCGGGTACTATTTGTGTGGATTTTCCATGTTCTCCCTGTGAACACACGGGCTTTCCGGGTGCACAGGTTTCCCACCACATCCCGAAAACGTGCGTGCGGGGTTTGAAACTTAATTGGCCTCTGTAAAATTGCCCCTGACGTGCAGGGAGTGGATGGGAAGTGAAGTCCCGACTTAAAAGCTCGCCCATCCATGCCTTTAAGAGATGCTGCCTGGCCTGCTGAATTCCTCCAGCACCGTTTTTCGCTTAGCTGAAGTAGAACATTGGCTATCGTTGGGCAGGCAGACAACTGGCAGGTGGAATTTAATAGAGAAATATGAGGTGTGGTATTTTGCCAGAGAGGTAACAATGGAACAAAATTTGGTACTATATAAAAAAGGGGACACTGTCCCAGTCTTGGGTGTGAAGAATTAGCAGAACCAGTCTCAAAAGGGACATTACTATTGGGGAAGTGAGAAGATAGAGGCTCCTTGGAATGATGCAGAGGCAGTTAGCTCACACACTGACTGCACTGAAGGCTTGGATAGAGTGGATGTGGAGAAGATGTTTCCACTAGTGGGAGAGTCTAGGTCTAGAGGTCATAGCCTCAGAGTTAAAGGACGTTCTTTGAGGAAGGAGATGAGGAGAAATTTATCTCGTCAGAGGGTGGTGAATCTATGGAATTCTGTAGAGGCCAAATCTGTGGATAATTTTAGGGCAGAGAGAGATAGATTTATTGATTAGTACAGGTGTCAGAGGTTATGGGGAGAAGGCAGGAGAATGGGGTTAGGAGGGAGAAATAGATCAGGCATGATTGAATAGTAGAGTAGACTTGATGGGCCGAATGACCTAATTTTACTCCTTTCACATGACATGAAGACAGAGATTGATATAGATATTTAGATGCTATGCAAATGAGGGATATGGGGCCAGTCCAGGAAAGTGGAGACATAAGGAACGGCAGATGCTGGTTTACAAAAAAAACACAATATGCTGGAGTTATTCAGAACGTCACCTATTCATGTTCTCCAGAGATGCTGCCTGACTCGCTGAGTTACTCCAGTACTTTGTGTCTTTTTCCCAGGAAGGTGGCATGGATGTAAACGGGGGGGGGGGGGGGGAAGCAGTCGAAGTACCTTAAAGGAGTTGAGATTTAACAGAATGCTCGAGCACAGATCATGGAGCTGCTGCCTCACAGCAACCCATGTCCAAGCCGGAACCATCCCCTACCCCCCCGAGCCGCGAGGATGAATCTCAGGCGAAGGCTCCGCTCCGATTCCTGACCCCCGGGTCATTGACCCTTACCTCCCCCGGACCCCAGTTGGACAAGGAGCACCTGGGCCGGCCCGCATTCCCGGGGGGGGCGGAAAACGCTCCCCGCTCACTCCGGATGTTGTCGCTGCTTCACTGACACTGACACACTCTCATACACACACTGGCACACACAAGGTTTAAAGGGATATGGGCCAAATGCGGTTAAATGGGACTAGTTTAGGTGGGGCATCTTCATCTGCATGAACATGATGAAGGGCCTATTCCCATGCTGTAAGACTAAGACACATTGTAGAAAGGGTGCAATTGCTCTGGAGAGGATCCAGGGGCGATTTATGAAGATGTTGGCAGGTAGGGCTGGAATTTCATTTTGAAGAAAGATTTGATATCTGGTATTATATTCTCTGCAGCAATGGAGGTGAGGAAAAGGCTTAGTTGAGGTGAATAATGTTATGAGAATAGGACCTCAAATAGTGTTGGAAGGAATTGCAGAAGCTGGTTTAAGCTGAAGATAGACATAAAAAACTGGAAAAACTCAGCAGGACAGGCAGTATCTCTGGAGAGAAAGAATGGGTGATATTTCGGTCGAGACCTTCAGCCTGAAGAGGTTGAAAACCAGCCGTAAAACACAATGACTGGACATGTGTGTTATCCAACTAAGGGCAGAAATCAGAATCATGTGTTCATCTTTATTCACGTGACACCATAATAAATATATTACAGAAAAAATAATTTAACGGGGTGGCACGGTGGTGCAGCTGTAGAGTTGCTGCCTTACTACCACATGGGTTTTCTCTGGCTATTCCGGTTTCTCCCATATCCGAAAGAAGTGCATGTTTGTAGGTTAATTGGCTTCTGTAAATTGTCCCTGGCATGATGGATGGAATTGGTGGATGATAGATTGCTGGTCGGTGTGGACTTGGTGGGCTGAAGGGCCTATTTCCATATATATTTTTACATGTATATCTTAATTTCATTGAATCATATATGATTGAATATGTGGCATTATTTTCATCATGTTTCTATATTCAACGGGTAAGGTTGATTGATATAATTTGTGCAGAACTGTGATGGAAATCTGACTTTTGCTTTGTTTCTCTGTGTTTTTCTCTAAAAATATATGCATAACAGCATGAATATAATCTGATTTCCATACATGAATATAGTCATTCATGTGCTGCACCTGTTGATCAGAGCCTGACTCTATTGTGGAATGTAATTAGGAATGTAATTTAGCCTAACCTTATTCATACCTAATCCAATTTAAAGCATAAATGTTGCATTCAAGTGTAAGTTAAAAGGCTCGCTACAGTATGCACCAGATTGCACAATTTCAAGCTGAAAAATGCAAAAGCTCCCTACCGTGAAAGGGGGAACACCCACACCCTCCCCCACCTCGGTCGCTACGCTCCCTCGGAATTTCTCACTCTCAACACTCACCCAATGTTGGCAGTCCTGCATTCCCCACGACCACAGGTTTGCTCTGGGTGCTCCAATTTCCTCCCACAAAGACATTCAGGTTAATTGGCTTCCTATAAATTATTTCTAGCATGTAGGTGAGTGGTAGACTTTAGAGAGACTGCGCGGAAACAGCCCCTTCGATCCTGCGTCAACCAACGATCACCTCATACGCGAACACTCTCCAACACACGAGGGACAATTTACAATTTTACTGAAGCAAATTAACCTACAAACCTGTACGTCTTTGGAGGGTGGGAGGAAACAGGAGCTCCCGGAGAAAACAGGTAGCACGTACGAACTCCACACAGATGGCACCTGTAGTCAGAATCGAATCCAGATGTCTGGCACGGTGAGACAGCAACTCTACCGCTGCACCACCCCAGCTGATGGGAATATGGGAGAATAAAAGTAGATGAAGGTAAATAGAGTAGGTTATTGTTAACCTGTACGGACTCTTCGGTAGCTTACAACCCAAATGTATGAACGATGAATTCTCCAATTTCAAGTAATACTATCCCTAATAATACTACCCCCCCCCCCAACTCTTTCCCACTCCCCCCACCACACATTTCCCCCACCATTTGCTCATCTCCCATGCACGAGGCCTACATTTCCTTTTATCCCCATCTTTCCACTCCATTCTGAAACCAGCCTAAGAATTAAAAGTCAGATGGGAAACAAAGGCCATGGAAATGTAAAGTTAGTTGCACTTTCCTAATATCGCCTCTCCCTTTATTCATGATGCAGGTGTTTCTGAAACAATCAGAGGTGGCAGAAAGAGCAGGATTCAACATCCCGCCCAGTTAGATGGCTGACCTATAATAATGTGTCAAAGGTACAATATGGATAAAGTGACATTTCGGGTTAGGACCCTTCTTTAGACTGTTCCCTTCTTTAAGATCATGGGTGGCCCAATAATCTCTGACCCAAAAGCTTTGTTCACAACACTTGTCAAAACGGATTCTGACTGTTTAATTTATCCAAATTATTTATTGTATGGAACCTTACTAGCTGTTTATGCAACTTCAAATCTAATACTCCACCACCAGGTGGCGCCCATAATGGCCGCCTTGCCAGCAGTCTGTCTTGTCCCTTGTTTTTATTATTTTAAGTAGGTCTTGAATGGTTGTTTTAATGTCCCTTGGTATGTTTTATGAGGGAGGGGGAAACCTTTTTCAGTTACTTACCTCGACTGAGATGCGATTTTTCGGTTTCACATCGCCGCCCTCCGCCCCCCTCCCCACCTTTGCGGCCTACAATGTGGAGTGCTGCGGCCCTTCCTGGACCAGCCCGGAGCTTCAAGCCCTGGGTGCGGCGCGGACTTACCATCGCGGAGCCTGGGATCTTTTGCCGAGGATAGCCAGTGTTGGAGCTCCGACTACGGGGCCTGTGGACTATAACACCATGAAGCAACGATCTCCGGTAAGCGGGTGACTGAGCAGCTCCACGCGCAGTGTTCCGATCTTTCCCGACACTGGAGTTTTGATCATTCCGCCGAGAGGGCTCGAACAACGGACCGTCGGCAAATTCAGTCATCTTCCTCTGTTCACCCGTTCAAAGACCCGACCACAGGTGAACAGAGAAAGATGAATGAACTTTATTGCCTTCCATCAGTGAAGAATGTTGATTCCACTGTGGTGGATGTTTATGTTAAACTTTATTTTATGTGCTGTGTGTATTCTTGCTTTTTACTTAGTAGGGCTGTATGGTAACTCAAATGTCACTGCACCTTAATTGGTCCATGTCACAATTAAATTGAATCTTGAATCTTGAATACCATGCATTTATTTTTTTTTAAAAATCACATTTGTACTAGATGGTTTTACTTTTATTAACATGTACAGTAGCATTGTTTAATAGATACCATATTTAAGTAAAAATGACAGACAGATTTGACAAAATCCAAATACTTAACTGTTACGTGTGCAAAACATTTCACCAAATGCATGACCTTTATTGAATCTGAACATTTAATGGCATGGACAGAATAAATTCTAAGAACGTTCTTATGCTTTAAAGGCATAAAGCATTATTCATCTTGCTGAAAATATCACATGGTCCAATTAAAAATTAGTGATTAGATAATGCATTGGTAAATAAACACTCAAGTAAAAGCCATCAGAGGTTGATAGGGTTGACTTTGCATAATCATTGTGACACACTAATTAAGTTGTACATTTGGCCAAGATATTAGTATTTTCATGATTTATAAAATTATTTCAAAAGATACATTTAAACAGGTCATGATTTTCCTGCATGTCAGAATGGACAATAATATCCAATGACTACAACAAACAAGCATTAATCTGGGTGAATGTATTTTGCCATATGGCTTTTGTTAACTTTCAGTGCGTATTTCCAAATTGCAAATCCTAAAGCATTGTTTTCTATGGTACACCCTCTGTAAATCAATAATTGTTGATGGAATTAGTTCCACATGGCATAAATTGCAGACTATTTGATAAATTAAAAAAAATTTCCTTATGCTTCCTTCTCAGATCAGAACAAAGAACAGAGAGATTTCATTAAAAAAAACTCTGATCCATCAGCTTCAAGTTTCGGGTGTCAAGGTTTATGGGGAGAAAGCAGGAGAATGGGGTTAGGAGGAAGATATAGACCAGCCGTGATTGAATGGCGGAGTAGACTTGATGGGCTGTATGCACTAATTCTGCTCCTATCACTTATGACCTTATAATTCACATTTGATTGCAGCATTTATTTGTTACTCTTCCTGTTTAACTGTTAAAAAAAAATGCTTGTATAGGAAGCTTTAACAGCGACATTTGATATTCATTCCCAAGATGAATCACACACATTTTCTGATCAACTCTAAAGATTACATTATTTACTTTGAATTGAACTCGACTGGAGACTGGCAATGGAGCAGAAAAGTCCATTTTACAACATTGTTATATTAATTTGGTTTAATATCACATCATAATTAAGCAATACATAGATGACCTGCCTATGAATTACTCATTGTATTTACAAACATGCCATATTAATAGATCTATGGTCTACAAATCCACTGGCAAAACTGAAGTTTGCACTAGGTGATTGTACATATACACATTTCTCTACCATACTTCTAGTCACATGCAATGTACCCATGAAACAAAAGAAAAACGTCAAATGCACAGCAGTTAGAAATCTCGACTATTTCTTTTCACCACAGCACATTGCATATAGACTCAAATTCTCGTACATAATTAGAGATCTAACAACATGGCAAAACTGAAATAGGTGGACGGGACTGAAAGCAAAAATTGTGCAGAAAGTCTTAGAATTCACCCTTGCTTTCAATCGTCAATTGAACGGAAGCTAAAATCATCCAATTATCAATGACTCCACAAATAGCAAAGAAACAGCAATGCATAATTACGGAGCATATATTATTCTTTCCCCTTCTCTGACAGTAGCAGTCGAACAAGCCTATTGAAAAGAATACTGAACTAAATTTACAATACGGAGTGTTTGTCCATTCAAACTGGAAAAAACGACAATCACTTAATTCAATTTAATATATCTCCAAATATCTGACGACCAGTCACTATTGCACTCTTTTGGAAAGAAACAGCAAGAAAAGTTTGCTACATCTGATCCAGTACGTATGGGAATGTGGCCACTATGTACGGTGATTCCAGAGGGAAGGACTAATCCCACAAATTGCACCCACAGCTTTATTTTTATACCAGTGAATAATTGACTATATGGATTTAAGATATTTAAATACAAATTAAAAAGACCAATAATATAGCCTTTAGTATTAGTAATAGGAATACAAAATACACAATGGGTACAAAAATTAAAAAAAAAGTGGTTGAATGATTTAAAAGCAAAAGTTTGAAACATTATTACTGGTGACTAATTCAATGACAGCAACACTAATCCTGATTGTTGTTTAGAACAAGGGATGAAAATGAAAATCACACACCTGTTAACAATGGTTGATTGTACATTAAACAGTGCTGGTGATATCAATGATGCTTTCCCAACACTAAGCGGAGTTTTGGTCAAGCTTTTCTAACACCCTATTGAGACGAATGTTCATGAGCCGGATTTGACCATCAAGATGTTCAAGTTTGTCCTCCACATGACCACCTCCTCTCCTCCAATACAAGCCAACTGGACCGGTTATAACGTACGTTAAAACTATAAAGCAAAGGGGAAGCACTGCGCCTTCAGGGTCACCTTCTGACTTCTGCAGAATATACAAACAAGCAAGGGCAAAAAAGATTATCCGTGCAATCCAGAAAAAACAGCCAAATACTGTGCGCAATGTATAAAATAGAAATCCCAGACACATTGATATAAACCAGTAAGCTAAAAGCACAGCAACTGATATCAGGAGGACTTGTGAGGGGTGATGAATTGCTGTCGCTGGGTTCAGATATTGGTGCAGGTTTGATGCTGTAAGAATAAAATAAAAATACAATTAACAAAATATTTCAATCTGCAACCGTCTCACTGCAAATCACTCAATTTTTTCATTTGCAGGAATTGCAACAAAAACTGTACAGAATTTAGTTGCACAGCTTCTAAAGAGTTTTCATAGATTCTGCATGACTTGCTGAATTTTTCCATCAGTTGTGTACTATGGGCTTGTATACTCTGGAGTTTAGAAGGATGAGAGGTTATCTTATTGGAACATATAAGATTATTAAGGGTTTGGACGCGCTAGAGGCAGGAAACATGTTCCCAATGTTGGGGGAGCCCAGAACCAGGGACCACAGTTTAAGAATAAGGGGCAAGCCATTTAAAACAGAGATGAGGAAACACTTTTTCACAAAGAGAGTTGAGAGTCTGTGGAATTCTTTGCCTCAGAGGGCGGTGGAGGCTGGTTCTTTGGATACTTTCAAGAGAGAGCTAGATAGGGCTCTTGACGATAGCGGAGTCAGGGGATAAAGCGAAAAGGCAGGAACGGGGTACTGATTGGGGATTATCAGCCATGATCATATTGAATGGCAGTGCTGGCTTGAAGGGCCGAATGGCCTACTCCTGCACCTATTATCTATTGTACCTTCCACAACTCATCTCCAAGCTGTGCATGAACTCTTAGGTGGCAAACTTATATTACTTCGGCCCACCGTATATTACTTCGGCCCACCAGCGATCACCCCGTACACTGGCACTGTCCTACTCACTTGTGAAAATGTTTACCAAAGCCAATTAACCCACAAACCCGTACGTCTTTTGGATGTCTAAGGACACTGGGTGGCCCAGAGAGAACCCACGCGGTCACAGAGAAAATGGGCAATCTCTGTACAGACAGCACCTGTAGTCAGGATTGAACGTGGGTCTCTGGCGCTGCAAGGCAGCAGCTCTACCGCTGCGCCGACCCATGCAGATGCAGAAAATTAAAGTGCATTTCAGAGCATAAACAGACAGTGGACACTGGCTGCTGTCAGAGAACATTGGGAACAATGTACTTTAGCTTCACCACATTTAAGTGACCATCCCCAACACCTCAGTTTTAAGCGCGCTTACAATATACAAATCATAACCTGGCCTCTTTGAAGCGGGTGATCAAGTTCAGAGTAAACTTGTAGAGGTGTATAAAATCAAGAGAGGCATAGATAGGATGAATGCACATAGCCATTTTTGCAGGGTTGGGCGATCAAGAACTAGAGGGCATAGGTCGACGGTGAGAGTGGAACTTTTTCTCACAGAGGGTGGTACGTATATTGAACAAGCTGCCAGAGGAAGTAGCTGAGGTGCAATAACAACATTTAAAAGACATTTGGACAGGTACATGGATGGAAAAGGTTTATGGGATAGAAAGATTTATGGGTTAAACACAAGCAAATGGGACTAGCGTAGATGGACATCTTGGTCAGCATGGACACGTTGGGCCAAATGGTCAATTTCGTGCCGTGTAGCTCTATTGTACCAACTTGTTAAACCAAAGTAATTGGTGCAACTTATAAAACTACAGGGATGAATCAGGTTCAGTTATAATTGTGCAGTAATGCTCCAATAATCTCAGGGCCTCAATGACAACGAATAAACCTTTATTTCACTTTTTCTTCATTTAATTATACAGGGGGATAATTAATATTTCAAGTGAATCTGCCGAGAATTAAGGAATCATGAAAATGAGCCCTGTTAAGGGACCGGGAAATAAAAAGTAGACACGAAAAGCTGGAGTAACTCAGCGGGACAGGCAGCATCTCTGGAGAGAAGGAATGGGTGACGTTTCGGGTCGAGACCCTTCTTCAGGAAATAGAAAGTGTTAAGTTTCAGCTTGTCTGCTTGTTCCTGACCCCGACTACACATTTTTGTTTACACTATGGACTCTTGCCAATCTGCCCACTTGAGCTCCAGACTGACGAGTGTGTCAAAACTAAGATTCCCCAACAATTGGATTATTAAGAGTTTTACTGTACTTTAAAACTGTTGATCAATACCTGGCTTTCACTTTATATCGAATGCAACAACAATATTGAAATTATTCTTTACTGGGTACATTATACTGAAGGTAAGATACAGTGCCCTCGATAATGTTTGGGACAAAGACCCATCATATATTTATTTGCCTCTGTACTCCACAATTTGAGATTTGTAATAGAAAAAGAAAATCACATGTGATTTTAAAAATCATGTCAGATTTTAAAAAAGGCTATTTTTTATACATTTTGGTTTCACCATGTAGAAATTAAGCAGTGTTTATACATAGTCCCCCCATCTTTGCCTTTGTCTTCTGTGTCAGGGAAGCCTTTAGTGACTACACAATATCTTTTTTATGAAAGAAGGGATCTAGTTTAGTGCAGTTTAGTTTAGCTACAGAGCGGACCTTCAGCCCATCGAGTCCGCGCTGACCGGCCATCTCCACACGCTATCCCTACAATTTACAATAAGCCTACACACGTGTACATCTTTGGAGTGTGGAGGGAAACCGGAGCAGCCGGAGAAAACCCACGCAGGTAACAGGGAGAACATACAAACTACGTACGGAGAGCACCCGTAGTCAGGATCGAACCTGAGTCTCTGGCGCTGCAAGGCAGCAACACTACCACTGCGCCACCCCAAATAGAATAACAAAGGCAAAGCTCGTTTTTTCCTCACGTTCACTCACACAAGTTATAAAGAATATTTTTTGTGAATCTGCTGAGATTAAATGAAGGTGGAAAATGAGCCCAGCAAGGGGACTGGGAAATAAAACCTGTTCAGTTTTTAGCTTGTCTGCCTCAAGTTAACTTTCACATAAATATTCCGTTCCATCCCAACATTTGCATTAAATTTGAACAGGTGACTGTTTACCATCAATTCCGAGAATCTCCAGGAGGTCTGACCATATCTTCCACACAGTTTCCACCAACACGTCCATACCGAACACAAACTGTTCAGTGGTCCTGGAGAAAAACTGGAAGAACAATTTTCTTCATGAGACCATGAGTTTCCATTGAATCCAGTCTAGTTAATTAGGAGAAAGCTGCCACGTGTTCTTTGGTGTGAAGATTGTAACATGTGCCTGTTATGCCACCATCTCAAAGTCCGATAATAGCACAGACGCAACCAAGGCACGACCAAAGATAAGCGTTTCTTTACATCAAAAATCAATGCAAAATCCTTCCACTTTATTACAACAAGAGCAGATCAATGCTCATACTGAGATTACATTTTGAATCGAAGGTATCTTTTGACATCTAAATGAATTTGTACAGTTCGTACAAAAATCCCTCACAATGTGACGTGAAATACAGGAAAACGCACCCTGACTACAGGATGCTATTTGCCAATAGACAAAATTACTATCACTTTGGGGGCATTTGTGGCTGCAAAATATTTGTCTGAAATTATTCTGATCGGAGCACAATGACCCCAGCAGCAAACTTGTTTTCATTCCCCAAAAGAGCTTTAAAGAACTTTCATCCCCGCCGTACACTCATCTCCCCACTACCTTCAGGTAGAAGGAACAGGAGCCTGAAGACTGCAACGTCCGGGTTCAGAAACAGCTTCTTCCCCACAGCCATCAGGCTATTAAACTCAACTCAAACAAAACTCTGAACATTAATAGCCCATTATCTGTTTATCTGCACTTTATCTGCTTTATTTATTCATGTGTGTATATATTTATATAATGGTATATGGACACAGTGATCTGTTCCGTATTCATGCCTTCTATAATTCTGTTGTGCTGCAAGAATTTCATTGTCCTATCTGGGACACATGACAATAAATTCTCTTGAATCTTGAAGCTGCATCACAAACTTGAGAAGCAGCGTCATTTACTATAAATAGTACCAGAGCTTTAGTTCTTCCTCCCCCACAAACCACTCAACCCTGTGTACTCTCCTCCCATGCCTCCCAACCTCCCTCTCCACTCCACCACTCTCCCCTGCCTCTGTACAACCCCTCTCCTCCACCTCAATTCAATTCAACTTTAATGTCATTCCACAGATACAAGTACGGGTACAACAAAATGCAGTTTAGCGTCAGTTTGTAGTAATAGCAATATAGAAATAAATACAGAATGCAGACAATGTGGACGGAGAGACTGGAGAAATCTATCGATGGGACTCCGAGTTCAGCAGTGTGATGGTGTTGTTGTAGAAGCTGTTCCTCATCTCACCTCACCCCATTACACCTCATCCCATTACACCTCACCTCTTACCCCCAATCCCTCCCCCACGCCTACCCCCCCCTTGCCCTGTCCCTCTCACACACTCCCCCACCCCCTCCCTTCCTCCATCCCTCTTGCCTCTCGCTCCTTCCTTCCGATCCCCACCTTCTCATCGCCCTCAACCCACCCACCTTATCTCCCTTCCTCTCCCAAACTCACTTCCTTCATCCCACACGCTGCACTCATCCCCCTCTCAATATTCCCTTCTTACACCCTCCACCCCTACCTCTCTTGCCCCTTCCTATCTGCCCTCTCCTGCCTCCCCTTCTCCACACCCTCCTCAACCTGTTATATGGTCACAATTGTGTCCAATTGTAATATCTCCCCTTGTCCCCTCCAACCTCTTTCCCCTTCTCTCCATCCCTCTTTGCCCCTTCCCTCTCCCCCCACCCCCCTCTCTCCCTCACACCTCCTCTCTCCCCCCCATCCCCCCTCTCCCCTCCATCCCACCCCCCCCATCCCTACCTTACACACCGCCTCCACCATGTCCTGCCCAAACACGGCCACCAGGTTGCGGTGAACGCCATCCGCCACCTGCTTGAAGAAGTTGCCGGGGGCTTTGCCGTAGTCGGGGGCCCGGCGGGCCTTGGCCGAGTGCACGGAGCCGGCGCCCAGGAGGAGCAGGAGCAGCAGGTGGAGCAGCCGCCGGGACCCGACCCTCGCCGTCGCCATCACCGCCACCGCCCGGGGAAGCCGCCGTGTGCCCGCCAACCCCGTCCGCCGTGCAACCGCTAAACACTCCCCCTGCCAGCCCAGCCCAGCCCAGCCCAGTGATACTCAGCCCAGCCTCCCCCTGCTATCCCAGCCCAGTGATACTCAGCCCAGCCTCCCCCTGCTATCCCAGCCCAGTGATACTCAGCCCAGCCTCCCCCTGCTATCCCAGCCCAGCCCAGTGATACTCAGCCCAGCCTCCCCCTGCTATCCCAGCCCAGCCCAGTGATACTCAGCCCAGCCCAGCTTAGCCTCCCCAGCCCAGTTTAGCCCAGCCTCCCCCTGCCAGCCTAGCCCAGTCCAAGTTTAGCCTTCCCAACCCAGTTTACCCCAGCCCAGTGATACTCAGCCCAGCCTCCCCAGTTTAGCCTCCCCAGCCCAGTTTAGCCCACCTCAGCCCAGTCTCCCCCTGCCAGCCTAGCCCAGCCCAAGCTTAGCCTGCCCAACCCAGTTTAGCCCAGCCTCCCCCTGGCAGCCTAGCCCAGTTTAGCCCAGCCTCCCCCTGCCAGCCTAGCCCAGCCCAGCCCCAGCTTAGCCTCCCCAGCCCAGTTTAGCCCAGTCCAGCCTAGCCTCAGCCCAGCCTCCCCAGCCCAGCCACAGTGATACTCAGCCTCCTGCAAGTGTTTGCCTGTGCCTGGCATAGGTAGGTGTATGTGGTGCAAATAATGAAATCCCAGTTGCTTTTGAAACATTTGCACCACTTACCTCCTTGCTAAGCACAGCAGCATCCTCCAAACACTCCAGCCCAGGGATACTCAAAGTACAAGTAGGAAAGAACTGCAGATGCTGGTTTAAATCAAAGGTAGACACAAAATGCTGGAGTAATTTTCTGAAGAAAATGTCTAAATGTCTGAAAATGAGTCTTGACCCGAAACGTCACTCCAGGGATGCTGCCTGTCCCGCTGAGTTACTCCAGCATTTTGGGTCTACCTTCAAAGTACAAGTGTTTGCCTGTGCCCGTCATGGGTGTATTTGGTGCAAATAATTCTGAGATGCCTTTGAAACATTTGCACCACTTACCTCCATGCTAAGCATAGCAAGAACCTGCAAACACATTCCCCACCACAGCTCAGGGATACTCTAGACTGCAAATGTTTGCCTGTGCCTGGCACGGGTGTACTGTGTGTGGTGCAAATAATGAAATCCGAGTTGCTTTTGAAACATTTGTACCATTTATCTCCTTGCTAAGCACAGCAGCAACCTGCAAGCTCTCCATCCCAACTCTCCTCCAGCTCAGCCAGAGATAACCAGAGTGGAAATGTTTACTCCTCTCCTCACAGCAAATCTATGCCTGCACAGGGATGCAGTATGTGGTGCAAATTATGACATTGTAGTTGCATTTGATAAATTCATACCACATACATCCTTGCTAAGAAACCTGCAAACGCTTTGTCCTAGAATGTGAAGTATTCTAAGTCTTGTCTAGAGTGGGCAGCCCAAAGACATCCTCTTGCTCTCTCCAGAGCAAACCTGTGTCTAGCGAAGGGCTATGTGGTGCAAATTATTAAATTGTAGTTGCTTTTGGTAAATTTGCACCACTTACCTCCTTGCTACACACAGGAGAAACCTGCAAACACCTATTCTAGAGTGGGAAGTATTGTCCGGTTGTATTCTAGAATGGGCAGCTCAAATATACCACCTTGCTCTCTCCAGAGCAAACCTGCGCTTAGAAATGTGCTTATGAAATTTTAGTTGCTTTAGTTGCCCAGACCCTTCACCTCCACTCTGGCTGCCGGCTACTCCCGGTGCGGGGCTATCATTCCTCCGGCTGGCTCTCCCGGGCATCTCACATCCACTTCTCCCAGACCTGTCGCGTCAGCTGACCGTCTTTGATCGTGTTTGCCCGGCGTTCCAGCTGCACTGTACCCGAGAGAGGAGGAACAGGGGCGCTGGAGTCTGTGTGGACAATCTGCGGCCGGTGGACTACACACCTCTGCCAACTGTTGCAAATCATGCAAATTATGCTGTTAACACAAGTATGGCGCTATTGAACATTAGATCACTAATAGGCAAGTCATTTTTAATCAATGATTTTATTATTAAGCACAATCTTGATTTTATCTTTTTAACAGAAACATGGTTAAGTGTAAATAATAATGACACAGTTTTGATTGAATCAGCATCTCCTGGTTTTATTTTTATGAATGAAGTCAGAATGCACAGAAAAGGAGGCGGAGTTGCCATTTTATATAAGGAGACTTTACAATGCAAGAAAATGTCTTGTGGAAATTTCAACTCCTTCGAATAAGTCGCTGTTCAGCTGAGTTCTCCCCAGCGAACAATACTTTTAACTATTTACAGGCCACCAAAATATGATGCACAGTTTTTTTGATGAGATTGCCAAATTACTGTCCATTGTATGCATTGATTTTGATTGTGTGGTCTTAACGGGTGATTTCAATATTCACATAGATAATGCTGAGGATGGAGATGCAAAAGAGCTCCTGAACATTCTGGACAATTTTGGACTTAATCAGCACGTAACAGAGCCAACTCACAATAGGGGGCATATATTGGATCTGATTATTTTAAAGGGTCTCGACATTTCTGATGTTATGGTGACTGATGTTGCTCTTTCTGATCACCACTGTGTATTTTTTAAAACGACAACCTGTGCTAGCAGTATCAGAAAAGAACCAGAGGTGATCAAAAGGCGTTGTATCAATGAAAACACCGGCGCATTGTTCACTCAGGCCTTTACACCATCACCAACTCTGCCCTTGCCCTCTGTCGATGACCTTGTGGATGGTTTCAGCTCCAATGTTACGACTCTTATTAATGCTATTGCACCACTAAAGACCAAGGTTTTATCTGGAAGAAAAAAATCACCATGGAGAAATGCCACAGCAGTGAGATCCCAAAGAACAAAGTGTAGACAGACCGAACGTAGGTGGCGAAAAACCAAACTACAGGTCCACTACGACATCTACAAAGACAGTCTCCGTATCTATAATCAGGAATTGAAAGGGGCAAGGCAGTCCTTTTTCTCAGAGGTTATCAACAAAAATAATAATTCCCGCACATTATTTGCCGTTGTCGATAGACTGACAAACCCCTCGTCATCAGTCCCTCCTGAGCTCCTGTCCAGCAAGTCGTATAATGACTTTGCAGATTTCTTCACTGATAAAATTCTGAAGATAAGACAAACAATGTGTAGCACCACCCCAGGGAACATGGCTTTGTCACTTACGCCTCCAGATTCACTAATGAATCTACAACATTTTGAACTTTTTGACTGTGAATCCCTGACTGAAATTGTTCAACAGCTAAGGTCCACTACCTGCTGTCTTGATCTGATGCCCACACGCTTCTTTAAAAATATTTTTAACAGTGTTGCACCAGAAGTGCTGAACATAGTAAACTCTTCCCTTCGATTGGGGCATTTTCCCAAAGCCTTAAAAACTGCAGTGATCAAGCCCCTATTGAAGAAGCCTAATCTGGATGCCTCAGCTATGAGCAGCTACAGGCCCATATCTAATTTAGCATTTCTGGCAAAGATCATTGAAAGGGTAGTTTACCAACAAATTCACTGCTTTATGATCCAAAACAATATTTTTAATGTTTTCCAGTCGGGATTTCGGCCACATCACAGCACTGAGACTGCACTTACTAAGGTCCTAAACGACATACATCTAAACAGTGATGCATCAAAAGCTTCAGTTTTGGTACTTCTAGATCTCAGTGCTGCTTTTGATACGGTGGACCATAACATACTGCTTGACAGACTGGAGAAGTGGGTAGGACTCTCTGGTTCTGTGCTCGACTGGTTCAAATCCTACTTGAAAGATTGGGATTATTTTGTTTCCCTTGGTAATTATGAATCAGAACATACAAAACTCACATGCGGGGTTCCCCAGGGCTCCATTCTTGGACCCATCTTGTTTAATATTTACATGCTCCCCCTAGCTCAGATCATAGAGTATTTTAACATATCCTACCATACTTATGCTGATGACACACAACTTTATATCACAGTGTCACCGCATGACCATAGTCCCCTACACTCACTGAGTCAGTGTGTCACACGAATTAATGAGTGGATGAACCAGAATTTCCTCCAGCTCAATGCAAATAAGACAGAAATTATTGTCCTTGGCCCAAAAAAAATAAGGCTAGAGATAAGTGCTCAACTTGACTCAATTGCACTGAAAACCACAGACAAAGCCAGAAACCTTGGTGTAGTTATAGACTCGGATTTGAATTTTAACAGCCATATAAAGACCATTACCAAATCTGCCTACTACCATCTAAAAAACATTGCAAGAATCAAGGGATTTCTGTCCAAAGAAGACACTGAAAAACTTGTTCATGCATATATCTTCAGTAGGTTAGATTATTGTAATGGTATCTTTACAGGTCTCAGTAAAAAATCAATTAAACAACTGCAGCTTCTCCAGAATGCCGCTGCCAGAGTCTTAACCAACACCAAGAAAATGGACCGCATTACACCTGTCCTTAAATCTTTGCACTTGTTGTATATGAGGCACCTAGACTCCTCAGGTCTTCGGGGACAGGTTTACTCTGTGTTCCCAGGGTCAGAACTAAAAAGGCTGAAGCAGCGTTCAGTTTCTATGCTCCACACCTGTGGAACAAGCTCCCTGAACACCTGAGGTGTGCACAGACTGTAACCTCATTTAAATCAGGCCTAAAAACACTGCTGTTTACTGTAGCTTTTTCATAACCCAACATGCAGGTAATCTAAACCTTCTAATCTTAACCCTTTTATGTGCTTTTAAAATCGCTTTAATATTTTAGTGATTTTGTTTTACTATTCATGCAATTGTCTTCTTGGCTATTTTGTTGTCCTGTCTTGTATTGTGGTTCTGCAATGTTTTTAAACTATGTTATTCTCTTGTTTCTTTTGTAAAGCACTATGAATTGCAGTTTGTATGAATGGTGCTATATAAATAAACTTCCCTTGCCTTGCCTTGCTTTTGTTAAATTTACACTTACCTCCCTCCGAGGCACAGGTTTTTACTTGAGAAACCAGTAAACACTTCCCACTCCATGGTACAGCCTGAAGATACCCTCTGCTGTTTCTCCAATGCAAACCTGTGTCCCAGACAGAGGTGTGTATTGATAACAAATCTACATTTCCATACGTATTACCCTACAAGCTCTCCTGCAACAGAAATACAAATTTATCAAAAGCAAATCAAAGGTCGTAATTTGCACTTCCCACTTTTGAATACAGCCCAAAGATACCCTCTGCTGTCTCTCCAAGCCAAAGAAGCAAACCTGTGCCTAGTATGGGGGTATGTGGTGCAAATTCTGAAGTTTTAGATTACTTCCTTACTTTTTATTACAGACTCAAGGTCCAGATAAAAGGCAAGGCATTACATGGAATAAATTGCATACAAAAGCACAATACACAGTTTAAGATCAAGATTTTTTTAAAAGTCAGTGTCCTACAACGAGACAACTATCCCAATGTCTCCACAGCTGGGATTATAGACAATAGGTGCAGGAGTAGGCCATTCAGCCCTTTGAGCCAGCAGCGCCATTCACTGTGATCATGGCTGATCAACCACATTCAGTACCCCGTTCCTGCCTTCTCTCCATATCCCCTGACTTTGCTATCTTTAAGAGCTCTATCTAACTCTCTCTTGAAAGCATCCAGAGAATTGGCCTCCACGTAGGTATGTTGCAAAACTTACCTTGAGCAGCGCTGCAGTTCTGCCGCTCCCCGTGTGCGCGACTTTGGCGCCTTTCAGAGGGGGGCGGGCTTAAAGTGCCGTTTTTCAACAGACCTGGAAAATCGATCAATGTCGGGCGATTTTGTTGCGGAAGAAAAATCGCTCCGACATTTAATGAATGAAGGTATTTTTAAATTACTCTAAATTATTTATTAACTAGAGTAATTTAAAAATCACCTTCAAAAGCCGTGAGCACCGATAACCGGAAGGATTTTGCGTAGGGGAGAAAAAAAGGTAAATAGTTTATTTTTATATTAAAAGTTGGTTTTTCGGGAGGCTTTAATAATATTTTTATGTTGCAAAATGGGGTCCCAAAAAATGTATGAACAAACAGTATTTTTCCTCCCGACTTCACCGCTAACCGCAACGTTCCAATCCACTGCATTCCACTAAAACCCACTCGCTAGTTGATTTAAATGGCCATTAATTTACAGGAATCAAACACTAAATTCCTTCCATTTGGCCCAGAAATTCATGAAAATGAGATTTAAAAATTATGTTATATTGTGGATTATTGTGTGAATGTTATTTGGACACTTAGGCAATTAAAAAAAAGCTTATCTTTTCTTAAGAAATGGATAGATGTTTAGATCTATTCATTGAATTTTGTAATTAGCTACAATTAGATAACTAACTAATTATATGCTTTAATTTCAGGTCATCCAAGTAAGATTGTTTCATATTTGTTTCAGAATGCTTCAATCTATAATAACTGAAAATTTCATTGAGTTCTCTTAATTTTTAAGAAAGTTATGGGCTTTTAACTTTTCCAGATCACAGCTTTTGAGTTAAGTCAATTGAAAGGCAATGGGGAGCAAGATGCTAATTTCCGAGTATGAAAATGGCCATAACTTTCTTAATACTGAAGATATGAAAGTAAATTAGGTGTCAAATTAAACTTCTTTTTATGCTTTATCTGATGGGATAAATTGCAGACTTGATTTTTTAAATCTCAAAATTTTGTAACATTGCTACTCCACTGCCTTCTGAGGCAGAGAATTCCACAGATTCACATCTCTCTGGGTGAAAAAGTTTTTCCTCATCTCTGTTCTAAATGGCCTACCCCTTATTCTTAAACTGTGGCCCCTGTTTATGGACTTCCCCAACATCGGGAACATGTTTTGTGCTCTAGTGTGTCCAATTCCTTAATAATCTTATATGTTTCAATAAGATCCCCTCGCATCCTTCTCAATTCCAGAGTATACAAGCCCAGCCGCTCCATTCTATCCACATATGACAGTTCCGCCATCCCGGGAATTAACCTCGTGAGCCTACACTGCTCTCCCTCAATAGCAAGAATGTCCTTCCTCAAATTTGGAGATTAAAACTGCACACAAAAGGTGTAGTCTCACTAGGGCCCTGTACAACTGCAGAAGGACCTCTTTGCTCCTATACTCAACTCCTTTTGTTATGAAGGCCAACATGCTATTAGCTTTCTTCACTGCCTGCTGCAGAACCTGCATGCTTACTTTCAGTGAGTGATGAACAAGGACTTCCAGATCTCTTTGTACTTCCCCTTTTCCCAACTTGACACCATTCATATAATAATCTGCCTTCCTGTTTTTGCCACCAAAGTGGATAATCTCACATTTATCCACATTAAACAACATCTACCATGCATCCGCCCACTCACCCAACCTGTCCAAGTCACCCTTCATCCTCATAACATCCTCCTCACAGTTCACACTGCCACCCAGCTTTGTGTCATCTGCAAATTTGCTAATGTTACTTTGAATCCCTTCATCTAAATCAGGGGCCTCCAAATTTTTCAGCATGAGGGCCACATTATACATTTGTCACATTTTTGCGGGCCGCATGAAAAAATAAAGAAATGTCAGTTTTATAAATGTAATGAGCCCAAAAAATAAATTAAATAAAACAAATGGAAGAAATTCAAAACAAAACTTGCAGCCATCAATCAAGGTCAACCAACAAAATCACAAAGTTTTATGCAACCACATTAATGGGAAGGATGGAACTGCTTTATTGATTTCAAAATGTCATTGAACTGAGGATCCAAATTTGAGGAGCCAATTATGAGGTTGGTTTTCAAATGCTCATCAGATAAATTTGCTCGATATTTAAACTTGATATAATGGCAGTCTTTACGACGTTTTCAAAGTCCAACTTCGATAGCCATTACTCCTCGGGGATGGTTAGGAGGTATATTTTACGCATTCACAATACACTTAAGATAGTAAAACCAAATTTTCCAAACGTTGTTTCTTGATTAATTGGTCTTTTATTGAAGTAGTACATAGCAAAGAAATAATCCGGCACTTTCCGTTCTTAATCGCTGTTCCATTTATGTCATTTAAATCATACGAAGGTTTCTTCTTATAAAAGTATGCTGTCTCATTAACTTGTGTGTATCGTGATCATGTGTGTGTGAATGGTAAAAAACTGTATTCTTACCATCCTTCCAAGACCCAACTATTTCTTAATCTATGTGTCTGTGCTAGTCTCCTCTAGAAATAGACACATCCCTTCTTCGTATCAAATCCCAACTACAAAAATACAGACAGATATAAACTAAAATATTTAGTTATAATGTACTGACTTAAGCTTAATGGCTCTTACACTTGACATACTTCATCCTTGAAAACGTTTGTTCACAGAGGTATATTGTACCAAAAATGGACACAAATCTACAAGCAAATTGCTTCAAATTTGGAAACTGCTCAGGCTTTATAAAACTCAATCCGATTTCCTTCTTTATACTTGTCTTTCAGTCCGCCATCTGCCTGGAGATCAATAATTTCCATTTGAAACTGACTTGGGAGATTTTCAACATTGCAATCGAATGGATTTTGAAAGAACCTGATTTCATTTGCTTTGGCATCAAGGTCACAAAATCGCTCCTGAAATTGTTTTTTCAATCGTAAAAATTACTTCATTTGCAACTGAGGGAGGAAATTCTTCTTCTGAAACCTACTCCGATACATTGTACAGGTGGAAAGGTTATATCGTTGGTTTACCAAAGTGATAATAAATTTCCACCTCCCTCAAACGCTTACACTGGCACGTTACCAGGGCTTGCGTAAAAGGGCGAGGTTTCTATGCTGGAACCTTTTCTTTGGAGCAGAGGAGGCTGAGGGGTGAACTTATTTTGGGGCAGAAGATCACGAGGGGCAAGGAAGAAGTAAACACTCAGTCTTTTTTGCCAAGGATAGAGGATTCTAAAATTAGAGTGGATTGGCTTAAGGTGAGAAGAGAATTAAGAGGGACCTCAGGGACACCTGTTTTTCCATTCAGAGGGTTTTCCATATATGGAATGAACTGCCAGAGGAAGCTCTAGAAGTGGAAACAGTTACGTAGGTTTGAAAAGTAAGAGATATTGGACAGATATATGGATAGGGATGTGTCATGGGCCAAATGCAGACAAATGGGACTGACCAACTAGGTCAGCATGAACATGGTGGGCCGAAGGGCCCGTTTCCGTGCCGTACAACTGGATGACCTTGTGAGCAACTTTAGCACTTTGCATTTACTGAAGTGGGAAACCATTTGTGCTAAGCTGTTCAAAGTGAACAGGTAAACATTCACAATCAGGTTGCACTGATCAACAAAGGCTGCAACTGGTGCTCCTGAGCTACTCAACAAAGGATTGCAAAGACATCAGCAGAGATAAACCCCCCATAAAATACACTTGACTGAACCAGCATCGCTAACAATCACCACAATTCAAAGAGAACAGCCTAAAATTGCAAACCACTAAAAAGAAAGGCCTGCAGCCGACATCCACTGACCTCGGTCACAGGAGTATACAGGAAGTATAAACAGGGAGTTTGAGTCAGTCACAGGCAGCTTTAAAGAGACGTTGTCTCTAATGCTGCAATATGGGTTTCGATTTCAATTCGCAGTTGCACACAAACCCTCAGCTTGATAGTAGCAATGTTACAAAATTTTGAGATTTAAAAAATCAAGTCTGCAATTTATCCCATCAGTAAAAACGTAAAAAGAAGTTTAATTTGACACCTAATTCACTTTCATATCTTCAGTATTAAGAATGTTATGACCATTTTCATACTCGGAAATTAGCATCTTGTTCCCTATTGCCTTTCAATTGAATTAACTCAAAAGCTGTGATCTAGAATAGTCAAAAGCCCATAACTTTCTTAAAAATTAAGAGAACTCAGTTAAATTTTCAGTTATTATAGATTGAAGCATTCTGAAACAAATATGAAACAATCTTACTTGGACGACCTGAAATTAAAGCATATAATTAGTTAGTTATCTAATTGTAGCTAATTACAAAATTCAATGAGTAGATCTAAACATCTATCCATTTCTTAAGAAAATATAAACTTTTTTTAAATTGCCTAAGTGTCCAAATAACATTCACACAATAATCCACAATATAACATAATTTTTTAATCTCATTTTAATGAATTTATAGGCCAAATGGAAGGAATTTAGTGTTAAATTACTCTAGTTAATAATTAATCTAGCCTAATTTAAAAATACCTTCATGAATGAAATGTCGGAGCGATTTTTCTTCCGCAACGAAATCGCCCGACATGGATCGATTTTCCCAGTCTGCAGAAAAACGGCACTTTAAGCCCGCCCCCCTCTGAAAGGGCCAAAGTCACGCACACGGGGAGCGGCAGAACTGCAGCGCTGCTCAAGGTATGTTTTGTAACATACCTATTGATAGCCTACAGCAAACTGACGTGTACGTTCCCGCACTACCACAGTACCCGCTAAACAGCCCGCCGCACGGAACGTGTTAAGAGCTTGCTGCGGGCCGGATAAAAGCTCGTGGTAGGCCCCAGATAGTTTGGAGACCCCTGATCTAAATCATTGATGTATATTGTAAAGAGCTGTGGTCCCAGCACCGAGCCTTGCAGTACCCCACTAGTCACTGCCTGCCATTCTGAAAGGGACCCGTTAATCCCTACTCTTTGTTTTCTGTCTGCCAACCAATTTTCTATCCATGTCAGTACCCTACCCCTTATACCATGTGCTCTAATTTTGCCCACTAATCTCCTATGTGGGATCATATAAAATGCTTTCTGAAAGTACAGGTACACTACATCCACTGGCTCTCCCTTGTCGATTTTCCTAGTTACATCCTCAAAGAATTCCAGAAGATTAGTGAAGCATGATTTCCCCTTCGTAAATCCATGCTGACTCGGACCGATCCTGTTACTGCTATCCAAATGTGTCGCTATTTCATCTTTTATAATTGACTCCAGCATCTTCCTCACCACTGATGTCAGGCTAACTGGTCTATAATTCCCTGTTTTCCCTCTCCCGCCTTTCTTAAAAAGTGGGATAACATACCTACCCTCCAATCCACAGGAACTGATCCCGAATCTATAGAACATTGGAAAATGATCACCAATGCGTCCACAATTTCTAGAGCCACTTCCTTACATACCCTGGATGCAGACCATCAGGCCCTGGGGATTATTCAGCCTTCAGTCCCATCAGTCTACCCAACACCATTTCTTGCCTAAGGTAAATTTCCTTCAGTTCCTCCGTCACCCTAGATCCTCTGGCCACTAGTACATCAGGGAAATTGTTTGGCAGCGTGTAGTGCTAAACCTTATGTCTGATAAGGCCAAGATGATTTCATTTTCATTTTTACAAACATTTCACTTGCACTACACCATCTAGGTCTAAGTAATATTCTCACAGCATAATTATAAGCTACTTTAAGTCTCTACAAGCTTGCTTTTCTGTAGTTTGACCACAGGTGTGCAGTATAGAGTGGTGTACAATATGCTCTGAACAGAGACATCTTCACTCCATCTGTACACGTACTTAACTTGCGTAAGAGAATATTTGCTTGTGCATACATCATACGTTAGTTTTAGTTTTAGAGATTATAGCGAGGAAACGGCTCACTGTGTCCAGGGCAGCCGGTGATTGCCGTACATTAGTTCTATCCTACACACTATGGACAATTTATAGAAGCCAATTAACCTATAAACTCGTGCATCTTTGGAATGTGGGAGGTAAATGGAGCACCCAGAAAAAGCCCACGCGGTCACCGGGAGAACGTACAAACACCGTAAAGACAGCAGCTGAGGTCAAGATCAAACCCGGGTTTCTGCAATATGCCACTGTACCACCCTGCAATAAAAGCTGCTTTTGATAAATTTGCAAAGCATAGCCCATCTCCCCATGCTAGTCATAGGTTTGCATTGGAGAAATTAGCACATACAGTACTTCCCATGTTAAAATACCGCCCATAGTCAGCAGAGGCTATCTTCAGTGGTTCAACAGTACCAATGCAGATACCCAATGCTGTACCTCCAGAGCATACCTGTCCCTTACAAGAGGGCATACGGTACAAATTATGAAATTTAAGTTGCTCTTGATAAAATTTACACCATGTGCCCCCATGTTAGACATAGGGATGCGGTGGAGAAACCAGCAAACTCTACACTCCACAGGGCACCCCAGAAATATCTTCTGCTGTGTCTCCAGAGAAAACCAATGCCCAGCCTAAGGACTTGCAGTGCAAATTTATCGAAAGCAACTAACATTTTATAATTTGCATCGGATATTGCCCTCCTAGTAACAAGTTTGTTCACAAAGTAACCAAATGCTTAAAAAAAAATCAAAATCAACTAAGATTTCGTACTACTACCTCCGGACAAATGGAGAGGCTATCAGAATTTAAAGTGTTACTCCTCACTAGAGATCTTGTCTGCAGCATGGACTTTCTCTGAGATTTTCCAAGGGACAATGGTGATCAACCATTGTCCCAATCATCTTTTAGAACCGAGATGAGAAGATCATTTTTCACACAGAGAGTGGTGAGTCTGTGGAATTCTCTGCCACAGAAGGTATTTGAGGCCAGTTCATTGGCTATATTTAAGAGGGCGTTGGATGTGGCCCTTGTGGCTAAAGGGATCAGGGGGTATGGAGAGAAGGCAGGTACAGGATACTGATTTGGATGATCAGCCATGATCACATTGAATGGCGGTGCAAGCTCGAAGGGCCGAATGGCCTACTCCTGCACCTATTTTCTATGATCTCCTGTTCCATCTGTGGCCACTGGCTTTACCATCCATGTATGAAGTGGAAGCCACTCATCCTCTATCCCCTGAAGAAGAAGCAATCACATTAAAAACCTTCCCTGTTAAAAGTAAACACAGCAACGAGTTTACTCACGCAAAATTCATATTTCCTCACTATCCCATCAAATGTATACCGGCTCTCAGAACATTCCCACTCTGAATCCTATTCTCCAACTTATTTCCAAGTGATATATTCTTTCTAACATGCCCATCAAATCCCTCTGATTCTCCCATTACCAACAAACATTCGGGGCAATTTGCATTCGCTAATCAGTCTTTTAATTGTGGGGAAGAAACCCAGACTATTTGGAGGAAACCCACGCGGTCACAGAGAGAATGTCACAGAGACAGTAATCCAAGATGGCGTCCCAGCCAGGCGACTCTTTGTGTACTGGCACTGAATTGGATATGCAATCATGCATTACAATCACTCCACTCTTTTAAAGTTCTACTCCGACAGCAGTTTTTCTTACTTTTAACTATGCTCTTCCTAATCTATACTGTGGATGGCTCGATTGTAATCATGTATTGTCTTTCCGCTGACTGGTTAGCACGCAACAAAAACTTTTCACTGTACCTCGGTACACACAACAATAAACTAAACTAAACTCAGCGTGCAGGCTCCACACAGACAGCACTGGAGGTCAGGATTGAACTCAGCCTTAACTACTGCACCACTGTGCCACCATCAACCTGAGGGCCAGGGGAAGAGGCGTTAACGATTGCTCTTTGCTTGCTGTGTAAGGACCAGGATCCGGGCCGGTCCTGGATGGGGAGTGATGGGCTTCAGTTGATAGGACGACCAGCTGTCAGGACAGTGACTAGGGCATGAGGAGGAGTGGTGGTGATGTGCTGGGAAAACAGGGCTTTGGGAAAGGGCTGCACAACACGTACCTCAGTTGTGAGATCAACGCATGAGTGAGTCAGAATGATCGTGTTGAGTTGGCCAGGCTATAAGAGCAAGTAAATGTAAAAAATCAAAGTGGACCTACCTGGGTAAGTTTCCATCACTGGGTTGGGACTGTGTACAGACAGTATCACGGCTTCGGACACATTGGCAGGTACTCCTTGGAACAATGTGACGCACTTTCTAAGCAATGTCCAAAGGGAGCACTGCATGGGGAATTATGTCATTCCACACACGTTCAAGGAGAAAGTCACAAAAGGACAGAGCGTGACTGGAAGTGACTCGTTAAATCTCTGGAGCACTACTTAAGGGCCTGTCCCACTAACGCGACTTTTCACCGACTACCTTCGGCCTTCGAGCTCGAGGGCACTCGTCTGAGAAACCTCAAGCTGTATCGACCGTCAGTGATGAAACCGCGAGCCGGATCGACCGTCTGCACACACACACAAACACATGGCAAAGGCGGGGGCTAGGGAAAGTGGGGAAGAGCTGTCTGAAATTCTCACCCACGATGAACAGGAAGGTAAAAGACGGCTGGCGCAGTTATGGTAAGTCTGTTAGAGAGCGCGGAGAGGTGGGGGGGGGGGGGGGGGGGGGAGGAGAGAAGGGGAGATAAGGGGAGAAGGGGGGGGGGGGGAAAGAAGGAGTGGAGACACTTCTAAGAAAGTTTAGTGGGCATTTAACATTACCGGTCGGTTTACTTACCTTTTTTTCCTCAACGGGCTTTACCCTCGATTACCTATGATAGCATTATGACCTACTACGACCTACCTCGACTCAACCTACGAGTAAACAAAATATAGATTTTTTCCATGGCGACCTTTTTTTAACTCATGGGCATTTTTCAGCATGTTGAAAAATACGCCGCGAACTAGCTGAGGCCTCGAGTACGCGGGGACCACTCTCGAGCATGAAGGAGAATTACAAAGACCTCCTAGGACCTCATGTCGACGATGCTGCGAGCATGAGTCAAGGGCAAATCTTCTAATCTCGCCAATTAGTTTGCAACAGTTGGACAGGCCCTTTACTATCTACTCCAGAAGAAATGTGCAAAAATGCGATTAAATCTCATGGCTGATACGATACAATACAACCTTATTCATCCCGGAGGGAAATTGGTCTGCCGACAGTCACAACACACAGCAAGGTACACAAAAACTTAAATTAAATTAAAAGTGAAAACAAAAGAAAAAGACAAGCAACTGTTGGCTGGCTGCCGTGTACACAGCGCCTTAACCGGAACGAACAAACAATCACCTTGTCAACTGGGCAGAGGATTCTAAACTAGAGTGCCCTCCCCCATACCGGGCCCCCCTTTGTACGCGCACCGTCCCTCACGGCGGTCCCCCACGCCACGTCCTCAATTGTTCTTTATTTCTGCAGCCTCACAATTATCATTTCTTAGTTGTCTGTAAGTGTTGTTGTCAGTGTGAGTTACTCCTGCCCCAAGTGCCAAACTACATTTACCTGGTCTCTGGTGGCCAGGTGGATACAGTTATATTCCACTCCGTCATTCCTGCTGCTTAAAACATCGATGGAAAGTTAGATCAGCCATGATTGAATGGCGGAGTAGACGATGGGCCAAGTGGCCTAATTCTGCTCCTATCACTTATGAATTTATGAGCTTATAGTACCCTAGCCACAGGTGCAGTTAGTAACTAGGTGGGTCAGGTGGCATCTCTGGAGAAAATGGATCTTGTGATGTCTCAGGTCACGACCATATACAGGTGTATAACAGTCTCTCTGAGAAAGATGCTATCTGTCTCTGATCCACCTTGATAATCACAAATATTAAGATTACCAAGTTCTTCAAAAATAGAAAAGTACAGCATAAGAACAGGTCACTTGGGCCACTATATTTCATTGTACATCATTGTACTCACCATGATGGCTAAAACTCATCCTGTCTGACTGAAAAAAGGAAATTTAATGAATTAAGAAAATGTATCCCTTCATTCATGTGTCATGCGAAACAGGCCTTTGGCCCACTGAATCCGCGCTGACCAGTGATCCCCATACACTAGAACTATCCTACACACTAGGGACAATTTACAATCGTTACCGAAGCCAATTTAATCTACAAACCTGTACATTGTTGGATTGTGGGTGGAAACCGGAGCACACGGGGAAAACCCACGCATCAGGGGCAGAGCGTCCAAACTCCATGGAGACAGCACCCATGGTCAGGATCTAACCCTGGTCTCCGGCACTGTAAGGCAGCAACTCTTCCACTGCGCCACCATGCCATCTGAATGTCTCTTAAACTTTGATATTGCTTCTATTTGTACCACCTTCCCTGTCAACACATTCCAGGCACCCACCATGAAAAGAAAATGTTAAACTTCCCCCCTCATATTAATCAATGCCCTTAAGTATTTGACATTTCCACCCAGAGAAAAGAACTGGTTATTTACAATGCTGGAGTTATTTGAAATTAGAGAAATCAACATCCATATCACTGGATTGTAAGCTGCCCAAGCAAAATATGAGGTGCTATTCCACCAATTTGCGTGTGGCCTCACTCTGACAGTGGAGGAGGCCCGGGACAGAGAGGTCAGTGTGGGAATGGGAACGGGAGTTAAATGTGTTTGGCAACTGGGAGATCCTGTAGGCCAAGGCAGACTGAGCGATGGTGTTCAGCGAAACGAATACCAAGTCTACGCTTGGTCTCGCCGATATATAGGAGCCCACACCCTGAATTTTTGTGTCAACCATCCCATTTTTCACAACTCCTGAAAATTTCCCAATTATCTGCAAAATAACCAATCAGACCTCCCACATTTTCATTGAGATAAATGACAAACGACAGACGTCCCAGCGCAGATCCTTGATGAACACCACTGGTCGCCAACATCTAGTTAGAAAACCACCTCTCCACCACTACCCTTTGTCTCCTGTGAACTTCACCCCTCCGCTCCGTCTCCTTCCACCTGTTTTCCTTCCTTTGGCTTCACAATTCGTTCCTCTTAGAAACATAGAAAATAGGTGCAGGAGGAGGCCATTTGGCCCTTTGAGCCAGCACCGCCATTCATTGTGATCATGGCTGATTGTCCCCAATCAATAACCCGTGCCTGCCTTCTCTTCTATCCTTGTCTCACATTTGTTGTCTTTTTATCTCTGGCCTTTGTCCATCCATCCATTCAAGTTTTGTCTGGCTCTCATGCTCTGCCAGCCTTCTTTCCCCCTCACCACCACCCCGTAGAAGGTCCCAACCCAAAACATCGCCCAATCGCGTTCTCCAGAGACGCTGCCTTTACCTGCTGAGTTACTCCAGCTTTTTGTTTCTGTCACCTAAACGCGTTCTACAAAGATGCCGCCTGACCTGCTGAGTTACTCCAGCACTTTATGTCTTTTTTTTGTAAAGAACCACCTTCAGTTTCTTTTGTCTCAATTTTGGATCCAATTTACCAACTCACTGTGGATTTCATATGATGTAGTCTTCAGTCTGAGCCTACCATGAGGGACCTTGTCAAATGCTTTAGTAAAGTCTACTTTAGTATAGACAATATAGAAACATAGAAACATAGAAAATAGGTGCAGGAGTAGGCCATTCGGCCCTTCAAGCCTGCACCGCCATTCAATGTGATCATGGCTGATCATCCAACTCAGTATCCCGTACCTGCCTTCTCTCCATACCCCCTGATCCCTTTAGCCACAAGTGCCACATCTAACGCCCTCTTAAATATAGCCAATGAACTGGCCTCAACTACCTTCTGTGGCAGAGAATTCCAGAGACTCACGACTCTCTGTGTAAAGAATGTTTTCCTCATTTCGGTCCTAAAGGAATTCCCCCTTATCCTTAGACTGTGACCCCTTGTTCTGGACTCCCCCAACATCGGGAACAATCTTCCAGCATCTAGCTTGTCCAACCCCTTAAGAATTTTGTAAGTTTCTATAAGATCCCCCCTCAATCTTCTAAATTCCAGCGAGTACAAGCCGAGTCTATCCAATCTTTCCTCATATGAAAGTCCTGACATCCCAGGAATCAGTCTGGTGAATCTTCTCTGTACCCCCTCTATGGCAAGGATGTCTTCCCTCAGATTTGGAGACCAAAACTGTACGCAATACTCCAGGTGTGGCCTCACCAAAACCCTGTACAACTGTAGTAGAACCTCCCTGCTCCTATACTCAAATCCTTTCGCTATGAATGCTAACATACCATTTGCTTTCTTCACTGCCTGCTGCACCTGCATGCCTACTTTCAATGACTGGTGTACCATGACACCCAGGTCTCGTTGCATCTCCCCCTTTCCTAATCTGCCACCATTCAGATAATAGTCTACCCTCATGTTTTTGCCACCAAAGTGGATAACCTCACATTTATCCACATTATACTGCATCTGCCATGCATCTGCCCATTCACTCAGCCTATCCAAATCACCCTGCAGCCTCCAAGGATCCTCCTCACACCTAACTATACCCCCCAGCTTGGTATCATCTGCAAATTTGGAGATGTTGCATTGAATTCCCTCGTCCAAATCATTAATATATATTGTAAATAGCTGGGGTCCCAACACTGAGCCTTGCGGCACCCCACTAGTCACTGCCTGCCATTCTGAAAAGGACCCGTTTACTCCTACCCTTTGCCTCCTGTCTGCTAGCCAGTTCTCTATCCACATCAATACTGAACCCCCAATACCGTGTGCTTTAAGTTTGTATGCTAATCTCTTATGCGGGACCTTGTCGAAAGCCTTCTGAAAGTCTAGATATAACATATCCACTGGTTCTCCCTTATCCACTCTACTAGTTACATCCTCAAAAAATTCTATCAGATTTGTCAGACATGATTTACCTTTCGTAAATCCATGCTGACTTTGTCCAATGATTTCACCACTTTCCAAATGCGCTGCTATCCCATCTTTAATAACTGACTCTAGCAGTTTCCCCACTACCGATGTTAGACTAACTGGTCTGTAATTCCCCGCTTTCTCTCTCCCTCCTTTTTTAAAAAGTGGGGTTACATTAGCTACCCTCCAATCCTCAGGAACTACTCCAGAATCTAAGGAATTTTGAAAAATTATCACTAATGCATCCACTATTTCTGTGGCTAACTCCTTGAGTACTCTGGGATGCAGACTATCTGGCCCTGGGGATTTATCGGCCTTCAATCCGTTCAATTTACCCAACACCACCTCCCGGCTAACCTGGATTTCACTCAGTTCCTCCATCTTATTTGACCCCCGTTCCACTGCTATTTCCGGCAGATTATTTATGTCTTCCTTAGTGAAGACAGAACCAAAGTAGTTATTCAATTGGTCTGCCATGTCCTTGTTCCCCATGATCAATTCACCTGTTTCTGACTGCAAGGGACCAACATTTGTTTTAACTAGTCTCTTTCTCTTCACATAGCTATAAAAACTTTTGCAGTCAGTTTTTATGTTCCCTGCCAGTTTCCTTTCATAATCTATTTTCCCTTTCCTAATTAAGCCCTTTGTCCTCTGCTGCATTCTGAATTTCTCCCAGTCCTCCGGTAGGCTGCTTTTTAATATCATACCCACACTAGGGACAATATGCATTTATACCAAGTCAATTAACCTACAAACCCGTACGTCTTAGGAGTGTGGGAGGAATCTCGGAGAAAACCCACATGGTCAAGGGGAGAACGTATAAACTCTGTAAAGGCAGCACCTGTAGTCAGGATCGAACTTGGATCTCTGGCGCTGCAAGCTTTGAAAGGCAGCAACTCTACCGCTGTGCCACACACCTTTTTCAATGTGCTCTACCCATAGCAATTATCTACATAATTTCCTCAAAAAATGAGATCAAATTTACAAGATTTATATCCCCCAAATAAAGTAATGCTAACTACGTGTCTTCTAAACATTTTAAGCTGTTGTAAACATATTAAGCTGTTGGGGTGGCACAGTGGTGCAGCTGGTAGAGCTGCTGCCTCACAGTGCCAGAGACCCGGCTTCGATCCTGACCTTGGTGCTGCCCTTGTGGAGTTTGCATGTCTGCCCTGTGACTACATGGGTTTGCTCCGGGTGTTTTAATTTAGTTTAGAGATACAGAGTTACAGCCCAGAAACAGGCCCTTCAGCCCACCGAGTCTGCGCCGTTCAGCGATCCACACACATTAACACTATCCTACACACACGAGGGATAATTTACACTTATACCAAGCCAATTAACCTACAAACCTGTACGTCTTTGGGGTGTGGGAGGAAACCGAAGATCTCGGAGAAAACCCACATGGGTGCTTCAGTTTCTTCCCACATCCCAAAGACGTGGGGGTTTGTAGGTTAATTAGCCTCTGTAAATTGCCTCTAGTGTGTAGGGAGTTGGTACGAAAGTAAGATAAAGTAGAACTAGTGTGAACGGTGATCGATAGTCAGCCTGGGCTCAGTGGACTGAAGGGCCTGTTTCCAAGTAGTATCTCTAAAACAAATGTCATAATCTAAAATTCATTGCAGTGACAAAACTACTTAGGCAGTAATGCATCACTGAACGAGGAACAATGTGATTCAATGTAATCTTAATGCTATTTGTAACTTTTTCTTCTGTGCTTATGCATCTATGTTTATGGGTTGTGTAAGAAGGAACTGCAGATACTGGTTTACACTGAAGATAGACACAAAATGCTGGAGTAACTCAATGGGACAGGCAACATCTCTGGAGAGAAGGAATGGGTGATGGTTCGGGTCGAGAAAAGGTCTCGACCGTAAACGTCACCCATTCCTTCTCTCCAGAGATGCTGCCTGTCCCATTGAGTTACTCCAGCATTTTGTGTCTATGTTGATGGATTCCCTGTTTGAGCTCAGGAGCCCTAGCAGATAGGAATTGTCAGACAGTTCCTTTAGATTAAACTTGGAAGCTTCTCCAATGTCACAACCCAGAGAGTAGTCAACTACCTGAAACTGGACTCTAAAAGGCGGCAGTTTTAAATGAACAATAATCCTTTTACACCCATTTGATATGTATTTACACCAATGCTCGAGATAACTTTATCGATAGCTAGAGCTACTGCTATATACAAAACACCCCTCATAATTTCAGATCTTACCTTTCCAATATTCCCATATTCCAGAAAACATTTATCCAATGTTCCCAAATCTTTGGAGACACAATGAACTTCAAATGCATGTTTACTAAAAAAAACACGAAGTGCTGGAGTAACAGCATATCGGGCACCATCAATGGAGGACCCTCTGGCTTTAGGTCAGCACGGTGGCGCAGTGGTAGAGTCGCTGCCTAACAGTGCCAGAGACCCAGGTTCGATCCTGACCACGGGTGCTGTCTGTACGGAGTTTTATACATTCTCCCCCTGACCTGTGTAGGTTTTCTCCGAGATCTTCTGTTTCCTCCCACACTCCAAAGACGTACAGGTTTGTAGGTTAATTGGACTGGATAGTGTTAGTGTGCGGGGATCGCTGGTCGGTGTGGACTCGGTGGGCCGAAGGGCCTGTTTCCATTCTGTATCTCTAAACTAAACTACATTTCATTCCACTTCTAATACCTTTCTGTCTCCTTTTCATCTCTGGCCTTTGTTCACCCATCTGCCAATGAAACCCCTAGCACCTACATCCACCTATCACTTGTCAGGCCTTGTTCTGCCCCCACCTCTTTTCCAGCTTCCCCCCCCCCCCCCCCCCCCCCACCTACACTCGGTCTGAAGAAGGATCTCGACTCAAAAGATCAAGTCTTTTCCCCCCCAAAAATCCTTGCCTTCTAACATTGACCCTGCATCCTTGTATTCTTTCATCTCTAGACCCGTGCCCCACTTCCCAGATGAAAATAATAATCCAATTATTAAATCACAGTAAAATGCGTGGCTACAGTTATAAAGCACATTACTTGGCAACACCGCAGAAAATCTATCAGCATTAAAGCCTTGTATACTGCATTCCAACACTACTCATGATGAAATCTCTCAATCCAAACACTTAATGAATTTAGAATGAACAAGGATTTCATATACAGCATTTGATCATATAAACAATGATTTTTAATCACAATTAAACTGCTTGCTGCTGAAATTCCAGTTTGTTCATTTTATTAATCTGTTCCTAACACAACAACTGGATTAGTGAAATAATCTGAATTGTCGAATAGTGAACTGCTTGGGTAGAGTGGATGTGGAGAGGATGTCTCCACTGGTGGACGCTATTCAGAGGTCATAGTGTTAGGATGTGCCATTAGAAAGTAGATGAGGAGGAATTCCATTTAGTCAGAGGGTGGTGAATCTGTGGAACTCATCGCCACAGAAGGCTGTGGAGGCCAAGAATGGATTTTTTTAAGACAGAGATTGACAGATACTTGATTGGTATGGGTGTCAGGGGTTATTTGTGATTTGGTGGGTTGATTTGTGAGGGAAGGATAGATCAGTAGACGATGGGCCGAATTACCTAATTCTGCTCCAAAGACATGAATCTATGAACATATCTTGCTCACAATAACATAATTACCTTTATTTATAATGGTATAATATATCAGCATGTACAATGGGGACCAAAACACCTGTTCTTGTGCCGTGGTGTTCTATGTTTCAAGTTTTAATGGCTTCAAAATTGGTTTCATGTGACATTTCTCCTAGTACCTCCATCTCCTTTGTATTTGTCCCATTCAGTTGCTTTCAAATGTATCTCTTCTTCCTGCTGCATGGCTTCTCCTCTATAATTGTAAAGGGCCTGTCCCACTTAGACGATTTTTTCGGTGACCGCCGCCCACTGTCACAGTCGTAGCAGGTTGCCGAAAAAACGGCGACTGGACCCCCCCTACGACAATGTCTACAACAACCTACCACCTAGTCGACGTCCAGCTACGGCAAGCTACTGGCAACCAGCGACCCCTTAGGACAGTGGTTTTTAACCTTGGGGTCGTGAGCCCCCTATGGGGGTCTTTTGGGGCTTTGCCGGGGCTCATGAAGGGGACACAAATAACATATGAATTTGTAGAGCCCATGCTTAGGAACCTAACAAAGGTACATACCACATACAGTATTTTGTTCGCGTATGCGAGTACTGGTGCCAAAAAGGTTAAGAACCACTGCATTAGGACGTCCACCTACGACCACACCTACGACAACCTGCGACAACACAGGCGACAACCTATAATGACCAAAGTCAACCTACATCCACCCGTGACAAGTTCCGACAAGCAATGACCCTGTCGGCGACAACTGAAGACAATTCAGTCGCTGGTACCTGTCGCCGGTTGACGTAGGTAGTCGCCAATGGAATTCACTGAAATCCGCACCAGTGACAACCTGCGTCATCCTGGCGACAACCTACGACAAGCCGACTGTCGCTGAAAAGTTTTGAACATTTCAAAATCCAGCGGTGACCAGAAAAACGCTACGATTCTTTGGGCGACTGAGGAAACTACGCACGACCATACAGGCGGCATCTTGGAGACCATGCGGCAACAGCCTAGTCGCCTAAAAAAATCGCCTAAGTAGGACAGGGGCATTACAGTGCCAGAGACCCGGGATCGATCCTGACTGTGGGTGCCATCTGTATGGAGTTTGTACGTTCTCCCTGTGACTGCGTGGGTTTTCTACGGGTGCTCCGGTTCCCTCCCACACTCCAAAGACATCCAGGTTTGTAGGTTAATTAGTTTTGGTAAAAATTGTAAATTGTCCCTAGTGTGTAGGATAGTGCTAGTGTGATTGCTGGTCGGCGTTAAATCAATGCGCCAAAGGGCCTGTTACCACATCTCTAAACTAAACTAAACTAAAAAAAATAAATCACAAACAACATTTAAAAACCACAATTGTTCTATAATACCATATTATTGAGGATGCTTGCTGGGGTTTTCAACTTGTTATACAGGACTGTATTCATTTTTGCAGAACCATATGCAAAAACTCTTTTTAAAATATTAACATGGCTGCAAAGGTTAACCAGAAACCACATTTTAAAAGTCAAATTTTCAACAACCATTTTGGGAGTTTGCTTCCTATTTCAATCATGTGTGGCGATGATGATTTTGTTCTAGACCACTAGATCTTGGTCATGCCTTGCACGCTGTTGATAAGGAAGCGTAAGATGGAGGCAGATTTCTATGAGCAGCTGAAGTTGATAAGAGGGGAACCAACATGCGGGCATCCAGACTTTGAACTCGATAAAATGACGCCACGCATGGCGGTGCCGGCATTATTATATGCAAATGAATTTATCTGTGTATTGTTTAATTGTATATGTGGCAATAAATATACATTGAATATATGCATCACGTTTAATGGACTCAGCCAGGCTTTAAGTTGTGCAGCCTACAATGGGTTATTGTGGGCTCCACCCTTCCTTGGTCACCCTTCCTTTGCCGGCCCTGCATTGTTCTGGCCTTTTCTTACCCCCAGATCCCTCCCCCCTACTTTCAGTCTGAAGAAGGGCCAGACTTTCAGACCCAAAATGTCACCCATCCTTTTTTCCCCAGAGATGCTGCTTGACCCGCTAAGTTACTCCAGCACTTTGTGCTATCTGCAAGTTGTGCGGGCTAGTTCATGCCGTGCTAACCTTTTCCAATTTGATGCTTGCTCCTGAAAAACTCAACAGCCGGGTCAAAGGATGAGTAACCTACCCCCTTCCTTGAATCCTACACAAAATGTCATTTTCTGACTTATTGTTCAAATGGCTATTTTTCATGTCCACTCCAAAGATGTACAGGTTGGTAGTTTAATTTGCTTCTGTAAATTGTTTCAAGTGTGTAGGATAGTGCTAGTGTACAGGGTGATCACTGGTCGGTGTTGACTTGGTTGACTCGCCAATAATAGCAACGATGAATTATTGATTCAGTTTCAGCTGCCCAATTGCAACAAATATTTGCTTTGCCGGAGCAACATTAAATTCCTATTAATGCGAAAGAGACAGAATATTACATGACGTCAAGAGCAAAATAAATGCTGTTAAATCATTAGTTTCTATTGTACCAGAAATTGATTGCCAGGAAGACAGATAGCTGAAGATAAATCCATAAACTCTTCCTTGCAACCCAACGTAAGGAGGGTTTACATTTGCTGTTATCAAATATTTATTCAGTTTTAAAGCCAAAAGAGATGATCTTAATAACTGCATACACAGTGTGCAAAAGGTCTGTTTGATTGCACATGACTAATTAGGCTTAGTGCGAGATAAAATGTTGCTGTGAGCAGTTCTCACCCCCTCTCCACCTCAACCCCATCTTGATACATGAAGATGTCTTTATGGATACCTTATCCTATATCAGCTGAATACAGTAAACTCTTGTTATAAAAGACCACGGTGGGCATGGGGGGGGGGGGAGCGTTATTGCCTGTTGTCCACTATAACCAAGCAAGGTATTATCACGTGTAGAAAACAACTGCAGATGCTGATTTATACCGAAGATAGACACAAAGTACTGGAGTAAGTCAGCGGGTCGGGCATCATCTCCGGAAAATGTGGATGGGTGCTGTTTCGAGTCGGGACCCTTCTACATGTAGCAGGAACAAACAGCTGCAGTTGCCGGTTAATACACAAAAGGACTGGAGTAACTCAGCAGGTCAGGCAGCATCTCTGGAGAACGTGGATAGCAGCATCGGAGGCCTGGATCTCCTCAGCGCAGAGGGAGAATAAGGAGGGAAGAAGACAGAGACTCTAAGACGTTTGCCTTCCACCACAATGAGGAGGTGTTTGGTGAACTCACTGTGGTGGATGTTAATTTTTGTGTTTATTGTGTGGTTTTGTTATTTTTATATATGTATGACTGCAGGCACGAAATTTTGTTCAGACCGAAAGGTCTGAATGACAATAAAGGCTATTCATTCATAGATGAGGTTTCGGGTCGAGACCCTTCTTCAGACTCTTGGGTCCAGAACTGCGCTTGGAATCCAAGTGACTTTACGGTCCTGACCTGCTGGTGGCCGGGGGAAGGGCGAGGATGGGCGGAGTAATAGGTCACAGCCCGCATGATGGAGTGCAGGTACGGGTCAGCGGTGGTGGCAGTGTAGTGACGGCAGGTACGGCTTGTAGGCTGTGCGGGCCGACAGTGGCAGCAGGAGGCCCGGCCTGGAAGCGGAGTGAGCCAGGAGTGGCGTGGACGGACGGCAGCAGTTCTGTCAGCTATAACCTATATCTGTTTTAGTTTGGAGCCATTTGTGCCCTTCGGCTCACCGTGTCCGCACATTAATACTACTCTACACACACCAGGTACAATTTTACATTTATACCAAGCCGATTAACCTACAAACCTGTATGTCTTTGGAGTGTGAGAGGAAACCAAAGATCTCGGAGAAAACCAACACAGATCAGAAGGAGAACGCGCAAACTCCATACAGACAGCACTCATGGTCAGGATCTAGCCAAGGTCTCTGGTGCTGTAAGGCAGCAACTATACCACTGTGCTACTGTGCTGTTGTAAAGAGGCCCATTCCAACAAGGGCTCACTGTACTTTGCAATCACTCGCATGCATATTCTCAAATCTTTAGAAAATAAATACACCCGTAATAATGAGAAAGCCCTTTTCAGAGTGGAAGTTGTAATATTAAAGGCGCTGCATGAATTAACTGTTATTCGCAGCCCAGGCTAAAAATATCAATGTCACTCCTCTAGGTGGTGTCATCACGCCTTTAGTGGTGATATCACACCATCAACTTGCAAATCATCCCTGAGATCAAGTACACAGAATAAAGAAATAATTGTCTCACTGTGTAATTTATATCTAAAGAGATTTCTATAAATCAGTGTTAAAGAAAGAACTGCAGATGCTGGAGAATCGAGGGTTACACAAAAAGCTGGAGAAACTCAGCGGGTGCAGCAGCATCTAAGGAGCGAAGGAGATAGGCGACGTTTCGGGTCGAGACCCTTCTTTCTATAATCAGTGGATAGTCTATGTTCAGGGAAACGATCCCCGAGCCTGCGCTTGGTCTCGCCAATATATAGGAGTCTACACCTGGAACTCCTCCACTCTCATCTGCTGTATCCGATGTTCCACCTCCACTCAGCCCGCCTATATCTACTCGATATCCCGATTACTAAACACTTCAACTCCCCTTCCCAGTCCTATACTGACCTTTTTGTCCTGGGCTTCCTCCACTGTCAGTGAGGCCATACTCAAATTGGAGGAACAGCACCTCATATTTTGCTTGGGCAGCTTGCAACCCAGCGGGAAGAATATTAACTTCTCTGACTTCAAGTAACCCTGGCTTTCCCTTTCTCTCCATCCCTCCTCCATCCTAGTTCTCCGACCAGTTTGATTGTCCTCCTGATTAAATGTTATCTTTGTATGCTTCGTTGTCACCTTCCCCAAGCTAACAATGATCTATTCTACATTTCCCTTAACCTTCGTCCCCTTTGATGTGTGACCCTACCAGGAGCATAGCTCCAGACGGCATCGCTCTCAGGATCTCAGGACCACACAAGCTTCTCCACCACGACAAGGTGACAATCCACGGAGACCCAGTTTTCATGGTTAACAGTTGAGGTTTAGAACAAATTTGATGACTGCCCATTAAACAGATGCTCATGGTGGAAAATGTCAATGAAAAATATGATTCATCTTCAGTGAAATTATATTACTCTAGAATATATGCAGGATAGATAAATGGATAAATGGGTGGGTGGGTGGATGGATATTCAAATGGATGAATTTGATATTTGAAAATTTAAGAAACAAGCAGTTCCTTCACATAAACAATCCTTAGTATTGAGCTATGAACGTTTCATGGGGAGATGGCTGTGACAGATCTGTAACACGTGGAGCGTTACTGAGGGCTGGCATCACTAAAATGAAGCTGGAATATCTATCTCTGCAACAGATTAATAAGGATCATATATCACTGTGTGGCGAATTGGGATAGATAGACCAGTTCAGTACATTGTTAGCTGAAAGTGGGAATTACCTCCTACAGTTTACAATTGAAATCACCTTTTTAACTTCAATAGAGATTTCAAACATGCACAATGCAAGAAAATAATTTTTGTTATGTATAATGTTGCTCTGGTGTCCAACAAGTTTGTTCATTTTTAAATAATTTCCCTTTTCCCTGCAGGTCATGGAGCTCTATTTAGAGCAGCACTGATGAATTATTTAGTAATTTGGTATCTTTGGATTTTAGGAAAGGCGCTTTCTTAGCCAGCCCAGATCTGAAATAATTTCAGAGGAAACCATATTGAAAACACATCACTGTAATATCATAGAATTACGGAAATGTTTGTGCTGTAAATTGCAGATCCTATATTATTGCCAAATTATTGCTTCATTGCAACCGATAAATACAATGTGAAATAAAAATTCCAAAGGATTATCATTTTGGTTTCTGCAACTAACTACTCGATAAGATCACAGACAGTGTTAGAGAAATATGTTTAAAGCTGAGTTGAGGTTGGTAAATGAGTCTTAAGTCAGCAAAATATTTATGGTCGGATGTCTTTGTTTGCTGCAGAACTTGTGGCAGCAGAGAATATCAGTGGGATTTGTGCCATTAAAGTGTGGCCATATATACCGAATGTACGACTTGCTCTCTTGCACGAATTTCTGGCAATGTTATTATATTCAAACTACACAAGTTACCAAATAACATAACACTTGTTCAAATAATGTATAATAGATTTATGAATTTTAAAAAATGAAATATTATGGCATTACAACTCTTACAAGTTTTTAATAATTGATGGCAATGGTGAATATTGTATGATTTGTCAGGCTGGCCTCGATAGGAAATAATTCTCTTGGAATGTAGGTTTTGCAGATGTGGACCCCAACCCATGAAATAATAATGCGTCAACTTTCCATTGCAATTTTTAAAGATTTTCTTTTTCCATCTTACTTAAGATGTAAGTTTGTTCATGCAGAATGGAAAGACCTTGGACGTGCAAATGAGCAGAAACCCATTTGCTCCCAGCTAGCCGGAGAAAGCAGATGGAAGGGGGAGGTGTGTTAGACAATTGAGAAAGGCACAGGAAAGTGAAGGTTAGATCTGAATGTCAGCATGAGTTGTAACATTGAGGATCTCTGTATCTGTTGATTGGAGCTTTGGGGCCATGAACTCAATGTGCCAATTCTCAACCTAAAAGGTAGACATCCAAGAAGAAAAAAAATGTAGAAACAAGGAACTACAGATGCCGGTTTACAAAAAAAAAAGACACAAAGCACTGGAGTAACTCAGCGGGTCAGGCAGCATCCCTGGAGACGTGTTGTCCAGCACTTTGTGTCTTTTTATCCCCCCAAGATTTTATTTGTAACTAGTCAGCCCAATAACAAAGTTTCAGTAAAGATAGACACAAAGTGCTGGAGTAACAGGCAAGATCTCCAGAGATGCTGCCTGGCTCACTGAGTTACTCCGGCACTTTGTGTCTAGCTTTGGTATAAACCAGCATGAGGAGTTCTTTGTTTCAACAAAGTTTCAGTGTTGTGTAAATGTCCACGTTTACTCATTATTGTTTACTTTGCCAGAATTAGATCTTTTTTTATAATGATCAGTGTTGAAATTATATTTTCAAAATCACAAGAATTTGAAATAAGGTCGACCTCGACGGGGTTAAACCATATTGGTCTTCACCCTGATTGTAGCACATGTGCTATTACAGCTGAGACTACTAGTCTTCACAACAAACCTGGTACATAGTAGGCTACACACTCCCAATGGTGTACTTAACAAGTGAATTACTGGAGGAGACCTCTTCTTATTTAAAGACTCGTTTCCAGCAATGTTGGCTCTTCTAACCTCTAGGTGTTCCATACACAAACCTCTGCCAATTTTGTTCTGCAACAGGTTATTGGGATAGGCTGTAGATTATATAGCCAGCATTTCCCATCAACTCTGTAGCCATAATTAACACTTGCATTCATAGGCAACACAAAAGCATGTGTATTGGTATATATTCATGGAGATATAAAGCAGGAACTAGGCCCTTCGTTCCATCTTGTCCATGCTGACCATGACATTCTAGGCAATTCCCATTTCCTGCAATTGGGCCATACACCTCTAAACTCTTCCCATCCATACATCGGTTCAAATATATTTTAATCATTATTATACCTGCTCTATTGCTTTCTCAAGAAAAGACTGTGAGTGTCCGCTTTATTCATGCCTCTCATTACCTCAATATGGTCATCCCTCAGTCTCCTATACTCCCAAGGAAAAATAAATCTCAGCCTGTCCGATCTTTTCCAATTCCACAGGCCCAAGTAGCATCTTGGTGAATTTCTTCAGCACCACCTTCCAACTTAATGGCATACTTCCTTAGATGGACACAAAAAGCTGAGGTAACTCAGCGGGTCAGGCAGCATCTCTGGAGAAAGGGAATAGGTGACGTTTCGGGTCAAGCGTGTTTTATTGTCGTATGTCCCGGATGGGACAATGAAATTCTTACTTGCTGAAGCATAACAGAATATGTGAATATGTAAACATAGTACATAACGGGGGAACAGAAAAAGAAAAAGAAAAAGATTAAAAAAGGGTCGAGATCCTTCTTCAGACTGAGAGTCAAGGGAGATGGAAACTAGAGGTATGAAAAGGTACAAAGAACAAATGAATGAAAAGTATGGTCAAATCAAAGCCAGCAACAATGATCAAGGAAAGGTGGAGCCCACAATGGTCCATTGTTGGCTGTGGAGAAGGTGATAACGACTGATACCAACAGCGAAACTAAACAGATGACAGTGAAACTGGTACAATAACTAGGGTAGGGGAGGGGCGGAGAGAGAAGAGAGATGCAAGGCTTATTTAAGTTATAGAAATCAATTGCCCAAGCAAAATATGAGGTGCTGTTCCTCTAGTTTTTGTTTGGCCTCACTCTGACAGTGGAGGAGGCCCAGGACAGAATCATCAGTATGGGAAGGATGGGGAGTTAAAATATCTGGCAACTGGGAGAACGCATAGACCAAGGCAGAATGAGCGAAGGTGTTCAGCAAAGCAATTGCCCTGTCCTTCCCACACAGCATACTTCCCTATGCTGGATGACCAGAACTGCACACAGTACTCCAAGTGTGGTCAACTAATGACCTTAACAGCTGCATCATAATGTTCCAATCTTTGAACTCAATACCCTTCCCAATGAGGGCAAGCATGTGAAATGCTTTCTGCACCACACTGTCTACCTAACTTTCCACTTTCAGTGACCTATACGCCTGTACACCCAGGGCTCTACCATTCTCTCCGTAGGTCCTGCACTGTTTTGACATAACAAAGAGCAGCGCTCACACTAGTCAGAATTAAATTCCATTGCCCTTTCCTTGGCCCACCTTCACAACTGATCGGTAAATTTATCTCAAGAGTCAACAAGTGCTTAATTGTTATACTACCGACAATGAAATTCTTACTTGCCGCACCATAACAGGCCTGTAAACGCAACAAATGCACATGATATATAATAACCAAAACAATTCAATAATGTTTTAACCATAATACTAGTGCAAAAAAAACGTGGATGTTCTTAGTGCAACCAGACAGTCCATAGACTTTCATAGTTGAGGTTAGTGTTGTGAAGTGTTTATGAGCCTGCTAGTTGCTGGGAAGAAAGTATTTTTGATCTTTATGGTCACGATTTTCAGATCTACATTTCCTGCGAAATGAAAGCGAAGCCAAGAGTGATGCAAGTGTTTGATGATATTGGCTAACTTTTTGAGGGCATTCAAATCCTGGAAGATCTCATGTTCAGCCATTTACTTTAGATGAGGTATTCATACAAAAGTAGAACAAAGCCTTCGCTCAAAGCACCTTGGTTATCAATGATGGATTTACTAAGACTTCCCATTAGCTGTTTTCCAACGCTTGACATGCTTGGAACAATCTGTGACCAGCGGGCAATGGAGGACGAGGGATGCATAAATAACGTAGTGATGATTTTCCTCATCCCCGATATTGTTTAAGCAACTAAAAGTTTTTTTGTTATGTTGTTGGTACTCTCTTACAGAAAAAAACAAGGAGCAGCTATTTTTCTCAGTGATCTTAGTTTAGTTTACAATGAAGATAGCACAAAATGCTTGAGTAACTCAGTGGGACAGGCAGCATCTCTGGAGAGAAGGAATGGGTGATGTTTCGGGTCGAGACCCTTCAACAGACTAATGCTAGGGCAGTGGGTGGTACATAAATAAGGAAGTGTATAGATAAGGGAATGTAAGGTGTGAAAACAGGACAAAGGGAACGGAGAACAAGGAAAAATGTAGAATAGATGATTGTTAGTTGGGAGAAGTCAACAAGAAAGCAAACAGAGATAATATGTAGCCGTAGACAGTAAGACTTGTCGGAGAACTGGAAAGGGGGAGGGATGGAGAGAGAGGGAAAGCCAGGGCGACTTAAAGTTAGAGAAGTCGATGTTCATCCCGGGTGTAAGCTGCTCAAGCAAAATATGAGGTGCTTTTCCTCCAATTTGCTCTGTGCCTCACTCTGACAATGGAGGAGGCCCAGGACTGAAAGGTCAGTGTGGGAATGGGAGGGGGAGTTAAAGTGTTTAGCAACCAGGAGATCAGGTAGGTTTAGGCGGACTGAGCGGAGGTGTTCAGCGAAACGATTGCTGAGCATGCGCTTGGTCTCACCGGTATACAGGAGCCCACACCTGGTATAGTTAAGTTTAGTTTGGTTTTGTTTAGTTTAGTTTAGATTTGGTAACTCAAATTGCACTGTAATTGGTACATGTGACAATTAAATTGAATCTTGATTAGTTTACAGCATGGAAACAGGCCCTTCGGCCCACCGAGTCTGCACCGATCAGTGATCTCCGCACACTAACACCCTACAACACACGAGGGATAATTTTACATTTTACCAAGCCAATTAACCTATAAACCTGTACGTCTTTGGAGTGTGGGAGAAAACTGAAAATCTCGGAGGAACCCCACGCAGGTCACGGGGAGAACGTACAAACTCCGTACAGACAAGCACCCGTAGTCAGGATCGAACCCGGGTATCAGGTGCTGTAAGGCAGTAGCTCGACTGCTGCGCCTGATTAGTTCATTCACCAAATGAACCAATCAACAAAGAAAATGAGGTAGTTGGATAAGAATGAACAAATCCTCAGTTTCATTAACTTTGAGGAAGCGAGGTTGGACAGTTTATGAATTAATTTATTCAATAAAGGCTCCTTTAAGTTAGTGCCCAGAATTTCTCTGCTGTCCATCTATTATACTGTTGTGGCTGACCAATCAATGCCGACCTGGGTGACCAACAGGGCTGGGTGCAGTGGATGACGGAGCTAGTCTGCACTTCATACTTCACAGTCAACACGTTAACACACACACCTTGCCCTTTTTGTACTAATTGTGGAGCTGTATCATTTAAATATTAAGCTGAGCGTTTATACCACACGTGAACGTCATCACTGTACATGATTATACTTAACTTTCCTATTGAAATCAAGCCTATCTTTTCCTATACATTAAAATTTATTGATTGCTGTCCTAATGGATCAGTGAGATTATCTTGTGAGCAGCAAAACCATACAAATCAATGAAAATCCCTGTCCCAGTAATTAGTTTGTGCTGGGTGAACACACCACAGACGTTTGCTTCAAAACCCCCACATGCAAAAAGGTGAAATACGTGACCAATATCGTCTGGTTATAAAGTAGAAGATCCAGGTAAATATACAACACTAAGAGAAATCTCTTTTCAGCAGTGATGCTTTTCACGTTTAAATAACTGACTGATTTACATCCAAATACAGAAAAATTAATAGCATATATATATATAACATAATTTTGGATAAGGAGAACCCAACAACTGAAACATATCGGCAAGCATGGGGAAAAAGAAACTGGGTTATCCATAACAAAATAAATCTGGGAAGAAAGTTTACAGCAAATACATCGGTGTTCGTTAAATGCCAGACATACATTGATACAATTCAAAGTATTATATAGATTACATTACTCAAAAACTAAATTAAATAGTATCTTTCCCAATCTCTCTGCAATTTGTGATAAATGTAAGAATTTAGAAGCAAATTTAACACACAGTTTTGCTACATGTCCCAAATTGAATCATTACTGGACAGAAATTTTTAAGGTTATCTCTGAGGTTCTTAAAATTAGATTGGATCCAGACCCAAAGATATTAATACTTGGAATTTTGGATTCAAACTCGGTCCTTACAGTAAATTTCTTTGATTACTGTTTGATAATAGGGAAAAAAATAATATTGAAATTTTGGAAGGGAACTTTAACCCCCACAATTAAAATGTGGGCGGCAGAAATGTTGGAGACGTTACAATTAGAAAGAATCAGATTTGTCCTACTGGACAAATATAACTCTTTCGAACAAATATGGTCTCCATATATACAGTACCTAGAGAAGTAGCTGCTCTTGACAACACAGCTTGACGGGTACCCTGCGGGACTTGATGAGAATAACATATTTTTATACCAGGATTAATAAGCATGTCTTCATTGATACTATTATTTGTAATAGTTTTAGATAAAATATATTTGGTTGTTTTTCATTTATATATATAATATTTTTTCATTTTTTGTTAACCTTATTTCCTTTTTCTATTTTCTTTTTCTCTTTTATATAATCAAATTATTATTTAATCACTCTCTTATTGATTTAAAACTACTCTATCTCTATCTTTTTTTTCCTAAAAAATAGAAGATAATAACTTTTAATGGGTTATTTTAAAAAAATTGGAATTAAGTTGATGTTTGTAAAGCTGTTTACAATATTGTAAATCGATTACTTCTAATAAAAGAAATTAAACTTAAATAACTGACTGAGTGACACCAATTATTGTAACTCACGTACAAGTAATTACCACTAGTTTAAAATAATGGAAGATAGCCAAGATCTATGGAATTAATAATTAAAGAGAACAAGCTACACAGGGATGATTTTGGAAAGGGTAGTTTCTCAATTCATTTTTTAGCGTTGTGGCAATGTTTCGGGTTGAATTAGTCTGAATCAGTCAAAAGGAAGGTGACAGGAAATGTCTCCTGCCCATTCTTTCGCCTGACCCATTGAGTTCTCCAGCATTTTGTGTTTTGCTCAAGATTACAACATCTGCAGAAAGTCTCCATTTATATTCCTTTATGTGAGGCATGACAAAGCACTGGACTGTTTACCTCTTGAAGGCAATAGTTTTACCGGAGCTACTTGATGCTACACCCATTAAGCTACAAACCTTACAATCTCTCATTTTTCCCCTGCTTACTCCCAAACTGCATTTGTTGATCTCTTATATGTTCAAGGTGGAAAATCAAACAGAAACGATTAAATTATGTAATTAGCTTGAGGGGCCAATGGTGTCTTATTTCAATTGCATATTTTCTTCAGTGAAATAAATGAAAAAAAAATTAAGAGGCTTAGTTCAAGAGGAATATTGTTACTCAGTGGAAACGATTAATACATGGTACCAAAAAAACGTGGCTTCAGGCAGAATCTTAAGGCAGAAAGTATTTTCTACTGAAATGGTTTTCAGCATTTTCCATATACCAGCTAACAAATTTCATTGTATTGAGAAAAAGGTCAATGTTTTATCAGTTCACAAGGGTTCAATGGCTCCAAGAACAATGGAGTCGTATACAATGAGATATATGCTGATAATGAAAATCGTAGCGAAATAATCTGAGCAGTATTTCCATTCACCTCCAAGAACATCGCCCACCAGTAAATCTGCCTGTGCTCCTAAAACTGCAGCTCACAGGTTGCCATGGAGATAAGGCCACAAATAGGACTGAAATAGGAAACTAACTCCATGTTCCATTGTAAACAACAATTCAAATACATTACTTCTGGTAAAAGTCTGGATTAACAGAAAATATGTTATGACCATTCAATATCACAAAATACATAAAAATGTAGAAAATTTAGGAATGCAAAGTCCAATCACCAAATAAGTCTTTTCCCAAATACTTACAGAAATCATGGAACTGCATAAGATGGTTTACACAAAAGGACACAAAGTGCTGGAGTAACTCAGTGGGCCAGGCAGCCTCTCTGGAGAACATGGATAGGTAATGTTTCGGCTGGGATCCTTCTTCAGACTAATCATGCTGTTGTACTTGCCTGTATTAGTTCCAGGTGCCTAACAACCCTGGGTAAACAACAGGATACATAAAATAATACGCCATCAGTACAGTAAGTACATGGGCTAAAATAGCATAGGTTCAATCGATCACTGGGCCACCGCATTAACTTCAGCAGTGACATTGATCTTAAAGCTTTATGTGAAGCAAAGTGTGTCACCCAATCCTCCCTCTCCAATGTGTTGCAAATGGAAGAAGTAGTGGAAGATTAATGACTATGAATTGATAGGGGATTGGAGGCATGAGCTAGCAAGGGATCAAAGACCGGGAGCTGGGGAGAGATAGGAGTCCACACGTATACAGAGAGAGGAGGCTGGTGGGAATGTACAGAACCCTGTAATCTGGAGGGGTAGTGGATGGTAGGCAGCTGGTGATAGAGGCTGGGAGATGCTGGGAGAATTGGAGACCAGGAACTGGTGGGAGATTGGATTCAGGGAGCTGGTTAGAAATTGGAAGCCAAGAGAGTGGCCATACTTCACAAAAGCACTCTAAACTCCAATCAGCCAAAATTACAAGTGACCTTCAAATCATCTCTCCTAAATTCATTAGCATTTGCTCAACTTGTTTTTATCTTTTTACTTGCTGCAAAATACAGACATTAAGCCATACATTTACAAATTATAAAAATCTAACTTGGAGTGAACAGTTATACATTTATACCAAATTGCATTTATATATTTGCACTTAATTTTCATTTTGAATTTGTGTTGAAGAATAGTTCTAAGGAAAAGGGCAATCCCAAAGATAAATGACATTATATCTGCTGAGGATTGAATGAGGATGCAGGCCCGATAACAATCCAATGTGTGGAGTGATTTCCGACACAATTTGTCCTGTCATGAAATACATTTTCATTGATCCAATTTCTCCGAAGTGCACCAAAAGCAAACATTGAAGGAGTTATTTTACCATAAAAGCATCATAAATAAGTAATTGCATGAATTATTGGTGGTTATACAAGAACAGCCTCTTCCAAAGGATGCATTTGAAAAACACCATGACGTTTACAGATTTTACTTATTCCTAAATTCCTTCTGAGCCATAAGTAAAGATGTTCAATTATGCTTTTATTGTCACATGTACAAATGTACAGTGAAACTATTTTCTTACATAGAGGCCAGTAGAGTATTGCCATACCTAAGCACATCTCCAATTAGCAAAGTGTGCAGAAGGTCCACTGAACCCGCATGTAAGAGGCACCATGTATCGGCTCCATTTTCAAGGTCCAGTCTGCGCTCCAGTTCTTATGAGCAGTGCCCGATCTAGTGAGCCCAGGCTACTGAGGGCATCCAGCCATCGCCTCTCTTGGCACAACGTTCCTCTCCGCGATGTAGCCATGATTCTGCGGTTGGAAATGCAAAGAGCACATTTCCCAGGTTATGCTAGAACTATATAAACCATTGGTAAGGCCACAGATTGAACACTGTTTAAAGTTCTGGTCACCATGTTACTTGAAGATGTCTGCAGACGTACAAGGCATGGAAACAATTTATACCTGGATATTGCCACGACTTAGGAAGGAGCAATTGATTAGTCTGGCGTGGGTTATCTTTGAAACAGAGAAACCTGATGACAAATTTAATTCCATCTTATAAAATGAAAGGACTTCATGACAGAGTATTCAGAAACTTACATGTATTTAACAGGAGAATGAGCAATCACTATAGGGTTGAGGTTTAAGGTCATTTATGAAATTACTCACACTGTTTTCATGCACCAAGAATTGGAAAGTACTTATTGGCAAACATTAAAGCCTATCTCAATAAGTTCATATGATGGGAGCAGAATTAGGCCATTCGGTCCATCCAGTCTATTCCGCCATTCAATCACACTGATCTATTTTACTCTCTCAACCCCATTCTTCTGCCTTCTCTCCATTAACCCTGACACCTGTACTCATCAAGAATCTATCTAGCTTTGCCTTAAGGCCTCCACAGCCTTCTGTGTCAATGAATTCCGCTTTCATCTTTGCAAAGGAAAGATCCATCTTCTGTGTCATAAATTTCTATGCTTCTGTGATTTATCCTCAAAGATTAACAGACGGATTATGCAGGTACAATCCATGCAATATTGGTCAATCAATAAGGATGGACATTTGCCAGCTGGGAGTTCCAGAGAGCGAGCAGATTCATTATCTTTGTCATTTCAGCAGGGCAACAGCAAGATACTACTTTTATGGGACTTCTGGCTTCCCCTGGTCTCAGGGCCGGATTTACGTATAAGCTAGACAAGCTTAAGCTTAGGGCCTCGAGATCTTGGGGGCCTATTCACCTCGCTGCCTCACCGAACACCCGCCCACCTGGACCTCCTACTCTTCGCCCACTGACCCTGGCCACTCCACCGCCCTCCAGCAGCCCGCAGCCGTCGCCTTACCTGCAGCCTGGACTCAGCACCGGGCCTGAAGTTTCCATGCTGCAGATCCCCACTCCCCTGGGTTTGACTGCGCTGGGTCCTAGTGCCAGTCCCCCCAACCCTGGTAACCTCAGTGGCTGTTCCACCAGGTCTTCCCCATTCCCCTCAAACCATGTGACCCCAGCTCTTCCCCACCCATACTACAGTCCTCATACCCCCCTACCCCTTGACCACCCACCACCCCTCCACCAGACATCGCCTCGGCTTCAGTCCACTCACCTTCCTTCCTCCGGCCCCAACCCCCATCCCTGCCGCAGGCCCAACACTCCAGAGCTTCAAACGGCGATCCAGGTAAGGCATCGCCCGCTCCGTGGTGAATCCAATATGTATTTTAAAACCAACTGTTTAATGACAACATCCAGTAGGATCTAAAAGTGTCACATTGTCACTGTCGTGTAGTCATGGTCCTCTAGTCGTGGGGGAGGGGGATTGGGAGGGGGCCTCACAAGTGAAATAGCTTAGGGCCTCTCTTCATCTAAATCCGGCCCTGCCTGGTCTAGTGAAATTGATAGCAACTCTGTTCCACAGAACTGGGGTGGCACAGTGCCACAGCGAAAGAGTTGCTGCCTAACAGCACCAGAGACCCAGGTTCAATCCTGGCCTCGAGTGCTGTCTGTACGGAGTTTGTATGTTCTCCCTGCGACAATGTGAGTTTTCTCCGGGTGATCCGGGTTCCTCCCACACTCCAAAGACATGCACATTTGTAGGTTAATTGGCCTTGGTAAATTGTCCCTAGTGGGTAGTAGTAGAACTACTGTACGAGTGATTGCTGGTCGGTGCGAACTCGGTGGGCCAAAAGGCCTGTTTCCATGCTGCATCTCTAACCTCAACTAAACTAAAACTAAACTGCCCCTGAACTACCTCAAAATACACTGCCACTTCCTCTGTGTAGCCTACTCACACACACACACACACACACTATACTATATATACACACATATATATATATATATATATACAAGCTACACAGAGGAAGTGGCAGTGTTTTTTGAGGTAGTTCAGGGGTAGTTTAGTTTAGTTGAGGTTAGAGATGTGGCTTTAGAGATAAGGTTTATGTATATAACATGTTTATGTTTATGTATATGTTTATGTATATAATGTATATAGATATAAACCTTATATCTATATTACTAAAAGTCTGATCTTGACCACTTCCTGTTGTTCTGTATATTGATTTTAGAAAAAACGCTGCCATTTACGGCTGTAAGTTTTGGCCATCTTACTCTGAGTCCCCCTCCGCTGCGCAGGACAAGAGGATTTTTCCCATCGATGAAAAATAAAAGAGTTATTAGTGTTTAAAAAATGTTGAGATTCTCTCTCCTGAAGGCCACGCCCATTCCGGAGGGACTATAAAACCCGGAAGTGTTGAGTGCCTCAGTCAGTCTCTGCAAGATGGGGGGATGGGGGGGGGGGGGGTCTAACCTGTGAATAACACTGAACACATGTCTACTAAACTGTGAGTGATTTTACTGACCTGTCAGTGTCCTTAATGTGGTTTGAAAATATAGTTTGGAAATGCTAAAGCTGTGTTGCCTTTGGTTTGGAAATGCTAAAGCTGTGTTTCCTTTGGTTTGGAAATGCTAAAGCTGTGTTGCCTAATGAAAGTTGCTTTGCCTAATGGAAGTTGCCTTGCCTTCTATATAATTAAGTTTAATCTTGACCACTTCCTGTTTGCACTTTATATTGATTTTAGAAAAAACGCTACCACATTCGGCTGTGATTTTTGCACATCTTAGAGTCGATAAAAGATAAAAGAGTTATTAGTGTTTAAAAAATGTTGAGATTCGCTCTCCTGTCAATCACGCCATGAAGGCAACGCCCCTTCTGATGGGAGGGGGGTGGGACTATAAAACCCGGAAGTGTGGGTGTGGCTCAGTCACTGCAAGATGGGGGAGGGAGAGGTCCTGACTCGCTGTCTTTAGTGACCTTGCAACCTGCTTGAAATGGTATGAAACTGCACTTGAATTTGGTGGCTTTGCACCCTGCTTGAAATGGAATTTCAAGAAATAGCCGTGAGTCAACTGCCAGCCCACAAGCTGTGAGTGAGTGAGCTGCCAGCACAACAGGCTTGAGTGACTGAGCCGCCTACTCAAGAATCCATTCGGTCCACAATGTCCATACTAGCCCTCTGGAAACCAGCCCTTCAGCCCACAACACCCATACTGGCACTCCAGAAAGCCCCCCCCCACTGGTCACCAATATTGGAATTGATGGAGAGGTGGAATATTGCATTGGGGGACCAGCCCTCCCGTGTGATGCTGGGACCCAATGGGTCCCACTTGGTCTAGTATCTTATATAACCTTTCCCAGCATGTGAGGCTGGGAAAGCACATCTCGGACCCACAAACCCGCAGAATAGGAGCACCACAAGGCTGCGTACTCTCCCCTCTCCTCTACTCTCTCTACACCAATGACTGCACCTCCACTGACTCCTCTGTCAAGCTTCTTGGGGGACGACACAATCCTGATTGGACTGATCCAGGATGGGGAAGAATCTGCCTACAGACAGGAAGTGACACAGCTGGTGTCCTGGTGCCATAGCAACAATCTGGAGCTCAATGCTCTTAAGACAGTGGAATTGATTGTAGACTTTATGAGCGCTCCCCCTCCCCTCACCCCACTCGCCGTCAACAACACCACAGTCACATCTGGGAACCTGGGAACCATCATCTCCAAGGACCTTAAGTGGGGGGCTACCATCGACTCCACAGTCATAGAGGCAGAGGATGTTCTACCTGCAGCAGTAGAGGAAGCACAATCTGCCACAGGCAATGATGGTCCAATTCTATACAGCCATCGTCGAGTCCGTCCTCACCTTCTCCATCATGGTCTGGTTTGGCTCAGTCACCAAGCACGACACCTGGAGGCTGCAGCGAATCGTCCAATCAGCTGAGAAGGTTATTGGCTGCAACCTTCCCTCCATTGATGAACTGTACACTGCAAGGGCCAGGAAGCGAGCGGGTAAGATCATCTCTGACCCCTCTCACTCTGGCCACAAACTCTTTGAATCATTTCCTTCTGGAAAGCGACTCCGGACTGTCAAAGCTGCCACAGCCAGACATAAAAACGGCTTTTTTCCACGAGTAGTAGCTCAATAACCACTACTCAATAACCAAAAATCTGTAGCCTCCTTTTGCCCTGGTATTTTATTTAATGCACATGTTTAATCAATAATGTTTTATTATTAATGTTTAATGTTTTATGTATCATTCCTAACTGCCACTGTATGTCATGTTGTCACTTGCGGGCGGAGCACCAAGGTATATTCCTTGTATGTGAATACTTGGCCAATTAACTTATTCATTCATATATATGAAATATTATTCACTAAAGTTTTTCTGTACCTTAGATAATTAACCTGCTAAAATCCCTTCATCTCTCATTGTTTTTAATATTTCAAGCCTAATATCAGTTGTAAATCTAAAGAATATTCATATATTCTATGGCACAATAATAACTCCTCAAAACACTTTGCAATTGTATTTTTTAATTTGCAGTTACTTCTGAGTTCTTAAACATTTGGAAATTAATCCAGAAGAGCACAATATTGTGCGGTCAACAAATATTGCTTCTATTTACTGGCATAAAGCTCCCCCATGTGGCACCAACAATAAAATAACTTGCAAAACCTATCTTGTTATTATTTTCAACCTCATTGCTCTGGAAAAACAGCAGTTCCTATTTACTCACAGAGTTACCAGAGTCTACGACCCCATCTGCCCTGAACTAATGCTATTTGAAGGGCTAACCTTAAAACACCTTCACTTTGATCACACATTATGCTGGGACCTCCTCATGTAGAGGGCACAGTTACTCCTAACTTCCCAAAAGTAGAGGGCAGTTAATCTTAACTTCCTACAAGTGGAGGGCAGAGGGGAGGTTACTCTACCGAAACCAGCATTTATCTTCACACTGTGCCTCCTACCATCAAGCCAATTTCTGATGTGAATGCCAAATTACCCCTGGATGCCATGGGATTTAACCTTTCCCAGTGTAGAACTGAGTGAAACGCCTCACTGAATCCCTTGCAGAGTACACAACAACTTCACTGCCACTCTTGTCGGTGCATCTAGTCGTTTCCCTGAAAAATTCAACACGACCCAGTCCTTCTCTCCAGGGATGCTGCCTGTCCTGCTGAGTTACTCCAGCATTGTGTGTCTATATTCAGCATAAAATCCAGTTTAAAGCAGCGGCTCTTTGACAGAATATTCGAAGGAGGTTTGATTCTGACTGCTTTAAACAATAAAATTGGGGGAAATGTAGTTGTAAGAAGTATTTTGACAGCCCCCGGGGTGACTCCTGGTGTCCATCTCCATCTCACATACTCGCTCGATCCAAAACGTCGCCCATTCCTCCTCTCCACACACACACACAGACAGATGCTGCCTGTCCCGCTGAGCTACTCCAGCACCGTGTGTCTGTCTCCGGTGTAAACCAGCACCTGCGGCCCATTCCTGCAACACCCGGTTTGTTGCCGGAACTGTCGGCAGCGCCGAGGGTTTCAGCCGGAATCACATCGGCGGGTGCCGGCGGACACTTCCGGTGGGGGACATGCGTGGGGAACGCGAGGGAGAAGCACGTTTGGGGGAAAGCTGAGGTAGGGGAGAGGGAGGGAGGTGGAGGTGGAGGGTGGTGGAGGTGGAGGGTGAGAGGAGGAGGAGGAGAGTGGAGGGGAGGGCAGAAAGGGGGAGAGAGAGGAGGAAGGGGAGAGGGGAAAGGAGAGAGGATAGTGGAGGGGAGGAGGATACTAGAGAGGAGCGAGCAGGGGAGAGCGGGGAGAGGCTAGTAGAGGGGGAGAGGGGAGAGAGAGGAGAGAGAGGAGGAAGGGGGGTGAGGGGGGTGGGTGGACCATGTGCAGATTCCCTTAGACTGACGTGTCCCCCCCCCCCCCCCGGGCTCTCTCTCTCTCTCTCCCCTCTCTGAGGTCTATAACCTACCACCCCCTGACCCTTGAACTCGGGCTCAGTGTCTGCCCCCCCCCCCCCTTGACCCTGAGCTCTACGATGCCACCTCCCTCCCCTCCCCTGAACTCAGTCTGTGTCTCCACCTTAGCTTCTGGGCTCTGTGTACCCCTGTGCCCCCACACACCCCGGGCTGACCCAGAGCTTTGTGTCCCCCCCCCCGCTGTTCTTCACCATCCCTCGATGTTCCCCTGTTTTTTTAATCAGTCTCTCACCCACATTGCTGTTCCCTCATCTTTTGACAGCTCGTGTTTTTCCTCGGTGACCGATTGGGAATTTTCGGCAATGGGAAGATTACGTAAGAGGCACAACTGGAAGGCAAGACTTCAGCAAAGTACGGTGGCAACCAAGTCAGAGCAATCCAGTGATTGCGTCAAGGTTGAGATTGATCTGGAAGGTGTGTATGAGATCATAACAGGTTGAGTAAGACATTTATAATCTTCATCTCGCTAGTGATGTACATTGGTGAACAAAAAACAAACTTCTAGATAATCTGTGACTATATCATAGTGTCAGAATAGTCGACGCTCTGGCTTGCAGCTTCATTAAAGTAATTCTAATAAGTTATCTGAATATAAAACACAATATTCATTAAAGGATGTGAGAGTGCAGGGAAGATTTCTAAGAGGTGTCTGAAGAAGAGTCCCAACCCAAAATGTCACATCCTTTTCCTCTAGAGATCTAAGAAGGAACTGCAGATGCTGGAAAATCGAAGGTAGACAAAAATGCTGGAGAAACTCAGCGGGTGCAGCAGCATCTATGGAGCGAAGGAAATACGCAACGTTTCGGGTCGAAACCCTTCTTCAGACTGATGAAGGGTTTTGACCCGAAACGTTGCCTATTTCCTTCGCTCCATAGATGCTGCTGCACCCGCTGAGTTTCTCCAGCATTTTTGTCTACCTCCTCTAGAGATGCTGCCTAACCTGCTGAGTAATACTGCACTTTGTGTCCATCTCACAAGATTCACTAGGTTGTTGCCTGGAGTGGAGCACTCAATTTTAAAGGGAGAGTGGATAGACAGGGTTTGTTTTCCCTGGAGTCAAAATGATTGAGGGGCGACCTGATTGAGGTATATAAAATGACATTTGGAATAGGTTGAGTACATAGTAATTTCATTTCGGAGTCACGTGAGTGACTTCGTGAAGAACCCGCCAGCACGCATGCGCAACATATCGTCGGTCCGCGCGGGAATCGCTCAGCTTCGCCGAGGCGGCTGGTAGCGACACATCATCACAGTACCGATATTACCTCGACGAGGTACGGACTGATGATCGAAGCCTCAGGAGTTCCTTCGGGCACGAGGCCTCTTACCTCCCACACCCGCCCGATGAAGGGCGCTTGGATCGTATGGAGAGGATATTGGAGCAAGTTCTACTCAATCAGAAACAGGACACACACAGCTCCAGGGGACTCATGGATATATCCCCGTCCCCATCTATGGACAACATAAGACCAGATGAGGAGGATATCCTGGTACATGCCCCAGCAGCACCTGAGGTCCCTCAGGAAGATCTGCTGGATGTGGCAGCCAAATTCGGGTTACCCGTATCGTCAGGACTACCCCTCAACATCAAACTGGCCGCAACCATAGATTATCTTACTAACCATCAATTGCAGGAGGAGGTCCTTGCGAAGGCCATGGAGAGACACAAGGCTCCAGGGAACTGCAATTCACTCCACGTGCCGATTGTGAACATGCCAATCTGGGGTAATATCAGCCCGGGCATCAGAGCGCAGGAAGTGAAACTGCAGAGGATTTTAAAACTGCTTACGTCTGGGATCACCGCTTTTGCAAAGTCGGTAGATGGGGTTGATCTAAGCACCGAACAGGAGGATGCTCTAGCTCTACTCTGCAATACGCAGTACGAGATCAACGCTTTCCGGAAGAGCATTATCAAACCTTCCTTAAATCCCAAATTTGCGGGACTATGCAGAGCACCTCCTACCCCCCCACCTAGACAGCTGTTCGGGGAAGACCTCCCAAAGCAGGTCAAAGAGCTCGATGACCATGCGAAAACCATAGGTCTGATGAGACCACATTTTGTGGCCAGACCTTCGGCCAAGAAGACACCTTACTTCAGGCCACGAGGTCAGACCGATAGGCCAACAAGGACCTACGTTCCGGCACCTCCTCAATATCAACAGCCTCATCAGCCCAGGCCTTTTTTAGGACTAGGCCCTCAGCGGCCAGCATGGAAGATGCGGATTCCGCACCAACCACGAAACCCAGCGCCTCCACGTCCCACCAAAAATCCCAGGGACCGCCGATAACCATGAAGGTAAGGGGGTCTGGGTTCCATGCACTTGCATGTCTAACCTCACGAATTGGGGGCAGATTACGGGGATTTAAGGAGGCTTGGGAAACCATCACTTCAGATGAGTTTATCTTGCAAAGTATTCAGGGTTATGAAATTGAGTTTATTCATGGCCAATTGCCTCCACCCCAGCATATGCCGAATCGCAAATTTGCACTTTCCAAAAAAGAATTGGCAGAAGGCTATGCTGAAATCTTGAGTTTACAAGACAAAGGTGTGATAGAACGAACCACACATGAACCAGTTGAATTTGTGTCTAATATATTTACTAAAACTAAAAAAGACGGTGGATGCCGGGTCATTATAGATTTAACTCACTTGAATACCTTTGTAAAATACACCCATTTCAAAATGGACACATTTGAAACAGCCAAATCTTTGATTTCGGAGGGCTGCTTCATGGCATGCATTGATTTAAAAGATGCATACTATTCAGTATCCATTCGGAAACATCATAGGAAGTTCTTGAAGTTTACCTGGATGGATCAGCTTTGGCAATACAAAGCATTGCCCAATGGGCTTACTACAGCCCCCAGACTGTTCACCAAACTACTCAAGCCAGTGTTATCTACACTGCGGAGACAAAATCATACGGTCATGGCCTATTTGGATGACATTCTGATAATTGGGCACACTCTGGAATCCGCAGAGTTGGCGGTTTCAGCCACAGTGGAAATTTTTCAACAAATGGGGTTTATAATCCATCCAGACAAGTCAAAGTTCCTCCCCGCACAGATCATGGACTACTTGGGGTTCACAATAGACTCCAATCGCATGATCACCACCATCCCAACTAACAAAATTGGTGATGTGTTTCAAGCATGCAAGAACCTGGTCTGCGCCAGTATACCGTCTATCAGATTAACTGCCAGGGTAATTGGCAAAATTGTAGCAGTATTTCCAGCTGCTCAATATGGACCTTTACACTATCAGAATTTACAAAGGTCAAAAATAACAGCATTAAAACTAAATGCTGGACATTATGATAGACCCATGCAATTGCCGGTTAAGGCAAAACTTGAGTTACTATGGTGGATTGGCAATATCCATAACTCTTTTAAACCCATCATTGTGCCTCGTCCAATGGTATACTTGCAAACAGATGCAAGCTCCCATGGCTGGGGAGCTACGGACAACAATAACAGTTGTGGAGGTAGATGGGATTCACGTGAAGCTACTTTGTTGTTAGCACAAGGGATAAACTATTTGGAGATGCTAGGAGCATTCCACGGACTAAGAGCCTATTGTTCAAACATGACTAACACTCATGTCCGTCTCCAAATAGACAATACCACTGCGGTGGCTTATCTGAATCATATGGGCGGTACCAGGTCAATTTCATGCAATGAATTGGCAAACACAATTTGGCTCTGGTGTATTCAACGGAATATTTGGATCTCAGCTACCTACTTGCCAGGTGAGCTCAATACAGTGGCGGACACCAGGTCACGGAAGTTCAATGACAACATCGAGTGGATGTTGAACCCCCAAATATTCACCAAAATTACAGCCAAATTTGGTAAACCGGATATTGACCTTTTTGCGTCACGGTTGAACCATCAGGTACCAACATACGTATCATGGGAGCCAGATCCTGGGGCAATGGCGATGGACGCATTCTCGCTAGACTGGGGGAAATGGTTCTTCTATGCCTTTCCTCCATTCTGCCTCATCAGTCGGGTATTGCGGAAAATCCAGCTCGATGCTGCCAAGGGCATCCTCATTATACCCGACTGGCCTACGCAATCATGGTATCCGGTGGTCCTTGGAATGATAAGTCAACCATGGGTCCTCTTGGAGGGTTGCCCACAATTGGTGACGAACCCTGCCACAGGGGAACCACACCCCTGCCATAGTCATTTGAATCTATTGGCTTGCAGGATCTGAACAGGCCACTACTTCAGTATGGTCTATCTTCAAGGACAATGGATACCATGGGAGCATCATGCAGGGAGTCCTCAAGACGGCAGTACTTATCGTACATCAGGAAATGGGAATCCTATTGTGGCCGCATGGACGTTGCATATGACTCCGTCTCCATCACAGATGTGCTGGAATTTCTTGCGGGGCTACACCATGATCAACATCTCAGCTATAGTGCCATCAATAGCGCCAGGAGTGCGCTCTCGTCCTACCTCAATATTGAGGTAGGATCCAATAAATTGGTCTCCAAACTTATGCGGGGGATATTTAATTCCAACCCGCCGAGGCCCCGTTACAACGTCACATGGGATATTGGCAAAGTGCTGACCCTGCTGAGAACATGGTCACCCATGACGGGGCTCGAATTGGACAAACTCACCCTGAAGGTGGTGATGTTGATGGCACTTACTTCAGCACAAAGGGTGCAAACGCTTCACAAGGCCAAGATCGACAGAATGATCTCTACCCCTGAACGGGTCACTTTCTTCATTGATGAATTGCTCAAGCAGCATAGACCTGGATTTACAGGGCTGCAGCTGGAGTTTCCAGCATACCCCGCTGATGCTAGGCTATGCATAGCCACCCATATCCGCCACTATATCAAAGTGACGAGGAAAATAAGGGGAATGGAGCAATACCTGTTCATCAGTCATAAAAAACCTCACCATAGAGTGACGGTGCAGACGATATCCCGATGGCTCAGGATCGTCTTGAACAAAGCAGGTATTGACACTGATGTTTTTAAATCCCATTCCACCAGGGCAGCATCAACATCGGCGGCAAAGGCCATGGAGGTGCCCATGGACCAGATACTTGCCACAGCGGGATGGGCCAGTGAAGCCACTTTTCAACGGTTTTACAATAAACCCGTCACCGTACCTGGAATGTTCGCAGGAGCCGTGCTGGATGCAGGCCGAGAACATACAGTTCCCCCTCAGTGAGGGGTCCTTTCTTGTTGTTATTAATAAATATTATTATTTTTCAGAGAAACAGTGACGGAAATTGATTACTGCTGTCCACCTTTTCAGTAGCGTGTGTGATAGCATGGACGTTGTCCAGGGCGTGAAATCACAGAAGCTTTGAAGTCTTCACGAAGTCACTCACGTGACTCCGAAATGAAATAGTAAGATTAAACGAGAACTTACCAGTTTGAAGTTTGATCTTTATTTTATGAGGAGTTGCGATGAGGGATTTCGTGCCCTCCGCTCCCAACCCTCGATCATAAAGTCAACTGGTAACTAGAGTCTCTTTAATCTTACTATAACAAGTCAGTTCTTGGCTTGGTTTTTCTGTGATTCCACACCGCGGCTTTGAAGTATGTCGCGCATGCGTGCTGGCGGGTTCTTCACGAAATCCCTCATCGCAACTCCTCATAAAATAAAGATCAAACTTCAAACTGGTAAGTTCTCGTTTAATCTTACTATTTTATTTTACCCGTGTTGTTGCCCAAGACTAGAGGATTTAAGGTGAGAAGTTGATTTGCAGCAGATTTCAATATGGTTGAAGTCTGGAATGTGTTGCCTGAGGAGGTGGTGGAGGCAGATATGAAATGGCGTTTAAAAACATGTAGATTAGTTCAATTAATTGTCACGTGTATCGAGGTACAGTGAAAAGCTTTTGTTGCGTGCTAACGAGTCAGAGGAAAGACAAATACATGATTACGATCGAGCCATTCAAAGTGTCCAGATATGTGTTAAAGGAAATAACATGAATAACGTGTAGTGAAGGATAAAGCTAGTAAAGTCCGATCAAAGATAGTCCAAGGGTCACCTATGAGGTAGATAGTAGTTCAGGGTTGCACTCTAGTTGTGGTAGGATGGTTCAGTTGCTTGATGACAGCTGGGAAGAAACTGTCCCTGAATCTGGAGGTGTGCGTTTTCACACTTCTATACCTTTCTATACACACTTCTATGTATTGGCAATTCAAAATTTGCATTGCCAAGGCACAGAAGGCTATGAGCCTAATGCGGGTAGATAGGTTCAGGGGGCTGTATGGTTCCATGGTCTGTAGATCCTATAAATAGGCTAAAATGCTAAGAATTGTACACAAGGAGGAGCAATGATAAATACCTCTAACACCTTTACTGGGGTAAACTTTGCATGTCAGATCTAATCCTACTTAAAAAAAATATATATCAACAGCTAGATTCCTGTGCAGTCTGCAGAAGCCGGAGGTATTGCCAAGCCAGTGTGTATGTGGGGGCTGAATTTAAGAGGGGCATAACGGCTCACTCTCTTTTTCTCTTTCTCCTTCTATTTCTTTTTCTCTCATCATTTTTTCTTTTTCTCTTTCTCATTCTTTTTCCTCTCTCTCTTTTCTTTCTCCTTTTCTCTTTCCCTTTTTCTTTCTCGCTCCTTTCTCCAAATTCAGGTGTAAATAATCATTTCCAGACTGTTTGATAACTGAACTATAAAAATATTTAGTTGTAATAGTGTAGCATGACTTTGTGCTCGACGCTGGACATACAAGAATGAAGTTTCCATACATTTGTGCTTTCGCAGATGGAGTTACGTTAAAAGGAGTAGATGAATGTAACGCACTGGTTCTACCAGCGAAAAGAGCCAAAAGAAAGCAGGAGAACAAGGAAGCTAGGCCATCAAAGAAACCCCTGAACAAAAAACAAAGGAAACAGCTGGAGAAAATTCTGGAGCAGAAGAAAAAGAAAGCTCAGGTGATCAATAGTCAGTATTGAATACTGATGTTGGATGATTCCATTTGGTATAGCTACTTTAACATTGATTTCATGTAAGATTCCATATTGTGCAAATTTATTTTTGAATAGCCGTTCTACAGGTTTTCCCAAATAATGTTTATTTCCTTCATTTAAAGTTAAATTCAACCTTAAAGGACGATTAGATTAAACTAACGATGAAACTAACCTCCTACTGACTGTAACAAGTGGTAGTCAAGATTCAGTTTCACCCAGCAAATTTATGTAGAGTACAAAAAGGAATATTTTGTTTGATCTTTAAAAAACACATAATTTTGTCGTTGATAACCTTTCCAATTCTCTTCCATTTTTTCAACACAGAGGAAAGATATTCTGAGTAAATTGGCAGAATGTCAAGTCTCGGAGTCCGAGATGAAGCTTTTGTACACCACCTCAAAAATTGGCATCGGTGAACGTTTGTACCAGACTAAACTGTATGTTGTTTTCTTATTGTTCAAGAGAATTATTTGGTGAATAAAATTTGCACAGTTACAAAGTGTACTGAAAGGGTTACACACAGTAACTCCCTCTCCATTTCCACAGAGGAAGGATCTGGCTGTTGTCAACCTGATTTTAGTTCACTTGCCATAATCCCTTAATCAGCCTGATAGAGGTCAAGTCAGGCAAGACCCGACCAGAAATGTCATCTATTTCTCCGGAGATGCTGTCTGACCCGCTGAGACAGCTTTTTGGTTTAAACCAGCATCTGCAGTTCCTTCCTACACAACACCCTGAACAACATGGATAGGTGATGTTTCGGGTCAGACTAAAAAAGGCTCCCAACCCGAAACGTCACCTATGTAAGTTCCTCCACCAGTTTGTTTCTTTATTTTTTGAATCTGCACACCTAAGATTCAAAAAATGTGTTGTTTGTATGTTTGTAAATCTAGTCACAGCCTTTTCCATCAAATTGATTAGAATTCCCCTTGAATTATCATTTGGAGAATTGGACTTTTAGGGGAATTTTCAATTTCAGGAACACTACTCGTGGACAAGTTGACACAAAGCAGCTCTTTCTGTATATCTGCCGATTATGAAATAATTATGGTGTTTTCATCTATTTAACACTCATTACGATGCTATGTATTGATGCTCTAATAGCTTCCTTTTTGTGAAGATCACTCTTGGGTATTTGTGCTTTAGACAGGTTTATCCTAAGTTAATAAGAATACAGATTGAAACTCATGTGCCCTTCAATTGTCTTTCTTGCTTTCTCCTTGAATTATTTGTGACCATGAAAGTAACATAAATGACGTGACAAATTTATGTCTATCCAGCAACATAGAAATGGAGTGCCATAAACTGCAACCGTAATATAATTTGGGTGTTGGAGACAAATGTAATACCTGCTGCCCTGGAGATATAATAACTGTGTGAAACTATGTTGATTTGAGAAAAATTGCTTTGAGGTTTTATAATATTTAGTTACTGAATACTATGTTCTATTGATGAAGAGTTGATTAATCCCTTGGTAATTTAGTTTGAAAAATTTAGGCTTGGAAACAGGCCCTTCGGCCCACTATGTCCATGCCAACCATCGATCACCCGTTCACACTACTTCTATGTTATCTCACTTTCTCATGCACTCCCTACACACGGATCAATTTACTGAGGCCAATTAATCTACAAAACTGCACGTCCTTGGGTTGTGTGGGGGGGGGAGGGAGAAACTGGAGCACCCGGAGGAAATCGTCACGGTTTCAGGGTGAATGCGCAAAGTCTACATAGACAGCACCCGAGGTCAGGATTGAACCAGGGTCCCAGGGACTGTGAAGCAGCTTTTGCATTCACCGTGAGACAGGGAAATGCTGAATTAATAACATGCAATACCAGACATTCCTTTTTCTATACTAAATGATGACAACTTTCTACCTGCTAGGTTGGAACCTGAAGTTGAAAGTGGGTGCCGGATCAGCAGTGTCAGTGGGGCGAACAGGAAAAGATTCAGAAGAAACTCTGAGGATGTGGAGCAAGCACCAGAGTCTGAAACCAGCACATCTGCAGACAGTTCAGATACTGAGGAGGAACAAATGGATGATGTAGAAAGTGAAGAAAGAGACACCACTCGGCTAAATGCACATGAGAAGAATGTCAGCGATGAACAAATTAAAAACGCAAGCACTTCAGAAGCACTGACTAAGAAGCCATTGGTGAAGAAGGAAACTAGTCAAAACTCAATGAAGCAGCCTTCCTCAGAGCCAGCTATTTTCATTCCAGTGAACAGGATCCCAAAGATTCAGGTATTGTGATAAACTGTAAATTGCTATTTTCATTCGCAACTTAACCTCACTTCCCTTTTCGTATTAGTAGATAATATAGTGTAGGAAGGAGCTGCAGATGCTGGTTATACTGAAGATAGACACAAAGTAGTGGAATAACTCAGCGGGTCAGGCAGCATTTCTGGAGAAAAAAGACGTGTGACGTTTTGGGTCTGAAGAAGGGTTCTGACCCGAAAAGTCACCCATTCCATTTCTCCAGAGATGTTGCCTGACCCACTGAGTTACTCCAGCACTTTGAGTCTATCTTCAACAGATAATAAAGACTGGATTTACTGTTTCAAAAATACAATTCTCATTCTTTCTTCTCAAACTTGTACCATCATCCGTTTCACGTAGCCTAATACAATATTCTGCTGTCATGCTCCCATCTTTGCACATACTTGTCGCAAGATTTATTTCATATTCATAACATGCGTAACTGGAATATGAGGGTGTGACAAACTCTGCTAGATACAAAAGATAATTTTTTTCAACTTCCTTGATAAAGTTATCAAGGAAGTTGAAAGAAATTCTCTTTCTGTATCTAGCATAGGAACATTAAGGGGCTGTCCCACTGCGGCGACCTAATCCCCGAGTTCTGGCGAGTTTGCCATCGACTCATACGCGCAGCATGGTCGACACGAGGTTCTAGGAGGTCTTTGTAATTCTCCTTCATGCTCGAGAGTAGTCCCCGCGTACTCAAGACCTCAGCTAGGTCGCGGCGTCCGTGAGTAAAAAAAGGTCGCCATGGAAAAAAATCGATACTTTTTTTACTCGTAGGTTTAGTCGAAGTAGGTCGTAGTAGGTCGGCATGTTATTCGTAGGTAATCGAGGGTAGTCGAAGGACGTCGTAGATAGTCTTCAACATAGTCAAAGGGAGGTTGTAGGCGATCGAAGGAGGTTGTCTTCACTCTCCACTACTTCCCCAAAGCTAGTCTTCAACATAGTCCAAGGTGGTCGAAGGAGGTCTTCAACATGACATTTTTTCAAACTCTCCTAAACTCTTCTAAACCCGCCAATTAGGTCGCCGCAGTGGGACAGCCCCTTAAGGAAGCAAAGGAAAAAGGTTTCATCAAGCTCGTCTCAATAAAACAGCCGTTTGATCTTTTACTTCAACCCGAGTTTCCTGCGTTAACCCCATTACCCTCATTATGGAAAAAACATCTTGCCTTTATCCTTATTTGAGTTTGTAATCTCTGATTCTGGACAAGCCATTGGTGGAATCACATTTCACTGAGATCATCTCAATCTTCTTAACCTCTCCTCAGAGGGCAACTCCACCGACCTAGATATAGAAACATAGAAACATAGAAATTAGGTGCAGGAGGAGGCCATTCAGCCCTTCGAGCCTGCACCGCCATTCAATATGATCATGGCTGATCATCCAACTCAGTATCCCGTACCTGCCTTCTCTCCATACCCGCTGATCCCCTTAGCCACAAGGGCCACATCTAACTCCCTCTTAAATATAGCCAATGAACTGGCCTCAACTACCCTCTGTGGCAGAGAGTTCCAGAGACCCACCACTCTCTGTGTGAAAAAATTCCTTCTCATCTCAGTCCTAAAGGATTTCCCCCTTATCCTTAAGCTGTGACCCCTTGTCCTGGACCTCCCCAACATCGGAAACAATCTTCCTGCATCTAGCCTGTCCAACCCCTTAAGAATTTTGTACGTTTCTATAAGATCCCCTCTCAATCTCCTAAATTCTAGAGAGTATAAACTGAGTCTATGCAGTCTTTGTTCATAAGACAGTCCTGACATCCCAGGAATCAGTCTGGTGAACCTTCTCTGGAATCCCTCTATGGCAATAATGTCCTTCCTCAGATTTGGAGACCAGAACTGTACGCAATACTCCAGGTGTGGCCTCACCAAGACCCTATACAACTGAAGTAGAACCTCCCTGTTCCTATACTCAAATCCTTTTGCTATGAAAGCTAACATACCATTCGCTTTCTTCACTGCCTGCTGTACCTGCATGCCTACTTTCAATGACTGGTGTACCATGACACCCAGGTCGCGCTGCATCTCCCCTTTTCCTAATCGGCCTCCATTTAGATAATAGTCTGTTTTCCTATTTTTGCCACCAAAGTGGATAACCTCACATTTATCCACATTATACTGCATCTGCCAAACATTTGCCCACTCACCCAGCCTATCCAAGTCACCTTGCAGTCTCCTAGCATCCTCCTCACAGCTAACACTGCCCCCCAGCTTAGTGTCATCCGCAAACTTGGAGATATTGCCTTCAATTCCCTCATCCAGATCATTTATGTATATTGTAAATAGCTGGGGTCCCAGCACTGAGCCTTGCGGTACCCCACTAGTCACTGCCTGCCATTGTGAAAACAACCCGTTAACTCCTACTCTTTGCTTCCTGTTTGCCAGCCAGTTCTCTATCCACATCAATACTGAACCCCCAATGCCGTATGCTTTAAGTTTATATACTAATCTCTTATATGGGACCTTGTCGAAAGCCTTCTGGAAGTCCAGATACACCACATCCACTGGTTCTCCCCTATCCACGTTACTAGTTACATCCTCGAAAAATTCCACAAGATTCGTCAGACATGATTTACCTTTCGTAAATCCATCCATCCAATCAGATATTAATCTGATGAACCATCTCTCTATCACAGGTATATCTGTGGCTAGGGAAAAACACCTGTTCACAGTATCCCAGACACAGTCTCATCAGTTATACCAATTATATGCCTGTTACACAATATGCACAATGAACAGATCAAGATGGGTCAGCATGTGTTTTGATTTACATAAATGGTGTCTTCCTTGTCCTGATGTATGGAATTTTCATGAATGTTTCTATGCCTGAAGTAAAAGTAAGCTAAATACACAAAGTGCTGGAGGAACTCAACAGGTCAGGCAGCATCTGTAGACGGAATGGACAGACGAAGTTTCAGATCAGAACCCGTCTTCAGACTGCATTGCCTGTCTATTCCCTGCACAGATGCTGCCTGATCCATTGAGTTCCTCCAGCACTTTGTGTTTTTCTTAAGAGTCCAGCTTCTGCAGTTCATTGTGTCCCCATAAAATTCAGCTGTTGAAATATCTTGTTTGAAAATGGAGATTTTGTTTATGTTTGCAAGTGGCCCCTACAATTTATGAATAATAACTTGCAAACGTTAACAATTTCTACTCAACTTTTGTAGCAAGATTTAACTCAATGGCTCCAAGTGACAAAGTTGCAGGTTTGGCTTTTTGTAATTTTCCGTGTTTCTCCATCTTATGACGTACGTCAACCCAGTTGGGTCGTGACGGGGGAGAAAGCATTTTATTCTATTAATATTATTACTGCATCTGCTATGTTAATCAATAGATGATTTTACTGCCTTGAGCAAATGTGTTTTCTGATTGTTCTTCCAGGAAGCTCGCCTCCAGTTACCAATTCTAGCAGAAGAACAAGTTGTAATGGAGGCCATTAAACATAACCCAATTGTAGTTGTGTGTGGTGAGACAGGCAGCGGTAAAACAACTCAAGTCCCCCAGTTTCTCTATGAAGCTGGATATGCCAGGTACGGCAGTTCTAATCTTTTGGGTAGCTTACAATCCAACGGTATGAATGTTGAATTCTACAATTCAAATTAACCTCTAACTAACCCCACCCCTCCTTACTCCCACACACTGTCTCTTGTCTTTTCACCCCCTTTCCTGGACTCCCCCCTATTTCCCCCACACCCACCTTCCTCCCCCACGCTCCACAATCCGTAAATCTTCAAACCTGTCTCGCATCTGTTGTTTGTATCTCTGGCTTTTGTTTCAATCATCTGCCTGTCAAAATATCCCCCTCGCCTATGTCGACCTATTCCCTGCCACGCTTTGTTCAGCCTCTCCCCTTTTCTAGCCTTCTTTCGCCAACCCTCCTCCTCTCCACAATCGGTCTGAAGAAGGGTCCCGACCCCGAAAGGTCACCTCTCTATGTTCTCCAGAGATGCTGCCAGACCTGCTGAGTTACTATGTGTTCTTTTGTGTATTAACCAGCATCTGCAGTTTGTCTCTACAGTTCTAAATATTTATTAAAAGTTGTTTATATTTCCAATGGTGAACATATTCAGTGGTAAAATATTAGCAAATGAAAAGTGTTCCCCTGAATACTGATGGAAAATATCAATTTCTCATGCCTAATATTATTCTGTCTTCATAATATAAAATTTATAGACAATGGGTGCAGGAGTAGGCCATTCATAGTAAACCTATACAAATGTATCTAAATTACAGCATTCAGCCTTGTAATTCATTTGAAAATGTTTGAGTGGGTGAAATATTTATAGCCATTCTATTTATCTTGGTTGAATGATACATCAATTCAAATAAAAACATTTGCAAAATGTTTGTTTTGCAAAACATTCACGTGCAAGATTAGGTGCCTTACACCTAACCTAATTTTCCATTAAACGGCATTAACAAGATGTGCTATTTTTTTTATCACCATGTGTAAATCAATATTATCCAATAGAAGGTTATTGCTGTGGCTTAAAATTTAAAAGAAGAGAAGTTGTGTTAAACTATTGAACCCGCATTGACCAGTGTAGATTACTATACATATATATTATTAAAAGCATGTAGAAACACTCGAAACAAATGCATAAACGTTGCAAAATGATATTGGAACTACAAGGGTAAAAGATGAACGCTTGATTTCATACAAGAATATTTTGAGGTGTGATTGAACAGTAGTTTGATGGAGTGATAGAAATCTGTCTTCTGTCATATGTGTTGAATGTGACACAGTTGCTTATGTGCATAAAACTCCTCATCCAAATTTTTCTCCAGTTGATTTGAAAAGAACCATATTTCAGAAATAACGTTTATTGTGTGTGTCAGTTAAGTCATACATTATGCAAGTGGCCATGAGGACACATTTCCATCTCGGAGACTATTGCCAATTTGGAGAGCTAGATGTCATAAAATAATTACCAAAACAATTCAAGGCGGCACGGTGGTGCAACGGTAGAGTTGCTGCATTACAGAGCTTGCAGTGCCGGAGACCCGGGTTCGATCCCGACCACGGGTGCCGGCTGTACAGAGTTTGTACATTCTCCCCGTGACCTGCGTGGGTTTGCTCCGAGATCTTCAGTTTCCTCCCACACTCCAAAGACATACAGGGATGTAGGTAAATTGGCTTGGTAAATGTAAAAAATGTCCCTAGTGTGCGTGTGTAGGATAGTGTTTAATGTGCGGGGATCGATGGTCGGTGCGGATCTCAAAACTAAACTAAACTAAACTAATCTAAAATGGGCAATTCAGAAGAAACCTCTTTACAGAGAATGATACAAAACCTGCACCCATTGGGAACAATTGATGATTCCGTAAGGTGAAGATCGATAGGTTTAAGAAGGAGAAGTAAATGGAGGGCTTCCTACAGCAAAATAAATATACTGGTATTCAAACATTTAAAGTGAAGCTAGATGGGTTTAAGAGGAGAAGGAAATGGAGGGTTTTGCTGAGATTAAAGAGGAAAGAGGGGAGAGATAAATGAAGACAGTGCAAATTATGTGTTGCCATGTTTAGTTATGGATTTCCAGTTTTATGGCCAATTATTATTTAGAATAAATATGAAGCTAATTGAAGCTAACATCAGACTGTTGGTGTTTTTCTGATTACTGCCCACAGTGGTGATGGAATCATTGGCATCACAGAGCCCAGGCGGGTAGCAGCTATAAGCATGTCCCAACGAGTTGCCAAAGAAATGAATCTCTCGCAAAGGTAAAAATGTTTCTTTCTTTACTGTGAACTTAAGTAAGCAAGTACTTGAAGTTCATCCCACTTTCACAGAGATCAGAATTCCGCTAACCATTTTGATGAGTAATGAGTCGCATGTCAACTGCAAAGTTGAACACAGGAGCAGGAAATGTGTGAGTGACATTCTGGTTGTGGAACATAGAACCGTACAGCACAGGAATGAGCCCTCTGGTCCACCATGTTGGCGCTGGACATGATGCCAAGTTAGACTGATCTCATCTGCCTGTACGTGATCCATATCCTTCTATTCCTTGCATTTCTATGTGCCTATCTAAAAGCCTCTTAAAGGCCACTATAATATCTGCCTCCATCACCACCCCTGGCAGCACGTTCCAGGCCCTGGCCACTCTGTAAAACAAATCTTGCCCCGCACATCTCAATGAAACATTCCCCTTCTCACCTGTAGTTCTCAATCCATTAATTCTGTCCTCATCTGGTATGCATGCAAGTAGATATTACTGAACTGTCTTATTCTGTTGCATGCTGTGGAGACACTGAATATTTAACTTGTTGCTTCTGAAGGGTGGTTTCATATTCAATACGATATGAAGGAAACACAACTGAAGACACGAAAATAAAGTTTATGACAGATGGTGTCCTTCTAAAAGAAGTACAGAGGGTGAGTTAAATGGATTTACCCGAGTTCATTGTGAGGAAGTTATTCAACTTTTATTGTTGATGACTGATTGTATGTTAGCAACAATTTTTCATAACATCTATGATTTACCAATTGACAACAAAGGGCTGGTAGACCTTATTAGTCTCAGACAAACTTGTCTGCAAAGATTAAGTGGCTTCAGTTGCAGCCTGATATTGTAAAAAATGTTTCAATTCTTACAGGATTTCTTGCTCACAAAATATAAAGTGATCATTATTGATGAAGCTCACGAGCGGAGCGTGTACACAGACATCCTGATTGGTCTGCTGTCTCGTATTGTTCCACTTCGAGAAAAGGTAAGAAAGAATTAACATCTGCTCTTTTGGTCTTGTACGTAGACATTGCTAAATGTCACATCCTCGATTGTATCATTCACAATTTCCTCCCTGACCTCCAGGACAAAACGGTTTGCCAGGTGTGATCCTTCCAGGGATAATCAGCACTACATTTATTTAACGTTTATCGAAAGGAGACCTCCTTGAGTTGGTTATTACCGAAACATCAAAGAATAAGGCAGGGTAGCTGTGTGACATGGTTTACGTTTACCATTCTAAATTTCCGCACTGTAACAAGCCACTAATCTCAGCTGTGGTTTCACCACTGAATTGATATGGTAAAGAGGAGGCCATGTAGCCAGTGTGGTTTATGCTGGCTCTCAGTAGATTTATTCCCATTAGTCCTATTCTTTATGGCCCTGCAAATGATTCTCTTTCATGATCTTGTATATCTCCATCAAATCTCTTTATCAGTGCTTCACGGTAAAGGAAACACATCTTCTCCTGCCTAACCTTATTACTGAAAACTCTTCTCTGGAATGGTAAATAGTTCATGGACCCTCTCCAGAACCTTCCCATCCTTCCCAACTGTGGATGACCAGAATCAAACACAATCTAGACACGATCAGACAAAGCAATGCAAGAGCTCAACACAGCTTTCCTGCTTTTACACTCTCCATGACACTTATTCAAGTTCCAGGATCAAGTCAAGTCAAGTCAAGTTTATTCATCACATACACATACGGGATGTGCAGTGAAATGAAAAGTGGCCGTGCCTGCGGATTTTGTGCAAAAAACAAACAAACAAACAACCAACAAACTACAAACAGAATCACATGTTCTTTTTCATATTAAATATTGTGGGCGGTATTGTGGTCCAGTAAGTTAGTAGAGTTAGTCACTGGTGAGATAGGAGTTTACGGGCCGAATGGCCTCTGGGAAGAAACTCCTTCTAATCCTCTCCGTTCTCACAGCGTGGCAACGGAGGCGTTTGCCTGACCGTAAGAGCTGGAACAGTCTGTTGCAGGGGTGGAAGGGGTCTCCCATTATCTTATGTGCTTTCCACTTCAACAACTTATGTAACATATGTGCTCCAGTTTTTTCTGTTTCAAGTAACGGAGATTTGCCTGTATAGAATTCATAAATAAACCCAAAAGTCTGTTCTACAGAATAAAGTACGCTCTCATGGAACAGGTGTGGAAGAAAAAGTGAATAAATAAACACACTATTTTTTCAACTCACTTTTCTTGACACCTAGATAGTTTTGTATTCTGAAAAATCACAATACACACCATTTTCCAGGAACTCATCCCCAACCTCTTGTATCTCAGAGTCATCTGAGTTTGGAGTTGACAATTATAGAATAATGGAAGGTAGATCCAAAATGCTGGAGTAACTCAGCAGGACAGGCAGCATCTCTGGAGAGAAGGAATGGGTGACCTTTTGGGTTGAGACCCTTCTTCAGATTATATTAAATTATACAATAATGTTCTACATGTGCTGAATTCCACAAGATCCATATAAATAATTTCCTTCCAAGAATAGAATGAAAGAATCATGTATGTTTTTACAATAAGTTAAAATATCCTGTGATCTAGCCTTTGGATAAATTACCAAATAAAACGTGCAGATAAAATCTGTGTAACTCTGATTTTAATATCAAATTTCTTAATGTAATTGAGTGGATGTTTTCTAGATTTAATCCTTTATGTCTCTGCATATGAAACACGTCCTCACTGCATGTTCCTTACAGAAAAGACAGCCAATGAAACTGATTGTAATGTCAGCCACTCTGCGTGTAGAGGATTTCACAGAAAACAAAAGACTGTTTCCAACCGCTCCCCCTGTCGTTAAGGTAACATTATTATTGCTAATGTATGGCAGAAACGTTCACAATGTTATGTTCTGTTAAGAAATAAGTTATAAGAAAAGGTGTGGTTTAGGTGTATCATTATTGTCACATGTACCAAGGTACAGTGAAAAGCTTTGTTTTGCTTGCTATCCAAATCAGACAGAGATAGAATCAGTTCAAACTCTAGTACAATCGGTAGAGCAAAGGGGAATATACAGAGTGCAGAATTGTAGTGCGTCAGTTCCTTGGACAAAGTCCAATGTCGTCAATGTGAATTGAACAGCACCTTAGCTTATGGATGTTAATTGCATATTATGGAAGTTAGCTTATGCAGAAGCCTGGTAATAAGAGGGAAGAAGCTGTTCCTGAGTCTGGTGGTGCTGCTTTCAAGGTTTTGTGATATTTTATGCATATTACCATCTGCAATCTATACTATCATTTAATAATCTGGGGAAAATGCGTTCCTGGTACAGTCAGGTAAATTAATTGTATCTCCGCCAAACCTTTAAGGTGGATGCCAGGCAGTTTCCTGTCACAGTTCACTTCAACAAACGGACTCCACTTGATGACTACACAGGCGAGGCTTTTAGGAAAGTTAACAAGATCCATAGAATGTTACCTCCAGGTAAGAAAAGTACCATTAATACCTTTCTGTTTTTATGTTATTGTGTGTTTTAGGTTCATTTTGGTGAGTGGAAGGTTTTTTTTTAGAGCGAGCTGAAATCTTCACCTTGGGTTCAGTTTTTAATGTTAACATCAAAATATTTTTTTAACTAAAAGTTTATTTGGTGAAAGTTTATTTCAGTGAAATGTGCTATTGTAAAAATATCCCATTCTGTCAACGCAGCGACACAGTGGAGCAGCAAGTTGAGCTGCTGCCTTCCAGTTCCAGCAATCGTGGTTCAATCCTGGCCACCATTGCTGCCTGTGAGGAGTTTTCACATACTCTATGTAACAATGTCGGTTTCCTCCCAAATCCTAAATACATGCAGCTTGCTGGGGGTAATTGGTCATTGTACATTATCCCTGATGTACAGGCGTGTGGGTTAGGGTAGGGTTAGTGTTTAAAAAAAATAAAAAGTGCTTATTGGTCAGCGTAGACTGGGTAGAACAATATACCTATTTCTGTGCCTTATTTCTCTACTGTAACTTAAACTTTTGCAGTGTATCATGTAGCCCTGCATGTAAATAAACTTCAGTGCAACACAGAATGCTGGAATACTTCAGCAGGTCAAGCTGAAGTATTGATCAATTCCCTCAATATCAATTCATCCATTCCCTCCACAGATGCTGCCTGACCAGCTGAGTTACTCGTGCACTTTGTGTTTGACTTGGGACTCCATCATCTGCAGTTCCTTGTGTCTCAGTGTTGATGTAGCTTAGTGGTTTTGACCTTTTCTAATTAGATCCAAGTATTTGTTTAAACAAAACAATACACTGTCGCTAAAATATATACTGTAGATGTGTTCTTCTGGAACTGAATTTTGATTTGTCGTCTTGGACCACATGAAGGTTGCAATCTCCCACCCCATTTTGATTTGTGATTAATTTATTTCTGGACAGGAGGAATCTTGGTGTTTCTGACAGGGCAGGCCGAAGTGCATTCTCTGTGCAGAAGGCTGAGAAGAGCTTTCCCGTACAAGCGTGGCAGTGTTTTACAAGGTAAATACACGGCACTGCAGACTACATCATACATCTTTGACTAACCGTTCCATATATTTTGTCAAATATGTACAAATTGGATATTCACATGAGAATGTTTAAAAGTGTGTGGAGGACCTTTCTTCTGCAGGTCTTTCTTCATAACCTATTAGTTAATAGGTGTTTGAATGTTCTCCATTTATGAGCAATTGGGCGGCATGCCTCGGGTAGTGCAAAATCCAGTTCTGATATTGTTGTAAACATGTGGTACTTTGTAATTAGACTAACAATGCAATGCTGTCTGAAGTCGTGGTACATTTGGATTATGTTTTTGACCAGAGAAAAAAAATATTGGAAGATTTTTGTTCCTGATTGTTGAAGTAGAGTGGAGGAGGGGAGGAAATGTATTCAATGTTCTTATCGTGCAGCGTTCTTGTGGGCTGAATGTGGCCTAACTCTGCTCCTATGTCTTATGATCCAATATGTCATGCCTGTAATATTTGACTTTTCATTGAGTATAAACTATGCTTGTAATAATTGGCTCGATCACATTTCAAAGTATTTAACTGTAACCTCTAAAGAAAAACATTAGTGCACACATTTGTAGAATGCAAACAATTGGCAGCAACACATGAGCATTTTTTTCCCCTGAGTTTAATAAAAAGGGAAATGGAATATGTGAACGACTCTTGGTTAAAAACTGTAGACCAGTCATTAATTCTTGGTTTTTTTTCCCCCCTTCAAATTGTAGAAGCTGATCCTGTTACTGATGATTCAATTGAAGCGATAAAGAAGTTTAAAAAGGCCAAATCTAAACCAGTATGTGTTTGGTTCTCTTTATTTATTATATTTATGTCTCTAACATCATACCGCTATAGTTAAGAGAGTAACAGCATGAAACAAGCACTTAGTCTTATCATCTGCACCAATCATCAGGCACCCACTTAGATTAATTGTACATTAATCCCGTTTTTAAAATTCTCCCCACATTCTCTTCAACTCCCCCCAGATTCTATGCTCACCTACACAAGGAGACAATTTACAGTGGCCAATTAATCTACCACCCGCACATCTTTGAGATGTGGGAGGAGAATGGAGCAACCGGAGGAAGCCCACATGGTCACAGGGAGACTGTACAGACTTCATACAGACAGCTCAGGATTGGCCGTGAATTCAGATTTTCAAAAAGTACAGAACAGGAACTACAAATAAGTGTCGACCAAAATCTGTGGTTTTGACACGCAGTGCGAAAACGAACTAATTTTTGTGCTTTTGATATATCCACAGTTTGCCCCCTCTCTTGCAGTTACAAATTATGACACCTTTGGCATCCATATAGTTTGCCATCTGGATAATTTTGTTCCCAATAAAAACGTTGGCCTTACATGGACCTGCCAATGATGCTGCTTAGTGTTTCTTGAAACTGTCAGGGTAACAGTTTGCCCTTATTTTTTTTTTATTACCTTTAGAATTTGCCAAAGATCAATCTTGATAATTACTCTGCAATGCCAGTGGGAGAGGGGAATGAAGATCGAGAGGCAGGGATTGGCGATGAAGATGAAATTGGCTCTGATCTTGATCTGGATTTAGGGGATGTTGATGATCCTGAAGAAGGTACATGATTCGTGGGTTTTTCACTCTTATGTTGGAAGAATTTTGTTGTTTCGTGGGATGGTAAACTATACAAACGCATACAGACACTCCCCGACTTCCACAACTGGCGACTTGCATAAACTCGCACTCGTGTAAACAATTCTTTAAGCCGATGCTGAATTTTCGTGCCATTTGCAGCCATTAGGTTGGGACCCGGCATATAGAGGTGGGGCAGCCGAGCAGGTTTTGCATCACAACAAGGGTTTAATAAAAGTGAGCAACACAAACTTTGCACCAGGAAGATGGAGAGGGCGTCCAGTCCCCTTCACAGATGTACAAGCATCGCCAAGGCCCGCTGCTTTTCCACTGTCGGTGCAACACTTGGAAGGCGAGCGAATCGATTAGAGAGCGACAATAGATGGGGGAAAATTGTACTGGCTGTGACATTTGCAGTTTGTAGTTAAGGGATATTAAAGTTTGAAATAGACCCAATGTAAATCCAGAACAAGAGTGCACCTGTCACTTTGCCCTGCCACTGGACGTCACTAAACCATTGCTGCACAAGTCACACATGCTACTGTTTACGTGTGGTGATTCTAACAAAATCTAGAAATGATTCATGGAAGCATGTGCAGGAAAAGACTTGCAGCTGGTCTAATGTACTAGTGCCAGTTCATTTCAGACCACAAAATACTTTCCCTTCTCTGTAAGTTTGTGATCATTAGAATTGAAACATCCATTCTTTTATATACACAGCTGAGAAGTCGGATCCTTCTATTCCGCTTTACGTTCTTCCACTCTACTCATTGCTGGCAACGGATAAACAAGCAAAGGTGAGCTTTCTCCTCCCTGTTCTGAAGTTTGAATGGTGGGTCACGGAATGCTAGAAAAATTACAACTACTGTGCCTTGGGTTATTTTTCTGTATAATGGTCTTTTTTTAGATAAAAAGGTTGCAGTTTGCACCATTAATAAAAATACATGTAACATTGCCAGCTACAAATTAGTGATGTTTCACTTTTCAGAGGTGCCAGTAAATAGGGTTGCCAACTTTCCCACTCCCAAAGAAGGGATAAAAGGTCAAAAAAAGAGACAAATTCCCGACGGCAATTCGTTGACCAACTCAGCCTTGGCTGGGTGAATGATGAGTTGGCCCGGGTGCTGGACTGCACACAAAGCCCAGCCGGCGGGCCAGCTGAGGAGTTTTGGCCCGGGCGCCGGGCTTTGCAAGCGACGTCGCGTGCAAAGTCTGGCACCCCATCCAACTCGTGAACCAATGATTGGCCATGAGAAGGAGGGGTGGTGGTGTCAGCAGTAAGCGAAGGTCCAAAGGTCGGACAGCTGGCCGGGCTGCCGACCGACGAGCCACGGGCGAGGCGCTGCTGCTGCACTCCACGGGCTGCACGACGTCGGGATGGGCGAGGCGGGGCTGGACGCGGCACTCTGACCCGACAGTCCCCTCGACCCGAGTAGTAGCAGACAAATACGGGACAAGCACGGTCCCGTATGGGACAAACCAATTTAGCCCAATATATGGGAAAAGTTTTAGACTTTTGGTTAAAGAAGTTTGTAGATTACAAGCTATATTTGCACATATATAAATTAAAATATACTAATGTTGAATCTTCCAATTTTGCATTGATGAGTTTAAAGTAGACGGAATACATAGACATTGGCTTTTTAGAATTCCTTTGGCATTGAGGATAACTTACTTATACTTCAGTCACTTGAGTTCTAAGGTAACTATTGAGACAAGAGTGAACTGTAGACACTTTCACAATGGGGCAGGTGAATGATGGGACAGGCAGGTGAGGTGGTCCAGTCATTCTGCTGTTTTTGCAGCATGTCCATGTGTTTCCATTGCATTGACTCGAGGTTCTCAATACCATCCTGTGTGCTCCTTCACTACTTTGACTGGTCATGAGCTAGGGATTCCCAGGGATCAGTGGGCAAGTAGCTTTGAGTGTAACCACAAGCACATTCTCTGTCCTGGCAATATCATCTTGTGACTGAACTAGAATAGAGTATCCATTTCGAGAGCCTGGTGTTGCCAAGCAGAGCCAACTATGTAATTAGAGCAGTTATTGAGCTGTTGGCCTGGGAAACGATGCTGACTTTGTTTCATTGATCACTCCAACAGAGTATATGTGGAGAAGGCTGCTGCAGTAGATGAGCTCCCAGAAGTGTATAGGATGGTAAAGATCACAGTGCACATAGTATGCCCCATAGTTCTTGGCTTCAAACCAGTCTGCTAGCATAGGCTGCAGAACCATCGAGTTCCTGTTTATGTTCTGCAGTATTCTGAAATTATGATTCTTTATTACTTAGGTATTCCTTCCAACTCCAAATGGCACAAGACTGTGTGTGGTGGCAACTAATGTAGCTGAAACCTCTCTCACTATCCCAAACATTAAATATGTGGTGGATTGCGGAAAGGTGAAAAAACGCTTTTATGATAAGGTTACGGGAGTGTCGTCATTCAAAATTACTTGGATCTCCCAAGCTTCATCTAATCAAAGAGCGGGTCGCGCTGGTCGAACAGACCCAGGTCACTGCTACAGGTCAGTAACTGGACTACATAACATTTCTGTAAACTGGAGCAACATAGTGCATCAGCATCCTGTACTTTGACATGAGACCGTCAATTGCTGATATTTTGTTGCTTATGAGCGGAGAACAGGAAGCGCGCATCACCTCTGCCAATCGTAGGGACGAGCTCCCTCAAGAAATAGATTCAGAAGTAAATTGTACAGTCTTTGGAGCTTTGGTCATCATTCATTGAGATCATGGCTGAAGTTTTGCAGCCCTTCCATTTTACAGCCCAGCTCAGGTTCCTTGTTTTTCTCCATGCTCAAACCAACCCCATTAGCTGAGGGTCTAGATGCCTCTGGATAGAGAACGGCAACGATTTGTAGATAGACACAAAATGTTGGAGTAACTCAGCGGGACAGGCGGCCTCTCCGGAGAGAAGGAATGGGTGAATTTTCAGGTCGAGGCCCTCCTTCAGACAGATTTGGAACTGCCTCACATTTTTGCATTGTTCTTAATGGATCCACATTGGTAAATATCTTGGGGACAGACATTTGGTTCATGTTATCGATTGTAAGTGTGTATAGTCCGCCAGCTGACTGGGTAGCACACACAAAAAAAGCTTTTCGCTGTACCCTCGGTGCACGTGACAATAAACTAAACTCAACTAACTAAGGAGACAAAAGTGCTGGAGAAACTCAGCTAGTACGGCAGCATCTATGGAGCGAAGGAAATAGGCAACGTTTCAGGCCGAAACCCTTCTTACTAACTTCAACTAAGTAAGTTATTGGATTCCAGTTGAAGACAAAATGCAACTTCTAAATGCAAAAATAAAATGCTGACCCCATTTTTGTTTAAGTTGCTTTCAGATTTTCTTTCACATGAAACTATGAACAGCTATAATGGCAAATAGATCTGCTAAACTGAAGGGTGCGATATAATTCCACATTTTGCTTTAAGTCATTTGTTGTAAAAACCAAAGGGCAAAAGTTGTGTGGGAAAAAATCTTAACAAGAATCCATACTTTTTTTTTAACAATTTTAAGGTAAAGTTTGAAAAATGTGACAGGTCTCATCTGGGTGCAGAAACTAAAGCTTTTTGATTTTCACAAAAGAGCCTGCAAACCTCCCAGAAATATAGCCTTATGTATAGCTAATAAATCTAAGAATAAATAAATTCATTCTGGAATCCCAGAACAGAACAAGGAGTGTAGCCCTGATTTTTTAGCTCATTGCTTCTGTAAGTGTGGTCCTTGTTAAAATTCAAGGCCATGAAATCACACCAATACATTTGTTTGCAGCAATCTCTCCAATTGATGCAACAAGGTCAATATTTACATCTCAACAAATTGCTACTAGAATGAATTTAAATCTCCAAATGTGGTATCGATGCATGTCACGTGTGGATTCAGTGATGTAGAGTACAATTGTCTATTGAATTTAATATCAAGGCTATCTCCGGACGTGATAAGTGGTGCTAAATGCAGAAATTATTTGTATGCAGGCTGTATTCCTCAGCAGTTTTTGCTGACTTTGAGAAATTCTCTGCAGCTGAGATTACAAGGCGGCCTGTTGACGATCTCGTTCTTCAGATGAAAGACTTGAACATTGAAAAGGTACCTTTGTAGGAAGATTAACTTCCTGTGTTTTGAGTGACTTTGGTTTTTAGTTTAGATTGAAGACCTGTATATTTAAATAATTCGGGGGAAAAAGGATCATCATTCATAGAATTGGAGCAGAGTTTGAGTGCATTGCGTTTATTCAAGAGTGTATCCCTGCCCATACCTCAGACCTCTATAATAGTAAGATTAAATGAGAACTTACCAGTTCGAAGGTTGATCTTTATTTTATGAGGAGTTGCGATGAGGGATTTCGTGAAGACCCCGCCAACACGCATGCGCGGCATCCTTCAAAGCAGCGGTGTGGAATCACAGACTCGACGAAAAGTAAGGATATTAAGATTAAACTGCGAACTAACCAGCTGAACATAATGATCGAGGGTTGGGAGCGGAGGGCACGAAATCCCTCATCGCAACTCCTCATAAAATAAAGATCAACCTTCGAACTGGTAAGTTCTCGTTTAATCTTACTATTTTACTTCGGAGTCACGTGAGTGACTTCGTGAAGACTTCAAAGCTCTGTGATTACACGCCCTGGACAACGCCCATGCTACCACACTGCCGCAATTCTGATGGAGGAAGTTTGTTAAAGCAATCCAGACTGGACAATCTGAAAATAATTAACATTTATTAAACACAAATCATAAACAAACCCCCTGACTGGGGACAAATGATATTAGGGAGCAGCCCTGAGTACTGCATCCGCATATGTTGCAGGTCCGGCCAATGGCTTATGGTAGAACCGTTGAAAGGTTGACTCACTGGCCCATCCTGCCGTAGCGAGGACGTGATCCATGGGCACCTCCATGGCCCTCGCTGTTGATGTGGATGCAGCCCTGGTGGAATGAGATTTAAACAAGTTAGTGTCAATACCCGCTGCATCCAACACTTCCCTGAGCCACCTGGAGATCGTCTGCACTGTCACCCGGCGATGTGGTTTTTTGTGGCTTATAAGCAGTCCTTGTTCCGAATTCCTGATCGACCGGGTCAACTCAATGTAGCAACGGAGATGGGTGACTGTGCAGAGTGTGGCATCAGAGGGGTACGCCTGGAATTCCAACTGCAGCCCCAAAGATCCGGGTCGATGCTGCTTCAGTAGTTCTGCAACGTAAAACGTTATTTTCCCAGGGGTAGAGAGCATTTTGTCAATACGCAACTTTTGAAGCGCCTGTACCCGCTGAGCAGACGTGAGCGCCATCAACATGACCACCTTCAGGGTGAGCTGGTGAAGAGGTAACCCCGCCATGGGGGACCATGATCTTAACAGGGACAGGACCACTCCTGCATCCCAGACAATGTTATATCTAGGCCGTGGAGGGTTTGTGTTAAATACACCCCTCATAAACTTCGACACCAGATTGTTGGTCCCCACTCCTACAGGAAGGTACGAGGACAGCGCACTCCTGGCGCTATTGATGGTACTATAGCTGAGCCCTTCATCATAGTGGAGGCCCGCCAGGAATTCCAGGACGTCAGGTATTGTGGCAGAATCATAGGTAACACTCTTCCTTAAACAGAATAGTTCCCATTTCCTGATCTGGGTCAGGTACTGCCGCCTTGTAGATGCTCTGCATGATGCAGCGATTAAATCCATGGCCCTCGGTGAGATCCCCGTGTTCAGCAAAGGCCTTTTCAGAACCTGCAGACCAACAGGTTTAAATAGGCGTGGCACGGATGCGGCTCGCCAGTGACGGGATTAGTAACCAATTGTGGGTTGTTTCCTATTCGCACCCACGGGTGCTTCAGCATCTGAGAGACCACCGGGTACCATGGTTGTGTCGGCCAGTCGGGTATTACCAGAATGCCTGATGCAGAGTCTAATTTAATCTTCTGTAATACCCGACTGATGAGGCAGAATGGGGGAAATGCGTAGCAACACCATTTCCCCCAGTGGAGCGAAAAAGCATCCAAAGCCACTGCCCCAGGATCTGGTTCCCACGATACATATGTTGGTATCTGATGGTTCAGTCTAGACGCAAATAGGTCAATATCTGGCATACTGAATTTTGTCACAATTTCAGCAAACACAAGGGGATTCAGCATCCACTCAATGTTATCATTAAAAACTCGTGACCTGGTGTCCGCCACCGTATTGAGTATCCCCGGAAGGTACGTTGCTGATATCCAAATACCCCTTTTGATGCACCAGAGCCAAATTGTATTTGCCAAATCATTACAAGATACTGACCTGATACCACCCATATGATTTATATAGGCTACCACCGTGGTGTTATCGATTTGAAGGCGGACATGTGCATGACGCAAATTACTGCAATATGCCTGCAGTCCATGAAAGACCCCCAGCATTTCCAAATAATTAATGCCTTGCACTTGGAGAAGCGTGAACTCATGAGCGTCCCATCTGCCACCACAGCTGGTTACAGTGTCAGTTGCCCCCCAGCCTTGTGCACTCGCATCAGTTTGCAACAGAACCGTGGGATTCGGGAGAATGATGGGTTTGGAACTTACTCCAATATTATGAACCCACCATTCCAGCTCAGTTTGCTCCCCTATGCCTAAGCGCATAGGTCTGTCAAAATGTCCGGTATTCAATTTTAACGCCAGAATTTTACTTTTTTGTAAGTTTTGGTAATGCAACGGACCATAATTTACGGCCGGGAATGTGGCAACCAGCTTGCCAATTACCTTAGCAACCTGCCGAATGGTTGGCCTGTTGTTGTCAAGTAAACTGATGCATGCTTGTTGAACGTCCACCACTTTGTCAACTGGGACCGTGATTTTCATCTGGTTAGTGTCTATAGTGAACCCCAAATAGTCCATGACCTGCGAAGGGTTGAGCTTGGATTTGTCTGGATGGATTACAAACCCCATTCTTTGAAACAAAGATATAGCGGCCGAGACTGCCAACTGGGCGTGCTCTAGGGTTTTCCCTGCTATGAAAATGTCATCTAAATATGCCATTATAATATGGTTTTGTTTCCTGAGATGTGCCAATAAAGGTTTGACAATTTTAGTAAATAGTCTCGGCGCTGTTGTAATCCCATTAGGCAAAGCCATATATTGCCATAATTGACCTTCCCAGACAAATTTCAAGAACCTTCGATGTTGTTTAGCAATAGGGACTGTATAGTACGCATCCTTCAGGTCAATGCAAGCCATAAAGTACCCATGACTAACCAACTGCTTGGCCGTCTCAAACGTCTCCATCTTAAAATGGGTATATTGTACGAAAGCATTCAACTGGGTTAAGTCGATGATAATCCGACAGCCTCCATCCTTCTTAACCCTAGTAAAGATGTTGGAAACAAACTCCAATGGCTCGTGCGTCGTTTTTTGTATCACCCCTTTCTTTTCTAATCGTAGTATTTCAACATGAGCCCGCTCCTTCTCCGACTGAGAGAGTGCAAATCTGCGACTAGGCTCATGTTGCAAAGGGGGATCTCTGCCATTAATAAACTCTATCTCATAACCCTGAATGCTTTGTAAAATAAAAGGATCCGTAGTTAGGGTATCCCAAGCAGACCGGAAACCCCGAAGCCGTCCCCCCACCGGTGAGGTTACTAATGCTACGTTGTGGACGGACCCAAGCCCCCTTACCTCCAAGGTTAGCGCCGGGGTCTGGACTGTGGTGTCTTTGCTCCTCGTGTGGCGCGGCCCTGTTGCCGCATCTTCCAAGCTGGCTTGGGCTGGCCTTGGAATAAAAAAGGCCTCTGCTGTTGGGCCCCCGCCGAGGAATATGTTTGTGAATATGTTCTGGGGCCTTGGTCCACCGATGTGTGGGGCCTAAACGAGGAACGTGGCTGCTGCCTGGTGTAACCGGGAGTTTTGGATGAATAAGACTGTCTCATCATCCCCACAGTCTTGGCTTCCTCGTCTAGTTCCTTTACGCGTTTAGGCAGGTCTTCCCCAAACAACTGCCTTGGTGGTGGTGGTGCGGTGGAGGTGCTGCATAATCCCGCAAATTTGGGATTCAAATTTGGCCGGATGGAGCTCTTCCTGAAACAGTTTATCTCAAACTGTGTGGTGCACAGAAGCGCTAGCGCATCCTGCTGCTCCTCGGACACATTCGTGGCATCCAGCGACCGAGCAAAAGCCGTGATACCTGCTGTCAGCAGCTTTAAGATTTTCTGGAGCTTGCCCTCCTTGACCCTTGTGTTCGCCGACATGTTCCCCCATATTGCTGCATTCACTTTCGGTACGTTGAGGGAGTTACAGTTTGCTGGTGCCTTATACTTCCCCACTGTTTCCGAGAGCACGGTATCCTGGAGCTGGTGCGTAGTCAGGAAATCGATTGACGCCGCTACTTTGGGATGTAGTGGTCCTCCTGCCGCCGCAGGTGACCCAAATTTCGACACCGCCTCCAACATTTCCTGTGGGTTCTGGACCTCTTCTCCCTCCTCAGGCTCACCCATACTGCCTTGCTGGCTCTCAAGCGACGGGGAGATAGAAGGTGGCGGCTGCATGTAGCTCCCAGACCTCTGGGATTCCCGTTCCTGACGCTCCAGGTCCCGTTGATAGAGCACCTCCACCATATGCTCCAACCGGCCGATACGACCGTCACCGCTGTACGCGGGCCACTGGTCGTCTTCCCCAGCCTCTCCAGAGGAACCGGGGCTTCCAGCAGTTGTCAACACCCCCACGGAATGTACTGCCGGGAAGTCGCCAGCTCCCACTCCAGCGGGGCTGTGCGACTCCCACACGGACACACCGCTGGTCCGCCGTCGTTTGGACAGCAGCGGCCCCTCTGTCTGATGGGAGGGAAGAGGGCTAGAGTCAGTACTTGCACCAGAAACTGGACTCTCTGATGTCCGTGCGGGCTTACCACCACAGCGTTCCACATATAAACGGGACTGTGGCGGCGCATGGTCTGCTTTACCCGCCTCAGCAGGGGCGCTGGACCGTACTTTGCTGCCACCGGCCCGCACTACGGCAGCCTGTTCCGGTGGTGTGCCGGTACATCCTGCCCCCACAGGGATCCTCGGCACGCCAGCATTGCCACTGGTCTGCTTCCTTGCAGGTTTCCCCAGTGGCTTGTCCCTGCCTGCCGTACCGACAAGGCTGGACTTTAGCGAGGCTTCCCCCTGTTCTGCCCGCGAGGGACCTTTAAAGGGGGGGATGCACTTGCGGACACGCTTGCTCCAAGAGCCCCACGTGCCTTACCTCCAGCCCTGGTCTTGGGCACTGGAGTTCTGGAGTCAGGGTCTCCCAGCCCCTGCTCCTGCGTGGACACCCTCTTCTTTGCCAGAGGGGTTGTGCCGGGTCTGGTCAGCTGCTCAGAGCTCCCCGACTGCCGCGACTTCTTCCTCGGTGGTGTCTCAGCTGCTCCCGATGTAGCGGGCAGCTCCGAGGACTTTACTCGCTGAACGCGACTCCCACTCCTTCCTCCTTCCATGGTTCTGAAAAACACACAGACCACACAAAAAAACGGTAAACCAGCTCAAGGTTAACTTACCTGCAGCTGCTTACCTTTTTGAAGGAGCCGGTTGAGGGAGCGCACTCCCCCCCCCCCCAGCTGCCGTGAGCAAATGCGCGCGACGATATGCCGCGCATGCGTGTTGGCGGGGTCTTCACGAAGTCACTCACGTGACTCCGAAGTAAAATTTCCTTTAGACTTTAGAGATACAGTGCGCTGAAACAGGCCTTTTGGCCCACTGAGTCCGCGCCGACCAGCGATCACCCGTACACTGGCACTATCCTACACACTAGGGACAATTTACAATTTAACCGAAGCCAATTATCCTACTAACCTGTGCGTCTTTGGAGTGTGGGAGGAAACCGGGGCACCTGTAGGAAACCCACGCGGTCACAGGGAGAAAGTACAAACAGCAACTGTAATGGGGATAAATCGGGGTCTCTGTCGCAGTAAGGCAGGAACTCTACCGCAGTACCACTGCGCCGCTCTTAAACACCACTATCAACTCTACATCCACCTTGATCCTACCTTGCTGCGTTTTAAAAATAAAACCCTTTTATTTTTGTTCCTTTGACAAACATCTTCATTCTTTGCCCTCTGATTCTTGACCCTTCTGCTAATAGGAACAATTTCAAGTAAATCTCTTCTTTCTGTACCCTTTCCGAGATCTTCTTTCCTAAAGTATAGTGACCAGAATTGGTCACAAGAAACCAGTTGTGGCTGAATCAGTGTTTTATAAAAGCTTATTGTAACTTTGTTCTCGTGTACTGTATACAGTACCGCGGCTGTGAAAGGTGCACAACTAAGTTGGTTCTTTATGCACAGGTGATCAATTTTCCATTCCCAACATCTCCGTCGACAGAGTCCCTAATAGCTGCTGAGGAATTGCTCGTTTCTCTTGGAGCATTGGAGGAACCACCAATGCATGGGAGGTAAGTAAGTGCAGGCTTGGTCTGCTTCAGCTCATTACTTCAAGCCACAGCGCAATAACAAAAATCTTACTTTACAAATTGGGCAAAAATACAAGGGGTTGACAGATCTCAACAGATCAGGCAGCATCTGTGGATGGAATGAAAAGATGACGCTTTGGGTCGGGACTCTTCTTCAGACTGGGTGAGAAAGCTGGAAAAGATTAGTGGAATGGGGCAAACCACCCTCGCCTCTTTTACAGCTGTCTTTCCCCCCCCTGCTCTCCAAGTCTGAAGAAGGGTCTAGCCTGAAACATTGCCTGCCATTCCTTCCACATATGCTGCCTGACCGTCATCCAACACTTTGTGTTTTGATCAAGATTCCAGCATCTGCAGCCTTTTCTGTATGCACTTTATTTTGGAACTGTCTTAAGCTAAGTATGATGCCGTTCTGAAGCTAATATTAAAATTATTGTCTGCTCTTTCAGGTTTAAGGAGTTAGAACGAGCAAAGCTGAGTTGTCCTATCACGCCACTTGGTAGGGCAATGGCATCCTTCCCTGTAGCACCTCGATATGCCAAGATGCTTGCCTTAAGCAAGCAACATGACTGTATGTCATATGTCATCGTGATCGTTGCTGCGATGACTGTGAGAGAGTTGTTTGAGCAGTTCGACAGGTAAAATCACGTTCATTTTTAAGATTGTAAGGGAGTGCAGTTTTAACTACTGATTCCAGTTTATCCACCAGGTTTATTATCCATGAACATTTTCCATAAATTACCAGGGAACTGTTTTATTCTGGAGCAAGATCCTTGGACGGCAGCAATAGTCGTAGCTGCAAAGTTGCATCCACCCACAGTTATAGCCAGTGGATCTCGGGTTCAGAATAAATAACATGGGAATTATCATCCTCTTTATCCTTATCTCATACTTTTGTCTTTTCATCTTGGCCTTTGTCTAACCATCTGCCGATTAAATTATACCAGCACTTTGTTTTTTTGGGTAAACCAGCATCTGCAGTTCCCTGTATCGACAGACAAGCATTATCAAATTCTAAATATGGTGTCAAGTGCTTTCTTCAATGATGCTGTTGATGGCTTATTCAGCACGTACCTTGGAAAGACCACAAACCTAGACATCAACATTGTGCTCCTTGGCTAAAAACTATTCCCTTGAGAAACAAGGAGGCTCTTAATTGATCTTAAAAGTTGCAGCTCCATTGAGAACATTGGAATGGAGACGGGCAGCCAGTTGACGAGGTTAATATTCCTGGGATGGCAGTGGTGGGATGTCCATGACTGGAACTTTGTTGGTATTTGTACTGACAACGGCATGATGTTGGACCATGCAGTAACATTTGTGGCATCAGAAGGCGACCCTTTGGCAAAGCCTATGTCAATTGATGAAGAACGATCCAACCAAACCTTATCCTCTAAACCTCTAATTCTGAAGAGTCTGAAGAAAGATCCCGACCCAAAACTGTTTGTGAATGATCCACCACAACACACATAGTGAAATATTAGTCTTTAATCCATAAGTAATCCAGAACAATTAAACTGCCAGCCATTCGTACCCAGCTCGGCGTGGCTTCTGAGAGCTGGCTGACCTTGTTAGTGTAGTACCGTGTAGTACCGTAATACCATGTAATGGGTGGCATGCATATATGTGTAGTGGAGATTATAAATGGCATGGATTAATAAGGGTTGATCTACAAAAACGTTACCTATACATGTTCTCTAGAGGTGCTGCCTGACTCGCTGAGTTACTCCAGCACTTTTTGTCTTTCTTTGATATAAACCAGCATCTGCAGTTCTTTGTTAGTGCATTCCCTCTTTATGATTGTTGGTCAGCAGGCCTACATGCACAGGGAAATGAAGAAACCGTCCAAAATATCTCCTCTGCTAACTGATAGCAGCAACAAAAAAACCCATAATTAACCAAAGGGTATGGGGAAAAATAATTTAGCAGTAAATTGTTCCTCAGAACTTTCTGAAAATTCGTTGAGTGATTCTATCTCTACTGATCTTTCGGGAAGTGAGTTCCAGACCCTGACCACTCCCCTCTAATTATTCTACCAATTCATTTAATACTTCCTCCAACACTCCGCTTTGGTTTTTGCTTTGGGGAAATAGATCTTTCCTGTCTACCATCAAGGTTCCTCATAATGTTGTGTGGCTCAGTTTAAACCACCTCCCCCATGTCTCCTGCATGTGGTTAGATCATTTTTTTCTGCTGAAGAAGGTTCCTGACCCGAAACATCACCTATCCATGTTGTCCAGGGGTACTGCCTGAGCCGCTGAGTTACTCCAGCACTTTTTAATCCAACTGTTTCTTGAGCTTGGCTTGAACCTAAATGGGGGAGAGGGTAAAACGAGTACACAGTCCAGAACTCTTTTCAGTATTCAGTAACACTACGAACAAAATAATGTAAATACAAGCGCTGCAATGTAATAGAGCTGCTATAAACAAATTTGAAAGATTTAATGATATCAAATACAGTGCTGAACACTAATATAATCTTTATATTCTAATGCGTTTGTACAGCTTTAGCTCATAACTGTAACTTTTTCCTCTTCTGACCTGGGACTGAACGAATAAACAAAATGCATTGGGACGGGTGCAGCGGAGGTTTGCCAGGATGATGTCTGGATTGGGGGGGCATTAGCTACCGAGAATGGTTGGACAGTCTTGGATTCTCTGGAACAATAGAGGTTGAGGGGAGACCCGATATAAATATATAAAATGATGAGAGGCGTTGATAGGGTCAGACCCACCAATTGCAGATTGCAGATCTGGGTAGGACGCCATCTTGTAGTGCAGGTAGACTTTAGGATGGACACACCATGCAGGGAATGGAAGATACGGATTATGTGCAGGCAGAAAAGAGTTGGTCTTGGCATTATGTTTGGCAGGCATTGTGGGCTGAATGGCCTCGTCCTGTTCTAAAATGCTGTGTAATGTCCCTTCCTTTAATCTTGGGTGGGATGCTGCTGCTGTTTTTTAAAGCACTGTCGAGCTTTTTTTTTAACTTTGTTGATTCCAGAGCAGCCATTAGCGATGAAAAGACAGAAGAACTGAAAAAGAAGAAAGCCAGAATCTCTCAAATGCAGCGTGTTTGGGCTGGACAAGGTCCTTCCCTTAAACTTGGAGACATCATGGTCATGCTTGGTACGTAGAATGACTTGAAATCTTTGACCTGCAGGTTTGTATCAGTTTCATGAGCACGTGAGTCGGACTTCAATGGTTCGATGTTTCTTAATTGTCACATGTACAGACGTACAGTGCATTTATTTGCATACAGTTCAGCAAAGTATTGCCATACCTGAGCACAATCTCCGATTAGTACAAAGTATATAGAAATAGTCCTCTGAGATCGCACGCATGCAGGTTTTGGAACCATGTCCAGTCTAGACATAGAAACATAGAAAATAGGTGCAAGAGGAGGCCGTTCGGCCCTTCGAGCCAGCACCGCCATTCATTCTGATCGTCCCCTATCAGTAACCCGTGGCTGCCATCTCCCCATATCCCTTGATTCCACTAGCCCCTATAGCTCTATCTAACATTGAAACATAGAAAATAAGTGCAGGAGTAGGCCATTCGGCCCTTCGAGCCCACACCACCATTCAATATGATCATGGCTGATCATCCAACTCAGTATCCTGTACCTGCCTTCTCTCCATACCCCCTGATCCCTTTCGGCATAAGGGCCACATCTAACTCCCTCTTAAATATAGCCAATGAACTGGCCTCAACTACTTTCTGTGACAGAGAATTCCACAGATTCACCACTCTCTCTTAAAATCTCTCTAACTCTCTCTTAAATCCATCCAGTTATTTGGCCTCCACTGCCCTCTGTGGCAGGGAATTTCACAAATTCACAACTCTCTGGGTGAAAACGTTTTTTCTCACCTCAGTCTTAATGGTCTCCCCTTTATTCTAATACTGTGGCCCTTGGTTCTGGACTCGCCCAACATTGGGAACATTTTTCCTGCGTCTAACTTGTCCAGTCCTTTTATAATTTTATATGTTAATATAAGATCCATGAGCTATTAGACCGTGAGCTTGGTCTTCTGGAGCGGTGCCTGATCTCGGCGAGCTTGTGAATGGGCTCCCCTTTAATGGCATGCTGTCCAATACTTCAGCCCATCACTTTCTCCAGAGTAAATGGCAGTCTTACTGCACTGAAAGGGCACAAGTTCAGGCTGCTAATGATTCTTGGAGCGAGGTGATGTTGAAGTGTGAGAGAAGGAATCTTAGTGTTTCTTTCTTGGTGCAGTTTACTATCTTCACCTCTAATGTTCCCATCCATCTGGTGACGATAGCTGGTACAACATTGATGTGCAAGGGATCATGTAGACCATCCATAACTCCCTGAAAGTGGCAGCACAAGTAGATAGAGTAGTAAAGAAAGTATATGGTATGCTTTCCTTCATTAATTGGGGCATTGAGTCTAAGAGTCTGGAAGTCAAGCTTTTTAGGACTTTGGTTAGGCTGCGTAGTTTTGTCGCCCCAATACAGGAAGGATGGGAAGGCTTTGGAAAGGGTTTACCACAATGATGGCTGGTTTAAGTGGTATTAGCTACAAGAGGAGGTTCGACATCCTTCAATTGTTTACTCAGGAATGCCAGAAGTTAAGGGAAGACCTGATAGAAATATAGAAAATTATGAGAGGCATAGATAGGCTAGACAGTCAGAACCTTTTTCTCAGGATGGAGATGTCAAAGACTAGAGGGCATAGCTTTAAGGTGAGCGGGGCAACATTTAAAGCAGATGTGTGGCACACAGACAGTAGTGAATGCCTGGAATGTACTGCCAGTGGAGGAGGCTGAAACAATGGTGGTATTTAAGAGACTTTTAGATAGGCACATCAATGTACAGGGAATGGAAGGAAAGGGATTATGTGCAGGCAGATAATAGTTGGTTCTTAGCATCAAGTTCGACATAGACATTGTGAGCTGAAGGGCCTATCCTGTGCTGTACTGTTCTATGTTCCCTGGATTCATTGGACAAATACTGCAGGGGCTATGGCATTATGCGTCACAAACCGTCTGAGGAAGGGTCTCGAACCGAAACGTCACCCATTCCTTCTCTCCAGAGATGCTGCCCGTCCTGTTGAGTTACCCCAGCTTTTTGTGTCTATCTTCGGTTTAAACCAGCATCTGCATTTCCTTCCTGCACATAAAAATACTTTGCTCCTTAACCACTTCCTTGATGTAAGTTGTGCAAAGAAAATGCAGAGCAACATCCTTCTCTGGTCTGGCTTTCCACGTCTGTGTGTATAACAGAAATCTTTAGCTCAACATTAGCAGGTGTGGTTTCAACCATAACCCTGAACTTTCCACTCTAAACCCCTTCATGTTTTTGACCTTTTAGTTACCTGTCATTTTATTTGGTTTGTGATGCATTTAGCTTTGTTTCTCTGAAGGTACATTTGTATAGATGTCAATGATGTATGAAAATAGTAAGGCATTTAATACTGTCCGTACTGGGAGTAAAATAGACCAACAATTCAATAGATAAGAATCCAGCATGTAGAAAGTTAATTTTAACAGAAAATATGAAAAATGTTGGTTGCAGTTGCATTTATGACAACAGAATGTAATGAATGTAGAAACAAGGAACTGCTGAGGCTTATTCACAAAGGAAAGGCAGTGCTGGTGTAACTCAGCAAGAGAGGTAGCATTTCTGAAGAACTTGGATTGGTGACATTTCAGTCGGGATCTGAATCCTCGCTATTCCGCGTTCTCCAGCGATACTGTCTGACATGCTGAGTTACTCCAGCACTTTGTGTCGTTTTTATATTTAGAATGGAATTAATGTTTGCGATGGGAAAAGTTAAAAATAAACAAAACAGCTTGCATTATCAAAGATTCCAAACTGGAAGAACTGGTGCATTTAACATTCAGTGACAGATAATATGACTGAAATTGTGAAAAAATATTGCATTAAAAATAGTGTAATTCTGCCATTTCTTACACTGGGTGTGACTGTATAAATGACTGCATTTTAATTTTCTTCCCTGCCTTTTGACCGTTCAGGTGCTGTTGGTGCATGTGAGTACTCAGGGTGCACTCCTCACTTCTGTTTTAAAAATGGGCTGCGACACAAGGCGATGGTTGAAATCAGACGTTTACGAGGGCAGCTGACAAATGTTGGTAAGAATCGAAGAATAATTTCATCTGTTAAAAGAATGTGCAAAATTAAATTGGAGGTAATCTTGTGACTTGTTTTGGATATTGGTTAAGGTGGCCATTGGGAATTAATGTAATATTCTGATTGCCCAAGGAATTGCTTGTGAATCTATGATTTTAATTTTTATTAATCAGGAGGAAATCTGTGTTCAAGTTTGCAGTTGATTCTAAGTAGGTTTTAAGACCATTAACCGCAGTTAACACAAGCGCTCAAACACAATTGCAAAGTAACAGATAAGCTTTATGAAGAGTCAAGAGGATTTAATTGTCATATGCACTGAAACAAAACAATAACATTCTTTCTTGCAGCTGCATAACAAGTCTGTGAACAAAGTACTCATAGCTAACTTAATAAACAAAAAGTTAAATAAGTTATGAAAAAACATTAGTGCAAGACAAATCTCCAAAGTCCTTAGTTAACCATCTGTAGTTAAAGCCCTGTCCCACAGTACAAGTTTATTCCAAGAGCTCTCCCGTGTTTAAAAAAAAATCAAACTCGCAAGCACGGAGAATGAACATAGCGGGTACGTCGGAGCTCGGGGACATCTCTTAGTGGCTCGTTCTGCTAACGGTAGGTACTCGGGAAGGCTCGCTAACGGCATGTATGCACGGGAAGAAGCGTGAAGGTTATTCAACATGTTGAAAATTGTCCACGAGAGCCCCGAGTACCGACGAGTGGCCATTACCGTAAATCTCCGAGTTCGAATCAGGGCAAACTCGGGAGAGCTCTTGGCATGAACTCGTACCTTGGGACAGGGCTTTTAACCCCAACAGATTTGAGGGGGGGGGAGAGTGTAAAAGTACACTAAGCACAGTGCTCCAAGAAATCTGGGTGCTATTTTGTTGCAATCCTCCTTCCTCCCCTTACTGGCTTCCCCATTTTGTGATCGGCTCACGGACCTGCGAATATATTGCCGTTTTCATAAGCTAGTTTCGCAACCGTTCAGCTTCCTTTCAATTATCATAATTGCAGTGATATCATTACAATTGTTTGTGGGAATTTCTAAATAATTTTAACTCGAGTATTTTCTGAACGTCTGTTATTTTTTTTCCTTCCACAGTAAATGCTATCTTCCCAGAAATTGGATTGTTTGTTGACCCCAAGATGAAACCTCCAACAGAAACTCAGGTCCTGTACTTAAGGCAGATTGTAATGGCTGGTCTTGGAGATCACATTGCAAGGAAAGTCCAGTCCGAGGATGTGTTAGATGAAAAATTGAGACATGCCTACAAGGTAAAGTGAATTGGACCTTGGTACATAGACTTCAGGTTTTGAGTTGCAACACTTTCTTTAGTTAGTTTATTGTCATGTTTACCGAGGTACAGTGAAGAGCTTTTGCTGCATGCTATCCAGTCAGCAGAAAGACAATGCATGATTACAATCCAGCCATTTACAGTGTATAGATACACGATAAGGGAATAATGTGTAGTACAAGGGAAAGCCAGCAAAGGCTGATCAAGGATAGTCCGAGGGTCACCAATGAGGTAGATAGTAGTTCAGCACGGCTCTCTGGTTGTGGTGAGATGATTCAGTTGCCTGCTAACAACTGGGAAGAAACTGTCCCTTCTGGGTGGTGCATTGAAATGCAAATGAATGATTGGTGTGAGGTTGCCCTCTTTTTCCCTCTCGGAAATAAAAAAAGTGCCATTATACCTTTTGATGCAGGGTCATTTGCTAGGATTTTGCTAAAATTTGATCTTTTAATTTGATTGGAAATTTACCTGAAATATTTTCTTTTCAAGTCATATTTCATATCAAACTAACTTTTTCAATATTTCCCTCTGTACCAAAGATGATATAGTGTGTTTTTTTTAATAAGTTTATGAATCGTGAGAGTAGAATTAGGCCATTCGGCCCATCAATAGACAATAGGTGCAGGAGTAGGCCATTCGGCCCTTCGAGTCAGCACCGCCATTCAATGTGATCATGACTGATCATCCCCAATCAGTACCCCGTTCCTACCTTCTCCCCTAGCAGCCAGGGTGGAGGGGAGGGAGCCTTCTCCCCATAACCTCTGACACCTGTACTAATCAAGAACCTATCTATCTCTACTTAAATATATTCACTGATTCTGCATCCACAGATTCACCACCCTCTGACTAAATAAATTTCTCCTCATCTCCTTCCTAAAAGAACGTTCTATAATTTTGAGGCTATGACCTCTAGTCCTAGACTCTCCCACTAGTGGAAACATCCTCTCCACATCCACTCTATCTAAGTCTTTCACTATTCTGTACGTTTCGATGAGGTCCCCCCTCATTCTTCTAAACTCCAATATAGGCCCAGTGCCGCCAAATGCTCATCATACGTTAACCTACTCATTCCTGGGAGCATTATCATAAACCTCCTCTGGATCCTCTCCAGAGCCAGCACATCTTTCCACAGATATGGTGCCCAAAATTGCTCCCAAGATTCCAAATGCGGCCTGACCAGCACCTTATAGAGCCTCAGTATGAAATAAACTGAATGGGAAAGTGAGCTGTGAGGGATAAAAAGAATATAAACCAGATGCTCCCTTGATACGTTTCTTTGTAACAATAACTAGTGTTTGGTGTCATCACCCTTGGGGAATGTCACTTCAATGGTGCTTTATTGCCACAAGTGCAAATGCATGGTGAAATTATTTTCTTACAAATAGTCCAGCAGAGTATTGCGATACGTAAGCACAGCCCGATATAAAAGTGTACAGCAATAGTCCACGAAGCCTGCATGCAAGAGGCGCCATGTTTTGGCGTCATTGTCAGAGTCCAGTCCGCGCTCTAGTTCCTATGTAGTTCTGTAGTGCAGACAAGCCACAGGCTGCTGCGGGCCTCCAGCCGTCGCCGTCCCTGGACGTGCGGGTCAACCTGCAAACCGACGTCTCTATCCTCGCCCGTCCGCCTTTGTGCCCTGCAGGTACCTCCCATCTCTGACCTCGAGGGCACGGTTAGGAATTCCGCAAGATCTAAATTAGCGTATCTATCCCCTATCTTCACTGTCAAATATTTAGATATACTAAACACAAATATTTAGGCCACAGATCCTAATGACTCGATAGTTTTTAGTGCCATTAATTTCTCTGGCACCTTATTGTGAATATTAATTGCTTAAAGTTTCTTATTTATAATGGATCTTTAGACTTTACAGATACAGTGCAGAAACACTTCCGCTACCGAATCTGTGCCGACTAGCGATCCCCCCCTCTTACACGAACACTATCCTACTTACTAGGGAAATTTACAATTTTACCAAAGCCAATTAATCCATATGTCTTTGGGGTGTGGGAAACCCATATGTCTTTGGGGTGTGGGAGGAAACCAGAGCACCCAGAGGAAACCCACACGGTCACAGGGAGAACGTACAATCTCCTTACAGACAGCAGCCGTAGTCAGGATTGAACCTGGGTCTCTGGCGCTGGAAGGCAGCAGCACTGCCACTGCGCCCCATTCCTCTAATTTTAGAATAATTTTTATATCTCACACATCTGCATGTAGAAAATAATGTTCAGAACTGGTCTAACTCTTAACTAACTTTTTCTCTTCAGACCCCTCTCCTTGATGAGCCGGTGTTTATCCATCCAAATTCAGTGCTGTTCAAACATCTTCCCGAGTTTGTGGTTTATCAAGAGATAGTGGAGACTTCCAAGATGTACATGCAAGGTAGGAGAGACTCACATCTTTACAAACAATTACAAACTTGGCAGTGCTTTTATAACAATTAAAATCACAAAGATCTTTCTCGTTCATAAATACAAGACAGCGCCATTAAAGTAGAGATATTAAACCCTGCGGCCACATATTCCTACATTTTCAGCTGCTCTCATTTTATAGACGGGAAATTGAATTTGAGGCAGCTGCATTCAGAGAGAATTGCTGCGGATTTTATCCTCCAAACATTAAGAATGATGCATTAGGAATTATGAAACTTGTAATTTTATGTAAATTTGAAAATGTTAATACTTAGTTAACCTGGTTAAGGCCAAAAGCAAAGTTTTTATAATCACAGCTATTATGTGTTATATCCCAGTTCTGTATCTTTAAATTGGAGGGAGGTTGTCTTTGGTAGCAATGGAGAGGACTTGGTGAAAGTGGAGAGAACGGTGAAAGTGAATTGCAGGATTAGCGTAGAATGGCAAAAATGTCAGCATGGATGTGGTGGGCCGAAGGGACCGTGAGGTGCTGTACAAAACTCAACAAAGCTGAATCAACCATACAGCCATAAACGTTCTCAGTCTTGGGCATAAAAGTACATTTATCTGTGGTGAATACATTCCTAACAGATAAATGTTCCATTTGCAGCTACATAAATATTTAAACTAGTTGAAAGTCAATGCCCTGAAAATAACTTATTTCACAGTTGCTTTTTATTACAGTACTTTATCAGTAATTAGTTGCAACACATATTTGTGAAGTGAAACAATCTCACCCACACATCCAGGGGAATGTAAACTTTAGTGATAACTTGGGCTTTCATTTGTTGGCTGAGCCTTTGGTGCCACCTGGGGCAGCTTGCTTGAATTTCGCATCTGCAAGTAACTTCAGTCACACGTTTCTTATTCATCTGCGCCAGAAGCATGTTATTAGTGAAAATACTTCCTCTTACATTTGTGCACATTGCAAATTCTCGTAAAGAATCTGCATGTTTACTGCTTTGTCCTGGTAACCAGAGCACCTACGGTCCGAGTCTGAAGAAGGGTCTCGACCCGAAACGTCACCTGTTCCTTCTCTCCAGAGATGCTGCCTGTCCCGTTGAGTTACTCCAGCTTTTTGTGTCAATCTTCGGTTTAAACCAGCATCTTTTTTTTTTTTTAAATTTCAAATTAGACTTTATTCGAGTAATAAATATATACAATATATCAACCGTGCGAAAAAAATCCATCCAACATTGTCGGAGGCTATACAAATGTCTCCATACAGTCTATATACATTTTTCAAAATTCACGAATCGATCCCCTACCCGTGCCACTCATGTGGCCCCCCGGCATGGGATACCTTCCCTTATTTTGTGGGGCGTCTCCACCATACAGTGCCCCTCATGTCCAGCAGCGGAAGGACCTTAGACTGTGGCCCTCCCCCACCGAGCCTTGGCGTTGGCTGCACCGAGCTTCAGTGCATCCCTCAGTACGTACTCCTGCAGTCTGCAGTGGGCCAGTCGGCAACATTCCCCGACGGACATCTCGCTCTGCTGGGTGGTGAACAACGCTCGGGCAGACCAGAGAGCGTCTTTCACCAAGTTGATAACCCTCCAGCAGCACTTGATGTCAGTCTCTGAATGTGTCCCTGGGAACAGTCCATAAATCACAGAGTCCTCTGTGACGGAGCTGTTTGGAATAAAGCGTACCAGGGACCCTTGCATTTTTCTCCAGACTCTTTGGGCAAATCCACACTCTGCAAAGAGGTGGGCAACCGTCTCCACTCCATAGCAGCCGTCCCGAGGGCAGCGTGCGCTGGTAGTGAGGTTCCGACGGTGCAGGAAGGATCTGACTGGGAGGGCTCCCCTCACCGCCAGCCAAGCCAGGTCTTGGTGCTTGTTGGTGAGTTCTGGCGATGAGGCATTTTGCCAGACAAGCTGGGCAGTCTGCTCAGGAAACCACGCCACCGGGTCCATCGAGTCTTTTCCCTGCAGTGCCTGCAGGACATTCTGTGCTGACCACTGCCCAATGGACATGTGTTCAAAGGTGTTGGTCCGGAAGAACCTTTCCACAGACGACAGATGGGGCGGCAGTGACCAGCTGACTGGCACATTGCGTGGCATCTGCGCCAGGCCCATCCTTCGCAACACCGGGGACAGGTAGAACCTCAGCAAGTAGTGACACTTGGTGCCCACGTGCCTTGGCTCTACACTCCTCCTGATGCAGCCACACACGAAGGTGGCCATCAGGATGAGGGCGACGTTGGGCACGCTTTTACCCCCGTTGTCTGCTGACTTGTACATTGTGGCCCGTTGCACCCGGTCCATCCTCGACCCCCAGATGAACTGGAAGACGGCCCGGGTGATCCCTGTGGCGTAGGAAGGGGGGACAGGCCACACCTGTGCCAAGTACAGCAGGCCCGAGAGCACCTCACACCTGATGACCAAATTCTTTCCCGTTATGGAGAGGGAGCGTTGCCTCCACAGCTCCAGCTTCTTCCCCACCCTGGCTATCCGCTCCAGCCAATTCTTGTTACACGCCTCAGCCCCCCCGAACCAGATCCCCAGCACCTTCAAGAAGTCAGGCTTGATGGTGAAGGGGTCGGAAGATCTGTCGGGCCAGTTGCCAAAGAGCATGGCCTCGCTCTTCCTGCGGTTCACCCTGGCTCCCGTGGCCGACTCAAACTGGTCGCAGATACTAATCAATCTGCGGACCGACCCTGGATCCGAGCAGAAGACAGCGACATCGTCCATGTACAGGGAGGTCTTTACTTGAATGCCCCCACTGCCGGGCAGTGTCACTCCTCTAATGCTCGCATCCTTCCTGATGGATTCGGCAAAAGGTTCAATACAGCAGACAAACAAGACAGGAGAGAGAGGGCAACCCTGCCTGACTCCAGACCTTACAGGGAAACTGTCTGATTCCCACCCATTGATTTGGACTGCACTACGGATGTCGGTGTAGAGCAGATTGATCCAATTCCTGATTCCCTCCCCAAAACCCATTTTGGAGAGCACGTCCCTCATGTACGTGTGCGAAATCCTGTCAAAGGCCTTCTCCTGGTCCAAGCTGACTAGGCAGGCATCCACCCGTCTGTCCTGCACGTAGGCGATGGTATCTCTCAGCAGCGCTAGGCTGTCTGAGATTTTCCTGCCAGGTACAGCACAAGTTTGGTCCGGGTGGATCACCTGTCCCAGAGCAGACTTGACCCGGTTGGCGATGGCCTTAGACAGGATCTTGTAGTCTACATTCAAGAACGTTATGGGTCTGCAGTTCTTTTCCACACACCTAAACTCCAATCACACACTGACAATTGCCAGTTTCTCAATGTTTAAAAGGTTTTCTTTCTCCTCTTCCTACCAAAGTGGGTACAGGGACTGACTTTTTGACAGACTGCACTAAATTGAAATGTTTCCGAATTTGAATGCCTCGTATATAGCAGCAATTACAAATGTTGTTGACCAAGTCTTTTGTTAATGTTATCAAGTGTCTCATATGCAAATGTAACAATTGTGATATCTCACCCACTTGCCAGGGCTGACTACGATTGAACCAGAGTGGATCCCTCTCCTCCTCCCGCAGTACAGTCACTATGGCAAACCTCTGGATACACCCCCTCCACGTTACTGCCCTGAGACCGGTCAGATTAAATGTCACAGAGGAAGCACCTTTTGTAAGTTGATGGGTTAATTATTCTGCAGTGTGTTGACTGGGCTCAGTGGAGGAATTCCTCCTTTGGGTAGCGCTCGGATTATATAGCAGAGGGGCACGTAGATTAAATCACCGAAACCTAGACTTGGATAAATACAAGGAATGTTTTTTTTTTACTCAAAGAGTGCAGAAATGTAAGTGTTCTATATTCATCAATTGCTATATTTCTATTTACAGTCCGAGTTGGTTGGCAACTTCCTGCAGTCGAAGTCGACTTCCCAGAGGGACTGGACCGATACAAGTACTTTGCCAAGTTTCTGTTGGAAGGAACGGTGAGTAATTTCTATATCAAAGCCCCACTTAAGGAGACAAATATTACATCTGGGAGTTCCACAATTGCAACTGTTGCAGTGAAATGATCGATGGGTTGAACTTTGCCGTCATAAACAGCAAAGCACCTTGACTTAATCACCCAATGAAACACTTTTACTGTGCGAATAGTGTATTTCTATCCTGTCTTTTGTAAAGATTTTCTCTCCTGTCGTTCCTCTCTTGTGATGTTGATTATTTGCTGAGATACATTTTCATGGTTAAGGTGTTCAAGTGGCCATTTTTTCGATAGTGAGCAGTCATGAGGCAGGCGTACGTTTGCAGGGAACATCATCACAATCACCAGTATCCTCGTTAAATCCCCACACTTCTAGTTCATAAGACATAAGAGCAGAATTGGGCTATTCAGCCCATCAGATCTGCTCTGCCATTCGATAATAGCTCATCTACTTTTCCCTCTCAACCCCATTCTCCCGCCTTCTCCCCGTAACCTTTAACACCATTGCTAATCAAGAACCTTTCAATCTGCGCTTTAAAAATACCCAATGACTTGGCCTCCACTGCCTTCTGCAGCAATGAATTCCATAGATTCTCCACCCTCTTCCTTTGCTGAATGGCAGGCGCTAGTTTTACTATTTCAGCTGAGGTCAACACCAGTGAGGAAAGGCGGGGTACGTCTCGCAGTGCACGATTTGTGCAGCTTTACTTCATATGGTCAGCGCTATATGACTGAATAGCAGTCATGTATTGTTAAGCCATTTGCATTGAGAGAGGTTTTAACCAGTGAATAGAAGGACCTACCTTTAGAACGGAGATGAGGAGGAATTTCTTTAGTCAGAGGGTGGTGCATCTGTGAAATTCATTGCTGCAGATGGCTGTGGAGGCGACCAATGGGTATTTTTAATGTGGACATTGATATGGTTAGTGATTAGTATGGGTGTCAAAGGATATGGGAAGCATAAGAACGAGGTTGAGAGGAAAAAATGGTCCATCCATGATTGAATGTCAGAGTAGACTCGAGGGGCTAAATGGCCTAATTCTGCCCCTATTCCTTATGAACACGAATATTATTGGTTGTTCTTTATGTAAAATAAAGCAAATAGCAGATTTCCACAGGCCCATTCTTAGTCACATGTGTGACCAAAATTATTTAAAAATGTGGAATACATCTATTTTAATTCTGAAAGCATTACAGGTATATTGTTTTGTACTCTGTATGATTATATATGATTTTTTATTTCGAAGTTTATCAAGTGAAATATTTATGTTATGCTAACAATGTTTGTTTAGGGTCAGTGATCAAATATGACTGGTCACGTGTGTGATCTCACACCGAGCCTTTTTTCTCATAACAGTTTTATCTTACAAACTTGTGAAAAGCTTTAAAAGCTAGAATGTTCATATCTTTAGCAGACGTGCATTATAGTTCTCCAGGTAGGAAAATAGCAATGAATAAGATGAATCTCTTACAATAATTTTTTAATGTGTTGCTTTATGTGATGCCATTTGGTAACGTGTGTGACGTTTGGTGGTTCACTTTCCAAAGAACGGCCCCACAGAGTTATCTCATAGGCTTGTAATTACTACTGAACTTTCAAAAAGCAGAGTGAAGCACAATGTGTTTGTACTGCAGAACAATCAAATGTCCTGCAGAACCATCAACAATCTTCATTTCATTCTGCAATGTGTGTGGTGATATTGTAGTGATCTCTTCTTCTTGCGTATGGCGTGCACCAGCCTAAAGTTGTAGGACAACTTGTTCTATTTGATCTTATTTGATTGTGCACCCCGGGTTGATTGCATTCGTCGAAAACGGGTGGACCACGTGAAGGTTGCAATCTCCCATCCCATTGTAGTGATGGGGAAACAGAACTCAAAATGAACTGACAAAGTGGTCAAAGATTCCGAGTATTCTGGGTGGCATGGGAGCTGTACAGAATCTCCAAGCTCCCCTTTGTAGAGCGGATATTTCTCCACAGGAAGGATGGAAGCATTCGTGGTCGATCCATTCATGGGTCACACCTCTCCCACTGGCTGCACTCCATGAGGTTGACTGATTCTCAATACAAGATTACTATCCTGCAGATCTGACGTACACTGGTACCCGCGACCTGAAAGATTTAAGTGACCGGGTCAAAAAGAGAGAACGTTATGGTTTACTTTCACTTTATTTTAGAGATACAGTGTGGAAACAGGCCCTTCGGCCCACCGAGGCCGCGCCAACCAGCGATCACCCTGTACACTTGCACTATTCTACACACTAGGGTCCATTTAAAATTTACAGAGGTCAATTAACCGACAAACCTGCACGTCTTTGGAGTGTGGGAGGAAACCTGGAGAAAACCTGGAGAACGTGCAAACTCTGTACAGACAGCACCCATAGTCAGGATCACACCTGGGTCTCTGGCGCTGTAAGACAGCAACTCCACCTCTGCATCACTCTGCTGCCCTGCCCCTTTTGAGCTACTTGGTTAGGGATGTGAAAAGTTGCTATTCTCTTGTACTGCATGTCATAATGCACAAAGATGCAAGACAATTCACTGAATAATAATGCATTATCTGCTTTGAATATAATTGATTTTTTTTCACCCTACTTTAAAGGTCTTTAAAAAGTTTGCTTCGTACACCAATTGTCTACTTTCCAGTCCATCGACTATGTTGAAGTCCTGGGCCAAGTGAGTTTGTACATTTTTAACAACAGCTAAGTATGAAATGACATTATTGGAGGAGTAGATGATAAACTCACAGCATTTCAGTTATTAGATTCTAGTGTTTAAAATGAGGTGAATTTTTAGAGTATTTGTTAAGAGCCCACGTGCCAATTTAATTTTAGAGACACAGCATACAAACAGGCCCTTCAGTCCACGCCGACCATTAATCACATATTAATTCTAGTGCTACGTGATTGGACTTTCTCATCCACTTCCTACACACCCAGTGCAACTTACAGAGGCCAGTTACAAACCCACACATCTTTGGGATGTGGGATGCACCGACACGCTAACAGGGAGGATATCCGAACTCCACACAGACAGCAGCCGAGATCGCGATCGAACCCCCGGGTCTCTCGTGCTGTGAGGCAGCAACTCTGCCAGCTGCGCCACAGTGTTGCCCTTAAATGGAGATGTATCAAGCTGTTATGTTCCATGTGAAACAGTGCTGGTCTTCTCATGATGGAGATTCGATTGCAAATAACTTGCTTCTATTCTGAGATCAAAGGCAGTAAATAAGGCCCATGTGGGAACTGCAGATTCCTTTCAAGATGTGCCTTGGTACAGTGAAATTGTTTTTTTGGATACAATTTAATAAAGTATTACTATATTTAGGCACAATCCCCGATTAAGTACAAAATGTATAGAAATAGTCCATTCACAATATGGAAGTCGCCAGGTTTAGGTTCCATTTTCAAAGTCCAGTCCGGTCCATGCGCAAGATCTTCTGGAGAGGTGCCTGAATAGCTGCAAAGTACAGTAGACCCTTGCTATAACAGACCACACAGGGAGAGGCGGTGAGATGACTAAACTATGTCCAAATGGTTCAAAAACACTCTTCAAATGTGTCATTCTCCAAAGCACCCAAAAAACGTACAGTAGTAAGGAGAGTAGAGGAAAGGGGCAACATTAAAGTACGGTACCTGTATCTCTAAACCTAAACTAAGCCACGGATCGCTCTGTCCACCCAGTGGTCCATCTGTGAAACAACAAACTCTGGTGCAACAGATTTGGTTTACTCTAGCCAAAATCCGTTCTAAAGAGATCCATTATTGCGAGGATTTACCGTATAGGAGTTATGCCATTTGAAATCTAATTGAGATGATCATTTAGATACTCAAGGGGTGTTGGGTGGAGCGGTGACTTTTATTATTTGGTGTCACTTTTTGATTTGTGCGCACAGCCACTAACTAAACTCCTGCTGTTTGAAAGGCTCCAGCCCAGGACCGATGCACTGCTGAGAGTTCTGGTGTCTGAGAAGGTGGACAACCGTGAGGCACTGCTCACTGCCTGGAAGAAAGATGGCCAATGTAAGCACGCTGCTGTGTTCTCATCCCCTATTGCATTGTTCCCAAATGACGTTGCACAACTCCAGATATTCCTCTGTTGAATATAGAAATGCTTCTGTAAAATTATAAGAACAACAAATAGGACCAGTTAGACACAAAGTGCTGGAGTAACTCCGCAGATCAGATAGCATCTCTACAGAAAAAGGCATGGGTGACGATTCAGGACAGGCTCCTTCTTCAGACTGAAAGTCATCTAATGACTTTCCCAACCGGATATGCCACCCACTCTTTTTTTCTACAGAGATGCTGCCTGACCTGCTGAGTTACTCCAGCACAATGTGTCTATCTTAAGTGTAAACTAGCATCTGCAGTTCCTTCCTACACAGTATTTTAACGAGAGATGTATTACATTAGTTTTGCAGTGCATAAATATAACATTGTAATTGAAAATAAATGTTTACATTTGTTGATGTTCTGTGATAATTAATCTTGCGTTATTGTTTTTCTTTCTTTTAAACAGACCTATTATCAGCTTATTGTCAATGGCTTCCTGAGGCAGTGCACGCAAATGTTTCTCTTCACTGGCCTCCAACGTAACCCCAACCTGCAGTGTTAGCTTCCAGCTGATGGACACTGCTTTCATCTACTCTTGACCCTTGGTGGAATTATATTTGTATGTAGTTCCATTCAAGATTTAATGATTTTAAAGAAAGAATGAACTCTTCTTCATCCTTTCATGAAGAAAGGATTAAATTATGCTCAAATGAGTGAAGATATGAAATAATGCTTGAACAGGTCAAAGACTGGAAAGTGTTAACATGGACATTTATCTGAGAAGAAAACCAACTTGGATATTTTGGTTTAACACAAGACTCCAGATGCTGATTCATACCAGAGATAGAGACAAAATGCTGGAGTAACTCTGACTGAAAAGGTTGCAACCCAAAACGTCAGCTTTCCAGGGACGCTGCTGATCCGCATTTTGTGTCTATTTTAGATATTTTGGTTGTTTCAGATTGAAGCAATCCATTTTGCAGCTGAATCCTTGTATCGAGGTGACTTGTGATACCTATTTCAAAGGAGCTTTATTTGACTTCTTGTATCCCTATTTTGCTACACTAACATAAAACATAAATGCTGCTTGTAGCATTTTTTAAATCTGCAATCTTACTGAAGCAGTAAGAGTACTTTATGTGCGGTGCAGTTGACTTGTGAGTTGAGATGTTGGTCTTTATAAGATCAGGATGGGGGATGAAATGATCATGTGTTCCAGTACGAGGTCTACAAAACACCATTAAAATATATATAAATATGTTGAAACGGATGAGCATTCTTCTTGGGTAGTTGCAATTTTATAAATAAAATTATACTGTACATAATTACCTTTGAGTATTTTTGTTTCTCAACATAACAAACTTGTCATCCTATGTAAGGAATTAGTTCTGATGTCATATAATGTAATCATACTGTGAACGTAGAAGTATTGCCAGCAAGTGTAATAAGTTTCTCTGCTTTGTGTCACATTTAAATATCAAAAATGGTGAAGATTGCTTAACTTACTATGAACTTCCTAAGTCTCATAGAACACATACATAATTATGGAGCAAACTTTCTCCTCGCATTTATTTATTTTTTTTGTTTGGAGTTTCCATGAAATTTGTCATTGCTGGTGAGGTGAACGGGTTTCACAATTTCCATTTCTCGGCTGGATTTTACACTGGAATTTAGCAGGTTTCTCAGTCACCTCTCCAATGACTTTAAGCATTGTCTAAAGTTTTATTCTGAACTCAAAAAAATCAGGTTTCCTCAGCAGACATTGTGTGGGGACTGAGTTTTTGCTCGTGCAACTTTCTCTTGAAAAGTCTTGATGCATGGAAATTATCATGACACAAATGCTCACCCCGTCTGTTTAACTGGTAAAATATCCAGTATTACCTATTCTGGACACCATGAACCAGCAGGGGTCCCAAGTGACGTGCTGTTTTGTACACGTTATAGAAATGCCATGTATAGGAACACAAATACTGAAAATTTAATCCAATGGTACTCTGAATTTTTAAAGGACGTGGGTGAGTGGATGTAAGTTCTGGAATCCTTTCTCAAGATGCTGCATTTATTTGGTTCTCTTACCCCAAAATAAATAAATCAACTTACACTCCTAACTCCAATTCGACCTTTACAAAACACTGGTTCCACATTTGTGTTCAGTTCAATGCACCTTACTTTTAGGAAAGTTAGACACAAAGTGCTGGAATAACTCAGTGAGTCAGGCAACATCTCTGGATGATAAAGGATAGGTGAAGTTTTAGGTTGGGACACTACTTCAGACTGAAACTAAAGGTGGGGGGGAGAACAGGGCCAGCAAAAGGTCGTACTCTGGCAGACCGTTGTTGGCTTGGGGAAAGGGTGATCTCAAGAGGTGCGCTGTTGCGAACTGTGGGACTGGTTAAATGACTAAAGTGGAGGGGTGGGAAATTGCAACCTTCACGTGGTCCACCCTGTTTCGACGAATGTAATCAACCTGGCGTGCACAAACAAGATCATACAGAACAAGTTGTCTTACAACTTTCGGCTGTGCACGCCACATGCCATAAGAAGAAGACTAAAGTGGAGGAAGGGGGGAGGAGTTTGCGAGTAGAAGATATTTAAAATTTGAGAATTCTACATTCAAACCACTAAATGCTACCCAAGTGAAATATTGCTTCAGTTTAGGATAGTCATATTGATCTAGAAAGGAGAATGGATAAGCAAACCAACATCACCACTGCCAGGTCAACATGCCCTGCATTGATGCCTGCATTGGCTCAGTTGGTCAAGCCATGGCTAAGATGCTCGAACACATTCTCTCCATTGAGCTCTTGTACAAAGTTATTACCAGGCAAACAACGGAAAAGATTCAAGAAACCACTCATGGCCGTTTCAAGACATTCTGATGTAATGCCATGATCCAAAGTGTCAACTACGTCTTTGCCTTCACATATCCTACTTGATCTGCTGAGTTCTTCCAGCAGTTTGTTTTATTTTGCTCCAGATTCCAGCATTTGCAGTCTATTCAATATCCATTTTTGACAAACTCAAGACCTCAAAGTAGAGGGTTACACAAAAAGCTGGAGAAACTCAGCGGGTGCAGCAGCATCTAAGGAGTGAAGGAGATAGGCGACGTTTCGGGTCGAGACCCTTCTTCAGACTGGTCAGGGATCAGGGAAACGAGAGATAAACAGTGATATGGAGAGATAAAGCAAGAACAATGAGTGAAAGATATGCAAAAAAGTATTGGTGATAAGGAAAGCAGGCCATTGTAAGCTGTGGGTTACACAAAAAGCTGGAGAAACTCAGCGGGTGCAGCAGCATCTAAGGAGCGAAGGAGATAGGCGACGTTTCGGGTCGAGACCCTTCTTCATTGTAAGCTGTTTCTGGTGTGAAAATGAGAAGCTAGTGCGACTTGGGGGGGGGGAGATGGAGAAGGAATGTCAGGGCCCGAGGGCTGAGCGAGAGGTGGGGGGGTGGGGGGAAAGGAGCAGTCTGGGTTAACAGAATTGAGAAAATTCAATGTTTAAGCCCAGAGGATGCAGACTCCCCAAGCGGAATATGAGATGTTGTTCCTCAAACTTGCGGTGTTGTTCACTCTGGCCATGGAGGAGGCCCAGGACCGAGAGGTCGGATACGGAGTGGGAGGGGGAGTTGAAGTGCTGAGCCACCGGGAGGTCGGGTTGGTTATTGCGGACCGAGCGGAGGTGTTCGGCGAAACGATCGCCTAGCCTCCGCTTGGTCTCACCGATGTAGATTAGCTGGCATCTGGAGCAACGGATGCAGTAGACGAGGTTGGAGGAGGTGCAGGTGAACCTCTGTCGGACTTGGTGGTGCAGGTGAACCTCTGTCGGACTTGGTGGTGCAGGTGAACCTCTGTCGGACTCTGTCGGAGAGGTTCACCTGCACCTCCTCCAACCTCGTCTACTGCATCCGTTGCTCCAGATGCCAGCTAATCTACATCGGTGAGACCAAGCGGAGGCTAGGCGATCGTTTCGCCGAACACCTCCGCTCGGTCCGCAATAACCAACCCGACCTCCCGGTGGCTCAGCACTTCAACTCCCCCTCCCACTCCGTATCCGACCTCTCGGTCCTGGGCCTCCTCCACGGCCAGAGTGAACAACACCGCAAGTTTGAGGAACAACATCTCATATTCCGCTTGGGGAGTCTGCATCCTCTGGGCTTAAACATTGAATGTTCTCAATTCTGTTAACCCAGACTGCTCCTTTCCCCCCACCCCCCCCACCTCTCCCTCAGCCCTCGGGCCCTGACATTCCTTCTCCATCTCCCCCCCCCCCCCCCCCAAGTCGCACTAGCTTCTCATTTTCACACCAGAAACAGCTTACAATGGCTTGCTTTCCTTATCACCAATACTTTTTTGCATATCTTTCACTCATTGTTCTTGCTTTATCTCTCCATATCACTGTTTATATCTCTCGTTTCCCTGATCCCTGACCAGTCTGAAGAAGGGTCTCGACCCGAAACGTCGCCTATCTCCTTCACTCCTTAGATGCTGCTGCACCCGCTGAGTTTCTCCAGCTTTTTGTGTAACCCTCGATTCTCCAGCATCTGCAGTTCCTTCTTTAACACCTCAAAGTAGAGAACGGATTTGAAATGGTGAGGATCTTGGCTTGAGTTCATGCATGGTGAACACACAAGCCTAATTGTAAACTGCAGACAACACACCACCTCACAAACTACCCTTCTTCCTTGTGCAGTGCCTCAAGATCGAGGATCTTTTGCTCCATTTTTGTGGATTCTGAGGTAGCTAATGATTTGGAATATGCCAACTACAGATTATTATCAGACAGAGCAACTAATAGGCTTTGGGAGACGGGTAAATTTTGTGAGTGTGTCTTTAAATTGCAAAGGGGAGATTCCATGTGTGGTGAGCTGGAGTTTTGTTTCCCTGGAATTTAGAAGAATCCGAGTAGTAAAATATTAAAGGACTGATCTCGTGAATTAAAATTAGTTGCAGTGATGTGGTTATCTAGGAGGTGTTATCCAAGATTGTTTTATTTGTTTGGCCATCACAGTCCAAAGGTTAGAACCATGAATTTTCAAGAATGAAGCTAGAAAACTTGTATAACTAAAAGATGGTTGCGGATTGTTAAAGAAGGAACTGCAGATGCTGGAGAATCGAGGGTTACACAAAAAGCTGGAGAAATCTCAGCAGCATCTAAGGAGCGAAGGAGATAGGCGACGTTTCGGGTCGAGACCCTTCTTCAGACTCAGACGGTTGTGGATGTTGGCTGAATTGTTTACAAATTGCATTTGATAGAATTGTTAACCAAAGAATGGATTTGTGGAGCTGATCTTACAAAACCGAAAGAGAACACGCAATGCAATAATATATTCCCTGTTCCAATCACCGATTCATAATTAACTTTATTAGATTTGTTAACTTGTTAAACTTGGTTTGCTTCCAGTATTGTTCAGCCTCTTCCATGACGAATGAATATTTCATTACCGGAAGAAAACTTATTTTCATTGAATTGTGAATAGAAAATAATTAAATTAAGTTATAGGAACAAAGACTCAATATTTTCTGCATTTTGGCTAATTGTTGTTCCAAATTAAAATCACATCAGAAAATGATGCAACTATTACACTCAGTATCTTTCATGAAAAAATAGTTCTGCAGCACACTCCCCTGATCAGTGCCCATGGAATGTTTAAACTTGTCTTTATTTTTTCAGCATCATGTTTTTGAATAACTTTTTGTTCAATAAAGTTAAAATACTGAAAAAGCGTTTGCGCAAGTAAGTATGTACACAAGGTAGTAAATGTCCAATTATAGGTTGAGATTACCCTGCATGCAAAAAGAGTGGAGATGCCGGGGATTGAACCCGGGGCCTCATACATGCAAAGCATGCGCTCTACCACTGAGCTACATCCCCTACCCATGAAGGAGCAGTAGAAACCGGGCCTTTTATGCGATGCGGCACGCAGTTTACATTTGCTGTTCCCTACGTTGAGTGGCAGAATAATACTCTTTTTATTTTTCTAACTCATTAAAAGATACCAGCGACCAGAAGCACTGATGTATTATTACTAATTTAATCGCCCCACTTTCGTTTAGACGCAGCTTGTCATCCAATTAATTTGTAATTCTCTTCCTTGTGAAATCCAGAAGAAAAGGTTACTTAGTGAGTTCTAAAGAAGTACGTCGCCAAATCTGACAATTCCTCTGTGTATAAGAGTTATAGAAGTAGAAGTGAATGAATTAGTAGATGATTTAAAAAAATGTTTGTCTCCCCGTCGGGGAATTGAACCCCGGTCTCCCGCGTGACAGGCGGGGATACTAACCACTATACTAACGAGGACTATACTTGGCACGCGCACAACCTGCACTGAGACACACTTCAAGGTGATACAACATGTCGCATATAGCAAGTGTATATCATTAATGTAACATAGAATGTAATAGTGGAGAAACAGGGGACAGCACCATACAACAGTGCAGGATCAGGCCCTTCGGCCCACATTGTCTGCACCAAACATGATGCCGAGTTAAACTAATCTCTTCTGAGTCCTACAGCGTGGAAACAGGCCCTTTGGCCCAACTTGCCCACACTTACCAACATGTCCCATCTATCTACACGAGTCCCACCTGTCTGCGTTTGGCCCATATCCCTCTAAACTTATCTTATCCATGTACCTGTCCAATATTTTTTAAACATTGTGACGTTTATGATGTGATCTAGGGTTGCCAATTTTCTCACTCCCAAATAAGGGACAAACGGTCAAAATAAGGGACAAATTCCCAACGACAATTCATTGACCGACGGCCGTGGCTGGGTGAATGATGAGTTGGCCCGGGTGCTGGGCTGCGCGCAAAGCACAGCTGGCGGGCCAGCTGAGGAGTTTTGGTCCGGCACCCCATCCAACTCATGAACTGATGATCGGCCATGAGAGGGAGGGGTGGTGGTGTCGGCGTTAAGCGAAGGGCCGAAGGTCGGACAGCTGGCTGGGCTGCCGACTGACTGACAGGGCCACGGCTGCTGCTGCATTACGTCAGGACGGGTGAGGCGGGGCGGGACGCAGCGCTCCGACCCAACAGTCCCCTCGACCCGAGCAGTAGCTGTCAAATACGGGACAAGGGCGGTCGCATATGGGACAAACCAATTTAGCCCAATATACGTGATGTCCCGAGTAATACGGGAGAGTTGGCAACTGTATCCATAAACCTCCACTGCATGCATATCTTTGTGTCTATCTAAAAGCCTCGTAAACTACCCTAACATATCTGCCTGCACCACCACCACTGGCAGTGCATTACAGGCACTCACCACCCTCACTGCACAAAAACTTGCCCCTGCACATCTCTTTTAAACTTTGCCCCTCACCTTAACATTTTGCCCTCTTGTATTTTACATTCATTTCACTACAATCCCCACATGTCACAAGGTGCACCAATGCATGGAATCGATTTCTGAATCTGTTGGTACATGCTTTCAAGCTGACGTGCTCCCTGATTATGTGGGCTACTTCAACTCTGTAATTTATTGTGGTCTTGAGCACACCAGATGCCAAACTAAGTTGTAATGCATCTTGAGAAGGTTCACCAGACTGATTCCTGGGATGTCAGGACTGTCTTATGAACAAAGACTGCATAGACTCGGTTTATACTCTCTAGAATATAGGAGATTGAGAGGGGATCTTATAGAAACTTACAAAATTCTTAAGGGGTTGGACAGGCTAGATGCAGGAAGATTGTTCCCGATGTTGGGGAGGTCCTGGACAAGGGGTCACAGCTTAAGGATAAAGGGGAAATACTTTAGGACCGAGATGAGGAGGACTTTTTTCACACAGAGAGTGGTGGGTCTCTGGAACTCTCTGCCACAGATGGTAGTTGAGGCCAGTTCATTGGCTATATTTAAGAGGGAGTTAGATGTGTCCCTTGTGGCTAAGGGGATCAGAGGGTATGGAGAGAAGGCAGGTACGGGATACTGAGTTGGATGATCAGCCATGATCATATTGAATGGCGGTGCAGGCTCGAAGGGCCGAATGGCCTACTCCTGCACCTAATTTCTATGTTTGATAGGATGCTTTCTGCAGTGAAGCTATAAAAATTAGTAAGAATGGTTGGAGACATGGTATGCTGAATTTCCTTAGTCTTCTGAGGAAAGAGATATGACATTTAGTCCCCTCAACCAAATTGTTTGTACGGACTGTGAAGAGCTGGGGCCCTAATCACTGAGCCCTTTAAGGCAGAACTTAGATTCCAATTTCTAACTCTCACACGCTCTCTGCAACAAACCTCTCTCCGAAGAGAATTGCACATATTTCTAAAGCCTCTTTTAGCAAATGCACAGGTTCCTGTTGCTCACTTGCGAGGAGGATGATATGGAGATATCAAGCAATGTTTATTATCATAGATATTAAAATATTTGTCAAATGAACGGATCCATTCTTGGACACTATTTCTGCAGTATAACATTCATCATCAGGACCCAACTTACTTATTGATGGTATATTCCGCTGATATAGATAACTATGTGCCAGACCTCAATTCATTGTCATGTAAAGTGTTGCTTCCTTTTTGTTAAAAGCTAATATAGATTTGTTGGAACGGTCTCGTTGGCTCTTGTGATGCTCTGGGTGGACTAGCTTGGCATTGCTGACAAATTATGTGCCATGTTTTGTGGACTGTGTGGGGTGGGAGGACCCATTGCTCCTGCCATGCAGCAGGTGGCGTTGCACGGGGTTAGGGAGATGTTTTGTACATAGTTTTTCCTATCTGTAGACAGTGTGAGTGTGCAGTCAGCTCCTGTGGCTGCAGCCATTTTGAGTTGTCTTGCTGCCAGCATTGAGTAATGTAAAAAGACTTCTGTTGTACCTTGAAGACTCTCAAGTTTTATACAGACATTGCACAAAAATACAAAAGCGGTGTCAGAATACAGAGACTTCGGATTGCGTCCAAAGAGCCAGATAAGAGCCTATTTTTCGATTAATAAAAGCATTTTTTTTTAGTTGTGTAGTGTACTCAAACTAACATGTCTATGCAATTTGATCGTTTTGATACCGAGCGAGAAAGGTGGTCATTTTATTTAATGCGCGCTGAGTTTTATTTTGAAAGTATGGCAATTACGACTGACCTGAGGAAGAAGGCTCTCGTGTTCATCAATGTCTCCAGAAACTTTTGCACTGCTTCAAAATTTACTTACAGAAGAAGTAACTGAATTTTCATATGCTGAATGTTCATTTACTTTGCAGCTGCATTTTGAAGAAAGTCCAAATTTCCACGCAGCTCACCTCGAATTCCTACCGGACGGTGCAACAGGAATGGCAATTGATCACCAAATTTCTTGCCGAACCGCACCAAGGCAAAGGCATGTGATTTTAAAGCTCAATGCTGCAAAAAGTGCTAAGACAATGCGTTGTGGGATAGACTGGTCAAGGGCTGCAGGCACGCATTCATCCAGCAGGTGATTCTCAAGGAATCGGACACCTCATTGAAGAATGTGCTGCAGTGTGCTAAGATGGCCGAGCTGCTAAGCTGCTAACTGCACAAAATGGCCGGCGAAACAGCGTTGAAGCTCCCTCAGGAGCTGCATACAGTTCATCAGACTTGTCCGCAACGCCAGATTCCACGACGCCAGAAACCACTTGATCGACCCAGATCAAATCCAGAGAAGGTGGGACAGTTTCAGAAGAGCCGTCCCCCTGTGGAGGGGGGGGGGGATCAAAACCCTGCTACGGTGCGGCACGACTGCTCATCATCACCGTGAGTGTCCGTATATCGAGTCCGTTTGTTATGCCTGTTACCGAAAAGGTCATCTCCAGGCAGTGTGTCAATCCGTAGGAAACACAGTCGACCAAATCGCGGAGACCATTTCTATTGAAGTGCTCTGTGTGTCTACGATCACCGAAAAGCCGAGGATTTTGTTGCGGTTCTCGAACGACGATCTACAGCTCCAGGTGGATACTGGTGTGGCTGTGTCGCTAGTGGGTCAGGACATCTGGGAGAGGATCGGATCGGATCGCCAAAACTGAAACCGGCCAACATCCGCCTTTTCGGATACGGATGACAGCCCATTCCCACGAAAGGCAAATGCACTGTCACTGTTACCTGTAATGGTCTGACACAGATGTTGCCGCTGATTGTCGTTGGTAAAGAAAGTACATCCCTGTGCTCCATCGACTGGATCCATGCTTTCAAGCTTGACATGAACACCTTGATCTACGATGGATCAACTATGGCATTGCCATCTACCACGGATTGCAACATGGTCAGCAAATGCAAGAACAACCTGCAGAAGGCTCTTGACCAGTTTCCATCCATTTTCGCACCTGGACCCGGGCATTCACAAAGATGAAGGCACGGGTCATACTCAAAGACGATGCCATCCCCAAGTTCTTCAAACCAAGACCAGTTCCATTCAGTCGGGTGAACGCCGTCGACAAGGAACTCTGTCTTGAAGAAATGGGAATTATCACCCATGTGGACCATTCAGAATGGGCCACACCCATAGTTGTCATTCAGAAGCATTGCAGCAAGATGCGCAACTGGGGCGACTACAAAGTGACTGTAAACCCTCAATTGCACATTGATCAACACCCCCATACCCCTGTGGAATTCTCTGCCTCAGAGGGCGATGGAGGCAGGTTCTCTGGATGCTTTCATGAGAGAGCTACATAGGGCTCTTAAAAATAGCGGAGTCAGGGGATATGGGGAGAAGGCAGGAATGGGGTTCTGATTGGGGATGATCAGCCATGATCACATTGAATGGCGGTGCAGGCTCGAAGTGCCAAATGGCCTACTCCTACACCTATTGTCTATACCAAGGATGGACGATCTGTTCGCCAAACTGCAAGGAGGACAGTACTTCTCAAAATTGGACATGTCCGACGCGTATCTCCAAGTGGAACTGGACGACGAGACAAAAAACCTGCTCGTGATCAACACGCACAAGGGACTGTTCAGATACAACCGATTGTTGTTTGGACCGGCACCGGCCATCTTCCAGAAACTGGTCGACAATCTGGTTGCCGGGATTCCGTACGTAACCGCCTACCCGTATGACATAATTGTCACCGGCCGGACAGAGGAAGAACACCTGCAGAACCTAAAACAGGTCCTCACGACACTCAACAACTACGGCATGAAGTTGCGCATGGACAAGTGCGCATTCTTCCGACAACAGGTCACATATCTTGGACACGCGATCTCGGCAAGTGGTCCGAAGCCATCGGAAGAAAGAGTGGACGCCATTGTGAAATTGCCGACGCCCGAAAATGTGAAGCAGCTTGAAAGCTTCATTGGCAAGGTGAACTACTATGGCAAGTTCATACCGGCACTTTCGATTTTGTGCGCACCATTGAACAACCTGCGAAAATGGATGTCGAATGGTGCTGGTCCAGAGTGTGACCATGCATTCCTCAGGTTGAAGGAGATGCTCGCCCAGAAGACGTGTCTGGTCCACTATGACCCATCAAAGCCGATCTCGCTGGCTGCAGATTCATCGCTGCATGGTCTTGGAGCTGTAATCTGACAAACAACGCCGAACGGCAAGGAAGAACCAATCGTGTTTGCATCCAAAACGCTGACGACCGCTGAGAAAAACTAGTCAAGTGGAGAAAGAAGCACTGGCGATCGGGTTTGGTGTCCGGAAGTTCCACCAATGTTTGAGTGGGTGACATTTCCTGCTCATCACCGATCACAAGCTGCTGCTGACTATTTTGCAGTCTGGAGAAAATTTTGCCTGTCATGACGTTGCAGCGTCTACGTTGGTCCCTGATCATGATGGGATATAATTACCACATCATTTACCAAGTCTGCCGAGCATGCCAATGCATTGTCTCGTCTACCGATTGGACCCGACCTGACGTTCAATAAAGAGGAGCAATTATGGAAATTGTGACGGACGTAAACTTGCACAACACGCAGGTCATCGCCGAATTCCCCGTCTCCGCAAGGACGGTCGGCAACTACGCGAGCACAGACCGCATTTTGTCGAAGGTACGACATTTTGTCACTCAGGGGTGGCTGAACAGTCCTAAGCTGGACAAGGAATACCGCTTATTCCAGAATGCGCGAACAGAAATCTCCTCGAAGAATGGCATTTTGTTCCATGATTGTCGAGTGATCATTCCGACGGAACTGCGATCGCAAATTCTGAAAATGTTTCACATTGGAATTGTGCGAATGAAAGCATCGCCCGCATGCATGTGTGGTGGCCGAATATCGAGACCGATATAGCCGACAACTGCAAGGACTGCACACCCTGCGCCGAATCCGCCGGAAAAGACCTCTGCATGGCCCGTCGGCGACCAACCATGGCAGCGAATCCACATAGATTTTGCCGGACCGTTCCTGGAGGACGTGTGGCAGGTCATCATGGATGCCCATTCAAAATGGCCACATGTTATCCAAATGAATAAGTATCCGACCCCCGAAACAACCACTTCTGCGCCTGACGATTTGTTCGCCATTTGGGGATTGCCCTTAACAATCGTAAGCGACAATGGACCCCAATTTGTTTTGCAAATGTTCGGTGACTGGTGGAAACAACACTCAATTGTACATCTGACATCAGGACCGTTCAAATGGTGAGGCAGAGCTGCTCGTCAAGCAGGCCATGAAACGTGCTGTAGGAATTGAAAATAAATCAAAACAATTGGCATTGCGCGACCTTAAGTGGGGGGGCTACCATCGACTCCACAGTCAAAAAGGCACAACAGAGGATGTACTTCCTGCGGCAGCTGAGGAAGCACAATCTGCCACAGGCAATGATGGTCCAATTCTACACGGCCATCGTAGAGTCTGTTCTCACCTTCTCCATCATGGTCTGGTTTGACTCAGCCACCAAGCACGACACCTGGAAGCTGCAGCGAATCGTCCGATCAGCAGAGAAGATTATTGGCTGCAACCTTCCCTCCATTGATGAACTGTACACTGCAAGGGCCAGGAAGCGAGCAGGCAAGATCATCTGACCCCTCTCTCATCTCTGTCCTAAAAGAATTCCCCCTTATCCTTAAACTGTGACCACGTGTTCTGGACTTCCCCAACATCGGGAACAATCTTCCTGCATCTAGCCTGTCCAACCCCTTAAGAATTTTGTAAGTTTCTATAAGATCCCCCCTCAATCTTCTAAATTCTAGTGAGTACAAGCCAAGTCTATCCAGTCTTTCTTCATATGAAAGTCCTGCCATCCCAGGAATCTGTCTGGTGAACCTTCTCTGTACTCCCTCTATGGCAAGAATGTCTTTCCTCAGATTAGGAGACCAATACTCCAGATGTGGTCTCACCAAGACCCTGTACAACTGCAGTAGAACCTCCCTGCTCCTATACTCAAATCCATTTGCTATGAATGCTAACATACCATTCACTTTCTTCACTGCCTGCTGCACCTGCATGCCTACTTTCAATGACTGGTGTACCATGACACCCAGGTCTCGTTGCATCTCCCCTTTTCCTAATCGGCCTCCATTCAGATAATATCCTGTGGCTGCAGCCATTTTGAGTTGTCTTAATGCCAGCATTGAGCAATATAATAAAGACTTCTGTTGTACATTGAAGACTCTCAAGTTTTATACAGACATAGAATAACACAAAATGATGCACAAAAATGTTCCCGATGTACAGGGAGTGTAGAACCAGGGGTTTAAGAATAAGGGGTAGGCCTGAGATGAGGAAAAACATTTTCACCCAGAGTTGTGATTCTGTGGAATTCTCTGCCACAGAAGCCAGTGGAGGCCAATTCACTGGATGTTTAAGAGAGAGTTAGATATAGCTCTTAGGGCTAACGGAATCAAGGGATATGGGGAGAAAGCAGGAACAGGGTACTGATTTTGGATGATCAGCCATAATCATATTGAATGGTGGTGCTGGCTCGAAGGGCCAAATGGGCTACTTTTGCACCTATTTTCTGTTTTTAAGTCATAATTTCATCCAAGTCTCTATTAAAATTCAGACAATACATACAATCTCTATGATGGTGCTTATGATGGCATATAAAGGGATTGTATGGAGTTCTGGTCACCTAACTGCATGGAAATTACAGAGGTTTATAGAGAGGGTGTGGAAGAAGTTTACCAGAATGTTGCTTGGATTAGAGGGTATTACCTATATGGAAAGGTTGGATAAACTTGGATTATTTTCCCTGGAGCGTCAGAGATTGATGAGAGACTGAAGTACATAAGATTATGAGAGGCATAGTCAAGATATTTTTTCCCAAACTGCACACAAAGACATGACTCCAAGTCTCTATCAAAAGTCAAACAATGCATACTATCTCCTTGATGGTACTTAGGATGACATGTAAAGGGACTGTATGCAATTCTTGTTACCCCACTAAGGGAAGAATGTGCAGGTAGAATTGTCAAGAACAAGAGGCCCACCGCTACGGTGAGAAAGGCAAAGTTTAAAGATATGTGGTGCAAGTTGTTTCACACAAACTGGTAAGTGCCTGGAACACACTGCCAGAGTGGTGGTAGAGGCATAATGTAGAAGCACATATAATAGTGGTATTATAGACATGCAAGGAATGGAGGGATATGGGTCACGTGCAGACACAGGTGATTAGTTTAAGCTTGCGTTATGTTCGGCACAGATATCCTGCACACTGTATCTTTCCCTTTGCTCTACCTTTTGTACTTGAGTTTGGTTTGATTACATTTGCTGCTTTATCAATATGATTGGGTAACATGCCAAACAGAGCTTTTCACTGTACTTCAGTACACATGAAGAAACCGAAGCAAGAAGGGCTTGTTCCCGTGCTGCGCTGTTCTACGTTAATCATGATTGCTACATTTTAACATTACCTTTTAGATAACCTGAAAATTTAACTCTTCCATAATTTACATGTAAACTTAAGCTGCAGTGTATGCACTAACTTGGGTCGAAGGTAAGATACAAAGCTGCTGTGCAGCCGTCATTAATAATGACTCAGCAGTATTTTACAACCACATGTTACAAGCTGACCAGAAACCTATGCTAATGACAATGAGAAACATTTTACTGTAAGAGGATACTAAATTGCTTAAACATGCGTACCCTGTACATATTAATAAACAAGCTGAGCACAAGCATTAAATCGAAGGTTAAGTTCTTTCCTACACAAGCATTAAATCCATTGTTTGTCTGTTGTGTTTGGTACTAATAATGAGCAGAACTCCCATTATCCCACATCACCCTGGCAATGCTCTAATTTCACTCCTGCCATCAGGTACAGGAGTCTGAAAACTGTAATGTCCAGGTTCAGGAACAGCTTCCCCCCCCCCCCCCCCCAACAGGCTATTGAATACTACAAACTCCAACTAAATTCTGAACTACGAACTGCGTAGTTTGTTTATCAGAGTATTAGGTTTAAAAATGCTGCTGCAAGTAAGAATGTCATTGTTCCGTTTCAGGACATACAACAATAAAACACTCTATGACTCTTCGGCCCACCGAGTCCGTGCAGACCAGCAATCTGCACACACTAACGCTATCCTACACACTAGGCCAATTAAAATTTTTATAAACCAATTAGCATACAAACCAGTACGTCTTTGGAAACCACAGAAAATTCACGCAGGTCACGGAGAGAACATAAACTCCGTACAGCAATCATAGTCAGGATCGAACTCGGGGCTCTGGTGCTGTACGGCAGAAAGCATACCGCCGCGCCACCGTGCCTCCCATTAATTTAAATCACTTAAAAATATGAGTTGTCTGCAATTTTTAAGTTACAGAAACATAGAAAAATAGGTGTAGGAGGCCGTTCGAGCCATCTAAAATCAGTACCCCGTTCCTGCTTTCCCCCCATATCACTTGATTCCATTAGCCCTAAGAGTTAAATCTAACTCTCTCTTGAAAACATCCAGTGAATTGGCCTCCACTGCCTCCTGTGGCAGAGAATTCCAGATTCACAACTTATAAATTAGCCAAAATTGTTGATTTTCCAGTTTCTATTTAACTATCATTTATTGCTACTTAAAACAGCCCCACAAGCATTTCCTCTAAACTTCTTCGAGAAATGAAATAATGTCAATCAGATCAGTATATTATTTATTAAAAATAAATAAACAAATGTATATCTCCACAGAATGTTGCATAGTAAAAACTTGTGGTGTTAATTTCACTGCAGGTGCATAATGTAGCTGGAGTGAAATATATTGGTTTTAGTTCTGCTTCAATTGTCACTCCACAGGCATAATTTGAAGAAACTGAACGAAACGTGCAAGATAGCTGTTAGCTACAAATCAGTTTAGAAATCAGCTACCGTTTGAATTTATTTAAATTGAAAAACGTATTGATTCAATAAAGCTATATTTATACATTTATGCATATCATACAAGACCATTATACAACTAATTTGGTGCTTACACCCATATTTATAGCTCACACAGCCTTACACCCTCCCCAAATATGTTCCATAAACCATAAAATTAAGGCACAAATAGAATATCACAGATTAGAGCCAATTTAATATTATGATGGCTTGCTGTTCCCTTCTTACAGTGAAGGATTTTTCAAGCATTTGTTTTCCTTAACTTATGGAAATTCCACTACAGAACCGCATCACACTATTGGTTACATCTCGGAAAAGTGTGTTAATTTTCAGTTTCTACTTGTGATCATTTTGATTTTGCTGCTTCACTTTGTAGTCTGCCAGAGCAGCTTTAATCGCATCTTCTGCCAACACTGAAACAAAAGAAAACAAATAATTGTGTACTTTAAATTCAAACATTTACTTGGAGTGAGGAATTAGCAAATGTCCCAAATGAATCTGAAGCAAAAGCAGACTGCATTCTCTGCTATAACTCTTTATTATCACATGTCCTTACCTCCTCAAGTTTACAAGTCAGCTTGAAACAGGAAGGAACTCACTGGACATTGATTTCAGAATGTTACCAAGAATGCCAACAGATGAGTAAAGTTCCTTTGTGAAGAATGAACAAAATAGGTGTTGTTTGTTTCAGAGCTGAGGTTGATGAGGAGAGATTTAATTGTTGTGTCTGAAAATTATGAAGGAATGTAAGGGATTGCAAGGGTTCAATTCCCTTAATTAAGAATTAATGAATGTTTATTGGACAAGTATTCACATACGAGGAATTTGCCTTGGTGCTCCGCCCACAAGTGACAACATGACATACATTGACAGCTAGGAATGACACATAGAACATTATGTGACACATTATGACACACATAATATATATATATAACCATGGGGCGGAGAGTAAAGAAATGATAAAAAGATTAGAATAGTTTCTATTATTTTCTCCTCCAGCATCAACCACCTCCCCCCTTTTTTACTGAGGAAGAGGTCTGGCACTTACACCTTTCACGTTGCTAAAGCCAATAGCCTTCAGCACATTTAAAAAGTTAGAGTTGGATGAGCACCTAAAGTACTGTACCCTGCAGTTTCCACCACGAGATGTGAAGGGGGATTAGCATGAATAGCCCTTTATCAACAACAAAAGCAGACAAAATTCTGTGCCTTAACTGTTTATTATCCGACACAAAGGTCAAAACTGCTTGCCAAAAACTCACCAACACTCATTCCTGGCTTCTCCACTCGTCTGCATAACTCAAGAACTTTTCTTAAACCAGAGAAAAATTGCAAACTTTTATGTTATCCACTTACAACTCTTACTTCTCCCACAGCCTATCTATACAATGATCTTGGTGCAAATAAAATATTCTAACGGGATTCTAAGAGGCCGTAATTAGACAGTGGATATCAAACTAATTTTTAGGAGATGATGCGTGGAATCTGCAACTTCAGCTTTCCAACTTTAGTTTATTGAGTATTCTCTGAGCCAACAGGGCAAATCTAATCTCCTTGACAAAAACGATTGAATTTTCTTCAGTTTCCACTGCTGAGTCTTTAATCTTCCATCCTGAACTTGGCCGATGTTCCCCATCAGCTTTAGTCTCACTTTTGACCCCCACCCACGCCAAAGTTTGTTCATGTATATTAAATGTTGAAGAATTAGAAGCAGAAAGACCATTTAGCCCCTCCTGCCTGCTCCGCCTTTAACAAGATCATACCTGATGTAATGTTTGCTCTATTTTCGGCAAGAATGCCATCTCCCAAGCCCAAAAATGATTAACAGACTTGAATATTTTCAATGACCGAGCAAACATCTTCAGCTTTCAACATGGTGTCAAATTCCTTAAGTTTAATTAATTCTGTAAAGATATTTCTCATCTCAGCCCAAGATGGCTGTTCTCCTAACCAGAGTTTATGGCCTCTAGTTAAAGACTATCCAGCTAGAAACAAACATAATATTTATTTATACATTCTCTCAGACCAAGGACATTTCAGTCAGAATGCCTCAACCTTCTGAAGTTCATATTGTTGTCTGCATTACTTGGTTAATGAGCTAGTCATGTTTTTCATCACTATAAAACAAACACAGACTTACTTGAACAATGTAGTTTGACTGGAGGGAGACACAGTTCCTTTGCAATATCTGTGTTCTTAATCTTTGAGGCTTCATCCACCTGTAATGAAGGCCAATTACAATGTTTTCAAACCAGGTATGATCATGATGAGGCACAAGCAAAATTGCTATTGCAGACAAATGTTAACTTCTGCTCCTGAAACTGTGATACCCTAATGCAGAGAGCAATCGCGGACACTCTGAGGTCAGAGTCTCGATCTGCAAGAACTGGAGCATGCCATTTTCCATAATTCTCCCCACCAGTAGTACAGAAGCACATTGCTTTTCTGTTTGTTAGCATTCAACTTTGGAGTTTACTTCAATTGATCAATGGCAATTCCTGAAAAATGGGTAATTTGCCTTCTATGATACAGGTCTTTCATAACAAGAGGATTTCAGTATAGGAGAAAAGAGGTTCTTCTGCAGTTGGATAGGTGAGACCACATCTGGAGTATTGTGTACAGTTTTTGTCTCCTAATTTGAGGAAGGACATCCTTGTGATTGAGGCAGTGCAGCGTAGGTTCACAAGATTGATCCCTGGGATGGCGGGACTGTCATATGAGGAAAGATTGAAATGACTAGGCTAGTATTCACTAGAGTTTAGAAGGATGAGGGGGGGATCTTATAGAAACATATAAAATTATAAAAGGACTGGACAAGCTAGATGCAGGAAAAATATTCCCAATGTGGGGTGAGTCCAGAACCAGGGGGCACAGTCTTAGAATAATGGGGAGGTCATTTAAGACTGAGGTGAGAAAAAACGTTTTCACCCAGAGAGTTGTGAATTTATGGAATTCCTTGCCACAGAGGGCAGTGGAGGCCAAGTCACTGGATGGATTTAAGAGAGAGTTAGATATAGCTCTAGGGGCTAGTGGAGTCAAGGGATATGGGGAGAACACAGGCACGGGTTATTGATAGGGGACGATCAGCCATGATCACAATAAACTCGAAGGGCCGAATGGCCTCCACCTTCACCTATTTTCTATGTTTCTATGTCTATTTTTGCAATCGTTTGCAATCCTTTCTCCTGCCATGAAACCATGGCTCCAAGATATATAATACTAAAATGTATTAACATTGGTTGCTGGATAAGGGGGGGCGGGGCGGGGCGGAGCAGAGGGCAAAGAGATGATATCTGTAAATATTCTGTTGGAAGAAACCAGCAACTTTTTAAGTACAAGCACCTCACATTTTGCACAGTTTGATTTATGAGTTTTTGAAATAACATTGTTCCTTTAATACCAAACTTGATTTACACACTGATGTTTTTGGAATAATCCTCTCAAATTTACTGCTGATAACATTGTCATGCGTATGTTTAATTTACATGATTTTGAATTACACACTGCTTTTCAAGCACATAAGCCACGTATAAAACGCGATGTGCCTGTATTTAGAAATCCCAGTGACTAACTTTGATGCTTCACTGGTTTTCTAATTTAAGGAAAATGTTCCTTCCAAGATATTTTTGTTAATGTATTTCAGACAAAGTCTAGAGTTACATTTTGAAAATTACGTCTTTACCGTTTTTCCTTTCACCCATTCTGTAGCCAATGAACTGGAAGCAATTGCAGACCCACATCCAAACGTTTTAAATCTTGCATCAATAATCTTTCCATTCTTGTCCACCTCGATCTTAGAAGAGAATTTGAAATTGTTTTCACTAAGTTAACATCTCTGCCACAATATGAGAAGTACGAACTAGAAATAATATTCAAATGCATCATGTGAGAAAGGTTGCTGGGGAATAGAGCAGCCAATGAAATTATTTTGCGTACTGTAGCTTCCCCTCATCGTATTATTTCTCAGGTCAATTGAACAGATTGTAGAACCACTCCAAAAATAACCTTCAACATTCACATTGGCTAGAAAGAACATGTCCATGGAAACGAGATTAGAAAATGACACTAAGAAGAAGAAAACTCCAGGTCAGTCAATTTAGATTAAGTGGCTTTGTAAAACACACAAGCTGCACAAGTTGTCTGAGAGGTGCCTACTGGACACCAGCCTTCTAATATCAGCAGCAACTGGACAATTTTAAATAAATTCATATCCAGTTTTTTTTCTGTGAATTTATTGGGTAACAAATTAAAGGAAAGTCTGAAGAAGGGTTCCGATTGGAAACATCACCTATTCCTCTTCTCCAGAGATGCTGCCTGGCCCCACCAGTTACTCCAACTTTTTGTGTCAATCTTCGACAGGGATTTTGGGTTGTTTTAACAACAGCACTGATGACAACTGTTATACTTCAGTCATGATGAGAAATCTACACTACGAACTAAACTGAAACCAGGCGTAATTCTCGTCTCCACTCTTTAGGAAATTCACAGGGAAGGTGTCCCTTTTTATATTTAAACATATTACCTGTAGCTTCATGACATCACCACAGGCTGGGGCGCCAACCAGGCCAGTTCCAACACTATTTGAATCCTTATTTAAGGAACCAACGTTTCTGGGATTCTCATAGTGGTCCACTACCTGCAATGTAGGGAAAAAAGCAATTCAATAAAAAATCCTCCACTGCATCAAATCTCTTCTTCAACCTATAATCACTACAGTTCCTGCACAACATAAGTTCCCCAAGTAAACGACAGGCAAGCAACTTGACAAAGTAATCCCAACATATTATATGCCAAAAAGCACAATTGAACTATTTTACAAATTATATTCTTATGCTAATCTCTCTCCAATTATAAAGGCATTCATATCGATTTAAGATTGCAATCCACAATTTAAGTATTGATTTGCAATGTAACGATTACATCTCGCAACACAATGTATTGCTGTCATTGACATCTCATGATTCAATAATCCACAGCTTTGGGAATGTACGTCAAAGCGCTTGCTCTAGTCAGATGACGAGAGATAGGAAAAAATAATAATCCCTAGCCTTGTTTAGGTCCTGCCTTTAGTTCCACTCCTCCCACCATTCACTTACACCCGTATGGATCAATTTTCTTCACTCCCAACACAACATGGCGATGAGGATGAATTTCTTCAGTCAGAGGGTGGTGAATCTGTGGAATGTATTGCCACAGATGGCTGTGTAGGCCAAGTCAATGGGTATTTTTAAAGTGGAGATTGATAGATTCTTGATTCGTAAGGTCATCAAAGATTACGGGGAGAAGGCAGGAGAATGGGATTGAGGGGAGAAAAATAATTCAGCCGTGAATTATGTCTTGTGGCTGAAAATACTGAGGCTAGGGAAGAATCAACATTCATTGCCACCACCATCTTGTGAGATGAGACACTAATCCCTCCCCCACCCCCAAACCTCTTTCAGCTCCCGCACCCCCATTTCCCTCACCCTACATTCTCACCCCCACCCCCTCTCCCACTGTCCCATTCCCCATCCCTCCACATACCCTCTCTCATCCCCACCGCTTCCCCCCAACCTCCCATTCCACTCCACTCTCCCCTTGACCACCCGTCCCCCCCCCTCCCCCGCATGCCCCCTCACCCCTCCCATCCCCCCTCACCGCTCCCATCCCCCCTCACCTCACCGCTCCTATCCCCCCCTCCCCCCCATGCCCCCTCACCGCTCCCCCTCACCCCTCCCATCCCCCCTCACATCCCCCCTCACCGCTCCCATCCCCCCCTCCCCGCTGTTGTTTCCCTCGCCCGCCCGCCGCTCTCTCCTCACTGTCCCACTGCTGCGCCACAACACAAACTGGACCCCCACCCCTTCCCCCTCCGCGTTATTCGGGAGATGGGGGGCGGGTTGCCGGGCCCGTACCTTCTTGTGGTAGGCGGCGGTGAGGGGGAGCCGAGCGTTGCCCGCCAGGCGCAGCAGAGAGCGGGGAGCAGCACCAGCTATCACCGTCGCCATCGACATCGCAGCAGCCGTCAACAGGTTAGTCACGTGCCCCGTCCGCTCACGTCTGACGCCGGGCCTCGCCGCCAGCGCGTTGACGTCACCGCCGCTGTTACCCCAGCAACCCCGGCCGCGGGGTCCGTGACATAAAGGCGCTGATCGGTCAGGTTGCAATTTCCATACAATTCCGCTGAAAAAAACTAAGCTGTTAAAAAGGCATGTAGTGTTGTTAGCCTATCCATTTTCTCCAGAGATGCTGCCTGACTTCCTGAGTTACTTCAGCACTTTGTGTTTTCTTTTGTAAACCAGCATCTACCGCTGGTGCAGGCTCGAAGGGCCGAATGGTCTCCTCCTGCACCTAATTTCTATGTTTCTACAGTTTCTTGTGCCTACAAACGTGGTGATGATGCTTTGCAAACGCACATCAGATCAGACACCACCTGTAAACATGGTTCAAACATGATGCTGAACATCTGTAGGATGCAGACAGAATCTGAAGAAGGGCCCTGACTCAAAATGTTGCCTGTCCATTGCTTCCATCATTGCTGCCTCCAGCACGTGGCAGCCAAGGTTGGCAACTATTCCACTTCCCAGTGTTTTTTTCATTTTCATTTCAAGGTGGTGCAGTGGTAGAGCTTCTGTCTCACCGCATCAGAGCTCCAGGCTCAATCCTGACCTCGAGTGCTGTCTGCATGGAGTTTGCATGTTCTCCATGGTGCTCTGAATTCCTCCCACATTCCAAAGACGTGCAAGTTTGTAGGCCAATTGGCCTCTGTAAATAGCCCCTAGTGTGTAGGATGCAAAACTGGATAATGTAGGACCAGTGTGAATAGGTGATCGATGGTTGGTGTGGACTCAGTGGGTTGAAGGGCCTGTTTCCATGTTGTATCTCTAAACTAAACATCAAAAGGTGTTAAACCTAAATGTAGGAAATCATGAAGCGATATCCTAAAATTGCACAAAGGACTACCAAACATTTGACAGCCAAGAGTCAACTTTTGAATCTTGGTAGAAACACCATATAGCTGTGACATATGCTAATTGGTGAGAAAAAAACTTTTACTGTGGGCAAAACATGCTGAAATTACAGAAATAACCACAAACACTTACTCTCCAAGAAGCCAAAATGCCACAACCTGTGTGACAAGGCTGGTCACCTCAACAAAACCTGCCCAAATCAACAATGTATCTTTGACCAAAAGATACAATGCCGTGGAATAGTGGGGGTGGTTCGTCTTTAGGCGGCATCACATCTGTTTTGAGAGAACAACCTTGCTGATCTGCTAAACATAAAAGTTGCAGGAGAGCAACTGCAAGCAAAAAACATGTAAAATAAGTTCAAGTTCAAGTGAGTTTATTGTCATGTGTCCCTGATAGGACAATGAAATTCTTGCTTTGCTTCAGCACAACAGAACATAGTAGGCATTGACTACATAACAGATCAGTGTGTCCATATACCATTATATAAGTATATACACACATGAGTAAATAAACAGATAAAGTGCAAATAACAGATAATGGGTTATTAATGTTCAGGGTTTTGTCCCAGCCAGGTTTAATAGCCTGATGGCTGTGGGGAAGTAGCTATTCCTGAACCTGGTCGTTGCAGTATTCAGGCTCCTGTACATTCTACCTGAAGGTAGCAGGGAGAGTGTGTGGCCAGGATGGTGTGGGTCTTTGATGATACTGCCAGCCTATTTGAGGCAGCGACTGCGCTAAATCCCCTCGATGGAAGGAAGGTCAGAGCTGATGATGGACTGGGCAGTGGTTTTGTAGTCTTTTCCTCTCCAGGGCGCTCAAGTTGCCGAACCAAACCATGATGCAACCGGTCAGCATGCTCTCTACTGTGCACCTGTAGACAAACCGACTCTCCGTAATCTTCTCAGGAAGTAGAGGCGCTGATGTGCTTTCTTGATAATTGCATGTGTTCTCGGACCGGGAAAGATCTTCAGAGATGTGCACGCCCAGGAATTTGAAGCTCTTGACCCTTTCAATAATAGTTGCAATCAAAGAAATGGTAGGATGTATGTGTTGTGATAGGCTCTGTCGGTCGTGGAGTGCTGGGAGCAATTTTAGTTATTTTCCTGTAGGCAAGCACCAGCACTCCACACATTGAAACAGTGGCTCATACATAACAGTGTGGTGACCTTACCAACATGACGACTGTTGACACACGTCTTACCTGCAATGAGGTCGAAAATACGTCAATGTTATCCGTCAAAGTAATGAAAGACCAGTTTTTAAAAAAAATAGTAGCGTAATTATGGCGTTTTTAGTAGTCTTTCTTATCGCCTTATTTTCTTCGTCGTAATAAATAGTCGTCTGGGCATACTTTCTGCCGAATTGCACGTATCTTTCCTTATTTTCAAGCTTTGGTTAAAGTAAAGAAGCGTGTCAGGGTGGTAAGATGTAGTCCGGTGGTGTGAGATTGTTGTGATTTGGTTCTGGCGCCGCCGGCTCTCCCCCCGCGCAGGCCCCGCGATGGCGAGCGAGGCCGCGGAGCCGCCGATGGAACCCGGGGATAAAGAGAGAGACGGGGCTGGGGATAGAGATAGAGCTGGGCCCGGGGACAGGGCTGGGGATAGAGCCCGAGACAGAGGCAGAGCTGGGCCCGGGGACAGCTCGGGGGAGGAGGAGGAGATGGAGCCCGGGGACGGAACCGGGACTGGGTCTGGGGACGAGGAGATGGGGCCTGGGGACGGGGATGGGGATGAAGCTGAGGCCGACTCCGGCTCGGGGGAGGAGATGGACGACTCTTCGGACGACGAGCAAGAAAACGAGGCGGAAATCCAGCGGTTGGAGGAACAGGTGCGACGTGTGGCGGGAGATCGAGGGAGGGGAACTGGGGGGGGGGAAAGAGTGACGGGAGGGGAGGGGGGTGGATCGAGTGGTTATCATGTCCCCGACCCCACCGCCCTCCCCGGGGAGCAGTTTGTCACCGGCAGGGGAAACATCAAGCACAAAGCACCTCCTTACACCAGGCACCCGAGATAATCCGCAGCCCCCTCTGTCACCTCTCCTGGAGGGTCAGTGAATGAGCCCCTTGGCCAGGCTTCATCACCGAGAGGGAGCAGGTGGTTGTGACGAGGGGGAGGAGTGGTGAGGCGGGAGGAGGAGGAGGAGGAGGAGGAGACGACGAATGGAGGGGAGAGGAGGAGTGGAGGGGGAAAGGGGGAGGGAGGAGGAGGGGGAGGGAAAGGGGGGAGGGAGGAGGGAAAGGGGGGAGGGAGGAGGGAAAGGGGGGAGGGAGGAGGGGGAGGGAGGAGGGGGAGGGAAAGGGGGGAGGGAGCATGGATGAAGCTTGGCTAAGGGGTTCCTTTGCTGGCACTGCAGATGTCAGAAACAAGCAATTGCAGATACTGGTTTACAAAAAAAGAACCAACTCAGTGGGTCAGGCAGGTTCTCTGCAGAATGTGGATAGGTGACGATTAAGGTTGGTATCCTTCTACAGATGTTGGAAGTAAAAGCAAAATAGTAGAGGAAATTGCATCAAAGCACAATAATCTGTTGGCACATCGGTCCAGAGTAACTCAGTGTATTTTGCAGTATCTGTGGAGAACATGGATAGATGATGTTTCAGCTTGGGACCTTCTGACTTGGGGGTCCCAACCCGAAAATTGCCTATCCATGTTCCCCAGTGATGTTGCCAGGTGTGCTGAATTACACAAGTTGATGACTTACACAGGTGATGAGACAAACACAATTTTTTTTTTTTTTTTTAAATTGCAATATTTGCCATTGAGAACTTTAAAAAGTGTGGTGGAAAGACTTTCTAGAGATCCTGAAAAATAGAAGGTGTAGGTGAGATGTGTTGAAGTTTACATTTTTTATAAAATACATTTATATTTTGCTTCCATGTGATTCTCTCATAAATCATTTTCGGTAGTTTATCTTCAACGGGGAGGAACTTGCTTCAGTGGGGCCAGCCACTAGTAACTAGTCACCAGAGCTAAATTGCCATTCTGCTCATTTTTTATGCAATACAATTCTGCAATAGCAAGGAGCCTGTTGGTCATTAATTGCTATTGCCAAATAATTTAGTGTTTCAGAAGGCCAGCAACTCTACAGTTTCTTGCTTGCTTGTTGGACATTGCGTGGGTCTTTAGGCTCTTTACTGACTTTTGCATATTCCTGTGAGAAATAAGAAATACATATAATCTTTCCACAATTTTATATCTTGTCCATGCACCACAATTAATTTGAAGTTCATGCATTAATTGCTAATCGTGTGTTGCACTATTAAATAAAACGACACACATGACCATAAATAGGCAGACACTGGTGGGTATTATTGGCAAGGTGGTGACGTTGATTTGTACTACTTTAAGCTTTCCATCAGTGCCTACGACTACAATTGCCACATCGATTTAATTAAACTGCTACGTCAGGAAGGAGAACTGGTGAAATTGCGATGTGCTCGGCAGAAGATGAGTGAACTATTTCCGCTTACAGAAGGTAAGATTATGATTGCAAATATATTGAAAGCTGAGTCATGTGAGATTTTAAAGTGAACCATACTTTATTATAACATATTTGTAAACCAGATTGGTATCCAGAAGTTGCAATCAATTAGGCTTGACATAGTTTCTGAAGCAGATTTTATAATTGATGAATACTCTATAGTCTTGTTTTCTGGATTGTGTGTATCTCTGAATCTGATTTGCTCTTGTAGTTTTTACTTATTTTTGATATTGATTTAATGTATCCAAATACTACTGTTGTAACATGAATAATTGTCTTTGAGATGATTGGGCTTTGCTGGATTGGGTGTATTGAGAACATAAGCAAATGTGATTGTTTTTTTTACAGAACTGTGGCTGGACTGGTTGAAAGATGAGATTCGAATGGCAGAAAAACCACATGACAGGGAGAAAGTTTATGAACTGTTTGAGAAGGCCATCATAGACTATATTTGTAAGTTGCTCTGCTTGTTGTATTTTAGCTACATCTGTAATTCACACCAAAGAGCAATCACAAGTTTCTCTGATTAAGCCATCAATCTGGTGGCACAGTACTAGGTCCTCCAGGCAACTAGGTTAAATCCTGACCTCGTACTGTCTATGTGGAGTTTGTATCTGCTCTTCACAGTCGCGTGGGTTTCCCCCAAATACTCCAGTTTTGTCTCGCATCCCAAAGATGTGCTCATGTGTTGATTGACAATTGTAAGTTGCCCCTTAGTTGTCGGATAAGAGGCAAAAGAATCAAAGAGGACCTAATGCGAAGAGGGAATATGTTTCAGGGGTTACAGAAGAATGGGACTAATAGAATTGCTTTTCTGGGAGCCAACATAAATTTGACGGGGCCACTTTCTGTCTCTTAAGTCAAAACAATTGATTTCCATTAAGTTAGCTCTAACCTGTTTGCTGAGCAGAGATTTTTCTCAGTGGAAAAGAAAAGAGATTTTAGGGTTGATATAATCGTTTTCATTTTAGTACTTTCTAGCCACAGTCGCACCAAAGCTTTGTATTTACCGTTTAAATGAGACTGCCTGAAAATAACTCTTGTCTGTTGAATTAACCCAACTTTAAATCTATGTGCTTACCAATTGGGAAATGTCCATTTTGTTTAGAGCAGATAACTTGTGTAGGGAGGAACTGCAGATGCTGGTTTAAACTGAAGACAGACCCAAAATGTTGGAGTAACTCAGCAGATCAGGCAGCATCACTGGAGAAAATGAATAAATGACGTTTTTGGTCGAGACCCTTCTTCTTGAGACTTTTCTTCATAATTTGATGTCACTGTGTCCTAAGTAATCCCGAGTAAGGGATTCACTCCAACCACCTAACGGGCACCTTGGCGGCACGGTGGCGCAGTTGTAGAGATTCTGCCCTACAGTGCCAGAGACCCAGGTTCAATCCTGATTACGGGTGTTATCCGTATGGACTTTGTACGTTCTCCCTGTGACCACATAGGTTTTCTCCGGGAGCTCTGGTTTCCTTCCATTCTCCAAAGACTTGACAGATTTGTAGGCAAATTGGCTTTGTTAAAATTGCAAATTGTCCCTAGTGTGTAGGATAGCGTTAGTGTACGGGGATCACTGGTCAGCATGGACTCGGTGGCTGAAGGACCTGTCTCCATGCTGTATCTCTAAGCCTAGTGGTCACCCTGTGAGGCTACGAGTTGTTTTCAAATACAAAGTTATAGTTTAACAGCTATAAATGTATTTTTGTCACCGCAAGCTAAAAATACCAAAGGCTGTTTGTTACATTGTTTAATACAGTATCATTGCACAGGTGACGATAGCAATTGCTGGTCGGTTTCAATGAACTCCTGCAGTGTAACTAGCGCCCTGTGTTCTTAGAGGTAGTGGTGTCTGATGACCATGGCGACGTCCGTTTGCTAATATGGAAATTGGTGTGTGAGGTGTAGATGAGGTCAATGGGGAGCGGTTTGCGTGATGGACTGGACTAAATTCACAGCTGTGTACGTTCCTGTGGTCTTGTGCATCTGTAGAAATTGGTAAGAGTCGTTGGACACCCAAGTAAGCTGAGGAGTTCTTGGGCTTTCTTGGCTGTATCAGTGTGGTTGAACCAGGATAAGTTGTTGGTGATGCTTACATCTAGAAACTTGAAGCTCTAGACAGTCTCCACTCCAGCACTGTTGTTGCAGGCGGCTGGGGGGGGTACTCCATTCCACTTCTTGCAGTTGATGACAACCTCCTTTGGTTTGCTGACATTGAGGGAGATGTCTTTGTCTTAACACTGTGCCATTAAGCTCTTTATCTGCTTAATATACTCTGTTTCGTCATAATTTCAGATCTGGCCCAATAAAATTATGTAATCTGCAAACTTGTAAATGGGAGTTGGAGCGGTATTTGGTCGCACAGTCATGAGTGCATAGGGAATATAGTGAGGGGCTGCGTACAAATCCTTGTGAATCCCCCCCCCATGTTAAAAATTATAGTGGAGGATGTTTTGTCGACTATCCTCGCTGATTGTGGTCTATGAGTCAGGAAATCGAGGATCCAGTTGCATTGCTGAGTCCGAGCTCCAGGTGTTTGGAGAAGACAGATAGTGTGTGTAGGAAGCAACTGCAGATGCTGGTTTACACCGAAGATGGACACAAAATGCTGGAGTAACTCAGCAGGTCAGGCAGCATCTCTGGAGAAACGGAATAGGTGATGTTTTGGGTCGCGATCCTTCTTCAGACTGAGGGTCGGGGGAGAGGGAAACGAGATATGAAAAGGTACAGAACCAATTGGAGCTGGTATCGATGACCCAGGAGCCCACCATGGTCCATTATTGGCTGTGGAGGAAGAGATATGAGCAGTGAATCTAGTGGGATGTCTAGAATGGGGGAGGGACACAGAGAGAGAGAGAGGGAATGCAAGGGTTACTTGAAATGTGAGAATCGATAGTCATATTGTCGTGTTGTAAGCTGCCCAAATGAAATATGAGATACTGTTCCTACAATTTGCATGTGGCATCACTTTGACAGTGGAGGTGGCCCAGGACAGAAAGGTCAGGAAGGGAATGGGAGGAAGTATAGTATCGTGTAGGTCTAGCTGAACTGAGCGTAGGTAGCCAGTGAAACAATCACCCAGTCTTCTCAGTGGTATATTGGAGTCCTCACCAAGAACAACGGATACAGTGGATGGGGTTGGAGAGATGAATTTGGTTGCAATTATGGTGTTGAAGGCAGAGCGATTGTAAATAGATACGAGTCTGATAAGGCCGTCCTTCTTATCCAGATGCTCCAGGAATGAATGAGGGGTCAGGAGCTTCCCTTTGTACAATGATGCTGTTGAAGATTAACTGTATTCTTTTCTCGTTTTGACCTTCCAAAATGCATACCTCACACTTGCATGGAATAAACAGCATCTGCCTCAGACCTGGACTTTAACAGAGAGTTGATCTCAGAGTTCATCATCTTATTCTGCTCGGGAAACACTCAGATTAATTTATTTGGCGTGCAGTCCACTACACACTTACAGGCCATGTCTATGACAGCAGTGGCAGATTCAATTGGTTACACTGCTGAATCCTTAAATATGGATCATTCCATTGACACCAAGCAGTCACGAAGGAATTCATCTGTTCCCTGAACTTCAAGCTTCAGTTTTTGCTTGTTAACTTTAGTTTAGAGATACAGCGCGGAAACTATACCAAGCCTATTTACCTACATACCTGTACATCGTTGGAGTGTGGGAGGAAATCGAAGATCTCGGAGAAAACCCACGCGGTCACGGGGAGAATGTGCAAACTCTGTACGGACAGCACCCATTGCTGGGATCGAACCTGGGTCTCAGGCGCTGCAAGTGCTGTAAGGCAGCAACTTTACTGCTGCGCCACCCATTGGGAGGGATAACAGCAGAATGGTTAGGTTTGCTGACATGTGGGTGGGGGATGGAGCAGTAGGTGTCTTTGATAATTGGAAAACAGTGGTCACGGTTGTTTGGACCTGTGGTGGGACAGGAGACATTTTAGAAGTATTGTAGTAGCACACCGCTGATGTTGGCCTGGTTGAAGTCTCCATTATAATGAGGGGGAATCTCAATTTCTAGGCAATTGGTAACAGTGTCTAGTTCATCCAGCATAAGCTTTGCATCTACATGGGGTGTGGTGTAAACTGCTATGAGAGGAGCTGAAGTAAATTCCTGCAGCTAGTAATAAGAACAGCACTTCACACTAGTAAATCGATTGTAATCATGTAGACACAAAAAGCTGGAGTAGGGTCTGAAGAAGGGTCTCGACCCGAAACAAAACCCATTCCTTCTCTCCCAGAGATGCTGCCTGTCCCGCTGAGTTACTCCAGCTTTTTGTGCCTATCTTTAGTTTAAACCAGCATCTGCAGTTCCTTCCTACACGATTGTAATCATGTATTGTCTTTCTGTTGACTGGTTAGCATGCAACAAAAGCTTTTCACTGTGCTTTGGTGCACGTGCCAATCAACAAAACAAACTAAATACTCAGGATATGAAAGAATATCTTGGGATATCAGTGTGCAGCGGTTTGTAGCCTTTTCTACAATTCCTTTCTGCAGTTTTAACATGTTTAAATAAATGAGTTTATATTGCTGTTAAAATCCAATTAAGACTTTCTGAACAATTAGGCTGCAACATAATTTTAGGAGCTGTTTATGGCACATTGTTCCACTATGGAATTAGAAGTGAAGAGGTTTTAGGATCTGACCTAAGAGACCATACTCTGTTCCACTGAAGTGTTTTATTACCAAAATGAAGCTTCAGAGTTGAAAACAATGTGTGCTCCATCTGAAGTGAACATTTCACCTAGATGCCAGCTAGAAACCAGGTTTTCTGTGTGAGTAGTGTTGTAATGGAATAATCCCTCTGTTGTAGATTTGACTAAGAATGCATATGCTATTTCTTGCTTTGCTTTGATATACATTACTATTAATAAATAATTTTATTAATTAGGTCCTGAGATATGGCTGGAATATGCACAGTACTCCATTGGTGGAATTGGATTGCAGGGTGGTATCGAGCGAGCTCGTGGGATATTTGATCGAGCTTTAACTGCTGTTGGATTGCATATGACAAAAGGAGTTGCAATCTGGGAGGCCTTTCGAGAATTTGAAAATGCGATTTTAGGAACGATGCAGGTAAATAAATGGAACCCTCCAGGCCAGGTAACATCCCTGCAATCATTTTTGCACCCTTTCCAGTTTAATGACAGGGAACCAGAATTGAACATAGTATGATAAATGTGGCCCTATCAGCGGCTTGTGCAGCTGTAACATGACATCCCAACTTCTGTGCTCATGGAACTATGTACCAACAGTCCCCACGCCCTACCTTGTATTTATCTTGCATACAATTTGCCTTGTATATTGTTTTGTTGTTTCCACTGCAACTCCCAGTTGATAAGAGTTTAGATTTAGAGTGAACAATATTAAAACGAGCAGTAATAGTTGTGCTTTGCATTGATAGTTAAATAAAACTGTAAATGTTCTTGTGTCACATCATCCTGTTCTGGCTTGCCTTTAGCTGCATGTTACAACTGCACAAAATTAAACCAGTTGGGCTATTGTTAAACTGTAGAATTCCAGTCCCCGCCTCACAGGAAAGAACTAATAGTTCTTGAGTGGCTGCATATACCAGGGGATTATAATCAAAAGAGAAAATGATGAGGCAGGAGTTATTCTCTTTGAGGAAAGAGCATTGATTACGGCTTTGAAGGGATGATATGTCGCAAGTAGAATGCACAATTTTCTGAAAAATGTCAAATTTGGAAATGTCATACCATTTAAAGTAAAATATTAAATTGTTTACCAGCATTTCAAATGTTGAAGGATTTCACTATGCTGGAATGTTCAATTCAATTCTTCATTTTTAAATCCAGCAATTGCCAGTCTCATGGTATGAATTTTCTTTCCCTCTGACAGGCTTTACCTGGCACCATCGTCACTCCTGATCAGCAGGAAGCGATGAATAAACAACTTGACCGAGTACATGCACTCTTCAAGAGGCAGCTGGCTATCCCTTTGCTTGGTAAAGTGTTTTGAGTTTTTTTGTTTTTGGCAATACAACAAGCCCACTGAGTACACGGCGACCAGCAATCAACTGGACACTAGTTTTATCTACACACTAGGGCCAATTTACAGCAGCCAATTAACCTACACACCTGCACATCTTTGGAGTGTGGGAGGAACACAGAGCACCCTGAGAAAATCCACGCGGTCACAGGTCAGGATTGAACCCAGGTCTCTGGCGCTGTAAGGCAGCAACTCTACCTCTATGCCACTGTACCGCCCTGTTCTATGTAGATAAAGGTGCATCCATGGATATATGAACATCAGGGGGATGTTGCTTTGTTAGAGTGCCTATTAGCCAGAGAGCTATAAATCTTTCATATTTGGAACATTAACTTAAATTTCACAACCATAAACTAGGAGTACGAGTGGACCGTTTGCTCCTCTGTTCATTATGATCATGGATCTCATTTTCCACTATGTCCTCAAAACTCTTGATTTTCTTTTCGCGTCCGGAAAGTTATCCATCCGCTTAAATATATTTTGCAAATTGACCTATATCTGTGGAAGCAAATCGCCAGTTTATCCTGTAATCTTGAATTTGTTTAAAATGAAATCCTGTAATCTAGGATATGGATATCTGCAAGGTTTCTACTATGCCGTTCCATGAAGACTGCCTGGTACTATAACTTCAGCCAGTAAAAGGCAGCCCTGACCACTTGTATTCTTCCTCTTACTGCCACATGAAAGCATTTGTATTAATACACCTCTGCAAAGGACTAAGCAACATTGTTGAGAGTAATGCTGAAGTGTTGTTTATGCATCTACCTGGATCCCAGGTTAGAATCATAAGCATGGAAACAGCCCTTCGGCCCAACTTGCCTATGCCGACCAATATGCCCCATCTACACTAGTCCCACCTGCCCACATTTGGACCCTATCCCTCTAAATCGTTCCTATCCATGTTCCTGTCCACCTGTATTAAAGATTGTTGTTGTTTTTTGTTAAAGTGTGTATTAATTATTCCAAATGAGAACATCCTGATTATTTTTGTCTCTATTAAATCATACAGCACAAGGAGAATATTTATTCTGTTATGCTCGTGATGGCTCTTTTACGGAAAATAAATTGTACTTTATTTCACCACCCTTCTCAATATGTATCCATGACCAGGAAGTTGTTTGTTAAATATTTTAACTACCTTAAATATTATTTTTGAAGTTTAAGCATCTTACACTATGTTTGCAAATAGAGCTTTTAAGATTCCACTGCTGAGTGTAGTGGGGCATTCTATCCAAAGTCTAGCATTAGCTGTGTTTATTTCACCCTTGCTTACTTCTGGCTGTCTATGTTGCTCGAACAGACATGGAGTCCACTTATGCTGAATATGAGGAATGGGCGGATGAGGTGCTTAATGAATCAGTGAAACAATTCTACAAGAAGGCCTTGCAGCAATTGGAAAAGCGCAAACCCTTTGAAGAAGCCTTGGTATGAATTGGACCATGGTTATTTTAGCTTTTAAGTTCTGTAATGCAAATGTGTGTTCTCAGCTGGTTCCTTTCAAAAATGTATTGTTTTTTTTTTAATGCTATTTTTAAAACATTGATACTAAATAACCAAACTACAGAAAGCTTGCATTGGATGGAAATCAGAGTTACTCCAACATACGGTGGAGGTTTGCACCTGACTGGCAAAATGGTTATAATCTTATTAGATTAGAAGAATATTATCTGGCAAGGTTCGTGTACTGCTCCTGATGAGTGGTAGAAGTGCATCCAAACCATTTATTCCTTCCCAGGAGAAAAAAAAAAACTGCTGATACTCAAATCTGAAACCCAAATGCTGATAGAACTCAGCCAGTCGAGCAGCATATGTGGAAAAATAAACCAGTTAACGTTTCAGGCCAGGGACGTTTCTGCAGACTAGTTTCCCCTCTTTGATATCTTCCAAAGTTGCCTTCATTTGAGAACCATTCTTTTGGGTTGGGTTATTATAGATGTCACTTCACCATTTTAATATAAAAAAAAAATTAAAAAAAGTGAAAGAGGTAGACTGAAGAATTTTTGATCAACAAGCCTAACTTCTAAAGAAGGGGCTCGACCTGAAACATCACTGATCCATGATCTCCAGAGATGCCGCCTGACACACTGAGGTACTACAGTACTTTGTGTCCTTTTGAGCTTAATGTCACTGGAGTTTGTAATTAAGGAACAGGTGAATGAACACAATTTTTTTTCTGTGCTGCAAGTTATGCATTGATTTGTAGCTGACGAACTGGATAGAATTTTATGAAATATTCATGGTTGGCAGAGGAATACTTATTGATGTTAGTTACATGAACTTTGAGAGGAGATTTGTTAAATTCCCTTACCAGAGAATGTTATTTAAAGATAATGCTTATATAATTGAAAAATGAGTGTTTTTGGCTGGAATGGTAGAATTCCAGGATGACTGATGGACCTGCAGTTAAATGGGTAGGACGAGAATAATGGTCTGAAGGACGTGTGTTGGGCTGCAATCACAGTATTTCTAAATTACTGAGATGAAGAGATGGAATGCATATATTGGTGATGACATAAAGATAGGTAACATTTTCAATAGCACACTTGGAAGCATTAAATTATAGATTCAAGATACATTTATTTGTCACGTGTGCCAATTGGCACAGTGAAATGAAATCACCATGTAGCCATACAATAAAAATAAAGAACACACATAGAGTTGATAGAATTTGACATAAAACATCCCCACACAGCAGGATCAAAATCTCCTACTGTGAGGGAAGGCACCAAAGTCAGTCTCTTCCTCAGATGTTCCCCACTGTTCACCCGTGGTCGGGGCCTTCCCGAGCCCTCCGCAGTCGTCGCTCTGGGCGGCCCGATGTTCAGGCCCCCTCACCAGGTTGATGTAAGCCCGACGTTGGGGCTGGGGGATGTCCTCAGCGGCCTGGACCCTGAGTCAGCCACCTCCTACCGGAGTCCGCGGCTCCCAAAGTCCGCAGGATGCGCCGGGTGGAGGTACAATATCTCCACCCGGCTGTGGAGACGCAGTGAGTATAATACGTTTAAGTGATTGGGCAAAATGATGGTAATTGGATTTGAATGCAGGCAGATGTAAGATTACATAAAATGGACAAGACTGAGTCCTTTCCAAATGGTGAAAAGCTGTAAGCTGAATTGGGAAAGGAGATGCATCTGAATTGCAGATGGTGGAGGATATCTGTGCATTGATTTTTTTTCTATAGATAGACACAAAATGCTGGAGTAACTCTGCAGGTCAGGCAGCATCTCTGGAGAAAATGGATGGGTGGCGTTTCAGGTCAGAACCGTTCTTCAGACTACATTATCTTCTGTGCCTGTCTGTGAGGTTTGATGAATCAAAAAGGCCTTTTAATCTAAGAAGTATAGAGTGTAAGTGATTATAATTATGCTACAGCTATATTTTGTTGGAACGTACCTTGAGGAGCAAAGATCAGTTCTATCAATCAAACCTTAAGAAGGGTATTTTGGAGCTCAGCATAAATTTACAAAAATACTACCCAGATCCCATGTATTAAGTTATGACGAGGAATCTCACGTCAGTATGTATTCCCTAAATTTGGATGATTATCTCCCAATTTGGATGAACATCGAAAGTTTCCAAGATATTAAAGTATGCTGATAATATAGAACTTCAAGTAGCCCTTGCTTTTCCCCCCTCTCTCTCCATCCCCTTCCCAGTTCTCCTGACTGACTGTCTCCGACTACATTTTATCTCTGTCCCACCCCCTCCCCTGACCTTAGCCTGAAGAGCGTCTCGATCCGAAACGTCACCCATTCCTTCTCTCCAGAGTTGCTGCCTGCCCCTCTGGGTTACTCGAGCATTTTGTGTCTACCTTCCATGTAGAACCTTTCAGTGATTTGAGAGCCTAGGACTAAAGGGTATTATCTACACATGAGAATCGGGCCTCGAGGGGTGATTTTAAGAAGCTCATCTAAATGCATTGAAAGTGATTTCAAATGTTCTTCCACAGTTGGCAATTGTTGCTACTTTAATTTGAAACCTAAATGGGATATTATGATTAATTGGTATTAAAAGAGATGGGGGAAATATATGGAATTATGCCATAAATTAGACATGATCTCAATGAATCGTGACTAATTTATCAAGAGCTAAGTTGCCTAACTCCCTTTCTTATATTCTAGGGATTGCTCTAGTTTACTAACCATGTGAATATTAGAGATCCAGTGATGTGGATCGCAGTGTGTGGCTGTATTTCTCTGGTCATTCTCAGGCAGAATGTTCTTGACCGTTGCATTTGTGAGTGACATTTCATCCGAGGTACTCCTCTTAAGGGAATGCAAGGTGGATTTTGCATCTATCAAGTCTGTTTGGATCAGCCTGTGACACTTGCAAGATCAAATTATTTCCCCATTTTCCTTTTGCTTTGGGAACTGGGGTAAAATTACCTGGTTCGTTTATTTTTGTATTCCTGGCGCTGAGTTTTAAAAACACAGCTGGACTGTTGTTCCCATTGCACTCATTTGATTTTCTGTTCTAATCTGCCAATTGATTTTCTGTTAGATATTTTTATATCCATGATTGCAGAATAGTTTGTACTTTGAGGAAGTAGATGATGAGCATAATAATGTGACTACTGCTTGCATGTGATAAGCACTGATGAATTGGTTGTAACAAAACATATCTTGCTTTTGAAACTATAGGAATAAAAATGGAAAATGCTGGAAACGCTCAGCAGGTCAGGCTGCATCTAAGAGTTAACCTTTCAGGATGAAAACCCACATCTGATATGGGGCAAGGAAGTTGGTTTTAATTTGTAGGGAGGGTGGGGGATGGATGGGAAGGACAGGCAATATCCCTGATGGATTATAGACAGGGACGCCGTGATGATGATGAAACCATTAAACTGGAAGTCTCGACCCAAAAAGTCACCCATTCCTTCTCTCCAGAGATGCTCCCTGTCCTGCTGAGTTACTCCAGCACTTTGTGTCTATCTTCCATCAAATTGGAAGGTGAATAAGGGCAGTTGGAAACGGGGAGAACACAAACAAAGGAATATGTGATGGATGTTTGTGTTAAACTGTGAAGGATGTTTGTGTTAAACTGTGTTAATTGTGTGTTTTGTTTTTTTGCTGTTATGACTGCAGGGAACAAAATTTCTTTCAAACTTTTGTTTGAATGACAATAAAGGAAATTCTATTCTATATTAAAAGCTGTGGCATGTAGGAGATGCCATGATCAATAATATTGACTCTGGCTATCTAGCGGAGGGTGAAAAACGGAGTCAATATTATAGATGCCTGACCTACAGAAGTACTGGCCACTTCTACAGAAAGTGGCAATGCATGTTGATAGAGTGGTAAAGAAGGCATTTGGTATAGGTGACGTTTCAGGTTGAGACCCTTCTTCAGAAATGTCACCTATTCCTTTTCTTCAGAGATATTGTCTGATCTGCTGAGTTAGTCCAGCTTCTTGTATCTATTTTCCATTTAAACCAGCATCTGCAGTTTCATCCTTGCACTCGGCATTTGGTATATTTACCTTAATTGGTCGAAACGTTCAGTATAAGATTCGCAAAGTTTTGCACCTTTGTAAGACTTGCTTCGGCCACATTTGTAGTATTACATGGTGTTCTGATTGCCCCATTTAAGGAAGAATGTGCAGGCTTCGGAGAGGGTGCAGGAGAGGTTTACCAGAACACTGCCTGGATGAGAGGGTATTAACTATAAGGAGGTTGGACAAACTTGGATTGATTTCTCTGGAACATTGGAGGCTGAGGAAGACCTGATAGAAGTACAGTAAACCCTTGTTTTAACGGACCCCTTTAACGTTGATGCAGCTGTTGTTGTGGCTCATGTTACAGCCTCTGGAGACAGCACCTTCTTCAGGCCACTGCCATGGCATGCTCGGTCACCGTGGGGCTCCCTCTCTCACCAGCTGTCACTTATTTTAGTTAAATGGCAAGGAGAATTATTGAATGGATCTTAATAAAGAGACAAAGCGACAACCGACATGAAGAAGCAGCAGCTGGTGAGAAGGGAGGGAGCCCCATGGTGACAGAATGTGCATGTCGGCAGCGGTGGCCTGGAGAAAGTGCTGTCCCCGGGGGCTACAACGTGAGCCAAAAGAACAGCCTCATTAAAGGACTATGTGGTGGGTGAAGGCGAGCTCGCTGGTGCGGACCACTAGCATTGGCACCTAGTTATAAGGTGAAACGACACCGTGCTGGAGTAACTCAGCAGACTGAATCAGTCTGAAGAAGGGTCCAAACGTCACCTATCCATGTTCTCCAGAGATGCTGCCTGAGCCGCAGAGTTACCCCAGCACTTTGGGTCCTTTTGTGTATTAACCATCACATGCAGTTCTTAGTTTTAACTACATACAATGAATATCCCTTACTCGGTTATAGTGGACAATCGGCAACAATGAACACCATTTCCTCCCCCCCCATGGCCTGTTATAATGAGGGTTTACTGTATTTAAAATTGAGAGAAGAATAGCTCGGGTATACAGTCATAAGCTTTTTCCCAGGATGCAAATATCAAAGATTACAGGCCCTGATTTTTGGATGTGAGAAGCAAGGTTTTAAGGAGATGCACGGGGCATGTTATTTTATGCAGTGAGTGATGAGTGTCTAGAACGTGCGGTCAAGGGTGGTGGAGGCAGATTCTATAGTGGCATTTAAGAGGTTTTGGATGGGCACGAGGATATGTAGGAATGGTGGGATATGGATCATGTGCAGGCAGAAGAGATTAGTTTAAATTAGCATCATGTTCGGCACAGGCATTGAGGGTTGAGGGGCCTGTTCCTGTACTATACTGTGTACAATGTTCTGATAGAAAGAAAGACGAGGTAAGCTAATAGTTGCTGAATTCAATATTGTCTGGAATACTGCAAAGTACCGAGATGAAGGATGAGGTGCTGTTCTTGAAGCTTGTGTGAAGTCTCATTGTAACAGAACAGAACCCCCACAGGCACAGAATTAGATGGAGAACTCGTGGTAGGCAGCTGGAAGATCAGCCTCACCCTTGTGGGATGAACGATTGTTGGTGCTTTGCAAAGCGAGCACCAAATCTGCATTTGGCATCTCAAGTGTAGAGGAGACCCCATTATGAGCGTCAAATTCAGCAATCTAGATTGGTAGAAATGCAAAAAAAGAATGCTGCTTTACCGGCAGGGACTGTTTGGGAAGAGAAGTAAATGAGGACATCATATTCCCTGAATAAATGTTGCTTATTCTATTACAGTTGGCTGCAGATCCTCCCAAACTGGCCGAGTATCAAGCTTATATTGACTTTGAGGTGAAGGACGGGGACCCAGCACGTATTCAGATCACCTTCGAACGAGCACTATCTGAGAACTGTTTAGTGCCAGATCTTTGGGCACGGTACACCGTGTATTTGGTAAGAAAAATGCAATGAGGTTGATTACAAAGGAGCAATTTTGTTCTTCCTTCAGCAAGACTGTTTTACTGGTGATTGGAGAATTTTGTTTGTTGTAAGATCAACAGAGGTCAAGAAGCCGGTGGCACTTCTGAGAAATGCTGTGGATCACGTAGCTACCCTAGCATTTAAATTGCCCACCCCAACCCGAAACCGCTGCCTTAGCTTGTATACTGCTTATACCTTCATTCGTGCCTTGGTTACCACTTCACTTGATCATCCCTGGCTTCCTGGTTGACTTCTCTTTCTAAACTTGACATGATCCAAAATTCTGCTCCCTGGACCTGAACTTGCACCAATGCTGGTCTTCTCTTCAACACTGGATGCTGATTACGTTGACACCAGATGGGATGGTCTTTCTTTCAGATTCCTCCATGCTTGGCACCCTCTGCTTCCTTCAACCATAAAATGATCCGTATTCCTCATATTCTTGTCTCTTGGTCATTCCTGAATGTAATTATTTCACCATTGCCGACTGCGCCTACTCTTACCATGACCCCAAGCACTAGAATTTCCTCCTCTTTATTTCCCTTTCCAGTTTTAAGACTGTGTTTAAAGCCCATCTTTTTGGCCAATGTTTTGTCATCTAGTCAAACATTCCTGATGTGACCTTGTCTTGCCTTGAATTTTTTTTTTTTTGGTAAAGTTGTAAAATCATTCTTTAACGAGCGGGTGTACCCCTTTTCTATCATGGATGAGGCCCTCGCACGTGTCTCTTTGGTATCCCACAGGTCCGCTCTTGCTCCCCCTCCCTCCAGTCACAAAAGGGAAAGAGTCCCCCAGACCTCTCCTTTCACCCCCATCAGCCTTCGCATACTACACAATCATCCGTCACCTCCAACGGGATCCCACCACTATCCCCATCCACACCCCTTTCCGCCTTCCGCAAGGATCGTTCCTTCTGCAACTCTCTGCTTAACTCTACTCTTCCCACCCAAGCCACTCCCTCCCCAGGTACCTTTCACTGCAACCGCAGGAGATGCAACACCTGCCCCTTTACCTCCTCCCTTGTCTCTGTCCAGGGACCCCATCAGTCGTATCAGGTTAGGCAGAGGTTCACTTGCACCTCCTCCAACCTCATCTACTGTATCCGCTGTTCCAGATGTGGACTCTTGTATATCAACGAGACCAAGCGTAGATTGATCGTTTCGCTGAACACCTTCGTTCAGTCCGTGATGGCCTACGTGATCTCCCGTTTGCCAAATACTTAACTCCCCTCTCATTCCCATTCTGCCCTGAGCCTCCTCCATTGTCAGAGTGAGGCCACATGTAAATTGGAGGAACAGCACCTGATATTTTGCTTGGGCAGCTTACAACACTGCGGTATGAATATTGATTTCTCTAACTTCAAGTAACCCCTGCATCCCCTCTCTCTGTCCCTCCCCCATCCTAGTCGTCATTCTAGCTTCACTGTCATCCTGTTGAGTTTTTATCAATTAGCCCACAGCCAACAATGGACCATTGTGGGCTCCATCTCGACCCAAAACATCGCCTATTCCTTTTCTCCAGAGTTGCTGCCTGACCCGCTGAGTTACTCTAGCTTACCTATCTTCTTGTAAAACGTAGATATATGTTCAGCTTGCTATAAAATTACATATAATTATTTCTTTCTGCGTAGATGGAATAAGGTTGGCTGCATGATCTACTAATTCCCTAAGCACCTTATGTCTTTGAGTATTATACAATTATGCTATGCTTTCTCCTCTAATTAACCTAAATAATTTAAGCACACTAAAATATTATGGTTTAATATGTTGGTTTCAAACTAAACTATTTTGTGTTTCATTTCTGCATAGTAATGTTATTGCATCTGCCATATCTCAGCAAATAAACAGACATATCAGAATTTATTTTCCTGCAAAGTTCCTCGATTCACTTTTAATTGGACTCTCTTTTATCATTAGAATTAGCTTTCCCAATCCAGTATTAATTGAAGAATGTACAGAAGCCCATTCCAACATTCCTTTTATTTAACATGCAAGCAGTGTATTAAATGATCTCAACTTGCATGATCTACTTTTTGGTTTAATATTATTCACAACCCTTCTCTGATCTAGTTTGAATGGGACAGTATGAAATGCTCTCCTTCCTTGCCTATACTATTCCACCATTTTCCCTTTCTTGATCCATTTTTAGTTGACAGAATAATCTTTCTCTAGCGTCCATTATAAATTGTTCTGATTCTCAAAGATTTGCTTCCACCTGTGTTGCAAACTGAATTGGGTGGATTAAGCCCATATCTGTAAAACAGTACTGAGCTGCTATCTACCTCATTGGAGACCCTCGGACTATCTTTGATCGAACTTTACTGGACTTCATCTTGTACTAAATGTTATTCCCTTTGGCATGTATCTATACACTGCAGATGGCTCAATTGTAATCATGTATGGTCTTTCTGCGAACTGGATAGCAACTCAACAAAAGTTTTTTACTGTACCTCGATACACATGACAATAAACAAAACGTGTATGTTGTAAGAACAGAGCTTTATAATGGATTATATTTGTTTCTTCTTTATTGATGTCTGTTTTTCTACCATGACCTGCTTACCATTCTAGGACCGGAAACTCAAGATTAAAGATGTGGTTCTGTCTGCACATGAGCGAGCGGTTCGAAATTGTCCTTGGATAGTTGGATTGTGGAAAAGGTATCTTCTGGCACTGGAACGACATCAAGTGGAACACAAGATCGTAACAGGTAACATGAACACTTGGCAAAGGCGCAATATTTAAACATTTTCCATGTTAAGTGGGTGTTGATTGCAATGTTGTCCAGCTCTTGCTCATATGGAAAATAGATGCAAAGTCTTCGGACTGAAAGTAGCTGGGGGGGGGGGACACAGGAGGTAGGAAAAGGCCAGAACAAAACAAGGCCGGCATCAGATGACCAAGGAAGGGTGGAGTCCATAATGGCCCATTGTTGGCTGGGGAAGGAGTGAAGGCATACAGGGTTGTGAACAATGATACTGGTAGGACGACTAGGCTCGGGGTGGGACAGAGAGAGAGGAAATACAGGGGTTAATTGAAATGAGAGAAATCAACGTTCATACCGCTGGGTTGTAAACTGTCCAAGTGAAATATCAGGTGGTGTTCCTTCAATTTGCGTGTGGCTTCACTCCGACAGTGGAGGAGGCCGCAATCTGACCCTGGATGCCCATATGGATGTGGACAACTGAAGTTGAGGTTCAAACTAGTCCTTGGGTTAATGTTTTAACTCTTTCCACTGGTGCTTACTGACCTAAAGGAGTACTTTATTTTGATCGAGCACCTTGCCATTGGGTTTGTCAACCACTTGTGATGAATAGTTAAAAGCACAATTGTAGAAACAAGGAACTGCAGATGCTAGTTTACAAAAAAAGACACTGCTGGAGTAACTCAGTGGGTCAGGCAGCATCTCTGGAGAACATGGATAGCTAATGTTTTGGGTCGGGACCCTTCTTCAGATCAATTGTGGGTGGGGAGGATAGAAAGATGGAAGAGATGACGGGCTGGACAAAACCTGGCAAGTAATAGGTTGATGCAGATGAGTGTATTTACTTTGTTCACAATTCTGTCCAACTAAAAATATCATTTCCATGTAGAGGCTGGGAAAACTGGGTCAGGAGGAACAAACAAAGAGGAAATGAAGAGAGATAAAATGATTTAAAAATAGAGGGTGTAAGGCAAAATGAGATTACAAAAGGATATGCAAAGAACCAAAGGAAAGGCCAGTGAGAAAAGACCAGAATAGTGTTTATGATCTGAAATCGATGCACACAGTTTGAAGGCTCACAATTGACCTAAAGGGATCTCATCAGATGTGATGCTGTTCTTTATGCCACTAAGTTACTGTTTATCATTAATGAGTGTATGTGGCCCTGGACAGCAGGAATTGGATAGATGAGCGAGAATGCCTGGTGGCGACAAATAGGCAGACGTATCACAGTTATGGAAGGTGACGTTATCAGGATGGGTGGAATGGAGACGGTGAAACTGGGAGAGGAAAATACTGAATTGGCAGTAGTAAGGAAGTACAGCTTGTGTAGCTGTGGGTATCACTGGGATGATTACTTCATTCATGCTCCGAAGAAGATGGGATGTGTTCTTGTAAAATTTCAGGTTGGTTGTACATTTTGGAATACTGTGCAGGAATCATTAAATGCAATAAAGTAGGACTTTGTCAATGAAACTGACTTGTTTTTGTATTATAATTGGTAGATACATTTGAAAAGGCATTGAATGCTGGCTTCATCCAGGCTACAGATTATGTGGAGCTCTGGCAGGCCTTTCTCGACTACCTGAGGCGCAGAGTCGATTTTAGTGAAGGTAAGTCTTGAACAGTGGAGGTGGTTTTCTGGCATTACCTGGATGAAGATACCCAATGGCAAAGTGTAAACCGTTAGCACAAACAAAATGCTGGAGGAAGCAGCTAGCTTCAGGTTGCTGTGTCTGCAGGCTCTTGTCTCTGCAAAATATGTCAACTTGTTTCCCTGGCAATGGTACCTTGCTTGAGGCAAGTTCATTTTTTGAATGACAGAGCAGTATGGAGACATTTTGTAGGTATGGCAAATGTAGATGCAAGCAATCAAGGATGAACAGTTGTTTAATGGAAATCACTTCCGACTAGATTACTTGTGTTTAGAGATACGGCATAGAATCAGACCCTTCAGCCTATCGAGTCCATGCCATCCATGGACCACTGATTCTATCTTATCTGACTTCCGCATCCACTCCCTACACATTAGGGGCAATTTCTCCATGAAAAATCGTCTCTGGAGTTTTTGCTGGAAGAAAAGAGATTCAGACAGAGACAAGAACCAAGCCTTTAGTTGTTACTGTTGCCTGTTGTTAATTTGGAGAGAATTGATCGGAGTCTTGATACAATGTTAGATGAATAACTGGACAGTACCCAGGCAGCCATAGTTTTAAGAGACCAGTGTTGCTGTAGAGGAGGGTGCAATGGCATTCTGTAGAAACTGACACTGGGTGTTCAGACAAGATGAGGCAGAAGTTTGGACCATGTGAGAATCGTGGAGGTCTCTGGAGTTGTTGGTGCAGAGGAGGGGATTGGTTGCAAGCATTTTTTCCAGATTCATTATTATTTTTAGACAAGTAGAAATGGAAGTGAATTAATGCAAACCCATGGGGCTCAAATACAGAGGAAAGGTAATGAGAAGTTTAGTCACTTGGGTAAAATACCATTCAGGCATTGAAAATTCCCGATAACTTCAAAGCATAGCCGCAAGCCCGTAGCTGGAGACAAGCTAAACTGAAGGATTAAATTGTTTTATGTTAGGTGTGGAACTATGTAGCACAGAGTATTTTAGGACCTTAATGGAGGACAGATGTGCTGAACCAACGGTTGTGTGATTTACCAGTCATGCATGTGCTACTTGAGGTAGACGCAAGAGACCGCAGATGCTGCAATCTGGAGCAACAACCAATCCGCTGGGGGAACTCCAGCACATTTGTAGTGTGGGGCGGGAAGGGGGGGAAGGAATGATTTGATGTTTTGGGTGAAGACCTTCTATCAGGTCTGAGAGGGGAGAGAGCAGATAGCCTGCATAAAGTGAAGGAGAATGGTGAGGCAAGGGCCAGGGCTGATTAGAGGGGATGGACAGATTTACCACCTCTATTAATTACATGCCATAAGCATGACTGGGAGCATCACATCGTACTAAAATAAAAGAAACAATACTTAGAAAGAGTTATCTTTTATTTGCTGCTGAATACTATGTGATTAGATTGGACCAGTTCTCACAATAGCATTTGGAGGGTATGAGTGATTGACCACAAGATTTGAATAGTTAAACTCTCCTTAATCGGTGAAGGCGATGGTAGATACATAGACACACTGATTATCTTCACAAATTAAACTAAGCCTGTACTTTCCTGACAAAAGTTCCTTCACCCTGCTGTCAGTGGGATGATTTGCTGCTCATTCTTTGCTGTTTTATTTAAGCAGATTCCAGTAAGGAATTGGAGGAGCTGAGATCGGCGTACAGTCGTGGTGTGGATTACTTGAAACAGGATATAGAGCAGCGTACGTTTGCCCTTTATTACCTTAAAAAATAAATTGCTGACCGTTTAGTGTAACGATGTATTAAGGGCCTGTCCCACTGACGCAACTTTTCAGCGACTGTCTTCGACCTTCAAGCTCGAGCTCTCACACACTCACTCTGTCTCTCTGTCTCTCTGTCTCTCTGTCTCTCTGTCTCTCTGTCTCTCTGTCTCTCTGTCTCTCTGTCTCTCTGTCTCTCTGTCTCTCTGTCTCTCTGTCTCTCTGTCTCTCTGTCTCTCTGTCTCTCTGTCTCTCTGTCTCTCTCTGGGGGAGCGCTGTCTGAAATTCACACCCGCGATGAACAGGAAGGTAAAAGACGGCTGGGCATCACTCTAAAAGTCCTTTAGAGAGAAGGGGGGGGGGGGGGGGGGAAGGAGTGGAGGCATTCTTAAGAAGCCAGACAACGTTTAATGAAGTTTAACGGGCATTTAACATTACCGGTCGGTTTACTTACCTTTTATTCTCAACGAGCTTTACCTTCGACTACTTTCGATTAACTTCGATTGACTTCGACTGTCTACAAATAGCATTATGACCTACCTCAACTAAACCCATGAGTAAAAAAATATATATTTTCCACGGCGACCTTATTCGCGGGAATTTTTCAGCATGTTGAAAAATACACCACGACCTAGCTGAGGCCTCGAGTACATGGAGACCACTCTCCAGCATGAAGGAGAGTTACAAAGACCTCTTAGGACCTCGTGTCGACCATGCTGCGAGTATGAGTCTAGGGCAAACTCGTCTGAACTCGCGGATTAGGTCGCCAGAGTGGGACATCCCCTTTACTGTGACTGATTGTTCTGACCAGGTAGTGATCAGTGCATCTGATTCCTGCCGTTTTCTCTTTAACTTGGGGTGCCATTTGGAGTATGAAACTTGGAGGGAGGTGGGGTGGGGAGGGAAGGGAGCAAATGACGACGAATACCTTTCCACCATCAAAGTGTCAACTTTAATACTTTTTCCCATCATAGTATCCAAGTGTGTTTTGAAAAACTTATTTATTTTACCACTCTGCGATATATCGTGTTTGTCACACTGATTTTTTTTATTTTCCAAATTCATTGTCATCCATGTTCAGTTATTGCTAAATATTCGGCCTTCCGTTTGTGCTTCATAAAAAAATAAACTTAACTTTAGGTACAGATGTTGAGTTAATGGATCTGTAGCTCTGTATCAGAGTTGTTACCTTTCCAAATATAGGCACCCTATTACTAGTTTTGTAAAAGCATTTCAATAACCCAGTGAACATGTAACTGAACACTAGTTAAGTTTCAACAGTGCTCAAATTAGATGGTAAATACAATCATTATCTCCAATGGTTCAACGACCATGAGCATGGATGACCAAATTACCTCCTCTTGTTCTGAAGCTTCTCTATTATATAACGATAGCCAAGCCTCCCCAAGGCCCTGATATCCCTGGAAGACTAGAATCCCTAGAAGTGCCTCTGCAATACTGGCTTTGGCACCTTTTAGGGTTACACAAAAACAACTGAAATTGTTTGGAAAGTTACAGAGGTCCACCACCGTTTTTCCAGCAACTGGAGGTCTGGCACTTCCTTTATTATAGAGTGCACTTGAAATTCCCACACCCGAGCTGTGCTGCCCAGGCTGGGTAATTACATTTGTGAGATACAATTTCCCATCCACTAATCTATGCTGACCACAAATGTGAACACCCTCATTCTTTCAGTTAAAACTAAACTATCTTTGTACACTGTATTCTTCAGGAAAGATACTTGCCCAGGTTGTGTGGGTGACTAAATCCATCCTGTATTGTTCGTTACTTTAGGAAGTAATGTGATGTTTTCACTGGAGGAATATTTTGATATTTTAAATATTTCAATTTTTTTGATTTGTGACTAATTGAAACTGAAATAACTTATGGACTTCCTGCAGGATTCAGTGAGAGTGGGGACCCCTCATGTACCATTCTACAGAATTGGGCGAGAATTGAGGTAAGGTTGCAAGTGGAACCGTCGGGGACCGTGAGAACATATTCTAAACAAAGAGTTGCCTGGCCTGGACGCCATCTTGGATCATTCTGATCACACATAATAATAATAATTCATTGTCATTACACATAAGTGCAACGAGATTTGGTTTGCAACTTCCATCCGATGTCATAACTTAATCAACAAATAAAATTTAGATTTGGATACCCCGAGAACAAGGTTTGTAAAAACGAACATTAGTAAAATCAACACAGACTAAAGTGCGAGGCCGGGGGAGACAGTCCATGGGGGTGGGGGGGGGGGGTACTCAGCAGGGCCGGTTCAGAACCGCTATAGCTCTGGGAATGAAGCTGTTCCTGAGTCTGGAGGTGCGGGCGTAGAAGGCCTTGTAACGTCTGCCGGAAGGGAGTAGTTCGAATAGTCCATTACAAGGGTGAGAGGAGTCAGAAAATTCAGGATCCAATCGCATATCAGAGCTGAGGCCTAGCTGTTGGTGAGCTTGGTGGGGATGACCGTATTGAAGGCAGAGCTATAATCAATGAAGAGCATCCTCATGTAGGATGCCCTTCACGTATCTGCCAGAGATGGGGTTTTATAGTGTGTGTTTGATCACTGGAAGGGTAAATTATATCATGATTATTGCTTGCTTCTGCTTATAATTCTCTGCAGGCAAGACTCTGTAGAAACATGCAGAAAGCTCGGGAACTCTGGGATAGAATCATGACCAAAGGAAATGCAAAGTATGCCAACATGTGGCTGGAATATTTCAATCTGGAACGGTAAGAATATTATCTTTATCAAGCAAAAATTTATTTTGAATTGATTTAGTTAAGTTTCCTTCCTCTGTGGAAGGCATTGGCCTTGTGTACAGTCAGTGGGGGTTCTTTCATTATTTGGTCCACATTGACGTCCAAGGACTGTTACATGAACAATGTGCCCAGGATAAACGGACCTTAGAAAATATCCTAATCCAGTTAAGGAGATGAGGGGTTGCTGGGAATAGCGGGGAAAAAATAGAAATATATATATATTTTGAAAATGAGTCAGATTACATATAGAGATAAATAAAACTGGAGCAAGCAAAGTTGATGAAGAATTAATAAAGTATCTAATGAAGAATGAGTTATTAAAAATAAGACATGGCTAAAAATCTTTGGCACCAAAGATATAGGGCAGGATCACAATTCTGAAATTAAAAAATGATTTTAACAAAGGACAACACTGGACGATCTGTGAGTTCCATCAGAACTCCTTTAATTGTCACTCTTTATCTTGCATGTGTAAATAAAGAAGGATACTAATGTATTCTTTAATAAAATGTAATATAAATGAACTGCACTTACCTGTTTATACCAAAGATAGACACGCAATGCCAGAGTAACTCAACGGGTCAGGAAGCATCTCTGGAAAAAATGGATAGGCGACGTTTTGGGTTGGGAGTGTTCTTCATTCTGATTGTGGTGATGGTGGAGGGGTGGTTACTAGCAGCGAGGAAAAAAAACCCAGGACAAATCGGGTGTTTGGAATGGAACTGCAGATGCTGGTATATTACGGAAGACAGACACAAATTGCTGGAGAAACTCAGCGGGCCAGGCAGCATCTCTGGAGAGAAAGGATGGGTGATGATTTGGGTCAGGACCCCTTCTCAGACAATTCGGGGCGGGCAACGGATGACCTCGGGATAGGAGATTCTCTGATGGGTAATTGTTGGCTAGAGATGGTGTGATCCCAAGAGGGATACGTCGGTGCGAACTATGGATTTTAATGTGTTTTTTAATCTGCATGTCATTTTGTTTCAGAGCTCATGGTGACCCCCAGCACTGCAGGAAGGCTTTGCATCGAGCAGTACAATGTACCACTGACTATCCTGAACATGTCAGTGAGGTGCTGCTCACCTTTGAGAGGGTCGAGGGTACGTGAGCATACAGAAATAATGTGATGAGTTTATATACCAACTTTAAAGTGCCAGTCAAAGCATAAATGATTTGAGCAATTTCTTACATACAAAAAGATCATTTTTAACACTCTTCATCAGCAATTTAAGAGGCCGTCCATGATATAAATGGGAAGAACCAACGCATTTTATTTGTTCTATTTCAGGGTCTTTGGAGGACTGGGATCTAGCTGTGGAGAAGACGGAGACCAGAATGAACCACATTAATGAGTGGAGAGCCAAAGTAAGTGCTTTGTGCTGTTTACCTGCATGAGAGTGGTTTTACTGCCACAGAATCTTCCCGTGCCAGAGTGAGATGATTGCTGCAGCTTTGGTCATTACTGAGGGGGTTGCACTGATCAGTGATCATCATCGCATGTTCAGGAGACCATGAAGTGAATACAACCAAGGCTGATCTTCAAGCTAACGAATGAAGACGTGCATAATCGCCTTGAAATGGCTTGCTTTCAGAATTCCCCTCCTGCATGTTAGAATCTCTATTCCCAGAGAATCGAGATATTTTTCACTTTCAGCGTTGTTAGCATTTTATTGTCCTAGATCTGGTCTGATGTTTAATAAAGCACCTACTATATAACATAAGGCTATCCCACAAATTGTCAAAATTGAATTGGAGCAAAGTTTTGATGATATTGCAGCCATCTCTGAAGAAAGAATGGTCTCATTTAAAATTGCAGTTCCAATCAAGCATAATGCCAGGAGGTTTGGTGTTAAATTAAAGTAATTGCGGAACAAAGAGGAAGAAGATGTAAATAATATAAATACAATAGAAGACTGGAAAATCCTGGGAATGCGTAACAGATTAGTTTTTATTAATGAAGTGAAATAGCAGCTTTTTAGATTGGATCATAAGACATTGGTGCAGAATTAAGCCATTCAGACCATCTTCTTGCGTATGGCGTGGCGTGCACAGCCTAAAGATGTAAGACAACGTGTTCTGTTTGATCTTTTGTTTGTGCACGCCAGGCTGATTGCATTCGTTGAAACAGGGTGGACCACGTGAAGGTTGCAATCTCCCACCCCAGTCCATCAACTTTGCTCCTTTGTTCAATCATGGCTATTTTTTCCCTTTTAGCCGTGTTCTTCTGTCTTCTGCCCATAACCTTTAACAAATGGTGCCTCTTGCATATGGACTGGGTGGGCGGCTCTGTACTGCACTAACTGGGGCGATTGTGCTTGTGTACGGGGATGCAAAAAATGTATTTCATTGTACCTGGTACACGTGACAATAAAGAAACCATTGACCCTTACTAATCAAGAACCTTTCCATCTCCACTTTAAAAATACCCACAGCCGTCTGTGGTAATGAATTCCAGATTCACCACCCTCTGGCCAAAGAAATTCTTCCTCATCTCCATTCTAAAGGTACACCCTTTTATTCTGAGGCTATGGCCTCTGGTCCTAGACTCTCTCACTAATGGAAACATCCTCTCCACATCCACGCCATCTTGGTTTCTCGTTATTCAGAAGGTTTTAATGAATTCCCCCCCCCCCCCCCCCCCCCCCCATCCGTTTAAACTCCAGCAGATACAGGCCCAGAGCCTTCCAACTCTCCCTGTACGTTAATGTAATCATCCCTGGGATCATTTTCATAAACCTACTCTGGGTCCCCTGGGGCCCAAAACTGCTCAGAATATTCCAAATGTGGTCTGACCAGCGCTTTATAAAGTCTCAGCATTACATTCTTGATTTTATAATTCCAGTCCTCAGGAAATGAATGTTTGCATAGTATTTGCCTTCCTTACTATGGACTCAACTTGCAAATTAATATTAATTTTGTTGGTACTCTACACTTTAACTCGACCAAACTCAAAGATTAGCTTTAAATAATATCGGAGGGGGGGGGGGGGAAATCCCCTTTGTATAATTGATGTTTTTAAACAATAGTATTGAACTTTTGATATTGTTTTCTCCTTCTGCAGGCTGCATTGAAAGAAGCCTTGCAGACAAAGCAGGAAGAAGACAAAAACATTCAACGGAAGAAAGGCAGATCTGAAAAGAAGGCTGCCAAGAAAGCTCAGAAGCAGCCAACGACTGGAGACAAACGCAAGGCAGATGAAGAGGAGTGGGGTGCCCTTCCAGGTGAGACTACTGAGGGAGTGCAGCGTAGGTTCAACAGGTTAATTCTCTGGAAGGTGCAGGACTGGCATATGATGAAAGAATGGGTCGACTGGGCTTATATTCACTGGAATTTAGAAGGATGAGAGGGGATCTTCTAGAAACATAAAATTCTTAAGGAATTAGATGCAAAAAAATGTTCCTGATATTAGGAGAGTCCAGAACCAGGGGTCACAGTTTAAGAATAAGGGGTATTATGGACTGAGATGAGGAAATACTTTTTCACCCAGAAAGTTGTTAATCTGTGGAATTTCTTTGCAACAGAAGGCAGTGGAGGCCAATTCACTGGATGTTTTCAAAAAAGAGTTAGATATAGCTCTTGGGGCTAACAGAATCAAGGGATATGGCGAGAAAGCAGGAACTGGGTACTGATTTTGGATGATCATCCATGATAATATTTAATGGCGGTGCTGGCTCGAAGAGCTGAATGGCCTACTCCTGCACCTATTTACCATGTTTCTATGTGCCATATCTCCACATGTGCCACCAGTTAAAGATGTTAAATTATTAGAGTGAAACAGTAATGAAGGATTAGGTTTTGTTATAAAACTTCCTTAGCCTTAAGAAAAAACTTTCTACAATCTAAAAAGGCTCATAGCTACTGTTGGTAAAACCTCAATCTTACAAATAATTAATATTTCAATGAAGCAATAATGGTATCTATTATACGAGCAGCAATAATCTGGCAATTTCTTTGAAATAGTTATCTAAATGTATTAGATAAAGATGAGAGAAGAGGCAACCTGCTGTAGGATAGAATGCATCAATTATCAATAGGTGTACTGTGAATCCTAATGCAGACTGGTTGGGCCAGGTTGGCATAAGATTTTTTTCCTGTTTCTGATATTCATTATCATTACCTAAAAATATTATAAAATACTCTAGGGTAGAAGCAATACAATTTAGCAGATTTGCTTGTGGACAGTTCTGGTCAAACTGAATAATGTTTGGTTTGTACCAATGAGGCATCGTACCCATTCCATAATACCAAAAGCGTTCTTACAAGATGACTGTAATGGGATAAACTTGGTATTCTATGATTTTTTAATTACTGTTTCAATATCTTCTCACTTTTGTCTACATTGGCTATGGCAGTAAATTCCTGGTTAGTGTCCATTCTTGTGCATATACCAAAGCTCATCCAATACTCTAGTTATTTGCATTCACCAGGTGCTGTTCATCTTCATCCCTCAATTCACTGACCAATGTTAAGTTTTGACCCACCAAAGCTTGCTTTACAACTTCTGATTGCTGACTTTAATCCCTACATGACCTTGCAGATCCCTCTACACTTTCTTGTTAGTATGGATCCTCTTTGTGCGTTGCCACTTTTAAAGTTGAGAGAATCCAGTAACTGGTATTCAATGCCTTTTTGAAGATCAATCTGCTGTGAGTAGCATTGGAAAGGGATGCACTGGGAGTGAGCGAAGGCTTTGGTAAACCTAGGAAGGAACAATCTGCATCGATAGAGTGGATTCCACAACTCTTAGCAATTCTAAGACAGTTTGCAGCTGTACTTTTGAGGTGAACTCATGGAAGGCGAGACAAATAATATAAAATTGAGAAAATAGGAAAATAGCTGAATTTTTTTCTGTTTAATAAGAATCCTAACCCTTTTTGTCATCTAAACAACAATTTCTTCTGAAAGAATGTGAGGAAAAAAGATTCTTACACAACGAAGAACAGCTATGTCACTTTTGCAGTCCTTCCTTTACTCCCATTGCTTTATTTTTGATGGAAGGTACACAGCCATTGACACTACAGAGATGATACCAGGTAACTATAAGGAAGATCAAACTACTCATCTAACACACTGTGATACACAAGAGTCTGAAGAAAAGTCCCAACCTGAAATGTGACCTATCCATGTTGTCCAAAGATGCTGCCTGACCCGCTTGCTTACTCCAGCACTTTTGTCCTTTCACTCTTTGATAACTTTTTTTACTCTTGGTACGCTTGCATTAAGATTAACGGGCCTGTCCCACTGTACGAGGTAATTCAAGAGCTCTCCGAGTTTAAAAAAAATCAAACTCGTGGTAAGTACGTAGAATGTACCTAGCGGCTACATCGGAGCTCGTGGGTGTCTCGTAGCGGCTCCTAATGCTAACGGCAGGTACTCGGGAGACGCGGAAACGCGTGACGTTTTTTCAGCACTGTGAAAAATGTCGACGAGAGCCCTGAATGCCTACGAGCGGCGGCTATTACCGTAATTCTCCGAGCACGAATCGGGGGAAACTCGGGAGAACTCTTGAATTACCTCGTACAGTGGGACGGGTTTTAGGCATGTACATCTATTACTGTAGTTCTCTTTCTGTGCTCCTGCTCCAGTTATGATGAGAAGATTAGATTTTTTTTAATGATTTCTCTTTGAATTTCAGGCAAACCAAATAAGAAGCGTCGAGCTGGGGAACTGGAAGAGACGGAGGAAGCCATGGCAACGGAATGTGGTCTTTTTGGTCGGAAGGGCATTGCAAAGACCGTAGAGTCTCCAGCGCAGCAAAAGCAAAAGGCTGTCGTTGCCACAAGGAACAAAGTCCTTCATGATAACAGCAAGGATGACCTCACTGTGTTTGTCAGCAACCTGGCATACTCCATGCCTGATCCTGAGGACAAGATGAAGGAGATATTTGCAAGCTTTGGCCAGATTGCCGACATTCGTCTTGTTTATAGCAACAGGGGACATTTCCGAGGATACTGTTACGTGGAGTTCACAGAGAAGGGGGCGGCCATAAATGCCTTAAAGCTAGACCGCCAGGAGCTGGAAGGCCGGCCAATGTTTATCTCGCCCTGTGTCGACAAAGCAAAGAATCCAGAATTTAAGGTAACACCTTTGATATCTATTTATTTATATAATCAGATCAAAACACTTTATTATGAAACATGTACACTTCTGCCACTTTTTTGAACTCCATTCTGCCCATTACTAAGGCAAGATCAAACAATATCCCCTCATGTTCACACGTACATAGAATGTAGAACATGATGCCAAGTTAAACTAACCAATCTGCCTGCACACGCTCTCCATCCCTCCATTCCTTGTATGTCCATGTGCCTGTCTAAATTCCTCTTAAACATCACTATTGTGCCTGCTTCCACCATTTCCCTGGCAACATGTTCCAGGCACCTATTGCCGTGTAAAAATAAAGCTTGCCTTGCACATCTCCTCTAAACTTTCTGCACTCGCCTTAAATATATCCCTCTAGTATTTGACATTTCTATCATGGTTCCCCTAGTTTTATAAATTTCCCTACAGCCTCCGACTCTCCAAAGAAAATAATCCATGTTTGTCGAACCTTTATAGCTGATGGTGTCCAACCCAAGCCACATCCAAGCGAACCCCCTTCTGCACCCTCTCCAATGCCTCTACGTCACAACCACAACTGCACACCAAAGTTTTAAATAGTTGCAACATGACTTCCTGACTTTTATATTGAATGCCATATGCCTTCTTTACCACTGTCTCTACTTGTGATGCTACTTTCAGGGAGCTGTGAACTTGCACGCCAAGATCGTTTCTTTCACTAATCCTGATTATTTGATTTCCTCATTTTTAGAAAAAGTTTATAGACAGTGCGGAAACAGGCCCTTCGGCCCACAGGGTACACGCCGACAAGCATTTCCCGCACATTAACACTACACACACTAGGAATTTTTTTTTTTACATTTACCAAGCCAATTAACAGACATACCTGTACATCTTCGGAGTGTGGAAGGAAACCGAAGATCTCGGGGAAAACCCACGCAGGTCACGGGGAGAACGTACAAACTCCGTACAAACAGTACCCGTAGTCTGGATTGAACCCTGATCTCCGGCGCTGCATTCGCTGTAAGGCAGCAACTACCACTGCGCTACCGTCCCAAATTAGAATTGCCACCATGAGATGCAACAACAGTGTGGTCTTTGGCAGCAGTGACGTGAACAGAAATTTTGAATGCACTCATTGTTCACACTGTTAAAACTGTAATATTTTTCTCTTCCCAGGTGTTTCGATACAGCAGCAGCCTGGAGAAACACAAGATCTTTATCTCTGGTTTGCCGTTCTCCTGCACTAGAGAGGACCTGGAGGAGCTCTGCAAAGAGCATGGGAACCTGAAGGAGATTCGACTTGTCACTAATCGCTCTGGAAAGCCAAAGGTACTAACACTAATGCCTCAGCTTATTGAGAAAGTAGTGTGCAAGGGTTATCTGCGAAGAAAAGTATTTTTTGATCCGAAGCCAGTATTGAGTAACTTTCAGACTGAAGAACTGATCGTGCAAGTGTGTGGTCTAAACATTTACAAATTGCAGTATGAAAGTGCCTTTCCATATCTTTGGCAAACCTTGTGCACTTTTCATGGACTTCTGGGGCTCTTAGTTCTGAGAGATGAAAGATTTCAGGCTTTTGATGCTGAAGAGGTTGGACTATTCAGACTCTCACTGAAACGCTGTTGGAAGTGTAGTGCAAACAATTTTTCAGGAAGTGCATGCTCCACTGCAACTCTGGAGAACTTCCATGCCAACTACAAAAATAATTGCTCAATACCGAATTTAACAATTTCAAATAACCTGAGTTTCCTGATTTGTCTAAACAGGAAAGCAATGTAAAGTCTGAAGGGTCCCAACCCGAAATGTCCATGTTCTCCAGAGATGCTGTCTGACCAGAGTTACCTAACACTTTGTCCTTTCACTCTCTGTGGTAACTTTTTGACTACTAGTGGGTTTGCATTCTACACACATTTACAGCTCATTGTGTCTCCAATGTCAAGTTCGCGCTTACCTTCTCTCCACAAACGTATTAATTCATTCAAATAATACCCAGGCCTGATGGATGGTTAAAGCATTTTCTTTTATTTCAGATTTCTGCAATCGCTGAGTTTTTTTATTGCACAGTTCCGGCATTGCTTTCCATTTTTTTACCCTTTTCCCACGTTCATCTTAAATTTATATCTTCAGAAAGGTTAGCTACACTTAACAACCCTTCAGCACTCTCTCAACCAGCACTACAGTATCTTTCAATTTAGAGAAACCTGCATCGCTAGAAACAATTAATTGATCTTTAAGCATAAAGTTTAATTTTTGTCCAGAATCAGAAAAAGCACACAAAATGAAAAATCCCATGCAATTACGCAATGTAGGAGATGTGTAAAGGTAATTTTTCTGTCCATGTTGGCAAGCTCCAGATGATTAATATTTCACCAAGTGTGTATTGGTTGACATATTAAGAACTTGAAAGTAAGTGAAACTTAAATTGATTTGTTTCAGGGTCTGGCATACGTTGAATTTGAGAATGAAACACAAGCCTCCCTGGCTGTGCTTAAGTTGGATGGAGCCGTACTTAAAGATCACACCATCAGTGTGGCCATCAGTAACCCTCCACAGAGAAAGGGTAACGTTGAAACTGGTAGACCCTCTGGCTCATTCCTTCCTCGGCAGGTGTATGGAGCGTAAGTGTAAAACTGTTACAAAAGTTGAACGTGAATGACAGATTGTGTGATGAGGATTACCTATCAAAAGATGGTCAAATGTTCTAGATAAAAAAAATTCAAATAATATTCATATGAATATCTTGTAATTTAGGCTCCTTTTTTGTGCATATAGTTCAGTTTTACTGTCTCTAATCTTTGTGTTGGAGGAGTTGCAAACTAGAATGTGTAAGAAGGAACTGCAGATGCTAGTTTGTACCGAAGATAGACACAAAGTGCTGGAGTAATTCAGTTGGCCAGGCAGCATATCTGGAGAAAAGGAATAGATGATGTTTTGGGTTGGGAGCCTTCTTCAGACTGAAATGTGGAGGGGAAGTGGAAGTGAGAAAAGGCCAGAACAAATCGGGGCTGGCAACAGATGACCACAGGAAGGGTGGAGTCAACAATGGCCGGGGAAGATGTACTAACGAGAGGGATACAAGGATGCAGTGGAACTGGTAGAAGGACTAGGGTGGGGGAGGGAATGCAGGATTTACTTCAAATTAGAGAAATCCAATTCATGCTGCTCAAACAAAATTTGAGGTAGCAGTTGGCGTGGGAAAATGGAAAGAATTCTCTCCTTTGATTTACTAACACTCAAATGTCAGAGATAAGGAGTAATTCAAGTCCAAATGTAGCAGTTTCATAGAAAATAGGTGCAGGAGTAGGTCATTCGAATCAGCACCGCCATTCAATAAGATCATGGCTGATCAACCAAAGTCAGTACCCTCTTACACTTGTGGGGTGGACTAAATGAAAATCTTGACTTGCATTTACAAAAGTTTAGAATGTATGGATGGTTACAAATACACCTTTTTCCAGGAGGGGCAAAGGCCGAACACAGCTTGCACTTGTGCCGCGCGCTTTACAACGCTTGCCCGCACCAGGAACCAGTACAGAGAATGGTACGTTGAGAGAACAGGATGATAACGCAAAGGGTGATTCCACACGAGCAGCCGACATGAAAAAGATGACAAATGCAGACTTTGCAAAGATGTTGTTAAGGAAATAACTGCTGATAGCATTTGATGTTTAAATACTGAGTACAGAAAAAAATGTGAAGTCTTTATGGAAACCATTTTACATTCTTGTGTAGGACAGTGATTCTGATCAGCAGTGAAACTGTAAATAGTCTAATTTTTCTAAGAAAGTTTGATAAGTGTTAAATACATTTGGCCTTTGATTTTTAAAGCGGGTGGCTTGTATGTTTATTTACAATATTGTGCATTTTGTAACTGCTACTTGGTGAGTTAACTTGCATTATTTTTGTCTACAAGCGTTTGGATATGTAGCAGGATCATCGGGACCAGTTTATGTTAATTTTGACCTCGTCTTTTTATAGCATTTGCTGTGTTTATTTGTTCCCGATTAAATGTTTTATACAATTGCATTGTAATTGACTAACAGAGAAATCTCACTTCATACCCCTTTTACTTGATAGCAGTGTCCAAGCATTCTGAGCGCCTATCGCATCTCGAATTATTTAAATTCCTTGGAAAACTGTAGCAAAAATGTTTTTTGAGTCACTTCAACAGGGTTTAGCAGAGCTGGATAAACAGCATGGACATGACAATTTGTGGCAGGCAGCAACGTGAGGTAAGTACCACACAAGCACTCAGCACAAGGTTTAAAATACAAGTACATGGATACATTTCAAGACACTTGGATGGGTACATGGATAGGAAAGGTTTAAAGGGATATGGACCAAATGGAACTAGCTTAGATGAGGCATCTTGGTTGGCATGGATAAGTTGAGCTATCGGCTCAATTCTGTGCTGTTTGACTCTACCCAGAGCTTGATATCTTTTAAAGTTTTGGCTTCTGGTTGGTCGCTCGCGCACCAGAAAATCAGACTTATTTGGACAAGTGTTTTCTCAATGCTACTCATTCACATAATACCAGAGGATATAAACAGTATAATTTATTTCTTACATTAAATATCATAAATACACTATTTTATTGGTCTGTTTAAATAGTTCATTTACACAAAGTGCAATTTCCATTCACATAAATATTGCAGTCTCTTCAAAGAACAATTTCTTGAGCTATGGTCCAAAGTTAGTTCAACACCGATTCCTTTCATTATGATATTCAAGTGAGAGCTTTGAGTTAAATTTGATAAGAAAGTGCACACAGTTCCTATTGCAGCTACAGCAACCAGTTGATTTAGGATATTTTACCATTTGGATCTTTGCTCTCTGCCTCGTTGTCTGAAATCAACCCCAACAACTGTGTGAAATAACAGATTGAGGGTTTCCTCTTTGGATACGTGACAATAGCCTATAATTAACCAAAAATAACAGAATACTTAATAGAATAGTGATATTCATGCCAACTTCAGTAATGGTGCAATTTTAGCAGTTTGAGGCCGATTGGAAAATCTGTTTAATTTGGTTCCCTCATGGAAACTTTTATAAAGGATGCTGCTAATAATTGACCTCAACATAATGACTGATACGTTCTCAAAATACTCGCAGGTAACATTAACTCACTGACTCGCCGCAGGTGCTGAAAGCTACATTCCTGTTTTTATAAGCGATCCAGAAATTTGGGGACTAGTTCTTTTCCTATCTTTCCCCCATCCAAACTGTGGGCTGAACATTCGATTTGGCTGTTACGGCCCATTCACTTGTGATGAACATGTAACAGTTAACCCTTTTTTACTGCAAAAACGATTTTACAGTAAAACAAAATCACACTCGTACATTATAAAAAAGTAATTTTTTATAGTACCAATCAGAAATGGTAGAGATGAGGAGTTATGGGTGCAATGATCTCGCAACTCTTAAATAGAAAGTAACTAGTCTTCCCACAGCCGAAATCTTAACATGGTGTGAATATTGTTTTACATTCTTTCCCGATAAAATCCAATGAAAGCCAAACACACAACGCTGCTGCAGTAAAGACTTGGCAAATGGCTGCAGGAATCAATATTAACCAAAGTTCACACTGATAATCAAATCAATTCAACCCACAGCACATATAGTTTTGTAGCATCATGGCATTAGTTTTTAACTGAAATGGTTCGTGTATAATCTGAATGGTTTGGATTAGCTTCAGGTAAACCTTTATCGACAGAATGATCAGCGGTTGCAATTAGCAGTAAATCAAGGGTCATCTCTGTGCACTTTCCAATAAAGCGGATAAATGGCCGAACATCTCCCTCATTGGCCAAATCTAATACAGTGTAATACTCAGCCCGCTGCTCCTTGCGGATGGTGATAGGTGGATAACCTGCCTGCATTAAAATAAGATTCATCAGTAGCCGAGCTGTCCTTCCATTCCCATCTACAAAGGGATGGATATAAACAAGTTTATAATGTGCAAGGGCAGCAAATTCTACAGGATGGAGACTCATAGCATCTTCAGTATTCAACCACTGGACAAGCTCGTGCATCTGCTTTTTTACATCTCTGGGATGGGGAGGTATGTGATGGCCTACGAAGACTTGATTGGTTCGAAATCTCCCAGCTTCTACGGGATCAACGTATCCCAAAACTCTTCTGTGAATCTGCAGAATATCATCAATATTAACAGATCCTATTCTTGATAGCAGAGACTTATTGAGATATTTCATGGCTGCATCAACCCCAATAACTTCATTCTGTTCCACCAGACTCTTCCCGGGTACAGCATACCTTGTTTCGATGATGTGCCTGATCTCAGAAAGGGTCAGCGTATTCCCCTCAATGGCCACAGTATGATAAATATGATGGTAATAACTTTCCTCCATCACGCGGTGCAAAGCTGCATTCCCTTTGGGTATAGCCATCAACTTTTTAACCTTGCGGTCAATAATACTAAACTGCTTTTGGTCAATTTCTTCCACCAGTGGTAATGTTCTGTCGCGGTTGACCAGTGCCTTCTCATTGCACGGGGAAATAGTTAATGCTTTAGTGTACAGATGGTCAGCCTGAATAACATCCTTATCCTCTTCCATGAAGACACCCAATTCATTCAATGCATCTACATATTGGGGGTCCATATTCAAGGCATGCATGAACAGTTTGTGTGCCTTTTCTCTCTTCCCCAGACGCTTCATCTCCAGAGCCTGATGCAGAGCAGCTTTTGCCTCCAACTGGACTTCTGAAATTAAAATTAATTTCCAAATTACAGGTGGTCTAATCGTGCGATACATTAAACCAGACATTTTTAAACCAGCTCGAGACAAGTTACAATATGGCCATTACATATATCGTCTCCCCATAACATCACATCACTAAGACGCACGAGGTAAAACCCCACAAACAAACATTTGTTTTCCAGTAATCTAGTTTGCATACACTGGAAATAATTCTCTCTAACCAGCTGATAAAGCTAAACTTGGAAACTGCGCCTGATCGCTTAAAAGGCTTTCATTGTGTTGTTTTGCATAACTAGGCAATAAACATAATCAGAACTGTCAAATCACATCTGCTTGAGAAGGTGAAATCATTTAAATATTGTTCTGAAAGTTTTTAGGGATCAGAGCACAGGTCGGAGCCGGGCCAAGGATGGAGGCCCCGGGACCGAGGACGAGTCTGGGTCATGACACTGAGAACAATGGGGGACCCAGGGTGGGGAGCTGCTGGGATCAAGGGGGGGCCTGTGTGGGCCGCTGAGGTCAAAGGGGGGGGGCCCCCCCGAAGAGGGATGTTTTTTTTTTGTTACTTTTGTCGGCGTCTTTGTGGAGATTCTCTTGTATACTATGTGAAAACAAAGCGTTTCACTGCAACTAGCTAGATACAAGCGACAATAACATATCATCTCTGCCAAGGCAAACTAACAGCAAAAAAGAACAATAGACACAAAAAGCTGGAATAACTCAGCGGGGCAGGTGGCATCTCTGGAGAGAAGGAAAGGGTGACGTTTCGGGTCGAGACCCATCTTCAGACTGGTTAGGGATAAGGGAAATACCGTCTATATCTCTCGTTTCCCTTGTGCCTAACCAGTCTGAACAAGGGTCTCGACCCGAAATGTCACCCATTCCTTCTCCCCGGAGATGCTGCCTGTCCCACTGTGTTACTCCAGCTTTTTGTGTCTATCTTCGGTTTAAACGAGCATCTGCAGTTCCTTCTTACACAAAGAAAAAGCTTTGACAGGCAGTGAACAGAGATGGGAACGATAGTGTTGGCAGTGCAGTATTCATATCCTTGTACGATTAGATGGGCTGAATGGGCAACTATAAAAACTATTTTTAAAAGTTAATCGGATTTTAGTTCCCACAGATCAAAAGGAGAGCTTTTGTCTCAAATGTCCCTTATTTGAATATGTTACTAATCCTTATTAACCGATCTATCTTTAAAAGTCTGGCTACGAGTTGCACCACTGTAGAGATGACGTGGTGTTAAATCAACTGCTCGGCAATTGGTTAACAGAAGGCAGGATCACATCGTGTTGGACGCTGAACAGCAATCTCAAACAATAACAATATCGAGTTATCAATAAATGATATCGACCTTCATCATCTAACCACTGGTATCTGTTTTCAGCTGTCTAGGTCCGGAGTTCCATGCCCAAAACCCCTAATTCTCAACCCTTAAAATCCACCTTTTTGAACAAGCTGCTGACCATGTCCCTGTCTCTTAAACACAGAACGTACAGCAATGGGCCCTTCTGCCCACAATGACGCCAAGATAAACTCATTTTGCTTGCCTATATCCTGAATTCCTTCGTTCCCTACATATCCGTGTCTAAAAGCCTCCAAAACATCACTATAGTATCTGCCCCCACCACCACCCCTGGCAATGCGCCCCCTCTCTGTGCAACAGTCTGAGACTGTAATCAGTCTGTAGAAGGGTCTCGACCACAAATTTCACCCATTCCTTCTCTCCAGAGTTACTTCAGCACCTGTACTAATGTGTAACAAACTTGCCCAGTCCATCTCTTTTAAACGTTGCCCCTCTCACCTTAATTCTCTACCCTCTAGTCCTTGACATCCCCACCCTGGGAAGGAAAATGTTTTGTTTCTCCATGAATCTGTGCCCCGTGAGTTTATTTGTTGTCAGTGTTTATGTTGCTATGGGGTAAATGTCTTCTCTCCAGAGACGCTGCCTGCCTGCCTGCCTGCCTGTCCCGCTGAGTTGCTCCAGCTGGTTGTGGACGTGGAGCGTTTCACAGACCCTCACAGACAGGGAGGGAGGGAGGGAGGGAGGGTGGGTGCGCGGCTGCTGTGAGCCGGGAACAAGGGGAGCGGCCTCAGCCGGCCCTGGGCCTGGGCCTGGGGAAGAGGTCGCCGCTTGGCCCAGCCTCCCCTCCCCGCCCCGTCCCTTCTCTTACCCCCCGGCCTCCCTCCCTCCCCATCGCTTACCCGGCGACGGTGTCCGCCTGAAGGCCCACGGCCCGCCGGCCTGGCTCAGCTCCGCGCTGCTGTAGGCCAGGCTCAGGCCGGTGCCGGGGGGCTCCAGCTCCAGCTGCAGCTGCGGCTCCAAGAGGCGGCATCGCAGCAGCCACAGGGTGCCCTTGAGATGCGGGAGCAGGAGGGCGGCCAAGGCGCCGAGCAGCACCGTCACCCCCGCCCTGCCGCGCCGGCCCATCGCGCCCAATGCCCCGCCGCCGCCGCCGCCGCGGATCACACAGCCGGTGGTGGTGATGATGCGGCGCCCCCTGCGGCCGGGCCCGGCACTGCACCCTGTGCTTCTGATCGGTCAACAACACGCCGCCCACCAATAGTACAATGCTACGTGTCCACAGCTCAGCACTCACCGCTGGCGGGGAACACCTCCCTCCGCTCAGTCCGCCTCACAGTCTGAATCACTGACTAGACGATACGCAATAGGTGCAGGAGGAGGCCATTCGGCCCTTCCAGCCAGCACCGCCATTCAATGTGATCATGGCTGATCATCCCCAATCAGTACCCCGTTCCTGCCTTCTCCCCATATCCCCTGACTCCGCTAATTTTAAGAGCCCTTTCTAGTTCTCTTGAAAGTATCCAGAGAACCTGCCTCCACCGTCCTCTGAGGCAGAGAATTTCACAGACTCACCACTCTCTGTGAGAAAAAGTGTTTCCTCGTCCGTTCCTCCCGTTCTAAATGGCTTACCCCTTATTCTTAAACTGTGGCCCCTGGTTCTGGACTCCCCCAACGTCACCCATTCCTTCTCTCCTGAGATGCTGCCTGTCCCGCTGAGTTACTCCAGCATTTTGTGTCCACCTACCCGATCTCCCGGTTGCCAAACACTTTAACTCCCCCTCCTACACTGACCTTTCTGTCCTGGACCTCCTCTATCACCATTCTCTTGGGCAGTGATGTGAATATTGATTTCTCTAACCAAGTAAACCCTTGCTTCCCCTCCTCTCCATCACCCCCTCCCCCCCCCAGCCTAGACATCGTACTGGTTTCGCTGTCGTCCTGTTGACTTTCACTGTTGGTATGTCGTTATCACCTTCTCCACAGCCAAAAGTGAACCATTCTACAATTTCCTTGATCAGTTGTTTTCACACCTTACAATCTCTTTCTATCCTTCTATATCTCTAATCTCTCTCCCCAACTTTCTGAAGAAGGGTCTCGACCCGAAACGTCACGCATCCCTTCTCTCCAGAGATGCTTCCTGTCCCGCTGATTTTGTATCTACCTTCAGTATAAACCAGCATCTGCAGTTTCTTCCTACACACTCTAAATTGCATCAATAATGCTGGAACAGACCCACTGGAGGGGGGGAAACGGCAACAATAACAGTGGGGTAGGGGCCGCACATTCACAGAGGTGTAGCCCCCCCCCTCCCCCCCCCCAACATATATATAATGTACACATTTACTTCAAATTCGAGGAGTCAATATCACTAACAACTTCTGGACCGCCCGTATTGAAGCAACAAAGAAAGTGAGTTTGGCATGTCTCACCGACTTCTACAGATGCACCATAAAAGACATTTTATTGGGATGCATCATAGGTTGGTTTGAGAACGGCTCCATCCAAGACCGTAAGAAACTGCAGTGAATTGTGGAGGCAGCCCAGATCATCACACAAACCAACCTCCCTTCTATTGACGGTTACACAAAAAGCTGGAGAAACTCAGCGGGTGCAGCAGCATCTAAGGAGTGAAGGAGATAGGCGACGTTTCGGGTCGAGACCCTTCTTCTATCTCCTTCACTCCTTAGATGCTGCTGCACCCGCTGAGTTTCTCCAGCTTTTTGTGTAACCCTCGATTCTCCAGCATCTGCAGTTCCTTCTTTAACACAACATCCCTTCTATTGACTCCATTTATATCTCATGCTGCCTTGGCAAGGCCAGCAGCATAATCAAGGACATGTCGCAGCCTGGCCACTCCCTCTTCTCTCCCATCAGGTAAAAGATGTAGAAGTGTGAAAACGCACACCTCCAGATTCAAGGACAGTTTCTTCCCAGCTGTTAGTAGGCAACTGATTCATCCTACCACAACCAGAGAGCAGCACTGAACCACTGTCTACCTCATTAGTGACCCTCGGACTATCCTTGACGTCACTTTGCTGGCTTTACCTTGCAGTACACATTATTCCCTTATCAATAATCTATTCACTATAAATGGCTCCATCGTAATCATGTTTTGTCTTTCTGCTGACTGGTTAGCACACTGAACTATGTAAACACTTATACATTTATATTTATACACACATGCGTAAGCACACACGTACGCGCACAAACAAACTTAACCCAGCAGTCCATCTACCCATGGTAATATACCACTTCCATGTTTATTGAGACCCTAAGCCTGTCTTAAAAATATTTAAAAATCCTGTTTCACAAAAGCCTGTCAGAAGCAGTGTTGCAAAGATTTACAATAATTTAAGAGAAAATAAACAAGTTGTGTGTCAACTGTATTAAATAGGTGACAAATAAAGTGATCTTTAGTCCTAGTTTCTGCCACCAGAGGAAACATTCTCGCCACATCAAACATGTCAAGAATCCTCAGGATCTTATAAACTTTAATCAAGTCCCTTCTCTCCTAAAGTCCAGTGGATGCAAACCAAACACGTCAACCTTTCCTCACAAATAAATCTGCCCATTTTATTGATTCCTCTACCAATAAATAACCCATGATGTTTTAACTCGAAACCACTTTGGCATAACTGGGAAAAGGGAGAGAAGATGTTAGTCTTGTTATATCTGCAGAGAACAGGGGTATGCGTGGGGTGGGCACAGAGGGCTGGATAGGACAAGGAATAACTGCGATAGGGTGAGGTCACAATTGCTGTGGCGATGAATCACAGTGATTATCTGGTGAATTACATAAGGGGGTGTTTGGTCCCTTCATCACCTCCTGGACAGCTCTTCCATTCTGTCAGCCTCTCCTCTTGTTTCAGCTACCACAGGAGATGCCTCATCTGTCTCTTTACCTCTTACCTCAATTGCTGTTCGCAATCAGATCTCATTGGAGAAACCAAGCAGAGACTGGGCGACTGCTTTGTACAGCACCTGCATGCAGGCTACAACAGTAACACTAACAATAGTCTTGGTGCCTGCCAGAACATCTTCCTCACACGCTGATTTGTTGTACTCTGTTGCACTATTATAATAGTGCCCAATGTAAACTTGAGGTACAGCAATTAATCTTTAAATTCCACTGCTTTGGGCAAGTCACTTCTTTTATCTGTATCCAAACTAGCTATTTTTGTTGTAATTCAAGCATCTGTGACAATGGCTCAGTTTTTGTCTCCATATCAGTACACTCTAGCCTGCTAAGCACACCCTGCAGCGTACAGTTCACATCTTTGTATTCTCATTCTCTCAATTGCTCTCATCTCATGATCACTGGCTGTTTTTAACTGTCCTCATCATCCCATTGATCAAATGACCTCTATAACCTTTTCCTCATGGATACACCCCATCAGTTTATTATACTATTCTATCCATTCCTCATATATATTCTCTGCCGTTTAGACTAATTTATTTTCTTGCTTTCACAGTTCTGATGAAATATTAACTATTGAGACACAAGCAATCGCAGATGTTGGAATCTTGAGCAAATGTGCAGGAGGAACTCAGCGGGTTAGACAACATCCGAGGAGGGAATGGACAGATGATATTTCAGGTCATGACCTTGCTTCATGATGGAATACAGGGAGAAACGTGGGGGGTGAACAAAGCCTGGCAAGTGATAAGGGGATAGAAGTGAGGAGAGTGGGTTGAATGGCAGATAAATAGAATAAATTACAATGGCTAGAGGTGAAGAGGGTGTCAGATAAGAGGAATTAAACATAAAACTGGATGGAGGGATATAGTGGGGGGCAAATGAAGGGAAGGGGAAAGACGGGGACTTGAGATGAATGTATGAAAGAGGGGAGAGGAGTAGGGATGACTGGGAGAGTGAGTTTGAGAGATGGTGAGATAAGTGGGTAATGTAGTAGCTTTAATGTGGGGTGATTAACTATTTTGTATTCTACTGATGCTGCCCGACCAGTATTTCCTACTTTTATTTCAGATTTTCAATAATAATTTCCCTTGATTCCTGAGTTTGAGCCCTTTGTAAATTACAGTGGAACACCCTGAATCCTCTGCAACTCAAGGCTCTACAATCACTCACATAGAATCATAGAAAATAGGTGCAGGAGTAGGTCATTCGGCCCATCAAGCCAGCACCGCCATTTAATATGATCATGGCTGATCATCCAAAATCAGTACTCCGTGCCTGCTTTTTCCCCACATCCCTTGATTCCGTTAGCCCCAAGAGCTTTATCTCTCTCTTGAATACATCCAGGGAATTGGCCTCCACTGCCTTCTGTGGCAGAGAATTCCACAGATTCACAACAGTCTGGCTGAAAAAGTTTTCCCTCATCTCAGTCTCAAATGGCCTTCCCCTTATTTTTAAACTGTGACCCCTGGTTCTGGACTCCCCCAACATCGGGAACATTTTTCCAGCATCTAATCTGTCCACTCCTCTAAGAATTTAATACGTTTCTATAAAATCCCCTCTCATCCTTCAAAATTCCAGTGAATACAAGCCCAGTCACCTCATTCTTTCATTTGTCAGTCCCGCTATCCCGAGCTAAATCTAAAACTGCTCTAAAACACTCTGATGCTACTGATACTTTCTAAAGTACATCTAAAACTAAAACTCTAAAGCACTCTAAAACACCAAAACTACTCTAAAACATTCTGAAACTACTATGAAACATTCTAAACTACACAAAACTAGACCAAAGTCAAGCAAATTAAACTAAACTGTGCCAATGTAAAATAAACTAAACTAATCTAGTGTAGGAGAGGAGAGTGTAGTGGGGGGAGGGGAGGGAGGGTGAGAGTGGGAAGGTGAGAGAGGGAAAGAGAGAGATTGAGAGAGAAGGGAAAAAAAGGTAACATAGTTACAGGGGGTAGATAGAGAGGGAGAAATTGAGAGAGAACGGGGAGAGAGAATGATTGAGAGAGGAGAACAAGGGAGGGAGAGACGTTAAGAGAGAGTGTTTGAGAGGAGATGGGAGAGAGAGGAGAGAGAGGGGGGAGAGGAGGGGAGGGGGAGAGGGGGAGTGAGAAGGAGGGAGGGAGGGGGGGAAGGAGGGAGGGAGGGAGAGTGTGAGGGGGTAAAGTAAACCAACCTTAACCCTAACACTAACTCAAATACACTAAACAAGATAACTAAACTACACGAATCTGAACTAAAGTAAACTACTCTAAAACTAATCTAAAACACTCTGAAGCTACTCTAAAGCACACCTAACACTAAAACTACACTAAAACTAAAACTCTACTCTGAAATACTCTAAACTACAAAAAATATATGCCTGTCAAGCAAATTAAAATAAACGATGCCAATGTAAAATAAACTAAACTAAAATAGTGTAGGGGAAGGAGTGTAGTGAGGGGAGGGAGGAAGGGTGGGTGAGGGTGAAGGGAGAGGGAGAGAGAGAGAGAGAGAGAGAGAGGGTAAGAGAGAGAGAGAGAGAGAGAGAGAGAGAGGGTAAGAGAGAGAATGAGTAAGAAGGGAAAGAGAGGTAAGAGAGTTACAGGGGTAGAGAGAGAGGAGAAGTGTGAGAGAGCGAAGGAGATTGAGAGAGAGAACAGAAAGAGATTGATTGAGAGAGGAGAGGGAGGAAGGATGAGACATTAAGAGAGAGAGAGAGAGAGAGAGAGAGAGAGAGGAGATGGGGAGAGAGCAGGGGGGGGAGAGAGAGATTGAGGGGGAGAGTGGGTAGAGGGGAGGAGAGGGAGAGTAAAATGGGAGATGTTTGTCTCCGGGTGCTGTCTGTTCGGAGTTTGGATGTTCTCCCTGTGACCTGCGTGGGTTTTCTCCGGGTGCTCTGTTACTTAAAAGGTGATCACCATTTAGATTTTTTTTTTCCTGCCTAATTTCATATTTTCCCACATTATGCTCCATTTGCCCGATATTGACCGCTCATGACCTATATCCTTTTGCAGTCTACTTATCCCTTCTTCACCATTTACCTTTCTGCACATCTTTGCGTCATGAGCAAATTTAGCCACAAAACCACAAATTCATCCAACTTACTTATATAATTTCAATGCGGTATCAATATCGGATCTAATAAAAACAACCTGGTTTTAATATAATTTATATAGAAAACAGCATGGACAAATCACAATAAAATAGGCCAGTCAGCATGGTTTTGTGAAGGGGAGATATTTCCTGACATATCTGTTGGAAATCTTTGAGGAAGTAAATAGCAGGATAGACAAAGGAGAGTCAGTGGATGTTGTTTACCTGGATTTTCAGCAGTCCTTTGATAAGGTGTCACATGTGAGGCCGCTAAAGAAAATGAGAGCCCATGGTATTAGAGGGAAGATGCTAGCATGGATAGACGGTTGGTCGAATGGCAGAAGGCAGAGTGGAAATAAAGGGGGCTTTTTCTGGTTGGCTGCCAGTGAGTAGCGGTGTTCCGCAGGGGTCAGTGTTGGGGTCGCTACTCTTCACGTTGTCTATCAATGATTTGGATGAAGGAATTGAAGGCTTTGTGGCCAAGTTTGCGGATGATACGAAGATAGGTGGAGGGGCAGGTAGCATAGAGAAAGCAGATACTCTGCAGTAGGAGACCGGTTGGGAGAGTGGGTTAAGAAGTGGCAGATGGAGTACAGCATAGCAAAGTGTGAAGTCACTTTGAAGTCACTTTGGTAGTGTGAAGTCACTTTGGTAGTAGGAAGAAAGGCAAAGACTATTTTCTATATGGGGAGAGGATTCAGACATTGTGAGTACAAAGGGACTTGAGAGTGCTGGTACAAAATTCCCAAAAGGTTAATTTGCATGATGCCAATGCAATGTTACAATTATTTTGTGAGGGCTAGGGCATAACAACAGGGATGTAATGCTAAGGCTTTGTAATGCAGTGGTCAAACCGCATTTTCAAGTCAAAGTCAAAAGAGTTTATTGTCATGTGTCCCTGACAGGACAATGAAAATATTTCTTTGCATAGCACAACAGAACATAGAAGGCATTGACTACAATTCTATACATAAATACACCCATGACTTAATAAATTAATAAAGTGCATTTGGAGTATTGTGAGCCGTTTTGTGCCCATTTCTGTGCCCAGGATGTGCTGGCGTTGGAGAGGGTCCAGAGGAGGTTTACGAGAATGATCCCGGGGATGATTGGGTTAACGTATGATGAGCATTTGATGACACTGGGCCTGTACTTGCTGGAGTTTAGAAGGATGAGGGGGGGGGACTTCACTGAAACTTACTTAATAGTGGAAAGCCTGGACAGAGTGGATGTGGAGGATGTTTCCACTCGTGGGAGGATCTACGACCAGAGGGCATAGCATCAGAATAAAAGGATGTACCTTTAGAGAGAAGATGAATTTATTTTGTCAGAGGGTGGTGAATCTGTGGAATTCAGGTTATTGGGTATTTTTAAAGCGGATATTGACAGATTCTTGATTAATAAGGGTGTCAAGTTTCATTGCGAGAAGGCAGGAGAATGGGGTTGAGATTGAAAGATAGATCAGCCATGATTGAATGGTGGAGTAAACTTGATGGGCCAAATAGCCTACCTCTTCTCCTATGAATTATGAAGTATCAATATTACCTATTGGCAAACTGCTATCTTCTGAGTTAAACATGGGGGCATGCACAAGAGGCAGATGTCCATATCCTTCCAAGAGTTTTGCTCTCGATTATAGTATAGTTTAATCACAAATACATCCCCTTGTACGTGAAACACAATAATCAATCCCAATTCCTCAGTGAATTTCTCATATTTAATGGGACACAGAATTATTCCCCCATTTATTCTGGAAAGTGCTCAACAAAAGTGAACAAAATGCTGATGTCATTTACTTGAGTCCCCAGATCAAATGCTGAGGATTGTAAACCGGAAGGAGTTTCTGACATTTTCTCTACATATCACAGCGTTCCATCTCCCCAATCCCCAAACATTTAATACAGTGCGATCCATAATGTTTGGGACAAAGACCCATCATTTATTTATTTGTCCTTGTACTCCGCAATTTGAGATTTGTAATAGAAAAAAATCACATGTGGTTAAAGTGCACATTGTCAGATTTTATTAATGGATATTTTTATACATTTTGGTTTCACCATGTAGAAATTACAGTAGTGTTTAAACATAGTCCCCCCATTTCAGCGCACCATACTGTTTGAGACACATGGCTTCACAGGTGTTTGTAACTGCTCAGGTGTGTTTAAATGCCTCCTTAATGCAGGTATAAGAGAGTTCTCAGCACCTAGTGTTTCCTCCAGTCTTTCCATCACCTTTGGAAACTTTTATTGCTGTTTATCAACACGAGGACCATAGTTGTGCCAATGAAAGTCAAATAAGCCATCATGGGACTGAGAAACAAGAATAAAACTGTTAGAGACATCAGCCAACCTTAGGCTTACCAAAATCAACGGTTTGGAACAACATTAAGAAGAAAGAGAGCACTGGTGAGCTTACTAATCGCAAAGGGACTGGCAGGCCAAGGAAGACCTCCACAGCTGATGATAGAAGAATTCTCTCTATAATGACGGAAAATCCCCAAACACCTGTCCGACAGATCAGAAATACTCTTCAGGAGTCATGTGTGGATTTGTCAATGACTACTGTCCGCAGAATACTTCATGAACAGAAATACAGAGGCAACACTGCAAGATACAAACCACTGGTTCATTGCAAAAATAGGATTACAGTTTGCCCAAAGTACTTAAAAAAAGCAACCACAGTTGTGGAAAAAGGTCTTGTGGACAGATGAGACGAAGATTAATATATCGGAGTGATGACACGAGCAAAGTATGGTGGAGAGAAGGAACTGCCCAAGATACAAAGCATACCACCTCATCTGTGAAACACGGTGGTGGAGGTGTTATGGCCTGGACATGTATGGCTGCTGAAGGTACTGGCTCACTTATCTACATTGATGATACAACTGCTGATGGTAGTAGCATAATGAATTCTGAAGTGTATAGACACATCCTATCTGCTCAAGTTCAAACAAATGCCTCAAAACACATTGGTCGGCGGTTCATTCTACAGCAAGACAATTATCCCAATCATACTGCTAAAGCAACAAAGGAGTTTTTCAAAGCTAAAATATGGTCAATTCTCGAGTGGCCAAGTCAATCAGCCGACTTGGACTTGGACTAGCTCCCAAAACAAGCATAAGCTAAAGATGGCTGCAACACAGGCCTAGCAGAGCATCACCAGAGAAGACACCCAGCAATTGATGATGTCGATGAATCGCAGACCTCAAGCAGTTATTTCATGCAAAGGATATGCAACAAAATACCAAACATGACTACTTTCATTTACATGACATTGCTGTGTTCCAAACATTATGGGACACACACACACACACACTATGTATAAACACTGCTGTAATTGCTACACAGTGAAACCAAAATGTGTAAAAATGGCCTTTATTAAAATCAGACAATGTGCACTTTAACCACGTGTGATTTTTTTCTAGTACATATCTCAAATTGTGGAGTACAGAGGAAAATAAATAAATGACGGGTCAAATTATGGTGGGCACTGTAATTCAGTCCGAGTGAAATCTAACCAGTTAAACTGCAGCTTACCTGCATGACACATTCGTAGAGCTAGGTAAAGAATTCCAGCAGTGGGTCCAACATTCTGCTCCGTTTTTGCGGCCATCGAGTGTTCTGAAATACCAGCCATCTGCCTTGTCACATATCACAACACTGAATCTGCCATAGACCACCGTCATCTCATTTAAAAATGTCCGATGATAGCTAAATCACATCGATGTCAACTTGATTGTCATGATAGCTTAACCTGTTTGCCACAAGTTTTGATTCAAATTAACATGGTTCCCAGTCCTTAATGTCCTGGATTAGTAATATTTTAAATTGTTTCTGTGCCTCCCCCTTACCAACAAAAAGGTTAAAGCAGAAAAAAAAGAGTGACTGCATATCGTCTAATTAACTACTTGAAGACTAACTAGTGAAAAAAATCAACAACAAAAAATCATTAGCCTGCCATATGCATGACAGATTTGAAACTACTAAATTTCTCTATTTATATCCAAATAATTTATCAATTTAGCAGCCAGTACATCATTGCAGAACCAATATTAACATGAAAACTAAGTTATGGCCTGTTATAAACATGCAATAAGCAGCCCGATAAATTTAAGGTAAAACACAATATATGAAAATGACAAATTTATTTAGATTTAAATAAATCATTCTGAGGCTACAGAAGAGTATATGCCATGAAAGCTTACAAACAGGTAAGCACTACATTTTCCACACTCAGCTTTGTGGCATCAATTCTTAAAGCAATTAAAGTCTGGCTTTAAGTGCTACTTTACAAATTCCACTTGAGTGTACAATCAGAAGAGTCTACCATTACCACTAAAGGATAACAGTCACTTAAACAAAGGAGATGAGGGGGGGGGGGGGGGGGGTGGAAATCAGACTGTTCAAAATATGTTTAGCAGCATTTTAACTTTAGTTCCAAACCCCAAAAGGATGTTACTGTCTGTACTCAACACATTCAACATGTGAAATCAAGCACCAGGATGAGGTGGATTTTGAAGTTCAAGTTCAACATGAAAAAATTATAGGCTGTAAGATGGAACTATATTAATAAACCAACTGATAAAGTGCAGTTTCTTATATCAGCTTTTTACTAAACCAGCTTCTGATGTGAACTGTGTGGTTAGTTATATTTTAAGAAAATTCTAATGTGATGTAGGGCATGCTTACGGAATTTTTTTTAGTAATTTTTAAAATTTAAATACACAAAGTAATTCCAGAATAAATCAAAAACTCGGCACCAGTAAATCACCTTGGTGCAGTTTGCATTTAGAGAGTCAAAACTGTTCTTTCCTGTTTGTTACAAACATCAGTCGCTATTACGTCCCTAAAATGGACTTATCATGCACATCGCGTAATAGTAGGGAAATGATGCCTAGTACTTTGTAATCTGAATTGTGCTGCAGTGATTGGTGGTTTATGACTGAAAAGTTCAAGCTTAAGGAGGGGAAAGTGTTGCATTAAATGATTACCTTACAGCACATTATCAATGACACAATGAAGTTAAACTTCAATGTCAAGTGGGAGAAAAAAAGCACTTGGTGTTTTTACCTGTATATCCAACTGGCCCAATTTTATTTTATATTAAATACTGCTCGTCTATTAATAATAAAATAACAAAATTGTTAAAAGCTAGCATAAGCTTCATACAAATGCTAAACTTCTACATTTTTTTACATCTTTGAAAAACGCCTACAACACTTACTTGATGCTCTTTTAAAACAAACTTGGAAAAAACATCTCTGTTCATGGTGGGGCAAGGAGCACTTAAGTATTTTAGGAAAGGAGTGCTATGTAGCTAGCAACAGCATTTTGTCCTCTTTATTTACAGAGTAAAATAAAAAGTGCTTACATGAAGAAAATGAAATGACAAGTGAATGTCAAATATGCTTTTAAAACACAATCCCAGAAACCCGTATCATAAACAATGGCACCTATCCACAACTTCTCACTTTTTTAACCTCCTCTAACCATCATTTGCGTTTCAGAATCACAGCAGAAAAGGTTAATTCACCAAGCTCAAAATAAATCCTGTTTCAAATAGAAAACAAAAACATTTGAGCTTACAATACATTGTGTAAACAAAGCTTAAAACATTTCATTCCTTCAGTGCCCATCAGCTCACTGTCAATTCATTTTGCTGCAACTAAGGGCATTTATAATACTTTTGTACATGCCAAAAACTCAATTTATTTAGTAAATAAAAAGGAACATAATTAACACTGATCTATATTAAGATTTTACATATTCAATTTACACATGTAGAAGGAGTAGTGCGATAATGCAATCTTCCAACAAAATGAGTTTACCTCTTCTGCAGGTCTAAGGCCTTTGGTTAATACAGTAATATACTGCACTGCCCATTCTATTCCAGTCACCACGAGTCACCGTAAATAAATTTCCAAGCTGCGTTAAGTTACCCTAAGTATGCCTGCATCCACCACATCCTGTTAGAATCTCCAAGCTATTATGTGCATTTAGTCCTATCTCAAGTGCACAGTAACACAAAGAGTTTGGCTTCTTGTACACCATCTCATAATAAGCGTGTTTCCGGGAAAAAAGACAATGTCCTTAGTTTGAAGAAGCTGCAATGGGTTTGTCCAGTTCCATTTCTAGCGCGGACCCATTGGGCTGCAGACTGCTGTAGCAGGATTTACAGACGCGGCTAGGCTCAAAAAGATGCTGACTCGGCACTGGGATCTTCTGATTGCAACAACTCGAGCAAAATACATTCCCACAATTCCTTTTGAAGGAACAAACAGGCAGATTGTTAATTAAAATGCTATTTTATCTATCTATAGTTAACATTACAAAAGTAATGGGTTATTTTGCAGATAAATATTGGTAAATTCAGCTCCTAAGAATAAAAGGGAAAGATATTCGTCCTTGGTTGCTTGCACAATGTACATATTGTAGCAGCAGCACATTGTACTCCATGTTTGAGATTCAGTTCATTGAAGTCAACATACAACCACCACTACATTATGTGCAAAAAATCAACGATGAATTTCTGTCCACATATTTAACTTTTCAACAATAATTAGTGACTTTCAACACACAAAACATATGGTTAATAAAACTGGTATTAAAAAAAAAATGAACGCAAAAGCAAACTGTTTCCTGAGCAAAATGGTGTTCCTCTCTTTCAAAGGTCTGAGAAAGGATGTCAGTGAAATAATGTTTACATCTATGATGAGTCTGAACATTCTTGTTCATTTTTGTTGCAAAGCTGTTATATCAGCAGGAAGAAAAAACATGTTTTAAGTAATTAGGAGTTAAATGAATCCAATGCAGAAGTTGTGTTATTTCTACTGGAATCTCCAGCTTTTCCCATTTCTATGAATAATTAAAAGTCAGAGGAATATGTACTCATTTATTTGTCTGGATGATCTGAAGAAAAAAACTCACTGGCAACTAATGTTTAACTAAGGGCAAAAACCTCACAGGCAACTAAGGGCAAATTTCATCAGTTTTGATTTTTTATATTGAAACATTGTCAATATCATTTTATATGTATAATCGAGTCCCAATATCAGATTACCATAGGTGAAATTATACAATGGAATTGATAGTTCGGTTCCACAGTAGTGTGAATACATTTCTAAAAACTGGTATTTTAAAAAGTTAAGCAAATTAGTTTACTTCCTGGAAACTCAAGAATCAGTTGGGTTAAATATGATAACATTCTTAACCATTCATTTTAATGATGTTTTGGGTATAAATCTTGCACATTGGATCATCTACCTACACACCTTTTTTATGTGCGAGGCCACATAAGAAAAAGGGGCCCATATTTTGGAGGTGGAGCAGTTAGTGGATCAGGTGATAAATAATGCTTGTCACAATGCAAATGTTTTATGGTAAATACAATTTCTCTGCAATATTCCCAAATTCAACCAGAAAAAAAACTATTTAGAAGACTAATATACAAACATCCATCAGCATTTTTTTTTAATACGCAGAAGGCAGAAAATGTATATGTTTAAGAACAGATGAAAGAATAAGCAAGATAAAAAATATATATTTTTATGCTGGTAAACAAGACAACTTGGCTTTTTTTAACTACTTCTCAATATAGGGGGAATATGTGCAAAAGTGCAAAAAAACGGATTCAGATTTTGTATAGATAAACCTAGTTTTAATGTCTGTAGCACAAGGAAGTCTCTTAGCATGACCTTGGTCGTCAAGCTGATTAAAAGCACAACATGAAGAAATGCTAAAATATTATACATGTTTCAAAATTAAAAACAGAAAAATATTGACATGGTTTCAGTTAACACGATTACATATGTGTGAATGGCATAAGTAATAAATTCAGGTGTCAATTGGTTTTCTGTTCAGCAAATTAATATTTTTTCAGCTGTGGCGATGGCATGCTAGTTGCTTGGTTAGCCCACAAAACATTTTGTATTTTCCTGTTGGGAATTCTAGTTTCAATTTAATTAACGTAAATCAACAATCGCCATTTGATTGGGGTGCTATTAATAAGGCACAAGTAAATGTTTTTAAGTAAACATCACCAGAAATGAAGACAAACAAGAGACAGAGAAGACTGTTGAAAATGCTCACCATGTGTCATCAACAGGCTCCCTGTCCCTGTAAGATGGAAAAGAGAGCTCAGAGGGAAACTAGCTAAGGAAAAGGTGCAAATCAGCAGGGCAACAGCAGGGGGAAACAAACAAATGGAAAACATATGTAGCAACTTTACAATGAAAGATGTATATTTGAAATAATTCAATATGTTAACAAAGTTAATATTATAAGATGAAAGTAGCTTTATTTGGGGGTAAAACCACAAACTTAAGCAAAATTTGAGGGGAAAAAAATCAGAATGGTTTGTATCTATGTAGCTCTAACAGTAGTCAGTGAGTCATGTGAGCAAGCTTTTTGCAATTTTTGTTAATGAAGAAAGCATTATGCTGCACTCTGCAGTGGATCGCGGTGGCGCGCGCCTGTAATCCGGCTGCTCGGAGGCGGAGGCTCGAGGATTGCTTGAGGCCAGGAGTTCTGGGCTGCTGCGGGCTGTGCCGATCGGGTGTCCTCACTAAGCTGGGCATCGATATGGTGTCTCCGGAGGAATCTGGAATCACCAGGTTGTGTAAAGAGGGGTGAATCGGCCCAGGTCGGAAACGGAGCAGGTCAAAGCCCCCGTGCCCATCAGTAGTCGGATCGCGCCTGTGAATAGACGTTGCAGCGCAGCCTGGTCAACACAGTGAAACACAGTCACAAGTCATCTGACCAGTAGTGGGTGAGTCTTGATTGAAATTTGTGAAGGGCAATGATCAGAAAAGTGGGAACAGTTTATGTGAAGTTCCTGGAAGCAGATGTTAAGCAGCTCTATATATTAAAAAGAAAATCACATATCAAAGGTAATGGCACAAAACGTTTACAGGGGTCTGAATGATGGGGAAGGTCAGAGGTTGGGAATGCTGAAGACATGGAAGGATTTGTTCAAGGTGTTTGGTGTGGGCGAAGGGTGGGGGACACGACCAAGAAGGTAAATAAGGTAATTAAGGTAACTATCCGAATTATGGTGATTGAGATTTCAAATTTTGGCAAGTTGCACCAACAGACTTTTGGATTACTTTTATGGAAGAAAGGAAAGGTATCATAGAAATTCTGTACAAGCAACAGAAGAATTGGAGGCTAGTCATGGTGGCAGTGGAGGGAAATAGTGATAATGTTGCGGAAATGGGATTTAAATGGGATTGCCACACGGCCTCTTGAATCTGCTCCATCATTCTGTGAGATCGTGGCTGATTTGACTAATCTCAACTCTGCATTCCCACCTACACTAGTAACATTCACCTCCTTGCTTTTCAAATATCTCTCTCTCTCCATGTCTTAAAAGTATTGAAAGGCTCCGCTGCACTTTTAAATATATTTAAAAATACTCAGGCTCCACAGCGCAAGAGAATGTCTCATCACTGTCTTACTTCCTTATTTCGGACCAGTGACACTGTTTCAGCTGCTCCCGCATCTTCTAAACTCCACCTGACACAGGTGAAGCCTATCCAATATTTTTTGAGAAACCAATGCAGCCATTCCAGGTCATCATAGAAACATAGAAAATAGATGCAGGAGGAGGCCATTCGGCCCTTTGAGCCAGCACTGCCATTCATTGTGATCATGGCTGATCGTCCCCTATCAATAACCCGTGCCTGCCTTCTCCCCATATCCCTTGACTCCACTAGCCCCTAGAGCTCTATCTAACTCTCTCTTAAATCCATCCAGTGACTTGGCCTCCACTGCCCTCTGTGACAGGGATTTCCATAAATTCACAACTCTCTGGCTGAAAAAGTTTTTTCTCACCTCAGTCTTAAATGACCTCCCCTTTATTCTAACACTGTATCCCCTGGTTCTGGACTCGCCCAACTTTGGGAACAATTTCCTGCATCTAGCTTGTCCAGTCCTTTTATAATTTTATATGTTTCTATAAGATCCCCCCTCATCCTTCTAAACTCCAGTGAATACAAGCCTAGTCTTTTCAATCTTTCCTCATATGACAGTCCTGCCATCCCAGGGATCAATCTCGTGAACCTACGCTGCACTGCCTCAATCACAAGGATGTCCTTCCTCAAATTAGGAGATCAGTCCAGTAAATCCTCTCTGATATGTTTCCCATGTACTTACATTCTTCTTTAACTAGCAGAAAATTATGGTCATAGGGTTACTAGAGCAGATCACAAAGAAGCTCCCATTTGATGCTTTAAAATACACTCTCTCTCCATTTCGCTACCCTCCTATGACAGGTCAGATGATCAAAAGACAGTTAAAATAGTGTGGGAAAATTCTCTGCAATAATAGTGGTTACTGTTAAACTGGTTACTTCATTTCTGACTTTATCACGTTGACTACATTGCAAAAGTACTTTAAGGACTGAAGTGTTCCTGGATTTTGTTATGTCTCAATATCAAAGCATGTAATAACATATTATGTGACGACTTCATGACATTTTACCAATATAAAGACTGTTGTTGCACAGGTGGCACCTTCACCCGCCCTATTATATGGGCTATGCAAACACAAAATCCTCCCTCCGAGAGAGAACTAGTCATCCACTTGGTGGTATAACATGGCCTTGATGGGGTATTCACATTACCTGTCAGACATTGAACTATTCAATTTGCATTTTTCATTTGTTGAGTGGCAGAAAAATATAAAACAGGGTAATTTAAAGAAAAATCTTGACAAGCACAAGCGAATGCCTCAATGTGATTAGCCAAATTGCATTGCCATTGGCACACACATCGCTGTTTCTCACTGTGCCTTGTTTCAGTGATGAAAGAGCATTGAATTACAGCAACCTTGTCTTCTGAGGATAGATTAGACAGGCTAGACTTGTATCCACTGGGGTTTAGAAGATGTGGTGGGAACGTTTCCTCTTGTGGGAGTATCTAAAATACCTACTGTTCAGAGGTTAGGCATTTCAAAGAAATGCTTTCATTCTTCAGCAGACTAGGTCATAGACTATGGTATCACATAATGTACCAATGTCTTAACTGAAAGCAAAATATATAATTAATATGGATCAACCAGTGAAAGAATGTGTACACATTTGGGAGTGCATTTGTTTACTGTAATGTTACAATTAATCACAATAATTTATGAAGCTGCATTGGTACGATTACATAATCTGCAACGACCCGTTGAGTTCTTCCAGCATTTTGTTTTTCTACATCATAGTATGTGTGCATAAGCAGGAATGTAGCTGGGGTAAAACTTAAAAGGGTGATGATGCGATATTCTCCTTAAATCCGATTGAAACATTATTACTGTGGGATGTTTCTCCAAGCAAGCAGTTTTGTAACGGCTGTAAACATACGTGGTGATCATTTTGTTAATCTACTTGATGTACAGATTCCCTCCAATCAAACCATGTCTAATTTGATACTAAGATAGACACAAAAAGCTGGAGTAACTCAGTGGGACAGGCAGCATCTCTGGAGAGAAGGAATGGGTGACGTTTTGTGTCGAGACCCTTCTTCAGACCCATTCCTTCTCTCCGGAGATGCTGCCTGTCCCGCTGAGTTACTCCAGCTTTTTGTGTCTATCTTCGGTTTAAACCAGCATCGGCCGTTCCTTCTTACACATTTTGGGGAAAAACTGTTAACTGTGCAATTTTTGACAATATGGAAACCTGCAGTGATCAAAATAAAATGGCTAAAGAATCAAGACAATTATAAGTTTACTTTCACCTGCATAAATATCAAACCAGTCGATAAAGAGTAGTAGATAGGCTGAAATTACAGGTTCTTAGAGGATTTATTCCTTATATAAAATTAGACCCAGCTATAAAAATAATTATGTTGACAAAAGCATGTAAATCATAAGAGTTGAATGCTGGTAGCAAATGATGCAGTGCAAAATTTATGATTAATAATATTTTCATCTGGTGCCATGAATTTGCCAAGCCGTGGATTCGTGTATAAAATAAGTGAAAATTTTCTGCACTTTGTTTCAATATGTCCCATCTGTGTTTTCATGACTTTACAAAATAACTATATAACCAAAAAAAAAGTTCTGAAAATAAGACTAGGCAAAATAGAACATTTAGTTACACCGTTAGTTTCTCAGCGTAGTACCTGCAATGGTGTTTTCTGCTAGCTAGCCAAAATCGACTTTCACAACCATAGCACTGTGGAGCCAAATGATCAGGATACCATCGAGTTACCTAAGAAGAGACATTGTTAATCCAAGAATGCATGGGCCAAGATAATAGCACCATTCCAAATGTTCAAGTGTTGTATATACTTTTGGAGCTTCTAGTTTCTCAAAAATTCTTCGCCTAATCATGACTTACAAATTATTATCTTGTGAAAAATCTAAACTAACATCGCTCTTCAAACACATGCAAATAGTTAAAGTTCTATGGAAATGCTGTGGACATTATTCGACAGTGTTGACATTCAAATTTCCAACTTGAAAATGTGAATATCAATGAAGAATATCAGTCTCTACAATAATAACTCAATTAAAGAAAATTGATTGAGAAAACAAAATATATTCAATGAACAATCAAACACACCAGAGTAGCATAAAGTGAAAGTGAGAGAAGAGCAACTGAACTGGTTATAAACAAAAAGTAGAACTCAAAAACTTACAATAATAGAAAACTTCAGGCAACACAAACCAACAAGTCATGATAAAAAGTAATCAATCGAAAAATTAACTTTGCTGTTCTTTCCACGGACGCTAGCAGACCTATTAAGTGTTTCTTTGTTTCCATTTATACTCTTCTGTTCGTCAGATTCATTACCTGGACAGGGAGCTGGCAGCCTGTTCTATAAAGAAAGATTAGGATGGCTGGGCTATATTCTCTCGATTTCAAAATGAATGAGATGTGACATTAAAGCACACAGGATCTTTGAGACTTGACAGGCTAAATGAGTATTCCCTGGCTGAGATGTCTAGAAACAGAAATCAGTCTCAAAATAAGGGGTTGGTTTTCAGGTTTGAGATGAGAAGAAATTCTTTCTGGGAGCCAGTCGCAGCTCAGATGACGAATAAATTCAAAACAGATTTTTGGATTGGGAAATAAAGAATTAGTACAAAAAAAAATTGGTGCTGAGGTAAAAGATCAACCAAAATCTCATTGAATGGCGAAGCACAAAGCTTAATGCCGTTCTTTTAGATATCACGTTGGCAATTTACTTCTGGATAATGCAATAACTGGGGATCTTTGCAAGCAAGAAACTGCAGCACAACCTAAACCATGCAGAATAACACAACTCCAATTTACAACATAATTTAAAACAATTAAATGTAAACATCAAATTTGAACAATTTGAAACATAGGAAAATAAGCAGTGTTGACAGAAAGCTATTTGGAGAAAATGGGACATTATTGATCTGCGCACTGGGGCATTAGAAGATTTGGATCTGAAAAGTTGAATAATGTGGGGGTGGGAGGGGCTACCATTCTATGTCATTATTATACGTGTTTCTGGCAGAGGAAAACAAATCGTGGGGTTAATATCAAATCGTGATATTAGGATAGGTGACTGCATAATATTTCCACCTGAACCCCATGGTTTGTTTTATAGAAGGTTCTTAAATGAGTGAGATGGTGAGGAATCGAAGGAGTGAGATGGTGACAAATAGCAGAAGTGATAGGTGAGGCAACAGGAGAGGCCACCTTCAATGGGAGTGTGAAGGGAGGCACACAGAGGCCAGCCACAACAACTGGATAAACTCTTTAATCAATTTCCTATTCTCAATAAATTGGTGATCGTGAGCAACTGGATTCACGAAAGGAAACGTATGCCACTAATATTGGGTTTTCCTTTTCATTAACTTTCCCAATATCAATTTTCCAAAATCCTTGCTCATGTTCCATTAAAAATGTACATGTCCCGACATATCTTGAATTGTACTTTATTTTCATTCTAAAACCATCAAGAGAGTAATAATTTACATGATATAGATACGAACTACCAAGTTAAAACCTACCATTGTGTCGTTCACAGTACAATTCAATTAGTTGAAGCTTAAATGCAATGACATCATCTTTTTTCCAGGAACGACTGTCAGTCTGAATGTAAATATAATCCCTTTAAAAATTCATCCAGTTTGCGAATGGGACTAATAGCCTTATCTCAGGAAAATATCCAAATTCTCACCCACCTTTATATCGTGACTTCATTGTAGATTTTTCAAATAGGTCAAAAACAATTTGGTACAGCTGATGATCTGAGTAAACTCTGGCACTGAATTAACTTCACAATCGTCCTAAAATGCTGACTTCTGTGTTGTCTTCATTGCACAATACATTCTTAAGCTGGCAGATAGCATTCTTCAGTGGTAATAAAGCTGTCCCTGGCCTTTTTCACTTTTTCCTTAATTCACTCTTTTCATCGATTTCTTGACCACTCTCATTCTCTTGTAGTCTATTCTTTCTTCTTCAACTTCTGTAACAGTTCTCAAACTCTTAATGAATATTTTAATAGACTACAGCACTAATACTACCTACAGCTCCTCAATCTGGAAAAGTTCATATCCAAAATTTCCCTTATATACATTGGCCACCACCTATATCTAACTGCCAGCATGGCCACGATTTGGGTTCGCTCTGCATCACACGAAAAGTCATGGTGTTCATATTCTTTTTTCCTCAAGTAACGTTTGATACAATAGTACATTTCGATATGAATTCATCGTTAAAATTCTGGATAGTTTCTAGCATTTGTTGAAGCTGTATTTCTCACCTCTGTGTCCTGTTTCTCCACTTGTTCCCAACTAGTTTCGGAGAATATTTCCGTGCTACAGCGAGATAAGCAATTTTGATCCATATTACTCTCAGAGTCTGGGATAGAGGTCTAATTATAGACAAAGAAAGGTATAATATAATCAACATTTAAACATATAATGCTTACCCAACATCTTAAAATTACATCAACATTAAAATATTATTGTTCAATGATTCAAACAGGCCCAGTGTTATATTCCTATCTGTTTTATTCCTATGTGCTTGTGACTTCAAAGAATATAACTTTATTTTGGAGCAGCAAAATAATGTGACTCAGAGCTTTGAACTCAAGGCGTTTTTCACAAATAACAAGTTTTATGGAATAGAAATCAGTAGAATCTTGCAAAAAACCAACAATTATGTTATGTTCTTAAACACAAATGAATAAATCCAGAGAATGTCAAAATCAGCACAAAGGCAGACATGTTGGCAGACTGTTCAGCTCTTTCTTTGTGAAATCATACATTCTGTTAGTTAATAGATCTGTGCCTCCCAAGTCCTTTCTGGAGGTTCAGTGAAAATATATTTCACTTTGTTGGAAGAAAATAATTTGATCTGTTTTGTACAAATACAAGATGGATTCTGATAACTTTGCTAAAATCTGAAATAGATGTTTAGAGACAGTTGATATGATTTTCAGATGCTGAATGACAAAAAGAGACACAAAGTGCTGGAATAACTCATCGGGTCAGGTGGCATCTCAGTGGAATATGGATAGGTGACGTTTGCATTCGGGACCCATCGGGTCAGGTGGCATCTCAGTGGAATATGGATAGGTGACGTTTGCATTCGGGACCCTTCTTCAGACTTTCACATATTACTCAAGATAATTTTCCTTCCATCATTTCTTCCATATTACACATTTCTGAAGATGGTGTTATGTACGTTAAAATTTCATCTGCCTTATTCATGTTGATTCTACCTTTGTTAAGAGTGTGAAGGATCGCAGGTAGGCTATTTGGCTGCAGATGCTGTTGCATGCAAGGTATAGGCATGTTACAAAACTTACCTTTAGCGGTGCTGCAGTTCTGTCGCTGGCTGTGTGCGTGACTTTGGCGCCTTTAAGGGGGGTGGGGGGGTGGGGGGGGTTAAAATGCGGTTTTCCCCTTGCCATCCAGAGCTTTATTTTGTCGGAGTGCGATCTATTTCTGGAGATTCGTTCCGACTGTCGGTAAGTTAATTTTTTTAAATAGATAGCCCGACTATTCCAGCGCTGGAGTAAAATAAAAATTAGCTCCTAAGTAAAATAAAAATTAGCTGTGAACGCCGATAACGGGGACCGATTTTATGTAGGGGACAGGTAAGTGAAAGCTGTTTATTTTTACATATAAACTTGTTTGTTTAGATGACCTTAATCAACATTTCATGTTGCGAAACGGTGATTTAGTCCCCATACGAACCGGCAGAATTTTTCCTGCTGATATTGGGTTTAAATTTACCGCAACGTTCTAATCCATCGCGTTCCAGAAAATCCCACTCGCAAGCTGTTTAAAATGCCCATTAATTTTGTTATGTATAACCCTAGATGGAGACACCGCATTTTCCATGTCCAACTGCCTTATTTCATTTTCCAATTTCTGTTAAATCTTTCGATTTTCCTTGTTCAGATGTGCTTGTGCAGAAATTATACCACCCCGTATAAAAGCATTAAATGTGTCCCATAAAAGAGACGATGAGATTCCAGGTTTATCATTAGTTTCAAAAAATAATTCAATCTGTTTAACCAGATAATCTGAGCAAGCTTTTTCATTTAATATATGAGGATTAAATCTCCATTGCGAATATCCATTAGTTATACCCTTTAAATTAATCTTAAATGTTAATGGAGCATGATCCGAGATAATAATATTATGATATTTTGAGTCATACGTAAATGGGACAAGTTTTGAATCTATTAGAAAATAATCTATCCTAGAATATGTTCCAAATACCGGAGAGAAAAATGAGTATTCTCGACCATTGGGATTATCATTTCTCCAAATATCTTTGACATTAGCTGACCTAATAAAGGAATTTATGAATTCGCTTGATTTAGAAATAGCCTTCCTTTTAGTTGATGATCTATCCAAATAATTATCCAAAGTGCAATTTAACTCGCCCCCAATTATTAGATTGTGCTGTGTTACTATAGGAATAGTGTTAAATATTTTCTTAAAAAATAGCGGATTATCAAAATTTGGACCATATATATTCATAAGTACAACCCTCTTCGAGTATAGTTCACCAGTAACTATTATATATCTACCTTCAGGATCTTCTATTATTGAACTATGTTTAAATTGAATACCTTTACGAATAAGGATGGCAACTCCTCGAGATTTATGAGTAAATGATGAATTTTAATGCAACATTAAAATATAAATTAAATGAGATACAATCAAAGTATGTTATTAAACTTTTTCAAAAGACCAAACAAGTATATTTTGAATTCGGGGATAAACCACATAAATTGTTAGCTCGTCAACTAAGAAAATCAGATGAAGAAAAAATGATATATAAGGTCAGATCTGAACAAGGAGAAATATTAACTTTACCAAAAGACATTAATGATAGATTCCAACAATACTATCAAAAGCTTTATACATCAAAGGTGATGGATCAACCCGATGGAATGGAAGCGTTTCTCCAGAAATGCCACATTAATGGATTAGATCAGGAAGGTAGAGAATTATTAGATGCTGAAATATCAGCAAAAGATATTGAGGAATCAATTAGATCATTGAAGAATGGTAAAGCTGCAGGACGCGACGGTTTGGGTGTTGAATTTTATAAGAAGTTTCATGATTTGATTGTCCCACGGCTACAAACTATGTACAAAGATGCCTACGAGCAAGAACAGCTTCCAGAAACCCTAAAAGAATCCACAATTACACTTATTCCTAAAGCAGATAAAGATCCAGAAGACCCAGTATTATATGGAGCAATAGCTCTTTTAAATACAGATCAAAAAATATTAACAAAATTTTATCTCAAAGGTTAAGTTTAGTGATCAATAGATTAATACATCATGATCAAACAGGTTTTATTCCTAAACGATACTCCACTTATAATTTAAGACGTCTATTTAATATCATTTACTCGAAAAGAATGAATGATATTGAATTAGCAATTATATCCCTGGATGCGGAGAAGGCGTTTGACCAGGTTGAATGGCCTTACTTATTTAGGATAATGCAGAAATTTCAACTGGGAGAAGGATTTTGTAAATGGGTTAGAATTTTATACTCTGGCCCAACAGCAAGAATCCTAACAAACCAAATGTTATCAGCAAAATTTAATCTCTCTAGGGGTTGTAGACAAGGCTGCCCGTTATCACCCTTATTATTTGCACTCGCTATAGAATTATTGGCCGAAAGGATTAGATCAGAACCAGAAATTTATGGATATAATACTAAAACCACAATTAACAAAATATCTTTATATGCAGATGATGTTTTAATATACATAACAAAACCGGAGACTAGTATTCCTAAATTACTTGATGTTATAACTGAATTTAGTATGTTCTCAGGATATAGAATTAACTGGAATAAAAGTGAAATTATGCCTATAATAGGAATTAAATTGAATAAATTACAAAAATTTCCATTTAAAATAGCTAATAATCAAATTAAATATCTTGGAATTAATGTATCAAAATCTTATAACTCTTTATTTAAATCAAATTTCCCCCAATTACTAAATAAATTAAAAAATAATATTTTATATTGGAAAACATTACCATATCAATGATTGGTAGAATAAATGCCATTAAAATTATTTTTTTGCCACAATTACTATATTTATTTCAAGCCATCCCGTTATATCTTCCTAAAATATATATATATTTTTTTAATTGATGCTATTGTTAACAGCCTTATTTGGGATTATAAAAATCACAGAATAAGTAAACCACACTTATGTAAATCTAAGATAAATGGCAGCCTAGCTCTACCTAATTTTTTATATTATTTCTGGGCGGTTCAGATTAAGAACTTTAATTATTGGTTGGTACAGATGGAACAGAACCCGGTTTGGTTAAGAATAGAAAAGGAAGATTGTTTCCCATTTGATATAAGCACAATATTCCTTGCCCCTGGGGTGGTACAAAAAAAACATATAAGGAAAATCCTATAATTTTAAATAATATACGTATTTGGAAACAAATCATTAAGACTTTACATTTAGAAACTATGCCACTTTGTTTACCAATTTTGAATAATCCTATGTTTAAGCCCTCGACATTGGATGTGGGGTTTAGACATTGGAAAAATTTAGGAATAATGATAGAACATCTTTACAGGAATGGGAAATTTCTCTCATTTCAGGAGTTGAAAGAGATTTATGGATTGCAAGCAAATCATTTATTTAGATATTTACAAATTAGAGATTATGTCAAATTAAATACGCAAGATTACAGAAATAGAGATCCAGGTTTACTGGATGAAGTACTTAATAAGCATCCAACAACAGAAAAATTAATAGCATATATATATAATATTCTTTTGGACAAGGAAATGCCAAAAACTGAATTATTTCGACAAACATGGGAAAATGAAACTGGTTTACCGATATCAGAAGATTTTTGGGAAGAAAGCTTACAACAAATTCATCGTTGTTCGTTAAATGCCAGACATACTTTGATACAATTCAAAGTATTACATAGATTACACTACTCAAAAAAGAAATTAAATAGAATTTTTCCTAATATATCACCACTGTGTGATAAATGTCAGCACATAGAAGCTGATTTAACTCATAGTTTTGTAATATGTACAAAACTTAACAGTTATTGGACTGAGATTATCAAAATTATTTCCATAGTTTTAAAGATTACATTAATTCCTGACCCAAAACAAATTATATTTGGTGTTTCAGATTCAAAAAACTTTAACAGCTAATCAAAGAAATTTTCTGGATTATTGTTTAATAATTGGAAAAAAATTAATATTAAAATTTTGGAAGGGACCATTATCCCCTACAATTAAAATGTGGACAGTGGAAATGTTGGAGACGTTGCAATTGGAGAGAATTAGGTTTATCCTAATGGATAAACTTGAACTTTTTGAACAAATATGGTCTCCATTCACTGATTATATGAAGGGGTAGCTGGGCTCGGCATTGAAACTCAATAAGTACCCGGTGGTAAGATCAAACAAAAATGTTTAATCTGAGATTTATATACTTGTCTCTATATATTATAATTAGAAATTGTTCCATTCATTGATAAGATGCATACTGTTTTCTTTTCCTCAAGTATAATAATTGTTTACTAGTTATAAGTTTTTTTTGTTTTTTTTCCCCTTTTAATCAAGTATAATCATATTCTTTAAATTACTCACTATTCTTTCTTTATACTTTTTTCTTTTTCTCTTTTTCATACTTTAAAAAAAAATGGAGGCCTATATACATGGCTTGATAATATTTATCTAATTTTGGAAAGATGTAATAAGTATATCTGAAAAAATATATATTATTTGTAATATGTATCGCCTCTAATAAAAATATATTTAAAAAAAAAAATGCCCATTAATTTATGGGCATTAACCACTAAATTCCTTCAATTTGGCCTATAAATTAATGACAGATTTAAAAATCATGTTATATTGTGAATTATTGTGTGAATGTTAATTGGACACTTAGGCTTTAAAATATATTTTTTAATTTTCTTAAGAAATGGATAGATGTTTCGATCTAGTAATTGAATTTTGTAATTAGCTACAATTGGGTAACTAACTAATTATATGCTTTAATTTCAGGTCATCCAAGTATGATTGGTTCATATTTGTTTCAGAATGCTTCAATCTATAATAACTGAAAATTTAAGTCAGTTCTCTTAATTTTTAAGAATGTTATGGGCTTTTGACTGTCCTCGATCACAACTTTTGTGTTAAGTCAATAGAAAAGCAATAGGAAACAAGTTGCTAATTTCCGAGTATGAAAATGGCCATAACTTTTTTAATACTGAAGATATGAAAGTGAATTAGGTGTCAAATTAAACTTCTTTTTATGCTTTATCTGATGGGATAAATTGCAGACTTGATTTTTAAAATCTCAAACGTTTGTAACATTGCCCCTATGGCACAGTGGCAGTGGTAGAGCTGCTACCTTACAGCACCAGAGACCAGGGTACAATCCTAACTATGGGTGCTGTCTGTACAGAGTTTATATGTTCACCCTGTGACTGTATGGGTTTTCTAAGGGGTGATCTGGTTTCCTCCCACATTCCAAAGATTTGCAGGCTTGTAGGTTAATTGGCTTCAGTAAATTGTCTCCAGTGTGTAGGATAGAACTAATGTATGGGTGATTGTTGGTCGTCGTGGAGTCTGTGGGCCGAAGGGCCTGTTTCCATGCTGTATCTTTAAACTAAACTACCCTCATCTGATGCCTACGTACATACATCTTTTATACAGCGATCATATCACTGACGAGTGAGGCACCTATTAGTTGCTTGCGATTTTTAATCAAAACACGTGCAAAATAAACATTCCCAACTGCTTGGTTGAAATCGAAACCTGCAAATGTTCAGAGGTCGAACTGTCAATCTTACACACCGCATATTTCACTATTAGATGTAATTAGAGCCACAAATAATTTTCTTAAGTTGTAATAGAGATTCAGGTTTTAAATTTCATTAGAGGCAATGTGAAGTTTCATTTCAGATATTAGAATTTTTTTCAGGGTTGCTAGTTGAGGCAGATACCATAATGGCATTTAAGAGAATTTTAGATAGGCATATATTCATATTAATTTATGGGCATTAACCACTAAATTCCTTCAATTTGGCCTATAAATTAATGACAGATTTAAAAATCATGTTATATTGTGAATTATTGTGTGAATGTTAATTGGACACTTAGGCTTTAAAATATTTTTTAAAATTTTCTTAAGAAATGGTTAATTAGCTACAATTGGGTAACTAACTAATTATATGCTTTAATTTCAGGTCATCCAAGTATGATTGGTTCATATTTGTTTCAGAATGCTTCAATCTATAATAACTGAAAATTTAAGTCAGTTCTCTTAATTTTTAAGAATGTTATGGGCTTTTGACTGTCCTCGATCACAACTTTTGTGTTAAGTCAATAGAAAAGCAATAGGAAACAAGTTGCTAATTTCCGAGTATGAAAATGGCCATAACTTTTTTAATACTGAAGGGAATACTGCAGGGAATGGAGGGTTCTCGGTTATTTGCAGGTAGATAAGCAATGGTCTTGGCATCATGTTCTCCGCAGACATTATGGGCTGAAGGGTGTGTTCTTGTATTGTACTGTTCTACTGAGCTGCAGCTCCAAAAGTAGCACTGAGTAAAAGCACTGATAAAGGCAAAGGCTCATAAAAGATAGACACTAAATGATGCACAAGAATGATAATTCTATACACTGTGACAGGGTTTCATTTATAAAACATGGGTTGGATATGATTTTTTTTAAAGTATACTGTGGCAAGAGGTTGATATTCAAATTGGTAACAGCGCAAAGATCAGGTTTAGGAATTTGGTGATCGGTGAATTCAATGGTACTCTAGTCAGGGAGTTGTGCCAGAGTCTAGCCAGAGAAGGATTTTCCAAGCTACTGCTTCTTGGCTCTTACTGTAGCTTGTGGCAGACTGTGGCCTCATGACAAGGCCATGCCGTATGCAGCTGGCTATCATAAATCTTGATGCCAGTTTAATGAGCATCACTATGCACTTACATTGTGGATCAAACAATGGAAACACTTTTTTAATATGGCAGGAGTCTGTTAACATCATAATTTATGTATCATACCAGTTTAGTTTCTGTTGTATGCACACTAGCTAAATACATGTGCATTGCACAGCTAGGTCAGCAGCCAAGTCATTAGAAAATGGCCCTGGTTGACCAATGTTCATCATTTGGTTTGTTGTGGTGACTGCAAGGCAGATGGTGCAGCAGACTCCTGTAGGTGAAGGAGCATCTCCTGCACAATAACCTGCATGATTTGCTGCCTTTGGACCACCAACAGCTGGATGCTGAGAGAATGAAATAACTATTGGCTCCAATGTTTTCAGAATGGACATATGCTGCCTTAAAATATGTGCGTGTGTATCACTGGTGACTTTCACCATGGGTAAACATTGTATTTCAAGGAGAAGCCTGCAAGCATTGAAGTCAGTGTAAAGATCTACAGTAGGTATCAGACCATTCTTTAGACTTAAAAATGTGGAAGAATACACCAAGTGTTTATACAATCATAACAGCTGCTAGAAATTAAAGGATAACCATTGATAAAAGTTCAAAGCAGATTTTAACAACATATATACAAAAATGATTTTAATTATTAATCAGCAATTATGCAGCATGCTTGGGTTGATACATACAATTTGTGAAGGAATAGTTGACTCTGAAGGTAACACTAGTCTGGATGAGGATTTTCATTTTATTACTTTATCATTAGAATTTAAGCAACTGATACAACGTTAAGTAAACAAAATTATTCTGTTTAAATTAAACCTCACACATCTTCGTTCCTCCAAGCCACCTTTTCTTTGTTTTATGATGAAATATGGGCTATTTAAAATATCTATTACTATTTTACAATACAAAAATGCTAAATTGAATGAATAATTATAATAATAATCCATTTTAAAATGTTTACTTGGAAATGTTAGTTTTATAGCACAAGTCATTCATTTTATGCTGTATAACTTCTTAATGACTATGCACAAAAGCAATTATGTTTAGGGTAGCTTGTTCCAAAATATGCTGCAAAATTCTGACCAGAGATTGCTGCTATTGTACACATTTCAGGTGGACATCAATTAAAACGTCAGTATTTTTAATTACCCACAATCAACAAAATAATTATAATACATATTGCACTATCATTTACATACAGTAATCCAATGAAAATATCACCACAAATTACCTTTAGCTCCTCATTTAAGTATTTAAATTACTATATACTTTATTTTTCTTTGTACATTTTCAATTTCCATTTATTCCAAATGTTATACTGTAGCTGATTTTACAAAACAGAAATCACATGCAGCATGTAAGAAAATACCGTGGAACTTCAGGCTGTTTAATGGAAACATTGCAATGACCTGAAATAATTTCAGCTGGGGAAACATTCAACATACAGCATCGTTTCAATATACCGTAGTCTGTATTGAACTGTTCTCCAGATGTGGTGACCAATTTAAATTCAGCTTCTTGCCATTTGAAACGTCAGGCTGAGAATAATAATCTTTGGTGAATTCAATTGTTGTATTAAATTTCAGATCGTACACGTTACAAGAATAGGGGATCAATCATCTTCTTATCCAAGATTAATCAATCAAGGTTGGCGTTTACAAATAAAGGAGCCAATTTACTTGTTTGACTTTGTCTTCCATTATCTTGCACGAGGCCTTTCTCAGCAATTTTGTATGAATACCACTTGAGGAAAGCAGTTTCTAAGTTTTGATTTAAAATTATAATGGTCATGATATAAGGCTGTTATTGCAAGTGTTTTAATTAAATATACTCTGTTCACAGTGTACTTTTTGTCACAGTACTTATATACCTTGATCCTGTTGCTCTGTTTGAATCTATCGCATGTCACAATTCTTTCACAACTATTTGTATTGATGTGTCATGGTGAATGTGGAAAAATATACCTGGATGCTTTATGAAGAAATGAGCAGGAGATGAAAGTGTAGTGAGGTGAAAAGGTAAAAAATATTGGCAGAGAAGTAGAACTGAATGTCAGCTGCACCGATCTGGAACCCAGCTCCATGCCACTGGGTAAATTTCTTGCCTCCATAAGGCATGAAATATCTATGTAGGGTTCGTTATGAAGATAATCAAATTTGTACATGAAACCAAATAGAAATACCCAATGCCATTAAATCAAATCCAAGGGACAGTACAAACATCTATTTAGAAAAACAAACCTGGAAATCTGGAATGCTATTTAAACCACAACTTGACCACTGTGTATAGTTCTCGTCACTGCATTACTGGAAAGATACGACTGCACTGATTAGAGGGCAGCATGCACAGACCTTCTGGAGACATTGACAAGGCTGGATAATTCTAACTGCAAAATACAATTGGGTAAACCAGGGGCATTTCCTATATAAAAGAGAATGAGGAGAGACTACATTGAGGTGCATATCTTTTAGCAATGAGGTCAAAAATCAAATGACATTGAATTAAATGAATTGTCTAAAACAGTGGAGGGGAGAGGAGGAACTGTTTTTGCACCCAAAGGACAGTGGGAATTTGGAAGTCAATATCGTAAGTTGCAGACACAGAGATACCCATCTCATTTTCTAAAGTACTGGAATATGTACTTAATGAGTTCTTAATGCCACTGGTTATTGTGTGTCCATGGACCTGGGGCTGGAAAATGGAATCCGAATGGGTCATTATTTATTGTGTAAGATAGACATGACGAGCTAAATAGCTTCCTTCTGTATTGTAAACTATATATGAGTCTATAACTCATCCCATCCTTCGTTGTATTTACTAATCATTGACGAATAACTGAAAATGTGAAGAGTCTCAAACAAATTATGAGCTAGATGTCGCACAATTTGACCAGCACAGCAGCCACAATGTACAAATGAGAGTCTTCACGATTATAATTACAGTGAAAAAAGTATTTGTCAACTTGGTCATAAAAGAACAAAAACCAAAACTTTTGTTTGCATAGTTAACAATCAGAATATATGAAAACTGAAATTTCCTATACTTACCACTTCATCACTAAAGTCTCCATTAAATCGCAGAGATGAATTGCTAAAATGCTGACATTCCAGCCTGCTCCACAGTTCTTGTACCTGTTTTTTCAAAGTTTCTACTTCTTGTTGATGCCCCGACTCCATCTGACGGAGTCGCTGTTGAATAACGTCATTGTACGTGGCCAGTCCATCGTCATCTAAGTGGCTTCGCACAGGTTGATCTGGGCTTGTTATTGGCTGCTGTTTTCCAGAATAGTATTGAGGCCACTTGAACTGGGGGTTCCTAAAATGGCCGGATGGAAACTGCAAAGAACTGCAACTCGCTGCAGAAACTTGTCTACTTAACACCATTTTCCCCCTTCCTTCATCTCCATTCATACAGAGTCCATTAGCTGTGATATTTCTTTGAGCACCACTCCCAAAGTCCACTGCTTTCTCGATTATTGTATTTTCATTACTCACTTCTCCGTTTGGAGTAAATCCATCCTTACATTCATCGAATGACAAGGCACAAGGAGGAGGCTGTGTACTCTGGACGCTTTTAACCGAAGTCCTATTTGCATCGGATGATCTCAATTTCACTACTGTATCCTGGTTTTCAGGCAAAAACTGAGAAAAATCATCAGAGTCTGTAACAGGTAGCAAGGTACCATTGGCCCTAGTGTTCAAATAAAGTTTATCAGAGTAGGTTTGTGGCACATCCTGCTTTGCTCCATCTTCTGTTAACGTTTCCGTAGAACTTTCCAACGTAGATATTTTCTCCTCCAGTTTGTCTGTAGCAAATAATTGTGGTAAGCAAGGTTGTGGTGTGGTAAAGTAACTTTCTGGTTCAACGTTTGAGTCAACAAAATCCTCTACTGCAACAAATGGATTTGTATAGCTTGGTAGGCCATCAGCTGGAACCTCTCTTACACAAGGTAGCATTTGAATATGATCCAAAAAGCTCTCCTGAGTCTCTTCATCTGAGCTTGTAACAAGTCCAGATTCAGGCTCAGCATCTTTCATTTCATTAATTGCTAACGTTTCTGAAGAGTCCGTGACAAAAGTTACCAACTGGTTCCTCAGGCCAGCATCAAGCTCACTTTCACTACCTAATACATTTACTTCTTGTTTAACTTCTATTATTGTTACTTCCTTTGATTGTTCCCTCAACCCACCATCCTCTTTAGAAGCTTCTTGTAAAATATTCTCTATTTGACCTTCCCCAACACCAGCAGCCACAGAAAGTTCGGCTCCTAATGGGTTCTTTCCCAGTTTTCCCAATTCCAGTGCTTCATTGCTGAAGGAATCATCTAGTCCATTCCCATCCATCAATTCCCCAAATCCAACACTATTGAGTTCCAATGACTTGCGATGCTCCTGCCATTTATCATTTAGGCTTGGATCACTGGAACGTCTATTTGCCGTAGGCCCAGGATTATCACAAACAGTTGTCAGGTTGTCAAATGATCTTGTCTTTGGTAACCTGTTTTCAAAAAGAAAGGTGTCAGAAAGAGAGCACCACTAAATATATCAATATACCCACTATTCCACTTGCCAGAATAAGGCAAGATTCACTATTCTGGTGCAGTTCACACTCTTAAAAACTGTATTCAGTTGGTTAGTAAACTTCAAAATAGAAATAATGCCCATGCCATGTTTAGCATTTGTGTTTAAATCACCTTGCATACAAACAGCTATAGTCTATTTGTCATTTTGTCTGAAGGAAAATCTCACAACTTAATAGTTGGCAAGTCAAGAGTACAAAAAATGAAATATTAACTGAAGTGTATAGCAACAAGTGATATTCTCCAGGGATGCATCCTGGAGGCTCAAGTTTCACATGGATGAAGAAGTAGAGTTGTAGATCTAAGTTGACAAACAGCATTTTGTTATTGGTGAATGTGAATAGTGGAGATGGGAGCAGGTAAAACCGACAAACATGTAAAGTTGCAGACATCCCTTTGGACGCAAGAAAAATAGAATATTACCTGGAGGATGAGAAATTAGGCATTACTGAGGAGTTCACGTACAGGAATCATTAAAAGCTGGCGGAAAGGAATAAACAGCAATCAAAGAGGCCAATAAAACATAGTCATCATCTCAAACAAACTGAAATACAAAGGAGAAGAATCTATCTTTTTGTTGTGCAGAAGCATACTCAGACTCCATCAGGGCGCTGAATATAGTTTGGGCATCACAACTTAGGAGGGGCATAGACTGCAAAGAATGCATTGCAGATAGAAGGATATTAAGCTTGGAATGATAGACCATGGGTACAAATGAGTAAACTTGTCATATAAAAGACTCAGTGATATTTATTTGAAATGCTTTAAGATTTGATGCAGCAGCTATGAAGAAATGACTTCTGCTTTTTGAAGGAAAACTAACAGTGAAACCAAACCTTAAAAATGGAGAGAGACCAATTCAGTAGCAAAATTGGAAGCACCTTTATTATCGAAAGAATAATCGTAGTCTGTAACTTTTAAACTTGAATATACAACACTATTTTTCTTCATCCACGCAATTAATATGGTGCATAGTTTACCTGTTCCCATTTCAACCAATCCAAAAAACTGTGAATCCCAGTGCAAATTGCTTTCAAAACTGATTAAATTACGTAAAGTGAACTAGCAGACACTTGGAAGTTGGCTAAGAAACTGATATTGTAAACCTAAATTCAGAGGTAATTGGAAATAAGCCTTGCTACAATTAGTTGGGGATTTGATGAGATGAATTCAGAAAGCCGTTTATCATTTTTGTCTCCTTATCAAAGGCATGATAATACTTTCTTTAGAAGCAGTGCAAGATAGGTGCACCATGTTGACTTTTGTGTAGATTTGAATTTTATCCAAGTGAGAAGAATGTAAGGTGATCTTGGAGGGCTAACTGGGTAGGTGCCAAGATATTCTCCAGATGGAGAAGTTCAGAAATCTCAATAATGGATTGCTCACTTAGCACTGAGACAAGGAAACAAAATCCTTCATTTGTGAAGCTTTCGAATCTTCTTCTCCAAAGGCTATGGATGCTCAGCCATCAAGAATATCAATGACTGATATCACCACATTCTTAGGTAAATGGAATTCACCAACTTCAGAGCAGGTAAATGGAATTGATTTATTTATTTACGGACATTAAATGGCAGACAGCGATTATGGGTCCATATGGCCTATTTCTCGTTATATCATTATATTTTCTGCGAAGAATACGAAACATAATAAATCTTATAGTTACTGGGTAATCTAGTATTCTTGCATGGTTACATAATTTTTTCCCTGCCGTTCAGTAATCCCACAGGTAAATTACGTCAGTTTAATTTGCACAACATAAAAGTGAAAACATGGTAGCTCAGAATAAGATCTCAGGTTTAGAGGTGGAATGGAGTTTAACGCGTTAAAGGAAATGGATGAAATACATTATATAATGGTTTTTCATCACTGGCATCGAGGCTCAAATCCAACACTAACTGGCATATTATTAATTCAGCACAAACTATAGCTCAGAGAAACAGCAAATTATGGGCTTTGGGAAATTAAAAAAACTGCACTTGTGGAATTCTTCACTCTCTTATGACTTTGAGGCGGAGCAAAGGCAGCTTAATCCTACACGAGTCACTCAGCCACATTATGGAATCTGCATTTTGCCCTTTGTTCTATCTATTGTACTTGTGTTTGACTTGATTGTATTTATGTTTGGTTTGTCTGATCTGTTTGGATAGCATGCAATACAAAGAATTTCACTGTATCTTGGCACACGTGATAATAATAAACCTAAACCTAGATCTTGATATTGGGAGTTAAAATGGAAATAGTTCCTTTCCAAGTACAACCTCAATTCATCACCTGGATAAGCAAATAGAAACATGCAGAAATGTTGAATTATAACTGGACCACAAAAATATTCCAATTTAAGTAATGCATTTTATCAATAAATGCTACAATAAATTAACCTTCTTTCTGGTTTCTTGATTTGTACAATTGTGATTCCTGCAAGAAATGGCTTTTAGTAAACGAGGAAAGAGCCTAAAAATAAGTTAAAAACTCCAAATACATTGCATGCATTTTATTTGCTGTAAACAATGCAAAATGGCTTTCAAACAGTTCTATAAAATGTTCTCAAATTAGATCTCTCCTATCCTGAACACTATTTTTCAGGCTACGTGATGCATCTGTTGGGGATATTTATTTATTACCAATTGACTGAACAATCTTTTACCCATGAGAGTGCAGGACTGATCATGGTTTCATACCTGTGAAAACAAAATTGCAGACGCAACAATTTCTACAATGCATCAAACAATTATGTGATATTTGTTGCATACATCCAATTCAAAGAAACAATGACTACTTCATGGACATTTTTTCAAGATTAAATTGGAGATGGGAATATGTCAGGTTATAAGCCACAGGACAAACTCTGTATTTTCTCAATTGAAACATACAAAATTTCTCATACAAAAAAACATCAGAATTTTAATTAGATTAAAATATTGACTAGTTATTGTACTTCTTTTCAGCTACTACAAAGCAAAACAATATTTTATAAAAAGCAAGAAGCTTTGCACTCGAGAACCGGCTGATATTTAGGAGACTAGATCCAGGACACACAGAAAGCTAATGGACTTGTATTAAAAAATAAAAGGCAGTTTCACCAGAAGTACATCAAAGTTTACGAGGTTAGATTGAGGATCTAAATCCTCATACCTGAAATTAGGCTTATATTCCCCTGAACCTACAAGACAATTTTCAAAATTTGAAATATTTGACACAGTAGTGAGAGAAAGAAATAATTTCTTGAGGTGGAGGATGTCAAATGCAAAGGAACCCGATTTTAAGGCTTCAGCTGTTTAGCACTTTGTCCTCATAAAAGGTAGTGGAAATCTGGAATTTTCTCAAATGCTATTAGACTAGGCCAGGTGATAGTATCACACAAACATGTCTGACATTTTTGTTCGTCAAAGATCGTCCGGATCATGGAACGTAGGTGAATGAATGGAGTTGCGCTATGACCTAAACTAAGTAGTTAATAAGCTCATGGATTTGAAAGATCTAGTACTGTTCTCAAGCTTTCAAAAAAATTAATTAAAATATTTAAGTACGATGTTTCCACTAGTGGGAGAGTCTAGGACCAGAGGTCATAGCCTCAGAATTAAACAACATTCTTTTAGGAAGAAGATGAATTTCTTTAGTCAGAGGGCGGTGAATCTGTGGAATTCTTTGCCACATAATACTGTGGAGGCCACCTCAGTGGATATATTCAAGGCATAGATAGGTAGATTCTTGATTAGTATGGGTGTCAGAGGTTATGGGGAGAAGACAGGAGAATGAGGTTAGGAGTTCAGCCATGATTGAATATCGGAGTAGACTTGATAGGAGTAGAATTAGGCCATTTGGCCTATCACATGATATTATGCTATCGCTATTGTGCTGAAACTTTGAAGATGTATCTTTATTTGTGAACCAAAAAGTCAACCTGATTTTTGAAAAATGGTTTAAAGAAATTGAAAAGTTTTTGTAAACAAGATATCCTTGTAGATCATTGCCCAAGTATTCAATCTATAAACCTCAAACTTACTTCAAATACCATACCAATTTACATGCACTAAATGTAATATGTAAGATATTATCATATATCCCATCTTATCATCACAATTTTTCTACCTCATATTCTATGCTGAAATACTCTGCTTAAAGCTCACCTTCCCAATGTCTGATCTTCAGGAATGGACCTTGGAACTGGATAAGGTGCACAGTGGTCATCAGTAGGTGTAGAGGGGGATGAATTGGGGATGTACACTGCATTCCAAAGCATCAAATTCCTTACATGGCACACAGGATGCAGTACCTAATTTAGATGTTCAAATAGAAACACATTTTCTTTTATGTAAATTATTTATAATAAAAATTTATAAGTAAAAACCAATTAACATTTTGCAAAAATGCTTGGTATTCTTCCAAACGTGAAATAATACACGTACAGGAGATATAAAAGGCATTTGATCAACATTATTCTCAGGCAAGAAAATTGTAACCTTTGTCAAGTGTCAGTGTTTAGGATAGAGGTAATGATTCACGTTTCTCTAAATAATTGCTCACTATTCAATACAACTAGTAGCTATAAATTATTCACTGGAGTGATTCAAGAAATCACTTCAAACAAACTTTCAGAAATTTTACAAATTAAATAACTAATTTGCAGAAAAATAAGCAAGCAATCCAATATATACCACAGGGTTACACAAAAAGCTGGAGAAACTCAGCGGGTGCAGCAGCATCTAAGGAGCGAAGGAGATAGGCGACGTTTCGGGTCGAGACCCTTCTTTAGACCCTTCGCTCCTTAGATGCTGCTGCACCCGCTGAGTTTCTCCAGCTTTTTGTGTAACCCTCGATTCTCCAGCATCTGCAGTTCCTTCTTTAACAATATATACCACATTTTACCCTTAATGCAAAGCCATTTGATGCTTTTTTTAAAATGTTGCTGAATAATAATTTAATGTAAGAAATCATTTACGTTGCATTAAAAATGATAAAAATGCTTGGAAGTTCTATGATAATTGCTATTGTTCTACAATCATCCTACAGAGACTGATGTAAACAAACATACAGTTTCAGATTGTGAGGTGTATAGAAGATTTCTAAAGGCTTTGTTGGCAGGCCTCAGTAGCGACCAAACAGAACAGGTTCTTTCCTGAGTGTGTTTCGCTTCACGCTCCTTTGCACTGTTGCACAGGAATGTTCCAAAAAGGCAAGAATATGTATGCTGCACCAATTTAACCTGTAATAAAAATACATGGAATAAATGAATAGCCAATTATGTTGATTAGGTAAACATTAAATGGAAAATTCATTCTACTTACAAGGAATGCTTCATTAAACTCAAATGAACAAGGGAACTGTCTCTGTAACTGATGGACACAATCCAACCATTGAAGAAACACAGGACAGCGTTCATTAAAATCATCCGAGTTTTCACCATGGCCACACCGATCAGCAAATTTATGACCAAAATCCAGCCATTCTATTTCTACCAGTACCTGAAAACCCTGTAAAATATGGTGCCACATAAATCAAGGATTTCTCAATATGTGCACTGCAAAAAACAACATTAACATTGCAGGTCTGTTTGCATTAAACTTCAACAGTTTAGTATTGATCACATTTTTGAACACTAAAAATACTATGGGCATTACAGCTAACTGTGCTAGGTTAATAGATCTGCTTTGTCGCTACTAAAGCCTGCTTGCATATTAAATTCCTACTAAAGTTAATGTTTATAAATACCTCAATTGTTCTGTAATAAGGATCCAGCAATAATTTTGATAGAGCCACTATCTGTGGTGTTCTGTCCCAACCATCAGAGCAGTGTACTAAAACCGGTCGCTGGTCTCGATCGACTGCATTGATTACAAGTACCGCTGCTTTTAAGAGCGTGGACAAATGCTGAAGCCACTTGGTACCTTCTAATGCTGATAACCAACTGCTAATTAAAAATCAATTGCAGAAGATATTTCAGATTAATTGATACATGTGGCTACATCAAACAAACAGGACATTAAATGTTACTGTCCTATACCAACATTGTTGACTGTAAACAAATCTCTGCATGTTGTCTTGCCGAGAAAGTATTGGAGTTCTCATTATAAATATCAAAAAAAAACACAATGATTTACAGTGAAAACTTAGTTTGTCTCAAAACTAATTTGTGTGCATTTCCTTTTTGATAAACAAATATTTATATAAATATATTCATATTCCCTAGCTTTTTTAGCAAATCAAAGCAAAGTTAAAAATAACTTACTTTCCAGGGTCTGGCATCTGAGTACAAAGAAATCTCAGTGACTGGAAACTTTTCCGAATGGAATGAATATTAGCCATACCCATGAATACTACTTCGCAGTTGGGGTAATATTCTGAGAGATATATAACAGTTACATATTAATAAAGGCAAAAATTATTTGCAATGCCCATGATTTGAAAAAAGGAAAATGCTTTTTTTCCCCCATCTAATTTCAATCAATTTTTAAAGATGGAACATGTTCATGCATTTGCCAGTTCGTGGGTGAATAAAAAAACAAATAATTACACCTGTGATTTATTAACAAGGATGAAAAGCAGGTTAAAAGAATGACAGATGAATGCCTAAAGCTTACAGTCCCCAATACTTTCTTTAAGCCATTGTGTTATCACAAGTTGCATCTTTTTAAACAGCTGCAGAAGTATTTTTTTCAGCTTACTTGAGAGACAACTCTAGTTGTAAACAAGCACCTGACCCGCTGAGTTCCTCCAGCAGCTTGTTTTTTGCTCCAAATCCCAGCATCTGTGGTCTCCTGTCTCCAAGAAATATTTTCATTTCTTTTTGCCTAATGCTATCAACAATATTTCCAAATGATATATAGTTTCTTTAGACGTAAAGCTGAGGCCTCTACTTCACTGGATTACATTGGGCTGGAGGACTTTTGAGGATCTTTCCATTTTGATTCCTGAAATAATTCTAAGTACGTTCGTTTAAGACTCTTTGTGGCAGCCTATTCAATATCACACTGACGAATGTCTGGTTATCAAGCATTAATTTAATTTTAATGAGCATGCAGTTAATGCTCTCAGTTACCTTTTCATGTTTCCCAGTTTCCCACATTCATACACTTTTCAATCTTAGGATCGTATTTCAGTGTGATAAGCATACATTTCTTTTGTTTCCACACTGCCCTTTCTCAAATTGAGATTTTCATTGTGTCTTACTAATGCTACAGATGTGGTTTAAACCTCATCTAAATATCACTGATTTTGATGGTCCTGTGTATTATAGAAAGGGAAATAGATTATGACAGTGGCTAGAAAACAAGAGTTTGCAGCAAAGCCCAATGTCAAACATTGACTTCTTCAAAATATTTAACTGTAGGATTTTATGATGTCCATCTTTGGATGTTGATGCAGTGTGACAATTTAGAGACAGTGATTGAGGTAGATGTATGGTAGACCAACTACAATGTGTTTGAATGGTGTCACCAAGGGGCAGTACAGAGAGATAGGATCATCCTTCAAACAGGGATCTTGTGGGACATGGAGCAATAGTGTGAAAAATGGGAAGAGAGTAGTTGATTCTCTGGCAATGCTGGATAGACAGGCAAACTGCTTTTTACCCACCCACAAAGATGACAATGGAGCAGCAATGGAAAGCTGTACCTTGATCAAACTTCTTTTGACAAGGGGATGTCATTTGTGACACAGGTCGTTGTTTCCCACTGCAGCAAATACAGAGAAATGACTGGAAGGATTCAGGGTTCTGAGCAAGATGGGACAAACTTGGAAGGCATCAGCACTTATGGAAAGGGAGGTTGGTGATGGGATGGACGCCCAAAGAAATGGCGCGTCAGAGTTGCTTTTCTGAAGACAGTTACAGGCGAGGGGTGTTGCAAGGAGAGAAAACATTAATAGCAGGTGACGGGGGTCTAGGAGTTAATTAGGTGGTTTAAAATTCAGTGACAGGAGGAAAGAGCTCCATGAAAATGTGAGCATGCAGAGGACATATTAAGAGGACACATAAGAGCAAAAGTTGAACATTTTTGGAGGGTAGGGTTGAAAGGTTGGGGATGGGAGAGAACAGTAGATTATGAAGAGCTAGTGGACTCGGTTAAAGAAGGAAATTGAATGAATTCCTGCAGCCTAATAACAAAAAGTCCACATTCATGGCTTCTATCGAGTTGAGGGTTGGGGAAACTGGAAAATAATTTACAATCTTTGTGTTCTTGGATGACTCCACACTATTGAGAAATTTTGGCAGGTGGCAGTAGGACTAAATAGTATTTTACACGATGTGGCTATTTTTAGAGGTAACTAGTCACATCATTTATCAGTCACATCTGCTAAAGTCTGCCGCTGCTGTATTAAAAAGGATGTTTTAACAAGCTGTTGTTTGCATTTTCTCATTGATACTCACCCGGGCATTCACATCCACCACCCTTTGCCCTGTTAGCTACGGCGGCTGCATATGACCTGGCATCCAATATCAAAAGTTTATGTGGCGGACTGCATAAATTTTCTACTCCAGTTGTATTAGTTATTGTAGAATCTAATGTAAAACAATGAAGTCTAGTTAGTAACAACATCAGATCACCAGAATTAATACAAAGTGAACAACAACGTGACATGCACAGAGAGTACAAAGTCTACATTACTGATGGTCAGTAATATGCAAGAACAAATTATTTTATCTCTTACCAAATTCTCCATCAGAGAGGTCACTGCCATTAGGGAAATCTCGTATACAGTTGCCATTGATGTGTTTGGTCGGACTGTTATCCATGGCACAAGCTTTTGCAACAGACTGTATTAGGTGCTCATCATCTGCATTCCTCCAACCCCACCAGCTAACTTCAGGCTGACCGCAGCGTGCAATCACTGCTCCGTTACCCTGATGCCTGAAAAATCATCAAATTCTTTAGGTTAATAGTGCTTTTTTAAGGGTGGCAGATCCAACAATGATCATCTCTCGGGTAACTGTATATTGGAATCTGCACACCAAAGAACCATGGAAAGATCAGCACCACCCAATACATGCAAGTTCCAGGCCACTGTTAAAACACTGTAGGGAAACAATCAGACTCGGTGTTTATTTAACTGGTTGCATCAAGGCCTTGTACGGCAGTTTGGACACCCAGGAATAAAGGAGATTACAAAAAGTGGCGGACACAGCCAGTCCATCACTGATACTGACCTCCCCACCACCGTAGGGATCTGTAGGAGGCACTGCAACAAAAAGGGAGCCCGCATCATGAAGGACCCCCACCACCCTGGCAACACTCTCATTTCATTCATGCCCTCAGGAAGAAGGTATAGGAGCCTGAAAACCATGACCTTTGGGTTCATAAAAGCCTCTTCCCAACAACCATCAGGCCCACAAATTTCATAGACAAGCATGGGAATTGAATTTCTTAATAAATATCACTGTTGCAGATGATCTGTAAAGTATTCAGTTAAATTGTTGAATGAGACTTGAAGTATTAACTTATCAGCCTAATAAATCGAAAACCAACCCACCAGAAAAGTGAAAATCATTCGGTGTGCTGGTTTTCAATTTACATGAATGTCTACAATTTTTATAAATCTTAATGCTTAAAAGGACCCCAGGGGAAATCTCGTTCTGGGCAAAAAAACATTGTCTAGCTTCTCAGCAACACCAAGGACCCAAGAATTTGCAAAGGATATCACTTATGGAAGATTTTTACTATGTTTATTTTCAAAGAAATCCTATGCATAAAATTGAAACAAAAGTGGCTGAATTGACTGGGACGATGAGTAGCCATTCTAAGTGGGAAGTGTGATATTTCCATTTTGTTTTATTACGTAGATCAAGGGTTCCCAACCTGGGGTAAATTACACAGGGGGTAAATTTAGCCTACCCAGGGGGTAAATTTATTGATTTTGGATTTGTACATATTTTTTCTCATTGACTGACTGTGTTTGGTTCTGGTAACTGTTCATCATTAGTTGTTCATAAATAAGTGAAATAACATTGTTATGTGCTATTAAAGTTGCCAGGGGTAAACGGGACAAAAAAGGTTGTGAACCCCTGACGTAGATATTTTACCTACAAAAAGAAATTGCATCACATGTTCAAATTCAGATTTACAACTACAACTGCATCTTGATATTTAGTCTTCGTGAATCATTTTTTCACCTGTAGACAACACTAGGAATTCTTTTCCATGATCTGAAGTTTCCAACACTTTCAAGTTCTTTATCAGTTAGCCAAGCCGGTACAAGTAATTGTTGTGGGTAACTGGCACATAACCTGCAATTCAAAACAAAATACCATTTAACCCAATCCTTGCCATTTCATTCAACAGTGGCAACAGCTATCCATTATACTAAAACCCTCATTTTGTTTGTTTCTATGTGTGTGTGCGCGTGCGTGCCTGTCTGTGATCTCTGATTCAGTAATGTCGTCAAATTACGCGAAAACTGTACACGATAGCACTACAAATTTTGGACCACCTTACTCACAATTGTCATGTGGTAGTTTGTATCGTTTCATTCAGATTGATGTTATATTTCACAAGTTATTCACATTTTTAAACTTACAAAACCCCAATTTGAGAAAAAAATTATTTCCTCGGCATTTGCACTTACAGCTATGATGTCACAATGGGATTGTAGCCCTGCTCGCTACAATGTTGCTATCCCAGGACACCGAGTCCTGCCAGCCCTAGCAAACTACAAAGTTGCAATCCCTTTATTTTAAATATTCCTGGGCAGCAAAGATTTTATAAAAAGTTTCATGAGGGTGAATAAGGGGAAATAAGCTGCCCCAGCGCAGTTGGGGGCGATGGATGAGTTCTGGAATATTGCGTTGGGGGAACGGGTGGAAAATTGCATTGGGGAACAGGTTGTGTTGGGGGACCAGGCCTCCCGTGGGGACTATGGGTGAGTGGTGGAATATGGCGTTGGGGTACCAGTCATCCCGTGTGACAGGGACTCAAGGGGTCCCACTTGGTCTATTATACTAAAACTCTCATCGTCCGTCCGTCCGTCCATCCGTCTGTCTGTGATCTCTGATTCGGTGGTGTCGTCAAATTACACCAAAACGGTACATGATAACACTACAATTTTTGGACCACCTTACTCACAATTGTCATGTGGTGGTTTGTTTCAAGTTTCGTGCAGATTGATGTTATATTTTACATTATTGACATTTGAAACTAAAAAAAATGTAAACAGCGCCCCCACTTGCCCTTAGCAGTGTATGACATCACAATGACATCTCATTTACATAAACTGCCCGTTCATTTACAAAAAAAAACAAGATTTTCGCGGGGGGGGGGGGGGGGGGAAGGTGGAATATTGCGTTGGGGAACGGTTTGCGTTGGAGGACCAGGCCACTCGTGGGGGCTATGGGTGAGTGGGATCAAGCCTCCCGTGTGACAGGGACCCAACAGGTCCCATTTGGTCTAGTCTATTATACTAAAACTCTCATCTTGCTTGTTTCTACGTGTGTGTGCATGCGTGCCCGTCTGTGATCTCTGATTCGGTAATGTCGTCAGATTACGCCAAAACTGTACACGATAGCACTACAAATTTTGGACCACCTTACTCACAATTGTCATGTGGTGGTTTGTATCGTTTCATTTAGATTGATGTTATATTTCACAAGTTATTCATATTTTTAAATTTACAAAACCCCAATTTGAGAAAAAAATTATTTACTCGGCATTTGCACTTACAGCTATGATGTCACAATGGGATTGTAGCCCTGCTCGCTACAATGTTGCTATCCCAGGACACTGAGTTCTGCCAGCCCTAGCAAACTACAAAGTTGCAATCCCTTTTTTTTTTAATAGCAAGGATTGTATAAAAAGTTTCATGAGGGTGAATAAGGGGTAATGAGCCGCCCCAGCGCAGTTGGGGGCGATGGGTGAGTCCTGGAATATTGCATTGGGGGAACGGGTGGAAAATTGGATTGGGGAACGGTTGGAACATTGGGGAATATTGCGTTGGGGAACGGTTTGCGCTGGGGGACCAGGCCTCCCGTGGGGGCTATGGGTGAGCACGCTGGACACAGACAGAGCCTGGAGCTGCGCTCCTTCCTCCCCCAAGCCGGCAGCCTCAAAAACGCACTGACTCGCTTTGTTATTTTAAAATTCCGCGCGTGCGGAGCCGCGGGAGGGGCAGGGGAGGGAGAGGCAACCAGTCGCGGGAGGGGGTGGGAGAGGCAACCAGCCGCTGGAGGGGAGGGGGAAGCAACCCGCGGGAGGGGGAGAGGGGGGAGAGGGAGGAGCCTCCCCGCTGGCCCGCGCGCATCGACTCGAACCACAGCCCAGGGCCCTGAGCGCAGCTGGACACAGACTGGGCCCGGAGCCGCTCTCCTCCCTCCTCCTCCAGTGCTCCAGACTGGAATATTGTGTTGGGGGAACAAAGCCCAATGTGTCCCACTTGAGGGGAGAGGGGTTATGGAGAATGTTAACAAAGACTGGAATCTCAGTCCAATGAGAGATTTGTAACATTGTTGTAAGGAGAGGGAGGGAGTAGCGGAGGGGACGAGGAGATGATTGGGGCTTAATGTTATTTAAACAGATAGAGGGGGAGGAGGGGGTAGGGAGAGGAGAGGGGTTATGGAGGGAGGGAGTGACTGAGGGTAGGGGAAAGGAGAGGGAGGGAGAGGTGTGGGAGGGAGTGGGGGATGGGAGGGGGAGAGGGGAAAGAAGAGGGAGTGTGACGAGGAGGGGGAGGAATTGCTGGGGGATGAGGGGAAATGGGCCACGCCTGCGCAGTTGGGGCCTATGGGTGAGTGGTGGAATATTGTGTTTGGGGAACGGGTTGCGTTGAGGGAACGGGTGAGTGGTGGAATAGTTAAAGAAATAAAAGACAATAGAAAACAAAACTTGCATTACTCGTTAATGAAAAACTTGACTAAAGCACCCCAATATACACATTCATCTTTAAGGTGGTGCACTTTACTGCTTCAGATCCAAATGGCAGAATTTGCGGAATGAAAATGGCCAGGACTCATTCCCACCACGTCATATGGATACGTCAGAATAATGCACAGCTTGACATGGCTAAAACAAAGACCTGGCAACTAGCAAAAAAAATTACCCCAACTTTGCTATCTGACAAGGCTATCATCCTTTGAACGCTTCATTTTTTCTGACATACAAGCATCAACAAACAATTAAGATCATTTAAATAATAGATGAACTGGATATAAATTAATAAATCACAAAACCTTACAGAAATTATAAAACAAGATTATATTCATATTATTGTGTTGATGAATCATCTACTGGGTCACCAGGAGAAGGTTCTGCTGTCACATTCTTTCTAAGGAAGTAACCAGTTTGCACCAAATGTAGATACAAAATGCTGGAGTAACAGTGGGACGGGCAGCATCTCTGGAGAGAAGGAATGGGTGACGTTTCGGGTCGAGACCCTTCTTCAGCAGTCTGAAGAGGGGTTTCTATCCAAAACGTCACCCATTCCTTCTCTCCATAGCTACTGCCTGTCCCGCTGAGTTACTCCAGCATTTTGGGTCTATCTTTGGTGTAAATCAGCATCTGCAGTTCCTCCTTACACATAACCAGTTTGCACTTCACTTATGGGCTTCAAAACATCCAATGTGAAGGACAGTCAGGTAATTACCACTAGAGATTAGACAGAAAGCTCAGGATTGCCATGTTCACATTTGCAGGAAGATAAATTGCTGTATTTACCAGAAAATACCTAACCACATTTATGAATACAATCAAAGCTCAAGTCATGGATATCTTTAATAATTACACATGTTGGAAAGGAGCATGCATTTCTCCCATTGTACTAATAATAATCATCACTAACATTAAAAGATATGAAAACACAAAGGCTAACTGAACCATAGAGCTCAATACATGCTCAAGAGAGCTCATATGCCCAAAATTGAAGGTCAGGAAATTAAAAATGAACAAGTACCATCCACAAAAATAAGCATTGTAATGCAATTCTTACTTGTATTTATTGTTGATATTTGTGATCCTCCATGCATTTTGCATGTCAAAAGACATTCGCTCCACTTCATTTTTAAATCTTGAAACAACATGCTCACCTGAAAAGATAATAAGTAAATTATGGGAATATACAGTTACAACACAAGTAATTGTACTTTATAAGTAACTAGACCAGGTGCGGACCTGTTTGGTCCCATCCCCCAAGGCAGTATTCCTCCACTGCCCATAGCACCCAACTGCGCAGGCGCTGCTGAGGGGTTCCCGTTGTGACGTCAGATATCCCCATTGTGACGCGAGTCACGGCAACCCTCCCCCAACTGCGCCTCGCCATCCCTCTTCCTACCCCTATCCTCCTCCATTCCCCCTCATCCCCCAGCACTCCCTCCCCCTCCTTCTCCCCTCCCCACTCCCTCCATCACCTCTCCCTCCCCTTTCCCCTACCCTTAGTCACTCCCACCCCCCCACAATGAAAATCACGATGTTTTTTGTAAATGAAACCTCCCCCAAGAATTTGATTAAAATTGAGTTTTTTTTTTTAATTACGATTTTTTATGGAAATGAGATTCGAGATCCCATTATGACACCTTACACTGCTAACGGGCAGTGCAAGTGGAAAAGTGACTTTTGTAAAAGTTTATAATGTTAATAACTTGTAAAATATAACATCAATCTGAACGAAACTGAATAAGATGGGCCAAATTGTAGTGATATCGTGTACCGTTTTGGCATAGTTTCTGGGTCTCACACACACACGCATACAAACAAACAAGATGAGAGTTTTAGTAACATATACAAGTGGGACCCGTTGGGCCCCGTTTCCCCAACGCAATGTTCCACCATTCACCCGTTCCCCCAAAGCAACCCGTTCCCCCAACGCAATATTCCACCACTCACCGATAGCTCCCAACTGCGCAGGTGCAGCTAATTTCCCCTTATCCCCCAGCATTTGCTCCCCCTCCTCTTCACCTTCCCTCTTATGGGGCTGTCCCACTAAACGAGCCAATTCAAGAGTTCTCCTGAGTTTCCCCTTATTTGAACTTGGAGAATTACGGTTATAGCCGCTCGTAGGTACTCGGGGCTCTCGTGGACATTTTTCAACATGTTGAAAAATCACGATGTTTCATCACATGTTGAAAAATCTTCACGAGTCTTCCCTAGCTTACTGCGTTTCCAGAGTACCAGCCATTAGCGTTATGAGCCGTTAAGAGACGTCCCGAGCTCTGACGTACCCGCTACGTACGTTCTACGTGCCTACCACAAGTTTGATTTTATTTTAAAATCGGGAGTGCTCTTGGGTGAACACGTACAGTGGGACAGGCCCTTTAGTAATATATATGATAGATTTCAAATAAAATAATTTAATTTGAGGTGCATTTCTGAAATGTGAGATTTCAGATTATTCTGAAATTATGAATAACGGGTAGGTCATTTAGAACTGAGATGCGGAAAACCCCAGAGATGTGAATCTGTAGAATCCTACGCCACAGAAAGCAGTGGATGCCAATTCACTGGTTGTTTTCAAGAGAGAGTTAGATTTAGCTCTTATGGCTAAAGGAATCGAGGGATATGGGGAAAAAGCAGGAATGGGGTTCTGATTTTAGATGATCAGCCATGATCATAAGGAATGGCAGTGCTGGCTCGAAGAGCCAAATGGACCACCTATTTTTCTATGTGACCATAGTTGAGTTGCAGATGCACTGGTGTTCTCAGTTTATGCTCATCAATGCTGGCAAAATGTTAGGGAAGGTAAGGAATAGATCTAGTAAAAAATTCTTGCCAGACAAGTTCTTAAATATGATTGGCAGTCTTTGAAAGTTTCCTTATCTGCACTTCCTTACTTGAAGAACACCTTTGCGGTTCAAGTTCGAAGTTTAATGATAAATGTGAAGAAAATAAACAAAATATAAACAAAATATAAACAATACCTGGTCGACACAAGTCTCCATGTTGCTCTTTTTCACTGGCATATACGTCCATACACCAAGCATGATAAGCAAAGGCAAAAAGGTCTTCTATCTTTGCAGGGGGTCGTATGACATTGTTTAGACGTTTTATCCACTCTTGACATTGTTCAAAGGTAGAAAATTGACACCTGCATTGATTTTGTTCAAAAAGGAGAAAAACAAACAACTCTTTATCTCTAATTTCTTCATGTAGCTTATGTATTCTTTCAAAAGCTTATGTAATCTTTCAAAAAGTTGTTCCTACTCTTATGATCCGATTGCTTCATTCGTTTGCCACACTGCTTCAGGAGTAATGGGCCAGCAAGAGGCCCACACGGTTCTGCATCAGTTACGTTTTGGACAATGGAGAACATGAACCGTCTATGCAGACAGCATAGTCTTAGAATAATTTGGGCAACAATCATTGAAGCCCTTGTGTAGTTCAGCATGAACTGCTCAAACTACCCAATAACTGATTGAAATATTAGTGGTTCTACAGTGTCCTCCATAATGTTTGAGACAGACCCATCATTTATTTATTTGCCTCTGTACTCCACAATTTGAGATTTGTAATAGAAAAAAAAAATCACATGTGGTTAAAGTGCACATTGTCAGATTTTATTAAAGGGTATTTTGTATACATTTTGGTTTCACCATGTAGAAATTACAGCAGTGTTTATACACATTTCAGGGCACCGTAATGTTTGGGACACATGGCTGCACAGGTGTTTGTAATTGCTCAGGTTTGTTTAATTGCCTCCTTAATGCAGGTATAAGAGAGCTCTCAGCACACAACCTTTCCTCCAGTCTTTCCATCATCTTTTATTGCTTTTATTGCTATCAACATGAGGACCAAAGATGTGTCAATGAAAGTCAAATAAGCCATTTTGAGACCGAGAAACAAGAATAAAACTGTTGGAGACTTCAGCCAAACCTTAGGCTTACCAAAATCAACTGTTTGGAACATCATTAAGAAGAAATAGAGCACTGGTGAGCTTACTAATCGCAAAGGGACTGGCAGGACAGGCCTCCATAGCTGATGACAGAGGAATTACCTCTACAATAAAGAAAACTCCCCAAACACCAGTCTGATAGATCAGAAACACTCTTCAGGAGTCAGGTGTGGATTTGTCAATGACCACTGTCCGCAGAAGACTTCATGAACAGAATACAGAGGCTACATTGCAAGATGCAAACCACTGGTTACCTGCAAAAATAGGATGCAGTTACAGTTTGCCAAGAAGTACTTAAAAGAGCAACCACAGTTGTGGAAAAAGGTCTTGTGGACAGATGAGACGAAGATTAACTTATATCAGAGTGATGGCAAGGGCAAAGTATGGTGGAGAGAAAGAACTGCCCAAGATCCAAAGCATACCACCTCATCTGTGAAACACGGTGGTGGGGGTGTTATGGCCTGGACATGTATGGCTGCTGAACGTACTGGCTCACTCATCTTCATTGATAATACAACTGCTGAGGGTAGTAGCATAATACATTCTGAAGTGTATAGACACATCCTATCTGCTCAAGTTCAAACAAATGCCTCAAAACTCGGACGGCAGTTCATTCTACAGCAAGACAATGATCCCAAACATACTGCTAAAGCAACAAAGGAATTTTTCAAAGCTAAAAAATTGTCAATTCTTGAGTGGCCAAGTCAAACACCCGATCTGAACCCAATTGAGTATGCCTTTTATATACTGAAGAGAATACTGAAGGGGGCTAGCCCCCAAAACAAGCATAAGCTGAAGATGGCTGCCATACAGGCCTGGCAGAGCATCACCAAAGAAGACAACCAGCAACTGGTGATGTCCATGAATCGCAGACTTCAAGCAGTCATTGCAATGCAAAGGATATGCAACAAAATACTAAACATGACTACTTTCATTTACATGACATTGCTGTGACCCAAACATTATGGTGCCCTGAAATAGGGGGATTTTGTCTAAACACTGATGTAATTTCTACATGGTGAAACCAAAATGTTTTAAAATGGCCTTTATTAAAATCTGACAATGTGCACTTTAACCACGTGTGATATTTTAATATTACAAAATCTCAAATTGTGGAGTACAGTGGCAAATAAATAAATGATGTGTCTTTGTTCCAAACATTATGGAGGGCACTGTATTTCGACAGCAATTAAAGGTATAATAACCTCAATACTTCACATGAATGGGGTCTGCATTTTTCAGCTAGATTTTACAAGGACCCAACTGAATCCTTTAAGATATGTAGAATTAGAAACAAAAAGTTAACCTAAAACCGACAATAAAATATTCTCCTATATCCCTTTTTTTTTGTACCTGATAACTTTGCAATCTTTACAAGTCAAATGAAGCTGGAACATCTCACGGCATTCAACACTTTCAATGAGTTGCAAAGGAACCTGTAAAATGTACCAGAGAAAATTAGGTCATTTTACAAATATCCAAATCAAGCACAAATTTCTTAAAGGTAGGCCACTGCAGATAAACAAACCGTGAGATGATCAAAGCTAGGCATTCGTGCAATTTTGAGCCATTAGTTTATAACAGGAGCAAAAATAATAAAATGGCAGTAAACTGCAAGTCTAAAGCAGCTCCTCTACTGAAAATCCATACTAGCAATTAAATGGCCTTTGCACTTTGTCTACAATACCAGTCCCATTTACCCGTTTCGTCCATAGCCTTTTAGGTCATGGTGATTCACTCTGGTCTAGATACTTCTTAAATCAGCATCACCTCAGGCATCACCTTCCAGACTTCAACCACTCCCTCTGTGGAAAAATTTCATTTCAGATTTCCCTCCCACCTTTCACTTTATACCTCTGCCCTCTTATTTTACACTGTCCCATCACAGGATAAGGATGTCTACTCCATCTATTCTCCTCAATTTTGGATACCTCTGTTCGCTCTCCCTCACAACCTCCTCCACTCAGAGGATAACAAATACAGCCATTCCAATCTCTCCTCATAACTGAAACACTCCAACCCAGGCAACATCCTGGTGAATATCCTCTGTACCCTCTCCGATGCAATCACATCTTCCCTATCCAGTGATTCGCACAAAATTTTCCATCTGTGATCAACCTAATGTTTTGGACCAGTCTAATATGCAAGACCTTCTCGTAATGTTCATTCTTGGATCCCTTTCCTTCAGTACATCTCAAGGTTTAATGTTATCTCACGGGTTACCTAGTTTTCTATGAAATTATACTGAATATGCATATTACGGAATATGCATATTACAGAATTATATATGTATGGCATAGAAAAAGGCCATTTGACTCAACCAATTCATGCCAGCTTTTATGCTCCACTTGAGCACCCTCCCACGTTTCTTCAAGCAAGTCATTGTAACTCTATTAACACCTGTATTATGCACCAAGCTGCTCTTTAAATGCATCTTTTTTTTTTTTAAAGCAATGCTTGTGGTTGCAACTTCCACATTCCAGCCAGTCTCTGGATAACTTCTTAATTCTCCATTGGGCCATTTAATGTGATGGTCACTGCTACCGCTATATTCCTTTTTACAACTTGGTGACTCAAACTGTATGAAGTTTTCCCCGTATGATCCAATTAAGATCTGGTGCGGATGCAACATAGTTTTCCTACAGGTTGTTCCCAGGAATAAATCCCCAATTTAGGGGCACCCCATACATTTGATCAAGCTCCATTACATGTTATTAAATTCAAACCAGAACCATCCTGTAAAAATCCCTATTTACGTGAAACTTCCCTGCAGTAATGAGACACCATTGTCTTTCAGGAACACAGGCTGCCAGTTTATCTGTGGGAGATCACTTGAGAAGGTCCTTTGGAAATTTACAATCAATCCCTTCTATTTATATTTGTCCATTAAACAATTAGTTCTTGATTTCAAAGTCTAAATTGTTAGTTAGTTACAAACAGCAATTGCTCCTCCCCTACCCACATTCTTCCAGTACTTCCAGTCTGAAGAAGGGTCTCGACCCGAAACGTCGCCTATCTCCTTCGCTCCTTAGATGCTGCTGCACCCTCTGAGTTTCTCCAGCCTTTTGTGTACCCCCCTTCTTCCAGTACTTTGTAAGCACCCTTTATAGCGACTATTTGCATACCTTGGGTGTGCAAGCAAAGAGTTTCACGGTGACTTGTCACGTGTGACAATAAAATATTTAATGCAATTCAATTCTTCTGTGAATAGCTAGTCCTTTATTCCCGTTCTCTGCTATTCTGAAACCAGCTAGCAATCCATTTTGCTTCTTTTCATGACACTGCTTTCTCTGACCTTGTTCATTCAAAGAAAATGGCAATAACATTATTACCTCAAGTGGTATGGAAGCAGTTACAAGATCGAGAATATTTCAGCCAAATAACTGGGCACTGTCTTCCCATGGCTAAATGCCTTCAATGTCTGCTCATTGTGTGGCAAAGCATAATTTTATTTGAACGTCTGCATAAACATCTGCATAAATAACTCTACTTTATGGCATAACATGTAGAAATTGGGCAGGAAGCTTTGCCATCCATTCTCTATGAATTTTAAAAAAGCATACCCAGTCCATTCAAATCAACTGTAAGAGTAGCCTACAGTTACATATTCTAACCATGGTATTATTATCCGTTTTTAAAAAAAAATCACACCACTTACTATTACTCATGCATATTCTGAAAATGTCACATGCTCCATACATTAGATGATAGTGGAAGCCCAAAGGGTGGTAGTTTATTTAGATTGTGGACAGATAGAGAAAAGAATAAAAAAATAAAACATTGAACCTGTCAAATCTCTCCTTATAAATGCTCCAATCCAGGTATGATCCTGATGAATCTCATCTGCACTCCCTGCCCATGCAACAGATCCTTCCTATAGTATGGTGACCAGAACTGCACACAGTACTCCAAGTGTGACCTAACCAATTTTTACACAGTTGTAATGTGATATCACAGCTCATGTATTCCACCTTATAGCCATTGAAGGCAAGCATCTCACATGCTTTTTTCACCATGCTCTCCACCTGTGGAGGAATTTCAGGGATTTATCAACTTGCTCCCACATTCAAGAATTCATCAACACTCCCTAGGGTATTACCATTAACGTGCATACTCTACCCTTGAATGCCTTCCCAAAATGCACGTCAGGATTAAATTCCACCTGCCATTATTCTATTCACCTTCCCTTCTGATCCATATCATGCTGCAACCCTAGACAATCCCTTTTCACTATTTACAACCTACCAATTGACTTCTAATTAAATTTGTCTTTTGTATGCAGCAGGTTAATTCTTAAAACACTTATATACTGTGATTAAAAACAATTAACTAGAATCTTACTATGCATTCAGAACAAGCTCACATTTTAAGGATGAATGCATACACATCAGCTGGATGAGCCCAACAGTCTGGCATGATACACCCTTAAAAGCTTCATGTTTCTTTTCTAAGTCAGTTTTTTGTAATACAGTTGCGGCTTTTCCTGCAGTGCACAATTGAACAAGACAAATGGTCTTCCGTATAGTAAGTTGCCAATAGCAAAACTAAGTGGCTCAAATTGCTTTGGTATTTTTGACTTTTTAGTTTTCCTTTCCTCCCTGTGTAATGGAAACAAGATACCAACTTTGTATTTTCCAAAATACCATGCGCCAGTTACTTAACTTAAAATCTACAATACATTTCCTGCAATGTATTTCTGCTCTTCATTTCTTTTGCAAAAACGTACCTCTAGGCAGAGAGACAATGCCAAAAAACATTAATGCAACACAATTTCAGGCAAAATCAGGTAATTTACTTAAACTTAAAAAACGTTATTTGAAGAGAAAATAACTACAAACAGTGATCTGCAAAGCTATGGGCAAAAATAATGAATATTGAAAACAGAAATAGCACAGATTTTTCACAACATTGATCAATATTGAAACCTCTAGTTATGAACTATCTTAAGCCATTTGGATACAGTCAAGCAAACCATGCTAACATTCAAACGACATTCTTTCAATACTTGAAGCATGTTAAAATGCAGTGTACAATGGCTGTGGATTCAGCCACTTGTAGGTTAAAGTTCGTTTTTTTTTAAATGGCAGAACTACAAATATTTGGCTTGCATTTGGGTTAATAACAAAGACGCACAATTAAACTTCACCAGATTGCATGACTACGAAAAGAAGTCTCAAATATTTTAAATGTACAATTAAAGGTCTTCTAAACTGGACATTAGCATTTCTACTGAAATGCTACAGAAAACATCAAACATGCAACCATTAGTACATCACTTTCATCATGCAGCAGTACACACAAGAGAAAATGACTTTCTGTACATTTATAATGTTTTAAAATGACAAAGCATGTAAATATGATGTAAAACTAAACACATACAAGTAAATAATCAATACACAAATTGTTCACTTTCCTGCATTTCACAAGCACATGCAAACTGCTTTATGGTATCAAGCTAAATAATGGCAAGTATATTCTCAATCATCAGCAATTTTTTTAAAAAGGTGTAGCTGACTGTGGTGCTTACTTTCCTTTAATTTGCTTCTCAACATTCAATGTAATAACAAGGAACTGCAGATGCTGGTTTATACCACAGATAGATACAAAATGCTGGAGTAACTCAGTCAGTCAGGAAGCATCTCTGAAGAAAATGGATAGGTGACATTTCGTGTTGGGAGCCTTTTTCAGACTAGTCTAAAGAAGGGCCCCGACCCAAAACGTCACACATTCATTTTCTCCAGACATTCTGCCTGACCAGTTGAGTTACTCCAGCATTTTCTGTCGATCGTCCTCAACACCCAATTTGGTTTCAACATCATCGCAGCCTTGGTCCCATTATTCATTTAACAGCTGGATTCCGGAGGTGAGATGAGAGTAACTGGCTCTAATATCGAGGCAGACTTTCACCAAGGGCAACATCAGGGAGCTCTGATAAAAATTGAAATCAATGAGCATCAAGGCGCAAATACTCTGCTGGTCATAAAGCATGGAATCATAACCTTTGGCCTACCATATACACGCCAACTGTTAGGCATCCACTTAGACTAATCACATTTTATTCTCCCCTCATTTCCCTCACCTCCCTCCAGATTCTACCATTCAGTTTAGGGAGAGTATCTACACTACCATTCTATACATCTTCAGGATATGGGATGAATCCTAGGTTCCTGGAGGAAAGCCAGGAAGTCAGAAGGAGAATGTGCATACTCCACACAGACAGCACCAGAAATCAGGATTGAATGGAGCTGTGAGGCAGCATCTGTACCATCTGGAAGTCATACCTTATACAAAGGAAGATGGTTATGTTTGTTAGAGGCAATCATTATTGCAGACTCAACTGGCCCAGCAACGCAATTACCTCGGCTCAAGGGCAGGTTAGAGGCTTGACATCTTTTTGATAGCGACTCAATGTCTGACACCCAAAATCCACAGCACAATGGAACACACTACATTTGCTTGAATGAGTGCAGCTCCAACTCAGGAAGTTCAAAACCATCCAGGACAAAGCAGCTTACTTGATAAGCAGTCCACTTAATAAACACTTCATGTAACACCCTAAACAATCATACTCTCCATGATTGCCACAGTGGCTTTAGTATGTGGCATCTACTCTATACCTGAGACGGCAACATCATCACTGCAGGTTCCTTCCCAAGTTACACCATCCTAACCTGAGAACATGTCGGCAAAAACTTTGATCACAAACCTACCCATCTAAGAGCATTGTGGAAATATCTTCATTAGAAAGACTGCAGTAGTTCAAGTAGGTGGTTAACCTACAACCTTATGTATAATTAGGGATGGGCAATATATGTCGGCCTTATCAAATATGCCCACCTATTGGATCCACTGGATCATTACACAAACAATTATTGATTTAATTGTGTTTACATACCACTGACACATTTGAGGAAAAATGACTTTTTGACCCAAAAAAAGATCAAATTAATTTACCTATCATATAGTATGAGCTGGCCACTCACAAGATATAAATGTGACAGGGCTTTGGCAGTGGGGATAAATCAGTTAGATTTCACACAATTTAGGAAAAGAACACAAGTGATGAGATAAGTTGAGTGCTGCCAATTTTATAAAACATATCACAGTTAATGTTTTAAAAAGGGCTTGCAGTGAATATTAATACTCAAATTAAGCATTATGACTTGAGATATATTTACCACCCATTAAATGGTGCAAATCAATTCAGGTTCTAATGGTTTAAAAAGAGAATATGTACTCATATTGATGAAGCTGAAGCCAATTTTGACCCAAAGACATCAGGAGCAGGACAGATGAAACCCAAAAGAAGAAATAGTCTCCATTTCACAACATATAATCCTCCGACATTTTTGCCACAACATATAATCCTCCGGCATTTTACACAACCTCCAACGGGATCCTACCACTGGCCACATCTTCCCATCTCCTCCCCTTTCTGCTTTCCGCAGAGGCCGTTCCCTCCGTAACTCCCTGGTCAATTTGTCCCTTCCTTCCCAGGTACTTTCCCTTGCAACCGCAGGAAATGCTACACTTGTCGCTTTAACTCCCCCCTCGACTCCATCGAAGGACCCAATCAGTCTTTCCAGGTGAGGCAGAGGTTCACCTGCACCTCCTCCAACCTCACCTAATGAGACCAAGCGCAGGTTCGGCGATCGCTTCGCCCAACACCTCCACTCAGTTTGTTCTAACGAACCTGATCTCCCGGTTGCTCAGCACTTCAACTCCCATTCCCAATCTGACCTTTCTGTCCTGGGCCTCCTCCATTGCCAGAGTGAGGCCCAGCACAAATTGGAGGAACAGCACCTCATATTTCGCTTAAATAGTTTACACCCCAGCGGTATGAACATTGACTTATCTAATTTTAGATAGTCCTTGCTTTCTCGCTCCTTGCCTTCCCCTTTCCAGCTCTCCCACAAAGCCTACTGTCTCCGCCTCTTCCTTTCTATTCTTTTCTTCCCCCCCCCCCCCCCCCCACCGACATCAGTCTGAGGAAGGGTCTCGGCCCGAAACATCACCTATTTCTGCTCTCCACAGATGCTGCCTCACCTGCTGAGTTTCTCCAGCATTTTTTTGTCTACCTCCTTTTCCTAGTAACTGGTTAGGCTGACTGATCTACTTCAACAAACAAGGAAAGAGTTTTTTCCTGATGCAAGGGAAACCATTTGTTTGTCTAAAAGTTGCATGTTCATTTTCTTCCATGATTTTTCACCTTTAAACACTTATGAGAATGAACTAGACAAATCAAGAATATTCAAAGAAATAAAGGATAATTTTAATCCTGAACAATTATGAAAATACTTAGTCTTTTTATCCACAACTTAAACACAACTGTCAACAGCACCCTGCACTTCAAAAATAGTTTTGGAACGCCATAGGATCTGACGCTGTGAAGGGCAGTATTTTAATGTAAATATCCTATTAGTTTCAGAATTCCACAAAGATTCAACAAAGAATTCTACACAGAATTTGTAGAATTCTGAAACTAATGGGAAATTTGTATTAAAATACTACCTCAAGAGTCCCTATGGAGTTCCACAACTATTTTTGAATTGCAGGCACATCTATATACAATGAAAGTTGTAGCAATTTGGATAGAGCAAGAACCCTCTAACAGTATTGAGCAAAAAGACCAGAAATTTGTCTTTTGGTGTTGTAGATTTAGGGATACATATCGTTTGTACAATTCAAATTTCAGGTATGACTTTCAAAATAAAAAGGACATGATGCACCTCACATTAACATGGCAAACTAAACATCACCTTCATTTAACTATCTTTGGAAAAAGAGTGCATCTGACACACTCTAGTTGACAATTCACATTTTAATTGCTTATATTGCGAGCTAGAATGGGAGGATGAAGGCCCCTTCTCATTGTCTAAAATAATTGCTGAGAAATGCTTGCATTTGCATGATGGTAGACAGGATCAGGAACGTTACTGCAGTTGAAATCCTTGGAATGTTTACTGTGGTTTCATAAATACATAGCAGAAAATAAACTTATGAAACATATTTCTTGAATAATAGCCCAGATAGGTCCAAGCATCAATGGAACTTCCTCTGGAAAGTTTTACTACTTTAAGAAGAGAAGGCACATTGAAAAACAAATACCAAGTTTTGTGTGTGTGTGTTGTGGGGTGTGTTAGTGTGTATGTGAGAATGTGCAGGGCCTTTTAATGCTTTGATTTTAAACAAATCTAAATAGAGACACTATATAATTCTGCTGTTCCAACAAAATCTTATTACTGATCAAAATGCTGCATAGTCACAGCCCATTTAAGATTAACAATGTAGCCATACAGAACATGCATCGTTAATTTAGAAAAGCTGAGACAGGCAGTGTAAAAAGGCAAACAATTAATTCCCTAGCTCAAACTGCCATCTTTTTCAGCTTAAAATAGCTTATACAATGAACATCTGATGCAAATGCAAGAAATATGACGAATGAGCATTTTGAAGTTTAATTGATTTCAGATTATAAAAGCTTGATACGATATACTTGTATAATCAATTTAAGTGCAAACTTGTCCCTACGCATTCTCTTTACTATGCTGGCGATATTCTTATTTATCATAATAAAAGGTGACAATCCCTTAAGCGGTGCTAATAGGTTAGAGAAAAGCATGATAATAGGCAAATCTTTTCTTAATCATGTCCATTTGAAATATTAATAAGATTCTACCTCTACAAATATGGACTGTGTTTCAAATGTTGCCAGAAGGAGGGAAAAAAGCAAATATATTGGCAAACTTTTGAGAAGTACATAGAAGATTATGACAGTAGGAAACTTCATTTAGCCTAAAGGTCAGTTGCAAAGGAAATAGCATGAAAAATATTATATTTTAATTGAATTAAAGAAATACTACTGGTCAGTGTGTAGCTGGCAGATTTAGGGGTCAGTTTTGGTCATTTTTTCATGTTTCATGCATCTGTTTTATGACTGTTGGCAGACCAATTTCCATCCTGGGATAATAAGGCTCTATCGTGTCGTATCATAAGCTGGGCATTTGCAAGAGATAAATGTGACAGGACTTTGGCAGTGGTAATAAATCAGTTAGATTTTCAACAATTTTGGAAAAGAACCTGAGTGATGAGACATAAAGTTAATCGCTGGCAATTTTATAAAACTTTGCATTAGCAAAAGTGAACTCAAAACTCACGACACAAGGGTTGGACAATGCAAATATATCAAATGAGATAGGAGAGCTCAATACTTCTGAAAACCTGAAACATGTGGAAATACAAAGATAAAGACAGGGTATAATAAGACAAATATGGCAAGTAACAAAGTGAACCTACATATGTCATGTAAATGCATAAAGGAGGAAGAGAATAACAAAAAATTAGGATGCATTAAAAATCAAAACGAACTGTGAAAAATTTAGGAAAATAGAAACAGAAGAACTATTAAGCAGCTTCGAACCTTTAAAAATAGTGGTTGTCAGGTCCAGATAAACGTGTGTCAACCTGTAAGAGAACATTGACGGAGCCCGCGGCTGGATGACCCAGCGTGGGGGTACTGCCATGAGGGAAGGGGAGGGGAAAGAACAATGGGAACCTGGCATAGAGGGATCGCTGGGAGGGATGAACCTGGTGCGGGATACTTTGTAATGTTGTCGGCGTCCATTATGGGGCAACTATTGCATACCTTGGGTATGCAATGCAAAGAAGTTCACTGTGACTTGTCGCGTCAGATTAATTTGTAAATTTGAAGCAAATGGCAGTGAGGGTAACACGATGTGTTAGATCCAAAATTGGCTCATTACCAGGAAGCAAACAAGGCAATGAAGTATGCTTTAATAACAAGGCTGCTACTTGGACCAGGATTCAATAGATTTCAGGCATGTCTTGTGCAAAATATCAATGATGGCATAATACTTAACGGCAGGGACATATCTGAGAAATTTATGGCAGAAACAAATATTTGTGCATTTTTACAATACTGGAGAAATTTTAGTATAGAATATTAAATATGTCATATCTCCACTGTTTCAAGTAGTATGGTGTTCATTTTTTTCAGGGATGGTTACTCAAATGTGCAAAAGATAGAGATAAAATCAAGTTAGGAATTAAATTAATTCCCTGATTCAACCAGTCTCAAAAATATAATTTTTTTGGACACCAAAAATGTGACGTGCTTTGACACAATGAAATAGAGGCAAATTCTGCATTAATTTCATTATAATTCAAAACATTTTCAAGTTTGTTGCTTTGCAGAGATGCATGTTTCAGTGTCATAAGCAAAACTTTTGAGGAATTTGGCATGGCGCTCTGCCATCACACGCGTAACACCAGCATTTTGCAGTAGCTATATTTCCATCAAATTATGTACCTATAGTCTCTTATTAAGTATGGACAATTACTTCCATAAAGTTTATTCAAAACATGAGAAAGAAATTACAACAAAAGAAATACTGGAAGAAACAGGAGCTACTTCCATTTTGGTGTCCACCCTTGGATGCTGTGTAACGCACGTTTCAGTCAATAGCAGGAATATTGCTCATTTGGTCACATACAAATGTACTTTCTTGCTATAAACATGGAGTATGTTGAAAAACAGCAAAGATGAAGAAATCAACTATCATGCTTTAGAAAAAAAATGACTTTCTACATTTCATGTAACGGTTTTTATGGTGGACACCAAACATAAAGTGTAAAAAAAACGCATAGGAACGCATGATTGGAGTGAGGAACGCATGAGTGGAGATATGATATTTTTAATATTCTATGCTAAAAAGGAATTTTGTTCATTAATCAAAATTTCTCAAACTTCATGAACTATCTCTCCCCGTCATGTACTGCCGCTGTGAGGGTTTTTGATTAATCTGAATCACGTTGAAATAATTTATTTGTGAACTTCAGTTTTATGTATGATGTCACACTTTTTGTACCCAGTATTGTAAAAACACACTTGTATATTCACTAGCTGCAGCACAAAAATAGTAAAAAGATGTCAAACTGGAAACTGCGAAATACTAGTTGGTCTTTAGTTGGAGCATTCCATATAGCATTTTAGTGTTTGTTACAGAAAAGATGTGATTAGAGTAGAGGCGATAGAAGAATCTACAGACGATGTAGCATGGCTGAAATTTAGTTGTGGATCATTTTCAAGTAGGCTAGAGTTATTTACTTTGAGACACTGTTTAGATTGAGCTGAGATTTAATCAAAGTAGCACAATGTGTAGAAATCCATAATTGATGAGATTGAATAACTTTAAATACATCTGGTATCAAGGCATGTTACTAGTCTGATTTACCCTGGAGAATAGTGTACCATGACTAAAAGATCTATTTTTGACAATGCTTCAGAAAGTTATATTACCAATGCTATGTAACGTTAGGGTAAAGCCACACTTAAATGACAAAGCATGCAAGAACTATAATGCCACAATGCACTGGCAACATTCTGCTTTAACATTTCCATCAATGATGCTGGAGTAAGAAAAAAAACATACTTACTGTCAGTTCAGAACAAATATTTTGGTAAATACTCTGTACAGGAAACCAAAAAAAACAGAAAACTTTTTTTTCTCTGTAAGCCATAAAGTAAACACATTCTTTGCTTGGAGTAATGAAAACTATCCTCTAGCTATGTGAATGAACAAAAAACACCGACAATATTTTGTTTTTTCATACTCTATGGAGTAATGTGAATATGAGGTTGACTAACAATGTTTACAGAACTCTATACAGCAGAAAAAACAAATTTCCAGAGTTTTTATCCAGAGCATGGACTGTCACTCTGTTGGTGTCTTAAGTATCATGGTAATGATCAATAAAAACATACTAATTAAACAAAAATAAACTACTGGCTGATTATTTACTGGTTGGGGCAAGGGGAGTCAAAAAAATTATTCAAAAAGCATTGTCTTAGCATAACAATCGGCTTTCTTAGCATAACAATCTAATGTTCCCAACCACCTACTCTCAGCAGCATCTTTCTTCAGCCAACACAGTTCAGGAATTCACAATTCTACTATATCTTGCTATATCTAGCATCTTGCTATAGTATCAATCGGAGTTGGTTTTACAACGATAAACTCACGCCACCATTTATCCTTGTGTATTCTGTTAAAAATAGGAGCAATAAATGTGCAGAAGTGGGAAGAATATCAGGAGGAAGGCCAGGACATAGTAAAGAGGGAAAAGGTGGATACAGGTTGTTACTGCTACAAGTATAGTGAGTAGTTTGACCAGATTTTTGTGGAGGGTCAGGGGAAAGAAGGATCACAGCAGATAGGAGGACCAAACACACATCTTAAGGGGCAAGAGATGGCTTGAGTCCAGAGGGTAGAATACAGCAAGTAAAGAAAAGTTCAGTAGTAGATCGATCAAACCAGCATGGTCAAAACGAAAAACAGGAACATGATGAAAAGTGAGGTTGGTTTCACGACCCAAGATGCCCGAACGTACAGAGCAGACTTGAATTCAGGGATCAGTTTAATTACGTGTCAGACCAAGTACAAAAATAAGTTCTACTTCTTTGTTATACCGGCCATTCTAAATCCTACTCAAGCCTCTAAGAAGGGTCTTGACCAGAATCGTCACCCATTCCTTCTCTTCAGATATGCTGCCTGTCCCGCTGAGTTACTCCAGCGTTTTCTGTCTACAAAGCCTCTAAACATTTATATTCTGATCAATGTAAAAGCAACAAACTCAGTATTCATCTTTACTCAAACATGCGTACACATCTGCAAAATAGGGAAATCTGTGAAAAAAACCCTCAGGTTATTTTTACTACAAATTATAAATTTAATTTTATAACCTGTAGGTGATGCATAATCTAAATGTAATAGAAACTTGCAAAACAAAATACTCCAGATGCTGAAAATTTGGCTCCGAAGATATTAGAGATGGGTGGCAAGTTAAGCAGTGTTTATGGAAAGAGAAACAAATTACATTTCATCCAGCATCAAAACTTTGAAGAGTTAAAAATAAAATAAGTTTAAAATTGTAAGCGTGGTGGGGAAAAGATGGGTGGGGAAAGGGGCTGAGAAGTAAAAGGAAGTCCTATGTTAGGGAGGAGACCAGGATAGATTCTAAAAACAGGTGGGGGTGCTGCCAGCTGAAAGAGGATAGTAACAGCTTAATTTAGCAATTTAACACATTCTCTTAGAACGCATGAATGCCTCTCACTTTTCCTCCTCAAACAATGCAGCTGTGAGGATTTGAGAAGCTTTTACTGAGGCTTGTCCCTCAGTATCCAACAGTGGCAGGATCCTAGTCAGTGGTCCTTCCCCACAAAGACTTTGCGGTGACTCCACAAAAAGCCAGTGTGTTGCTCAGAATGGACACCTGCACCCTGGAATATGCCCGTCGGCAGCATTTACTGCCATCTCTGACTACCTGCTCTGTCTTTGGTCTGTTACACCTGTCTAACAAAGCTCAAAACAAGCTCAAGGAATACCAACTCATTTTCAAAGTAGGCACATTAGTTTTGCGGACTCAACAATAACAAATAATCAGACATTACAGCCTTTTGTTTCACATTCTCTTTCACTAATTTTAGAATGCAGATTTGTCATTTTACATTTACATAATCCCCAGATATAGTTTGTTCATCACTAAGCATTGCCATTCTATTTTGGCGTCACCTCTGCCAACACTTGTGTCTTTTACCCTCCTTTGGTCTCCACTGTCAAAAATCTTTCCTTTTATCATATTAACTTCTTCCGATTTTCTCTGTAGCTCATTTCTTTCCAATTTTAACCAGCACTGATGAAAGATTATCTGTATCTCTCTCCATGATGCAGCATTTCTAGTCTGAACATTTCTAGAAAGTAATCTCTTGATTATATGTTGATAATTTTTTAATTCTTTAAGCACTTACATTAACAAGTGTTTCCTTAAATTTGATGTGCAATCTGTAATTAGACAAAGCAATAACTGCATCTTCAGCACGTCCTATGTATTCCGTACTTTCTCCATGAAGTTCAGGAAATGGAACCTAAAATATTGTAATTGGGAAGTAATTATTATGTAGCATAATCAAAAATATACAAAATTATATGTTGATATTGCAGCTAGTTTGGGAAGTTAAAAAAAACATCTATTGCAAAGCAGCAGAACATATATATTTGCCCAAATTGTTTTCCAGCAAGCTGATTGAATATCTACGAAACAAATTGGAGGGTAGAATTTTCCACAATCAACTGTTATTAAACGACAATGTCTCGTGAAATCTACATACACATTTTCATTTATTGCTAAATTTATAATAGAGAATAGAGATGGGCAATAAGACATTCCACGTAATAAAAACACGAGTAATGTAGAGGAAATAAGCTAATAATGGAATTGTGCAATTACTGTCAGTTGGTTCACATCCACATGGCAATGCTCTCACTTCTGTGTCAGATATTTCAAAATTCAAATGTTGCTTCAAATGCATGAACATTACGGCAACACCGGTATTCAGGAATGTTGCTCTTGAACTAGGTTAAATAAAGGACCTATCCTACCTATCCAGGTGGATCCAAAATGTAATGTTTTCAAGGAGGCAAATTCCCACCGGAGTCTTTGATAAAACTTATCCCACAAGAAACAGCACAAAATGCTACATTGCTGAGAACTACATTCTGCACTCTATCCTCCCCTTTGCTCCTGAGTTTGACTTGATTATATTTATGTATGCTATATCTGATCTCTTTGAATGGCAAGCAAACAAAGCTTTTCACGTGACAATAAAAACCTAAACAACTTTCCGTTTGATTGTGATAATGCGATGCTTGGTGCTTATTGTTTGCTGTTTCAATGCAGTCACTAAAACTTCAAAAGTACTTTGGAATGACTACACGTGTGAAAATTAAAAGTGATTCAATTTTTTTTTAAACCATCCAAAGAATCTAATATTTCGATGAATATCGGATCATTCTCAGTACTACATGATTACACAGTACATGATTTTGACACGATAGAATATAACTGACTAGCAGATCACTTGCAAAGGAACAAATCTGAATACCTCACATAAACTGAAAATGCTACACATTTTCAAATTAAATCCACATTTTCTTTTATACCTGGAGGTTTTCTTCTTCTCTAATTAGTTTTTTTCTGGGAAAGATCTGATTGGCTTGGATACATTCCAAACTATGTTGTCCGTCTTCATCCTAAAACAAGGATTGGTATCTTTTTTAGTTAAAGAGCACATTTTTTTGTTTTTTCAAGTTAATTTAAAATGGCTTCTCCACAGAAAAAGATCAAAGGATTTATTAACATTAGTTACATATTCCTATAACACCAGACTGTTTCTCAGAACACCAAGAATTTATAATTGATTAATTCAAGCAACATTTCTGATAAACAGCAACATTAACACACTACTTCATCACAATGATACACCTCAAATTACACACAGGAGCCTCTAAAACCCGACACCGATGATGGATGCATTCTTCTCCAAGTCTTACAAATGAGATAGGAATCAATTCAACTGGACAAAATAAAGTATTGTATGCAGTTTGATTTAAGCTAGTCTTCTAGCTAATTATGAATACAAAACAGATGCAATTAAAATGAAATTAAAAATAAGAACAAACACTTTATTAAAACCGGTGTGCTAATTTGAAACCACATGTAATAATAGTTTACGCTTAAACATCAGATTTTTAATTACAGTAAACCCTCGTTTTAACGGACCCCTTTATAACGGATTAGAGTTATAGCGGACGGACGTGCCACCATCTGCCCAGCTGCTTACATCCGTGGCTTCCAATGTCACCCCCCGGCTCACAAGGTACACCAGTGAGCCCTTCTTCATTTACCGCATGGTCCAGATGATGCGGCTGTTGTTGAGGCTCACGTTGTAACCCCTGGGGACAGTGCTTTCTTCAGACCGCTGCCACCGACAGCGCAAGCTCGGTTAGCATGGGGCTCCGTCCCGCTCACCAGCCGCCATTTTTTCCTGCTGTACGCTTTGTCCGCTCCCCGCTCCACCGCCGTCGTCTCCTCCTCCTTCTTTCCTGGATTTGCCGACATTCTCCATGGCGGAAGATCTTAGCGACTCTGGGGGAAGATGAGGAGGAGGAAAAGGTGGTGGAGCAGGGAGCAGACAATGCGATGGGTGACAGGAAGAAGCAGCACAACGTAAGCTGCAACAACAGCTATGTCAATCAGACTGTGCTGTAGCTGGTGAAGAAAGGCTCGCTGGTACAGATCAACAGCGTCGCCACCTAGTTTTAAGGCAAAATGACACAAAGTGCTGGAGTAACTCAGCAGACTGAATCAGTCTGAAGAAGGGTCCTGATGTCACCTATCCATGGTCTCTGGAGATGCTAAATGACCTGCTGAGTTACTCCAGCACTTTGTGTCCTTTTGTGTATTAACAATCATCTGCATTTTTTTATTTCAACTACATTTAATGATAATACCTTACTCAGTTACAACGGACAATTGGCAATAATGGACTACATTCCCCTCTATGGTCCGTTATAACGTTGATTTACTGTACTTACGTTGCTAAATGTTGAACATGATAAAAGCAGGAAGTTATGCCCACTATTGGCAGTCGACGTTCTGAATTTAAAATGATAATTTGCAGTGTTGACTTTATTTTTGTTTATTTTTTAAAAAGCAAGTGTTTCATCAATCCTGAATAAAAGGTGTGTCATATTCGACTATAAAACAGGTCACTGGTGGAAACAGCCTCCAAATTACAGGAAATCCCAAATTTTCATTCATTAACATGTTCCGGATTTTACGATTAGTGAAGCAAAGGCACGGTGCCAAATTATAAAAAAGCTCCAAATAAAATGATCTACCAATCTCTTTGGCAAGAATTTTATTTTCACTGCACGTTGCTATCGATCAGTTCGGCAAGATCCCTGGCATCCGCTGCTGTGCAGCCAAAACGTTAAACAATTTGCACTCTCCCTATCAGAATGACAATAGTACAATTTCTGACTATTTTATTTTATGGAACACTAAAACTACACTGAACAAAATCAAGACAGGTCAAATATCCAACAAACTTTTCAAATCTCTATTTTGCATTGTGAGTAAATTAGATGCATTAAATTTAGTTTTTTTTTAAATGATTGGACAGTTTCCCAAACAGTAATTATGGCTTAGCAGGCAAACAAAAACTCCCTTAGACCTCATGCAGTTAAGTATACGATTATCAGGGCATTTTACAGCAGCAATAGTTTGCAAACAGCTTAAACTCATGTCAAATGTTTTCCCTTTATTGTGATGAAAATGTCTGAAAACAGCATTCTGTGGACCAACGTTGAAACATTGATACCATGGGATTTACACACAAAAACATACCAGTGAATACCAAAATTGCTGCCAATTTCAAAATAACATTTGTGAAAAATAATAATGATTACTTGTGTAAAATCCAAGGTGATGTGTTTCTACACAAGACATCTTTTAAATTTCCTATAACTTGTAATGAAAAAATACACCGACAAACAGAAGGAAATTATTTCTATTTCCATTGGAGTCAGCAATCTGATGACAAAGGACCCAAAAGTAAGCTTCCATTCCTGATATTGGCAGAGAGATGGCAGATAGTTTAATCCATGCAAGTGTGAGGCTATATCTGATGGGAAAGTATAGAGTCAATGATAAGATCCTTAGCAGTTTTGATCTTGAGAGGGATCTTGGGGTCCAAGCCCACAGCTCCCTGAAATTGGCAACACAAACAGGTCAAGTGGCAAAGGCTGCGGATGATATGCTTGCTCTGATATATGGTCAGGGCATTCAGTGCAAGAGTCAGAAAGTTATGTTGAAGAAAAATAGAATTCTATAATAGGCAGATGTTTACAAAACTTTGGTTAGGCCACATCTGGAGTAATGGTTACTTTCAGGAAGGATGTGGAGGCTTTGGAGACGGTGCAAAAGAGGTTTACCAACCAGCTGTCAGGATTAGAGACTATCAGAAGAGGTTGGTCAAGTTTTCCCTGGAGCATCGAAAGCTCGGGGGAGAGCTGAGAAGTTTATAAAATCACGAGAGGTATAAATAACGTACACAAACAGAACTTTCTTTTCAGCGTGCAAAAGTCAACTTCTAAAGGACATAGCCATTAGGTGAAAAGAGGAAGGTTTAAAGATGTTGCAGACAAGTATTTTTAAATATATATACATAGCGAGCGGTAGGTACCTTCAACTAGCTGCCAGAGATGGTGGTGGAAGCAGATAGGATAATGGCATGTAATAGGTTTTTAGATAAGTATATAGTATGTCGGGAATGGAGGGATATGGCGCCCCATGTAGGCAGAAGTGATTAAGCTTAATTGGACATCATGTCAGTACAGAAATCGTGGTGTGAAGTGCCTGTTCCTGTGCTTAACTGTTCCTTGTACTGCCAAACCTGTCTGTGTTTGACAATCAATTACCTTGTCACCGCTGACATAGCATCGTGGAGGTAGCAAAATAAAACCTAGTAAAATCTAGGCCTTACTTAGATCTTCCTTGGCACTTCCAAAAATTCGGAATGAAACTTCATCTGCCTATTATAGAATTCTATTTTTCTTCAAATATATCCATGCATTTCAATTTAATTTTGATATATATTAATTTTCATCCTTCATGATAGACATAATTTAAAATTTATAAATGTTTCTTCTGATTTAAACATTTTACCATTGTAACTTTGAAATAATTACTTGGAGAAATAAAAATCACAAAAATGTCACCAATAGCTCACCAATAGAATCATTTTAAGTTCAACTGCTCACATCTACTCAGAAGTGTTATGGGCAGTAAAAACAACCCAGCAAATGGCCCAACCTGAAACGTCACCTGTCCATGCTCTCCTAAGATGTTGCCTGAAATACTGAAACACTTTGTGTCTTTTTTCCCCTAACAAATGGAAGTATTACTATTGCCTTCCACTGTGATCTAGATAATTGCTGACAAGGCAGCCAATAGCCCAAATCCAGTAATTCAGAGGTCCACCCATTCCATAGAGAGGTAATCCTGAGATATGTGCTTACTGTAGCTTTATAGCGCACCCAAGGAGAGTATATGTGGTAATGACTTTCTACTGCCCAAAAACAATTAAGATTACACCAGGTAAAGGATACTTATACAAAAGTCATTGTTCACCAAGTTTAAATCACAGATATGTTAGATTGGATGTAGATTTTAAATTCTAAATAAATCTGCAGCCACTGTTTTATATCTCAAATGGCACGCACAATCTTCAGCTCTGCATGAACAAATTCCCCATTCTTCGAAATACATGCTTCTTACGTAAAAATAAAGGTTGTTGCTGACAGTCCTATTCGTTGTCAAAATAACTTACTTCTTTACACTAGCAAGAACTACATGGAATAGGAAGAAACATGATTTAAGTTAACCAATTTCAATTTATCGGGGGGCTGTTGTTTAGTGACAAGCAAGGGCCAACTACTACATCAGGACTGACAAAGCTCTGCATTTATACACTGATTTCTGGGACAGAAAATGTCCCTAGAGTTACAGATTGTTACCCTTGATTAAAGCGATTGAGATAAATAATTAAAAAAAATTGTGACTTTGCAATCAGTAGTTAGTTATTTGTCACCGACTATTATTGCCTCAGCGGAAATCGAAAGGAGAACTTGATAATCCACTGGCACAGTATGTTGAAATAGATGATTCCCTCTATGCTTAATGGTTAAAGTGCACTAAAGATAAGCTTTCAGGTATTCTAACTCTACCAGCACAGCATTCCATCCGACTTACCAACCTATATAAATTGTCTCTTTTCTGCCCCACTTAACTAATTATTGGAAACATAACAAAATATAGGAGAAATCTGAAATGTAAGAACTGGAAAATAAACTATAATTCATTATTTCATCCTTTTTGGTTCATCATATTTATGATGCACTTTATATTCTTCACTAAGATTTCTCAAACAATCTACATTTTCTCAGGGATAATGGTGAATATTAAATATTCACAGCATTTCTGTCAGACTTGGAATAAATCAGATGGATTCATCATCTTGCTTATTCCAAACAGCTGTACGCAGCCTCAATGAGTTCAATTCCATTGTCAACAACATTGACTATTTTACCCACTTAAAACCACTGCAGAAGTGGAGACAGGAAGGATACATGTTGAATTCCCACAGTTTTTATGATTAAAAATGTATTGTTGATTAGATCCTAAATATTCATAGCTGGCTTCATTGCGTTTTTTTAATATATAGGTACTTGAACATTCTGAAGCTCTTCACTCACAGGCTGTGCACAGGAAGCTTTAGTTGTTACATTGATATCTTACTTATTACCGCAGAAGTCCTAGTGCACTCCCATCTTTGGAAGGTAGTCATACTGCACAGCCATCTTTGGAAGGTAGCGAGAGAAAGAGAAGAGGAATTTGGCAGTAATTGTAGGGTATGGTGGAAATAAAAGGGGTTCCAGTGGTGGATGGAACAAAAGGAAGTTGGAATACTTTTGAAAGAAATGGCAGGAATAAATATATATATTTTTTACCTTATTAATCAAAAAACAAAATATACTAAACATATGTATTAGGACTATAAAACATATTAGTGCTAGCAACACATAGCAGTCGAGATCAAAATATCAGAAGAGCTACCCATGGAATCAAAAGGTCATAAAGAATGCAGACCAATTCAAGACGAATGTTATGGATGTAACAGATTAAAAAAAAAAAAATTTTAAACTGGTAAACAACTCACCATGTCAATTCCACTGTTGCAGTTTATGTACAATTCTTTGGTATCACTTTGCTGTTCCACTTAAGATCAAATCTGAAAATTCATGTTAATACATGATTAATTATGCAACTTCCTTTGACAAAGACAAATAATATATATTTAAGCTTAGAATTATACTAATTAAATCAGATAGCACAAAAGTAACAGACAAAATTAAAATCATATATATTTAAATAAACAAACATACAGATTATGTTCCAGATTTTATGCAATTATGTTTCAGCTGCTGTTAAATTTACATAATCTTTCATGCCATGGTAAAACAAAAATTACAACTAAATATTAATTTAATAACCAGTTTTTAATGTAAATTTGTATCCACTCACTTACCTTAGTTTATTATTTCAACCATTATCTGATCAAGAGTGAGCAACTCGGACCCACAAAACTCTCAGCCACCTTTTAAGCCATCCTTAAAATCAACATAACACAGAATATAATTAGTATGTCATTTTTATTAATCTGATTCTCAAAACAAAAATCTTGTGTAAAACATAATCATAGATCGCAATGTTAATTATTTTTAAGGGAAGGCTTCCCCATCTCACTTTCAAAGGAAATGGAAGAAAAATTAGGATTCATTTTTTAAATAGTCACATTTGTTGGCTGATTCTAAGAAGAAGAATATTCATCTTGAAACTTCAATTTGCACTATATTCTCTTTCTTCAGGAAACGTGGTTCCCCCCCGGCTGTTATAGATGGATCCCTCACCTGCATCTTCCGTATCCCACAGTTCTGCTCTTGCTCCCCTGCCCCCAGTCAGAACAAGGATAGTTGCCCTCGACCTGCCCTCAGTTGAACAAAGGGGACTATGAAGGGATGAGAGGGGAGCTGGCCAAGGTAGACTGGAAAGGGATCCTAGCAGGAATGACGGTGGCAATGGCAGGAATTTCTGGGCATAATCCGGAAGACGCAGGATCATTTCATTCCAAAAAGGAAGAAAGATTCTAAGGGGAGTAGGAGGACAAGAGTTGTTAGGGATAGAATAAAATTAAAGAAAGGAATATAAAGCAGGACTGTAAAAGCTTTTTAAGATAAGTTAAGGGAAAAAGAGTAGCAAAGTCAAATGTGGGTCCCTTGAAGGCAGACATGGGTGAAATTATTATGGGCAACAAGGAAATGGCAGAAGAGTTGAATAGGTACTTCGGATCTGTCTTCACTAAGGAAGACACAAACAATCTTCTAGATGTACTGGAGGACAGAGGATCTAAGGGGGTAGAGGAACTGAAAGACATTTTCATCAGGTGAGAAATAGTATTGGGTAGGCTAATGGGACTGAAGGATGATAAATCCCCTGGGCCTGATGGTCTGCATCCCAGGGTCCTCAGGGAGGTGGCTCTAGAAATAGTGGACGCATTGGTGATCATTTTCCAACGTTCAATAGATTCAGGATCTGTTCCCGTGGATTGGAGGATAGCTAATGTTCTCCCACTTTTCAAGAAAGGAGCGAGAGAGAAAACAGGGAATTACAGACCAGTTAGCCTGACTTCGGTGGTGGGAAAGATGCTGGAGTCAATTATTAAAGAGATAATAATGGGCCATTTGGATAGCAGTAAAAGGATTAGTCCAAGTCAACATGGATTAATGAAAGGGAAATCATGCTTGACTAATCTTCTGGAATGTTTTGAGGATGTGACAAGTAAAATGGATGAAGGGGTGCCAGTGGATGTAGTGTATCTAGACTTTCAGAAAGCCTTTGATAAGGTCCCGCACGGGAGACTGGTGACTAAAATTAGAGCACATGGTATTGGGGGTAAGGTGTTGACATGGATAGAAAATTGGTTGGCAGACCGGAAGCAAAGAGTAGGAGTGAACGGGTCATTTTCAGAATGGCAGGCAGTGGCAAGTGTAGTGCCACAAGGTTCGGTGTTGGGGCCGCAACTGTTTACCATATATATTAATGATTTGGAAGAGGGAATTAGGAGCAACACGAGCAAGTTTGCGGATGACACAAAGCTGGGTGGCAGTGTGAACGGTGAAGAGGATGTTAGGAGGTTGCAGGGTGACCTGGACAGGTTGAGTGAGTGGGCAGATGCGTGGCAGATGTAGTACAATATAGATAAATGTGAGATTATCCACTATGGCGGCAAAAACAAGGGGGCAGATTATTATCTCAATGGGGTTAGGTTAGGTAAGGGGGAGGTGCAACGAGACCTGGGCGTCCTTGTACATCGGTCACTGAAAGTTGGCTTACAGGTACAACAGGCAGTGAAGAAAGCTAATGTAGGCCTTCATAATAAGAGGATTTTAGTATGGTGGTAAAGAGGTTCTTCTACAGTTGTATAGGGCTCTGGTGAGACCACATCTGGAGTATTGTGTACAGTTTTGGTCTCCTAATTTGAGGAAGGACATCCTTGTGATTGAGGCAGTGCAGCATAGGTTCACAAGATTGATCCCTGGGATGGCGGGATTGTCATATGAGGAAACATTGAAAAGACTAGGCTTGTATTCACTGGAGTTTAGAAGGATGAGGGGGATCTTATAGAAACATATAAAATTACAAAAGGACTGGACAAGCTAGATGCAGGAAAAATGTTCTCAATGTTGGGCAAGTCCAGAACCAGGGGCCACAGTGTTAGAATAAAGGGGAGGTAATTTAAGACCGAGGTGAGAAAAAACTTTTTCACCCAGAGAGTTGTGAATTTATGGAATTCCCTGCCACAGAGGGCAGTGGAGGCCAAGTCACTGGATGGATTTAAGAGAGAGTTAGATAGTGCTCTAGGGGCTAGTGGAGTCAAGGGATATGGGGAGAAGGCAGGCACGGGTTATTGATAGGGGACGATCAGCCATGATCACAATGAATGGCGGTGCTGGCTCAAAGGGCCGAATGGCCTCACCCTGCACCTATTTTCTATGTTTCTATATCCTCGCCTTTCACCCCACCAGCCACTGCATAACAACATATCATTCTCTGACATTTTCACAACCTCCAACGTGCTCCCACACCAGTCACACCTTTGCACCTTTCTCCACTTTCTGTAGACTCCATTCCCTTTGCAACTCTTTGGTTCACCCACCCAACCACCCCCCTCCTCCCCATGTACTTTCCCCTGTAACCGCAGGAGATGTAACATCTGACTCTACATTTCCTCCCTCATTTTCCTCCAGGGATCCCAGCAGCCCTTCCAGGTGACACAAAGGTTCTTCAAACTTTATATACTATATTCGATGCTAGTGATGTGGCCTCCTCTACATTGGTGCGACCAAGCGATGACGAGGCGGCCATTTCGCCAAATACTTATGCTCAGTCTGCCAAGGTCTGCGGGATCTCCTGGTTGCTAACCATTTCAACTGCATTTCCCATTCTCATACTGACCTTTCTGTCCAGAGCCTCCTCCACTGCCAGAATGAGGCCTCACGCAAAGTGGGGGAACAGCACCTAAGATCCTGTTTGGTTAGCTTATAATTAAATTGTATAAACGTTGAATTCTCCAATTTTAAGTATCACTTCCCCTTCCCCTCACTCTTTCCTGTGTTTTTCTTCAATTGCAACGTGCACCCATCTCTCCAACTATTCCGCCCTTCTTACGCCTCCCCCTCCCTATTGTGTCCTTTCACCATCAGCCTTTACATTTCACTACTAATCTCGCCTTATCTAACATTCTTTTGTCTTGCCTTAGTCCACCCATCTGGGAATTAACCCACAAACCCCACCCATCACCTTTAGCCAACTATTTACTGCTTGGCTTTGTCCTGCCACCACATCATTTCTATCTGTCCTCCATCTCCTACATTATTCTGAAGAAGGGTCTCAATCAAATTAATTCCTTCCACAGATGCTGCCTGACCTGCTCCAGAACTTTAGGTTTTAGTGAATAAACCTTCTCCATTTCCAATTTCTGTATTTCAAGCAGTTTATACAACAAAACCTGGATGACCCAAAAGTGATAAATGCGCAGTAACTGGGTCAGATAATTACTATTTTAAATAAAACCCAGGAATGTCTCCTTCAGTAGTTCCACTATTGGACAATGCACCGTCATCAATATGATAGCCACCATTGATGATTAAAACAGTCATTTTAATAGAGAGACTGCTAAAACAAGGTAGAAATCAGCTTTTCTGATGCTTGAAGCTCAGCTCTTCATTTTTAAGGTTTCTCCATCTAATAAAATAATGTGATTAATTAATTACAACTCACCTGGACAAGTTTAGTTGTAATGGCACTCAATATATGAGCAATATCCGGGACATAAAAGTTGGCTTGTATAATACTTCTGCCAATGTACCCAGTATCCACAGTCTTTACCACTGGATCATTCCTAAAAGATATGCAATGCAGAAAATGTCCCATTTAATCACTATCAAGGAAGCACTTAAGGCCTCAGTACCACGGATAAGGTGCTGGATTGGTTAAAACATTAATAATTTCCTTTTGATTACTAGTTCACTTACCCAGTTTCACCTACCCGGTGCTGTTCCTACTGGTGAAGTTACATGTTAACATCTTTGACAGATCTCATTGTACATCATAGAACATTGAACAGCACTGGAACCAGCCTTCTCTAAAGATCCTATAGCAAGCAAGATAGTCCACTCGACGAAAAAGACATAGTACGGTCATGGGCAGATTCAAGGGTAATTTTCGGCCCCATTTCCGTAACCGGCTTCCGTCTTTGCACCAAAGATCCCATAGCGGAGCAAAGATACTAGTGCAGAGACGGAAGCCAGTTACAAAAAAACATCCTCGTAAAAATAAAAGTTATTTGGTAAAAATTTTAGAATTATAATTTATTAACACAAACTGTTCCCCCGCAACATTGATTACACTGCGAGTCGGGTCGGGTCACTCAAATGGATGAATAAAAGGCCCACGTTCCACTCCGTTGCGTACTACACGTCAGCCCATTGCATTTAGCAGGAATGGTCTATCTTGCTCCGCTATAGGATCTTTGGCCTTCTCTGCCTGCACATGATCTTTATCTACAATCCTGCATATTCATGTGCCTATTTGAAAGCCTGTTAAAAGCCACTGTTGTATCTACTTCCACCTTCACACATGGTAATACATTATATAAACCTACCATTCCCAGAGTAAAAAAAATCTTGGCCAGCCGATATCCTTTAAACTTTTCCCCTCTTACTTAAAACATTGCCTCTAGTATTTTAAGTTTAGGTTTATTGTTGTCATGTGTACTGAGGTACAGTGAACAGCTTTGTTTTGCATGCAATCCAAACAGATCAGATATAATATACATAAATATAATCAAGTCAAACTCGGGTACAATAGATTAAGCAAAGGGGAAGATGCAGAGTGCAGCACACCCTGAGGAAAAGCTTCTATGTCTAACTTATCTATGTCTCTCATAATTATATAAACCTATCAGATCTTCCCTCAGCCTCCGAGTCGCAGAGGAAACAATCCAACATCTCCAAACTTATAGTTAATATCCTTTAATCCAGTGTGGTATCCTGGTAAACCTCTTCTGCAAAGCCACAGCCCCCTTATTATGGGGTGACCAGAACTGTAAACAATCCAAATATGACCAAACCAAAGTTTTATACAGCTGCACATTACTTTCTGACTCTTATACCCTGTGGAGGTAAGCATATCATATGTGTATCATATGCCTTATTTACCACCCTATCAACTTGCGTTGCTACATTCATGGAACTATGGACTTGGATCCCAAGATCCCTGTTGCTAATGGTTGCGGGGGTAATAAAAACTGACTGTAAAAGTTTATTTAGTAAAAAGGAAAAGATTAGTGAAGACGAATGTAGGTCCCTTACAGTTAGAGACAGATGAATTTATAATGGGAAATAAGGAAATGGCAGAACAGTTAAACAAGTACTTTGGATCTGTCTTCACTAAGGAAGACACAAATAATCTCCTGGAAATACTAGGGTCCGAGGATCCAGTGGGAGGGTGGAACAGAAGGGAATCCATATTAGTCAGAAAATGGTGTTAGGTAAACTGTTGGGACAAGGCAGATCAATCTCCAGGGCCTGACGATCTGCATCGCAGAGTACTCCAGGAGGTGGAGGACATCATGGGTGCATTGGTCATCATTTTCCAATGTTCTCTTGACTCTGGATCAGTTCCTGTGGACTGGAGGGTAGCCAAGGAAGGAGGGAGAGTGAAAAGGATGAATTAAGAAAGGAGGGAGAATGAAAATGAAGAATTATAGACCAGTTAGCCTTACATCGATAGTGGGGAAGATGCTGAATTTGATTATTAAAGATTTTACAGCAGCGCATTTGGAAAGCAGAGATGGGATCGGTCAAAGTCAACATGGATTTATGAAGGGGAAATCATGCTTGACTAATCTTTTGCAATTTTTTGAGGATGTAACAAGTAGAATGAATAAGGATGTGGTGTGTCTGGACTTTCAAAAAGCCTTTGACAAGGTCCCACACAAGAGAATGGTGTGCAAAATTAGAGCACATGGTATTGGGGGTAGGGTATTGACACGCATAGAGAACTGGTTGGCAGACAGGAAGTCAAGAGTAGGAATTAATGGGTCCTTTTTAGAATGGCAGGCAGTGACTAGTGGGGTGCCGCAAGGTTCAGTGCTGGGACCCCTGTTGTTTAGAATATATATTAACGATTTAGACAAGGGAATTAAATGTAACATCATTAAGTCTGTGGAACAAAACTGGGTGGCAGTGTGAACTGCGAGGAGGAAGCTCGGAGGCTGCAGGGTGACTTGGATAGGTTGAGTGAGTGGACAAAAGCATGGCAGATGCAGTATAATGTGGATAAATATGAGGTTATCCACTTTGGTGGCAAGAACAGGAAGGCAGATTATTATCTGAATGGTGTCAGATTTGGAGAAGGGGAGGTGCCACGAGACCTGGGTGTCCTTGTACATCAGTCACTGAAAGTAAACATGCACAGCAGGCAGTGAAGAAAGCTAATGGCATGTTGGCCTTCATTGTGAGAGGATTTGAATTTAGGAACAAGGAGGTCCTACTACAGTTGTACAGGACCCTGGTGGGACTGTGCCTGGAGTATTGTGTGCAATTTTGGTCTCCTAATTTGAGGAAGGACATTATTGCTATTGAGTGCAGCATATGTTTACCAGGTTAATTCCCGGGGTAGCGGGACTGACATATGATGAAATAGTGGGTCGCATGGACTTGTATTCGCTGGAATTTAGAAGGATGAGAGGATATCTTATAGAAACATATAAAATTCTTTGAGGATTGGACAGGGTAGATGCAGGAAAAATATTCCCGATGTTGGGGTCACAGTTTAAAAAGTTAGGCCATTTAGGACTGCGATGAGGAAAAACGTTTTCCGCCAGAGAGTTGTGAATCTGTGGAATGCTCTGCCACAGAAGGCAGTTGAGGTCTATTCCTTGCATGTATTCAAGAGAGAGTTAGATATAGCTCTTAGGGCTAACAGAATCAAGGGATATGGGGAGAAAGCAGGAACAGGGTACTGATTCTGGATGATCAGCCATGATCATATTTGCATGGCGGTGCTGGCTTGAAGGGCCGAATAGCCTACTCCTGCACCTATTTTTATGTTTCCATGTTTCTGCCATTAACTATATACTTCCCCCATACAATTGAACTTCTAAAGTGCAACATGCCACACTTGCCCAGATTAAACTTCATCTGCCATTTCTCTGCACGTTTCAGTAACTGATCCGTATTCTGTTGTATTCTTTATTCAACTTCACTATCCGCAACTCCATCAATTTCTGTGCCATCTGCAAACTTATTAACCACCCCATCTGCAACTTTTGCCGATCAATACTCTTGCCGGTGCTGTGGAATGCAATAGTAGTTCTCACACCAGCACTATATAAAACAGAGTGATATCTGAAATGAGTCGGTTGGTTCATGAGGAAAGGCTGGACAGTCTGGGCTTGCAACGTCTGGAGTTTAGAAGAGCAAGTAGAAATTTGATTAAAGCATCCAAGATCCCAAAGGGTCTTTCTTGCAATGGCAGCCATAGACAGGAATTTTCACCCTGTGGGAGAATCTTGCAACAAGGGTCGGCTTTTTAATTTAGAGATACAGCGCGGAAACAGGCCCTTCCGCCCACCGAGTCCACGTCGACCAGCGATCCCCGCACATTAACACTATCCTACACACATTAGAGACATTTTACACATACACCAAGCAAATTAACTTACACAGATGTACGTCTTCGGAGAGTGGGAGGAAACCGAAGATCTCAGTAAAAACCCACGCAGTCACGGGAAGAACGTGCAAACTCCGTATAGACAGCACTTGTAGTCGGGATCGAACCTGGGTCTCCGATGCTGCAAGTGCTGCAAGGCAGCAACTCTATCGCTGCGCCACCGTGCCGTATACTTTAGAAACATTAAGCAATTTTTGTTTTCTGAACGTCGCACGTCTTTTGACTGCTTTTCCCTCACTGAGCGGGGTAAATAGAATCTTTGAATAATTTTAGCACAGACATGGATTCTTGATACGCAAATGGTTACTGTAGAAACATTGCGTTGATATTTCAATCTAAATAGCTATGATCTTACTACAATGGCTCAACAAGCTTGAGGAACAGCGTGCATGTTCCTGCTTCTAATTCATGTTCAGTCAGAGCACAAAAAACATGACCTTTTTACCCACCATGCACTGCTGGCATCAAGGATTTATGCAACCTCAATCAATTTTTCAGCACTCAGCATTTCAAATGTCCATCTAAAAAGCTTAAATGTTGTCATAGCACTGCCTCCACTACTTCTTCAGGCAGTGCATTCCAGATGTGAACCTCCTTCAGGATAATTAAGTTCTTCCTCAGGTCCCTTCCAAGGACTCTCTAGTTTCTTCTTTAAGTACATTACCTGGTACATCCCAGGTAACATCCTATGAATCATTTACACACTCTCTCCTGTAGCACAGCAATCTAAACTGCATGCAAAACTCCAGGTCACAGTGATATAGCGTGGAAACAGGCCGTTTGGCCCAACTTACCCACACCGACCAACATGTCCCAGCTACACCATACCTACCTGCCCGAGTTTGGTCTATATCCCTCCAAGTCTGTCCTATCCATGTCATATCGGGTCTGAACACTTCTTCAGACGGGGGGTGGGGGGGAAGGATATAGCATGGCCGGACATAGGCCAGAGATGGACACCCACCCAATGTGAGACAAATGGATTATAAGGTTGCAAATTGTATATGAAGATTGACGAGGTGCAAATTATTTAGGAATGTAGGTGGAGGGGAGTGAGATACAAGGTCAGCCAAGTCTCAGGGAATGTGAGGGCAGGGGGGTTGCAGAGGATACCTAAAGTTGGAGAATTCAATGTTCATACCGCTGGGTTGTAAGCTACCCAAGTGGAATATGAGGTGCTGTTCTTCCAGTTTTTGTGTGGCCTCACTATTACAATGGAGGAGGCTCAGGACAGAAAGGGAACGGGGAGGAGAGTTTAATTGGTTAGCAACTGGGATTTCCCGTAGGCCTTGGCAGATCGAGTGCAAGTTTTCTGCGAAATAATATAATTTTTTAAAATGAACTCTTTGGCAACCTATCATATTAAACTGATTTCACACTGCTTTGTAAGTGGATAGCACACTGATTATTTTAATTTAAATTTAGTTTGCAGAGTTGCTTCTTTAAATCCCAATCTCCGGGAATAGTTAAATAGAATCAACATTTTCTTTAAAATACTCAAAATCTAGATTACATGTTAACTATGTGTAGGAAGGAACTGCAGATGCTGGTTTAAACCGAAGATAGACACAAGATAGACACATAGAATTTCTCACGCTCAAAAAAAATTAATACATAAATAAATAAATACAGTGACAATTCAATTTGCCCAAGGCTTCCAGATCTCCAGTCTGAATGGGTGGGTGGGGGGGGGGGGGGGGGGGGGGGGGTGGAGGGTGACAACAGGTGGAGAGATGGTGGGGAAAACGGGAGCACACCAGGATAAGTTGAATCAGTGGTGATCTTATTGAATGACAATACTAGCTCAAGGGACCAATTAGGGGAGAGAGTTCCTTTCACAACGTGTGGGGAGTCTGGCCCGGGTCAGCACGGGCAGGAGGGTTGAGAAGGAGGGGGTCGGGGATCATACCAGCAACTCACTCTCTCACCGCTGCCACGGCGCTCCGGGTGCGGAGCCACCGCATTGTGGCCGGGTAGGGAAGTAGCACGGGTGGCTGGGTGACACTGCATGGTATTCACTGCCCAGTCCGTGTCTTTCAATGGAGACCGGACAGTGAGGGGACCAGCTCAAGAGCAAAGATCATAGAGCGGAGCGGATCAGCGGGCGATCGATAACAGGACAGCAGGCGGTGGAGTTTACTCCCGTGTCAGTGCGATCAAGGGGCCAATTGAGGTTACTCGCGCCAACACAGGAGTAAGCTCCACCGCCCGCTGTCCTGTTATAGAAATGCTTGGAAAAGGCTTTATAGTGCAACATGACAATTAGAAACCAGAACATAGAAATAGATTCTTAGTTTTTTTATTTATACCAAAAAGGGCAGAATTCAAAATTTACTCACCAAAATTAGTCAAAAGCTGATCAACGTTTTCCCTCAAAAAAGAGATCTTTACGTCTTGGAACAGATCACATCGAAAACTGTAAAATAATTTTAATTTTTATCTTTAATAGTTTTAAGGCTATTGAGAAAACATTAGTTGTTCAATTTTGAAAAGTATACTCTAAATGCTAACACAAAAAACCTCAAAGTGAACTGGGTGATGTTTAGTATGCAATATCAATTAAGCTTTTCATATGCATAATTTGATGGCACAACAAATTTGATATTACTATCTCAATTACCAACTCAAGAGCATATAGAACATTCAAACTATGAAAAATAAGGCCTGTACCTGTTCGCTGAGATACTTTATGGCATCCTCTATTTTGCAATCCCAGCTGTCTATATTGCATCCATTTGATCCCCTCATTCTTTACATTTTTTGTCTAAAAATATAATAGAGTGCTTTTGCAAATCAATATAAATGAGATCTGTTGCATTTTCTCGTTTCACGAATATGTTTTCAAAATATTCTATTAAATTGGCACGTTCCTGCTTGATTTAGTTTGTATTTCTCCAAGTGCTTGGGGAAATATATGCAAATTGGCTATTCTACTTGTTTTCTTGCGCCCAAAAGAGCAGCTCAGAAAAATATACTCACATTCCAACCAAAAATCTTTTGATTTAAATATGAAATGGATGGATTGCGAGCTTTTTAGGAAAATTATTTGGCTCAAGAACTTAACGTTGGCTGATATTCAAGGTACGAGTGTGGACAAACATGCTGACATTGTAGAGTTGAGCTGCAGTTCAATTTCCTCCACCCTCCACTGATGCAGTGATGCAAGGAATATTTCAGTCATTATTGCATCATAGTTATTGAGAGATACAGCGAAGCAAGAGAAGGAATGTTCCTTCTCTCCAGAGATGCTGCCTGACCCTCTGAGTTTTGTGTCTATCTTTGATTTAAACCAGCATCTGCTGTTCTTTCTTACACAACAAAGAAAGAGGCTCTTTGACATACTAAGTCAGTTTTGATCATTAACCTGTGGTATTAGTGATAGGACACTAATCATACTTTTTATTCTCACCACATCCTCCAACTCATCCCCCAGATTCTACTGTACAACTGCCCACTAAGGACAATTTACTGTAGCTAATTGACCCATCAACCAACGTCTTTGGGACACGAGAGGAATCTGGAGCTCCAAGAGGAAATTCATATGATCACGGGAACAAATACAAGCTCCATTCATAGAGCATCTGAGGTCAGGATTGAATGCAGGTCTCTGGTATTGTGAGGCAGAGGCACAACTTGCTGCAACCCTGTGCTGGAATATTAAATATATTTTTGAAATGGTGAAGCATTTAATCAACGTGGAGAAAATGTTAACCTCATTTTCACTTTTGTCACAAGTTACTGGCAGAATAGAAAATACAAGAAAAAATATACCACTTCAATAACAATAAAACGCACACAAACTTCTCCTCAAAGCATTATTTTTATTGTTATATTCTATTGTAATATTCCATCTTTAATCAATTTGAAAATATAAATTCCTTTGACTATGCTCTAACAGCAAATACTGTTCAGATATCAAGAATATAGATCACTCCGCCTTTTAAGACTGCCCTGCAATCAAATATAGTCATTACTAACCTGATCCAGAGGTCATCTCCTCTTATGCGCAAGTTTCCCATAACCTTCCTTACTCTGATTTTATTTTTTAAATACTCCAATGATTTGGCATTCACAACCCTCTGGGTTCTAAAATTCTCGAGTTTCACTGCCCTCTGCAAAAAGTTCTTAGACACGTCAGTTTTAAATGAATACTGCTAACCTGTACTCCTGTTTGAGATTTTCTCATTTGCGCAAACATGTCAATATCTACCTTGTATATTTCAGTAAGATCATGCCTCATTCTTTTCAATATTATAAATGATTAAAATATTGTCAAAGATTATAGATCTAATTTCTTGAGCTGCTCATGGTAGGACAATACACTCAATCCAGAAAATTACCTCATCAGTACCATGTGCAATTGTACCAATACTTCCTTTTTTCTAAACAACAACAATCTTGCATTAAAGACTAATGTGCCTAAAACTTGCTGCATCTATCTGCAAATTGTGGCTTCACCCAGTTTTGGAACTCAATTGGACATGTCAAACAATAAAGATGGGTATTATATGGAAAAGGTTTAAAATTTTAGTTCAATGGCACTTTGTCACGTGTGCACTGCACAGTGAAATTTGTTTTGCATAGATCACACATACGAGTTGTCATGTTTTTGCGCCATTTATAAAACGTTCAATATCCGGACCACCCGCTCAATGTACTAGAGCAGCTCCTGATCCAGCCAAGTCCCACACTGCTGAAAGGCTGAAGGGCCTCCTCTGATCGGCTCATGAACTGAAGTCCCTCTTCAGCTGATCTTGAAGGTGCTGGAGGCAATACCCCAGACCCTCTCCTCTCAGCCCACTCCTCACGTCCGTAATCACGAGCGGTTCCCTCCTCATCAGCTCTCCGGTGTTCGGAGCCGAGCTCAGCCTCTTTCAGGTTTCCCCCCTGCAGGCCGCGGCCCACTGGGTCTTTCTTCGCTGCAGCGAGGCAGGCCTGCCATTGCCCATAGCCACAAGGGGCTCAGCGGCTTTCCTCTATTCATGTCCTCCAGAAATGCTGACCTTCTCACTTTGATGCAGTTTATTTTGGAGTTGTACCTTACAATTAAAAAATGTTTTACATCATATTTATAGTTTGTATTTACGCTAAAGGTGACATACCAATTGTGAATTATTTTTAAACACTGTCTTTCCTTTCAATAAATAGAGTTTATTTCAAAAATATCTGAACCTCAAGAAATAAATCCTTAATCCTCATCCGTGATACAACCAATGTAACATATTATGCGGAAATAGCAACTTAAAAAAACCTATTTCCTCGTCTTCAGTTCCGAGGAAACAGAAAACTAGGATTGTGTTCCGCTTTACATCTTGATCCACTTGCACTGCCACCTTAATGACTAAACTCTTGAACATTAAAGTAGTTGAAATGGTATTTTTCATTCTGAAAGTTTTTTTTCAACTTCTGAATGCTTAACAATTATCAGTGGACATGGACTAAATTTTAACAGTGGACTATATTTTCATTGCAAATATCTTCCATAAACAAAAATATTTTCTTAAAATTGTATTCCCAGATGACAAAACAAACAATTCATCCTTCATAGAATATGCTGGAGCTCAAGAATATTACTTATATAAAACGTAAGGAAGACCAACAAGTTTGCAGACTGTTTATGCTTCACTCAAATCAACTACTGGCATCATCCATTTCTATATAACTAAAAATCTTTGTCTTGTTTGTGCCAACAATGTCTGTGCGTGTGCGTGTGCGTGTGTGTGTGTGTCAATCTGGTTAATTCCTATCTTCTTCCAAACGCTAGACAACAGCCTTCCCGTTTTCACATATCCCACTCACACTTTTCACGTGGTGCGTTAAACATCTTCCCGTCGCATTTCCACCTATATTTCCGAAGTTATTAATCGTTGTGATTTAAAAAACGGCTTGATTTCTTTAAACTCACCTATTTTGGAAAAAAAAATCCGAGTGACGTCACAATGCACTTGCAAGGCAGGACGGGCCACTCCTGGAGGGTGGGGCACTCCAGCGCTCCAACACCCAAAATTCTATTTTGCTGCAGGGAATAAAATGAATTTTATCTGCCTTTTCTCAATATATGAATTTCCAGAATCACTTAATTTGACTGTCTTCTTGATTTTGACTTACAAAGGATCATACCCTGGAATCAGAAATTACACACATGAATGGGATTGACGCATTGACATTTGAAGGTTTGAATCAACACAATTTGTCTATTTCGACACTGACAAAAGAAGTTTAACATTCACCTGGTTCATCTCCCCAAGTCCTAACAAAGATTCTGTCCCCAACAACAATAATTTAACTGGTCATTCACAGTTGTGCATAAAATGATTCCTGGACACACACAAAAAGAGAGTTGTTTCTGACACACAAGTGGTAATGAATTTGTGAAAGTTCAAGTCATTATTTTGTTCTCGAATTCCATGGTGAGGATGAAATGTTCAAAGTCACATTACAAAGTTCTAACATATCACATATATCCTACCAAATTCATAATCAAATATTGTTTTTTTTTAACTGCATTAAGTAAAATTAGCCATTAATTGAGAATTTAAAATATTACATGAATAGTTCTTGTTCAAAAATGTACGTGGAGGTGCACTATTTTTTTTCTCTCCATCATTGGCTTCCAGGACGTTGGGAAGTTTGTTTAAAATTTGGGTTTGCTTAATATTTATTGTAAAAAATATAATTAGGACAAAGGAATATTATCTTTATCATGGAATAAACTGGAGACTTTTTATTTCCCCATCATTACTTCTGCAATGAAATATTATTTTTTGATCCACATTAAAAGATTATAATGCAAATGGAAAGACATTTAAAATATTATAAAAGCATAATTTAATAAACATCAGAAAAAATCTGTCCTAACATTCACAAAAAATAATAGATCTCAATCAAGTGTAAGTAACATTTTTCTTGCATTCTAAAACTACGTTAATGGAAGGATCACACGAAAATTACAAGTAATTACAAAATCCAAGTAAACACTATAAATATTCTGGTTGTGAATATATCCTGCTTCCCACATTGGAAGAGTGATTTATTTACATCTAAATAGAGATCATCTCCAAAACAAGTATGCAACATAAATTACTTGAAATGGAAACCAAAATAAACCATCTTACCAACAAAAGCAGGAATTTATATATTTTCTAAATATCACAAATCACAATTAACAGTCAATTTTGAAAATATCTTAAAACTGACTGTATTAAATTTGGAGCCCTCTGGTAGAAGCTTTTTGTGGATTTTTCTCTCAACTGTATTTCAATCTCATTCTAATTTGTGGCAATCTTAGAATTTGGGACTTATTTCCCTTCAAAGTACCTGCAACAGCACAGGTTTCCAGTTTAAGCAATTTCTGTTGCATTCTTGTTTTGGAACTGATCTCTCTTTAGATGTAAATAAATTACTCTTCAGGCAGCAGGATGTATGCACAACTAGAATATTTATAATGTTTACTTGTATTTTGCAATTACTTGTTACAGGCCCTATAGCATTAATATATAATTTATTTTAATCTGCAAATATTTGTTCATTTTTTTTACTTCTGTATGGTAATAGGAGTATTTTATTACAGATATCATCAATATTGGCCAAACATAAATTGATGATTGGTGGGTATTTCTTTCCAAACTCTTGAGACTGACTAAATAAAATAGTGGATAAAAGAACAGCAAAGTGTTATATGCCCAAAATAATGAAATTCAAACTAATTAAATACATAGAACAGATAGAACTGGGTAAATGAAGCATGGTGGCTGCAACAAATGCAAATTGTCAGCCTTTTATGAACTTGGATGAACTTTGGTTCAGAGTAGATGAGCAGGAATCTGAGCTTCAGTCAATGAAAGACAACAGAAAGTCACGTGGACATTATATTGTTGGAGGCAGATTCATTATCTTGAATTCGATTGTGGTCATGGACAGCAAGGTGTGACTGCAAAAGAGGTACGCAAAGGGAATCAGAGGCACCTCCCAAATGAGCCTCAGTCCTTACAGGTTCAACAGGTACAATGTTCTTGCTCCATATTTAAATGGGACTGCAAGGTGTATGGAAACAATCTATAGCACAGAGGCCATTCAAGTATGGGGTTGAGGAGAAAATAATTATGAGTCACAGAGGATAGTATAGTAGACAAATGGATATTGTTCTCTGCAGCAAAGACTGAGATTATTGCATGTGCAGAGTATGAATTGACATTGTAAATAAGATTACGCATGGTAATAAGAAAACAAGTAAACGCATGGTTAAAGATTGGTGTGGGAGAAATGGAATCCGATTCATGGGGTACCAGTATCTTTAAAGGGGGAAAGATAAACCTGTCCTTATGGGAGGGCTGCATTTAAATTGTGCTGGGACTAGTGTCCTGGTGAATCACATAACTAGTGTCTTTAAACTGTACTTTAAACAGTACTTTAAACTAATTAAAGGGAGAGAGCTCAAGTGATGGTGAGGTGGTGTTAATCAAGGAGAGTATCATTGTGACGGTATGTAATGATGGAGGAGCAGCAAATCAAATCAATATAGTTTGGTTGAAAATAAGAAATAGCAGGAATAGATGATACAGGTAGGAATTGTTTTTTGGATCCCAAAGTGTTGTGTTACTAATGGACAAAACATTTATGGGAAAATATCAAAGACATGTAGGAAGGGAACTGTAATTAATATGGGAGTTCTGCATATTAATTGGATTCATAGAAACATAGAAAATAGGTGCAGGTGTAGGCCATTCGGCCCTTCGAGTCACCACCACCATTCAATATGATCATGGCTGATCATCCAACAACAGTACCCCATTCCGGCTTTTCCCCCATATCCCTCGATTCCCTTAACCCTCAGAGCTAAATCTCTCTTGAAAACATCCAGTGTATTGGCCTCCACTGCCTTCTGTGGCAGAGAATTCCACAGATTCACAACTCTGGCTGAAAAAAGTTTTTCCTCATTGCAGTCCTAAATGGCCTACCCCTTATTCTAAAGCTGTGATCCCCGGCTCTGGACCCCCCACCCCCCACATCGGGAACATTTTTCCTGCATCTACCCTGTCCAATCCTCTAAGAATTTTATATGTTTCTATGAGATCAAGAAGTCAAGTCAAGAGAGTTTTATTGTCATGTGTCCCAGATAGGACAATGAAATTTGTGCTTGCTGCAGCACAACAGAATATGTAAACATAAGACAGAACAGGAGATAAAAGTTCAGTGTGTCTATATACCGTAGACCATATATGTACACAATAAATAAACAGATAAAGTGCAATATACTGTTATTGTGCAGAGCTTGTTTGATGTCGTGTTTAATAGCCTGATGGCTGTGGGGAAGAAGCTGTTCTTGAACCTGGATGTTCCAGATTCTTCCTGATGGCAACGGAGAGATGAGATGAGAGTGTGGCCAGAATGGTGTAGGTCTTTGATGATGTGGGTAACCTTTTTGAGGCAATGACTGCGATAGACCCCTTCGATGGTGGAGAGGTCAGAGCTGATGAAGGACTGGGCAGTGGTCACAACTTTCTGCATTATTTTCCGCTCCTGGACGTTCAAGTTGCCGAACCAAGCCATGATGCAGCCAGTCGGTATGCTCTCTACTGTGCACCTGTAGAAGTTTAGAGCGTCCTCCTTGACATACCGACTCTCCGTAATCTTCTCAGGACGCAGAGCCGCTGATGTGCCCTCTTTATAATTGCATCAGTGTGCTGGGACCAGGAAAGATCTTTGTACATATGCACACCCAGGAATTTGAAGTTCTTGACCCTTTCCACCATAAACGGGATTGTGGGCCCCTATCCTACCCCTTCCAAAGTCCACAATCAGTTCCTCGGTTTTGCTGGTGTTGAAAGCCAGGTTGTTGTGCTGGCACCATTTGGTCAATTGGTCAATCTCACTTCTATTCTCTGACTCATCACCATCAGTGATTCGTCCCACAACAGTGTTGTCATCGGCAAACTTGATGATGTAGTTTGCACTATGTCCGGCTACACAGTCATGAGTATAGAGTGAGTACAGCAGGGGACTGAGCACACAGCCTTGAGGTGCTCCTGTGCTGATTATTATCGAGGATGACACATTTCCACCAATTGTGGTCTGCGGATTAGGAAGTCGAGAATCCAATTGCAGAGGGATGCGCAGAGACCCAGATCCATGAGCTTGGTAACCAGCTTGGAGGGGATGATGGTATTAAACGCCGAGCTGTTGTTGTTCTGTAGATCCCCTCTCATCCTTCTAAATTCCAGCGAAAACAAGTCCAGTCGACCCATTCTTTCATAATTTGTCAATTCCACCATCCCGGGAATTAACCTGCTGAACCTACGTTGCACTCCCTCAATAGCAATAATGTCCTTCCTCAAATTAGGAGACCAAAATTGCACACATTACTCCAGGTGCGGTCTCACCACGGCATTGCAGTGGGACCTCCTTGCTCCTAAACTCAAATCCTCTCACAATGAAGGCCAATATGCCATTGGCTATCTTCACTACCTGCTGCACTTGCATGTTTACTTTCAGTGACTGATGTACAAGCACACCCAGGTCTCGTTGCACCCCCCCTTCTCCTAATCTGACACCATACAGATAATAATCTGCCTTCCTGTTTTTGCCAACAAAGTGGATAACCTCACATTTATCCACATTATACTGTATATGCCATGCTTCTGTCCACTCACCCAACCTATCCAAGTCACCCTGCAACCTCACAGTATCCTCCTCGCAGCTCACACTGCCACCCAGTTTTGTGTCAACCGCAAACTTAGAAATGTTACATTTAATTCCCTCGGCTAAATCGTTAATATTTATATTGTAAACAACTGGGGTCCCAGCACCGAGCCTTGCAGCACCCCACTAGTCACTGCATGTAATTCTGAAAATTACCCGTTAATTCCTACTCTTGGCTTCCTGTCTGCCAACCAGTTTTCTATCCATGTCAATATCCTACCCCCAATACCGTGCTCTAATTTTGCACATTAATCTCTTGTGTGGGACCTTGTCAACGGCTTTTTGAAATTCCAGATACACCACATCCACTGGCTCCCCTTACCCATTCTACTTGTTACATCCTCAAAAAAATTCCAAAAGGTTAGTCAAGCATGATTTCCCCTTCATAAATCCATGCTGACTTTGACCGATCCCATCACTCCTGTCCAAATGTGCTACTATAAAAGCTTTAATAATCAAATCCAGCATCTTCTTCACTACCAATGTACGGCTAACTGGTCTATAATTCCCCGTTTTTTCTCTCCCTCCTTTCTTAAAAAGTGGAGTTATATTGGCAACCCTCCAGTCCACAGGAACGGATCCAGAGTTGAGAGAACATTGGAAAATGATCACGAATGCATTCACGGTTTCTAGGGCCACCTCCTTGAGTACTCTGGAAGGCAGACCATCAGGTCCTGGGGGATTTACAGTATCTGCCTTCAGTCTCAACAGTTTACCTTCTACCAAATTCTGACTAATGTGGATTCCCTTCAGTTCCTCCCTCCCACTAGATCCTCAGTCCCCTAGTATTTCTGGGAGATTCGCTCTGTCTTCAATAAGGAAGACACAAACTAAGTGCTTGTTTTACTGTTCTGCCATTTCCTTGTTTCCCATTATAAATTCATCTGTCTCTGACTGTAAGGAACCTACAATCGTCTTCACCAATGTTTTCCTTTTTACATACCTATAGAATCTTTTAGTCAGTTTTTATATTCTTGCAAACTTTCTTCCGTGCTCTTCCCCCCCCCTTAATTTAACCTCAATCGCGCTGTCGGAATTTAAGGACACGAGTGAGGCCAGTGAGGGGCAGGAGAGAGGTATTTAGACGGAGAGCTGCCAGAGGTGAGCGGGGACCGGCAGAAGGAGCTAAGGTGGCGGCTGGTTCCGCTGTCCGGCTCGGCGGCCGCTCAGCCACCCAAGCTACTTCTCTCCAGTTACTCACCTAGATTATTTCAACGCACATTCCAAAACCCCAAATCTGCCCAAAAAACGTTTTTTTTTGCAGGTACACTGTCACATGCCAGTTCCTCTTCAAGTTGAACAACATTTTAACAGAATTATACAACCAACCATTCTTTAAGGCTAACTTCTGGAATTCCCTCCCAACATGCACCTTCAACAGAAGGTCTTTAACAACCCACAAGTCCAAAGGAAATTAAGAGATGGCTAACAACTGTTGGCCTTACCAACAATGCCCAGATCGCAGAAAGCGAATATATGAGAAAAAAAGATGCTCTCAAGCCTGCCATGTCTTTACTGTTAATATTCAATTCTGCAGTTGGCCCGAGAAGGCAAAATGGTTGTGAACTCTGGTTTTCTTTCTTCAAGTAACAACCACAGAGGAGATGAGATATCAGTCATCACACCTTGATAATTCCACACAATACAGCAATTGTGTCCTTTGTCTATATGACTCCAACTGGTTGTGAAATTTGTGGATCAGTGTAGGTGGATATGAGAAAAGGAGAGCATTAAGAGGCACTACTTCAATTGTGTTCACATCTACAAAAAAACAATTAGAAATTAGAATTTGAATATAGCTATGATATGACTTTTCAAAAAAAAAACAAGAAAACACTACATGTAGTCCCTGGGCTACATAATGGTTTCATTCCCGAGAATTGCCACAAAACTTGCTTCTCCGTCAGTCAATAATGTCAGTTTTCTATAGCTATCTTTATTGTATCACTCTCACTTACCCTAACTATATATTTTTTATTTCATTGAATAATCACACTACATATAATTAGCCCAATGAAATGAGTACTGTATCTAGTCATCTGTGAATACCATAAACATCATTACTCAATTTAAAAATGCTCTGAAATTTTTGTTACGCAAGGGTTCTACCCGAGAACTGTCCACAGGCCGGCTTCCGTTTCTGAGCCAACATTTCCGCAAGGCAGAAATGTCTGTTTTCTTGAGCTACACACACCGCATCACTCTCCGTACATTTGGAGTAATTCTTTATTTCATTGAATAATCCCCCTAATACCACACATAATTAAACCAATGGAATGCATACTGTATGCAGTCATTAATAAATCCCATGAAATATTTTATTATTAATAGCTTGAAAATGCTATAATAATGCCTGGGGGAATTTGCTTAAAGTTAGATTTTCATAAGTCATGCCTTTGCAACCCAGGGAGCTCCTGTACTGTCTGTTGGAATGCCCTTGACTGGCAACAGGTCATTGACAATGCTGGCTGATGCACTTCTTGTCGTGATGCAAAGTGATATTCATATTCAATATTTAATCCATGGACCAGACTTTTGGTGCTGCTAAACTGTCAATAAATAAATTGACAAGAGTTACTATAAATAATACAACTACAAATTGCTTGACTAACAAAAACAAATAGCCAACAGGACGACAGTGAAAGTAGCATGACGACTAGGGTGGGGGAGGGACAGGGGGGGGGGGGGGGGGGGGGGAATGCAAGGGTTACTTGAAGCTATAGAAATCAATATTCATACTGCTGGGTTGTAAGCTGCCCAAGCAAAATATGAGTTGTTCCTCCAATTTGTGCTTGACCTCACTCTGACAATGGTGGAGGCCAAGACAGAAAGGTCAATATGGGGATGGGAAGGGAATTTAAAGTGTTTGGCAACCGGGAGATCACGTAGGCCATAGCGGACTGTGTGATCAGTTAAGTGAGGAATTATGTGCGATTATCACACATACAAATGACGCTGCAAAGTCATCATTTAAGCAACAGCTACTGCTTGTACTCAATTCTTGTGCCATCAGACAATATTGTACACACCACAACTCACTCTACAATATAATAATCACTACAGAAAACTAGTTTTATTCCACTAATTTGGCATCCACACTTCTTCACCTGGATTAAACTACAGCTCGAGAATTCAACGGCTAGGCCTTGTTAGACCTGAATTGCTTAACTTTTGTGGTCAATCTGATCAGCTTGAACTCTTTCAGATTTGAACTGTGATTGTGACCAATTTACCAGTTTGATCTTTTCAGCCAATTATAGAGTCATACAGTCTCTTCGGCCCAACTTGCCCACACCAACCAACATGCCCCATCTACACAAGTCCCAGGTAGACAAAAGTGCTGGAGAAACTCAGCGGGTGCAGCAGCATCTATGGAGCAAAGGAAATAGGCAACATTTTTGGCCGAAACACTTCTTCAGACTGATGTAGGGTGGGGGGGGGGGGGGGGGGGGGTGAGAAGAAAAACCTCTCATCTCAAGTGCTTGTGCTCAGCCCATAACCCTCTTATCTATGTATCTGTCCAGATGTCTCTTATACAATATGATAGTGCCTGCCTCAACTACTTCCGCCAGCAGCTCTTCCAGATACACACCTCTCACCTTAAATCTCTGTCCCCCTGTTCTTGTTTCCCCTACTCTTGGCAAAATACTGTGCATTTACCCGATCTATTCCTCTCATAATATTGTACACCTCATGCCCCTGTGCTCCAAGGAATAAACAAATGGATAAGACTGTCTTGTCCCTAGTTTGGGATGAGACACAGTTTTGTCCCTAGTTCACTTCAACAAAAAGCTTTTTTTCCTGATTCTATTATATGATGGTGTCCAGAATTTCAGTTCATTTTCCCCATCCCATAATCTCTAGAACATTTCCTATAGAAACATCACCACTCTCCAAACAAATTCTCCTTCGTCTATCACAGCTCAAAGTTCATTACAACTTTGAGCAGTATGGTTTCTCTATGTACCACATCAATCTCACCATACCCATTTTAATTTTATCCCACCTTTTTCTCCTCTTTATCCCTTGTCATTATCATGGTGGATGGGTGCTTTTTGTTGTATGCTTTTTGTGTGTACGTATGTGTGCGGGTATGTATATAATATATATGAACTTTGTTTTCCCTCTCGTTTATTACATTGTTTACACTGTACTATGTTTACATATTCTGTTGTGCTGCTGCTGGTAAGAATGTCATTGTTCTCTCTGGGACATATAACAGTATAACACTCTTGACTCTCTAGGTTGTAACATGGCCATCATAACTTAAATCTTTCTTTGTACCTATTCGCATTCATGTATTAGCCCCGATTCATGTATTTAGCCCCGATTCCATTATTTCAACCCGATCTGAGATCAAACTTCCTCTGAGATTTCTCATAGGCCTAGTTTCTCTCCTATCCCTCACACATTGTCCTGAAGCTCACATCAGATTCACCCCTACTCCCTCAATGCCATTTCACTTCGGACCATGCAACCCCTTCTTGTGCCATACCAATTAATACTGTTAATCATTACTGTTTCCTCTCAAATGTATTCTCATTATCCCTCTCTGACACTGACATTCTGGTTAAGCAAAGCCTCAAAATTTCAGTCCTATTTTCAAATTCCTCCACATGGTGAGTTAAAATCAAGGATTTTTCCCTAACTCCCTAAATTCGGCAATGGTTTTTTAATTCAGAGAAACAGTGTGGAAACAAGTCCTTCAGCCCACCGAGTCCGCACCGACCAGCCACCACCCGTACATTAGTTCTATCCTACACACTAGGCCAATTGCCCTGCTCTTCTTTGGAATGTACAAGGAAACGGGAGCACCTGGAAGCAAGAGGAATGCCGTTGAAGGACAATACCCACACGGTCACAGGGAGAACATACAAACTCCGTACAGACAGCACCCATAGTCAGGATCGAACCCGGATCTCTGGCAATATAAGCAGCTACGCCACTCTGCCACCCTAGATTCATACATTCCTCCAATTCTGTTTCCTTGATCACGCCTATTTTTTTTATTGAGCCATCAGTAGCTGATATACTTCAAGTGTCAATACCTGAATGTCTAATTCCTGGGGAAATATAAGGTTGGAGGCTGTGGAAGGGAGATCGCCAAGGGTGATGAAATCTGTAGCGCTCAGGGTGATGAAGGCCTGGCATACGTCTGTGGCGTCACGGTGAAGGGTTTGGTGCGAAGAGGTGTCTGAGAGTTGGTGCCTGGCATCAACACGGTATAGGTCAGCCTGCCAGACCGCAATAGCATATTCCTTGTCGATGTGTCTGTAAACTGTTGCTGCATGAGCAGAAAGGCTGCGTGTTCAGAAGGGTTGAGATAGGAGTGGGTACGGGGAATGGAGAAGACATGACAGTTGATGTCACACACACAGTTAGAAATAAAAAACTTCAGAGAGAGTAAAGGCCGGTTGGGGAAGTCCACAAGGAAGAATTTTGAAGGCAGGAGAATGGTTTGTCACCAGCAGGTGAGAAGTTTCCAGAGCAAAAGACCCAGACATAAAAATAATTCAATATCATGACAGGCTCAAAACTTGTTACATAGGCTGGACATAGGCTGTAAACTGTAAGTAATATTGCCTGGAATTCATGATGCCAGTATTAAATCTCAGCCTCCTTTCCAATGATCAATAGCATTAAGGTGGCAAAATTCAAGAACTACAAGGATCAAATCAAGAATGGGCTAGAGAATTTACTGATTGCTCCCGATAACACTCAAAAAGCTCGTCCATATTAGCTCGAGGTGCCTATCTGTATGATTAGTGCCAATGTGGCGGTACTGTTCACTAAAATATTAGAAATGCTCGCACACAAAATTCATAATGCATTTCTAGCATGTGCCACACTGTTTATAGGCTAATATTTGCTAGGGTAAATTTACATTGGCTGTAGTTACATACTGGCCAGAAGATTCACGGTGGAACCTATCTACACTGAAATGTTCCTGAATGAGGGCAAGAGGAATGCTGTTGGAGGACAATATCCTCCAAAAATATCAGCCTGAGCCTGTAGCTCTATTCATTCATTGTCCTGAGTATAGGCCCATTGATATCTCAAATATTACTGTGGCAATGTCATAAATTGAATGATGGGAGCTATTTAAAATAAAGGCCATAAACATTTTCTCAGAGCATCAATGGATATGGTAACAGATGCAGCCATACAATCACATTGTCGATTGGGAATACTTTACACTATAAATGGGCCTCCAGCATCTATTTCAAGAAGATACAAATCTAAGTCAGACACAAAAAGCTGGGGTAACTCAGCAGGTCAGGCACCACTAGAGAAAAGGAATAGGAGACATTTTGGGTCGAGACCCTTTTTCAGACCGAGATACTAGGGAAAGGGGAACGAGAGATACATGGTACTTTGAACAAATTAATGAAAGATATGCAGAAAGCAATGGTAATCATGGATATATGGAGCACACAGTGGTCCATTGTTGACTGTGGGATATGTGATAACGAATTAAGACAGTGGAACTCAACAGAACGACAGTAAAACTAATATGACGACTAGGATGGGGAAGGAATGGAGAGACAGGGGATGCAAGAGTTATGTGAAGTTAGAGAAATCAATTTTCATACCATTGGGTTGTAAGCTGCCCAAGCGAAAAATGAGGTACTGTTTCTCCATTTACGTTCTCTGACCATGGAGGAGGTTCAGGACAGAGAGGTCAGTATGGGAATGGGAGTTAAAGTGTTCGGCAACCTCGTAGGCTGAAGCGGATTGAGCGAAGGTGTTCAGCGAAACAATTGTCGAGTCTGCGTTTGGTCTCGCCGATATATAAGTGCGTCAGTCCTTTCGGACGGCGCAGAGGTTCACTTGTACCTCATCCATCCTCATCTAATATATCTGCTGTTCCAGGTGTGGACTCTTCCCATACAGCAGTATGAATATTGATTTCTCTAACTTCTTTTTTTTTGTTAAGTTTTTTTATTAGATAGAAGCAATTACATAATTTAAAAAAAGATACGTGTTCATTGTTGACATAATAAAAATCATTTTGTTCTTTGTAGATATACATAATCAGTATTATTTATGTTAATCCTTGCTTAATAATTGTGCTTCTATATATTTTTTTTTCATTTTTTATAAAGGTAGAAAATAGTGGAAAAAGATTAAACACACAAAAATATATATATATATGTATATAAAAAGGGAAAGAATGGAATATTCTACAGATTTTACATCGTTGGAGATATATCCGTGTTTTATGAAATGTACTACTTCATCTATTCTTCGATTCTGGTTTCAGTCGGGTTCTCGTGAAGTTTCTCTAACTTCAAGTAACCCTTGCATCCCCTCCTTCTTTGTCCCTCCCCTACCCTTGTCATCGTACCAGTTTCACTGTTGTCCTGTTGAGTTCTACTGTCTGTATTAACACATTATCACCTCTCCCACAGCCAACCATGGACCATTATGTGCTTCACATTTACTGGATTATCATTGCCTTCTGCATATCTTCCATTAATTTGTCCTAAATACCGTTTTTATCTCTCATTCCCCTTTTCCCTGACTCTCAGTCTGAAGAAGTGACTCAACCTGAAATGTCACCTATTCCTTCGCTCCAGAGACGCTGCCTGACCCATTAAGCTACTCCTGATTTTTGTGTTTGTCTTCAGTTTAAACCAGCGCCTAATTTTCCTCCCTACAGATGATATAAATCTATTTGTGTTTACTATGTTGTAAGTGTAAAATTTTGGTATTAAAAGAAAATAATCTAATAACAGGCAACAAATGAAAGCAATAAATCATAGTTCCATATCCCACATTCCTCCATCTTTCTTTAGATTTGACAATTGTGGTAACACTACCAGTAGGAGAAAAGTGAAAAGTATCCTGTCAGAACTAACTGTTTTATCTAATGATACAGCCATTATAGAAATAAATGCTTCATCAATGTACATCCAATTTGCATGCGTGACCATGACTGAGAAGGATTCAAAAACATTCGAAACAGAATCAGTAACAAGCATCAGCTGAGCAGCAATTTCCCAATAAGCCACAAGAATCAAATAATCTGAATTATTTCTCACAACAGCATTTGACCTCAATATGACAAAAAAGCAGTGCTGAACATAACAGATGAAAGGCAAAATTAACCAATTACATTTTAGACTTTGTTCCAAAATATAATCTGTCGACCTCAAATTAATAGTATTAAGTTGTTTTAAAAATGTAAATTTTCCAGCTGTTACAACAATTTAAAAAGAATTGACCTGAGATTGGTTTCTCAATGTGACAAATGTTGAAATAGTTTGATGCTGAGGATCTGCATCTGATAAAATTGGATCAGATCTACCAAACTATATTTTATAGTTTATATTTCGATATTTTACAGCTCCTAATTGACATAAGGGGGAAAAAAAGGCACAATTGAGCTGGAGTTCAAAATTAAAGGTGAATGGACATTCACTAATCCTCCATACAACTACACAATGGTCTTCATTCTATTGCCTGCTGACATTACCCTGGGTGCCACTGCTAATTTGACTTCATTATTTTCCATTAATTGACAGCTATTTTCTCACACAATCAAGGATTCTGTTCATTCCAAATAAATAACAAAACGGGCTAAAAAACAAAGTTGTCATTGTATAATGCTGCACTCACATGGACTCTCCTGAGCCAATGTTCCAGCCATTTACGCTTCATAAATTTACAAGGCTCAACAATCAGTCTCAGCAAGCTAATTAATTAAGAAAAACACTATCATTAAATTTTAATGCTCCCAGAGTTCACACAAAGATTTTTCGAGCATCCACCAGAAAATAACTAGGAGCAGAAACCCAAAGTCAATTTCTTCCCCTTGAGTCTTAGGCTGCACTAAACTAACTGATCTCAGAGATCTCAGAGCAAATGATAATAGTTAACCAAGCACAAATTGGTATTGGTAGTGGTGTTTGTTTATTGTTGTCACATGTATCGAGATACAGTGAAAAGTTTTGTGTGCTATCCTGTCCAATCGTACTATACATGAGTACAATACACAAGCACAATAGGCAGTGCAAACAGTAAAATACCAAAGTGCAGAATCTAGTATTACAGCAACATAGCATTGCATTTACAGGGAAAGTGCAGTTTAAAGAAAATAAAGCTCCACAATGAGGTAGTTTGGAAGATTGGAACTACACACTAGCATGAGAGGATTGGTTAGTAGTCTGTTTACAATGGGGAAGAAGCTGTTCCTGAAGAATGGCACAAAGTGCTGGAATAACTCAGCGGGTCAGACAGCATCTCTGGAGAAAAGGAATAGGTAACGTTCAGGGTCGGAACCCTTCTTCAGACTGAAAGATAGAGGAGGAGGCCAGGGGGGAAGACTGGAGGCGAGAAAAGGCCAGAACAAATCAGAGCCCGCAACGGATGACCTCACGAAGGATGGAGTCCATAATGACCCACTGTTGGCTGGGGAAGATAGGCCAGAGAGATCTAAGGATGCAAACAGTGTAACTAGTGGGGGGGGGGTAAAGAAAAGATGGGGGGGGGGGGGGGGGGGGGAGAGAGGAAGAGATGAGAGTGGAGGGAATGCAAGAGTTATTTGAAATTAGAAAAATGAACATTCACACCGCTGGGTTGTAAACTGCCCAAGTGAAATATGAGGTGCTGTTTCCCCAATCTGCGTGTGGCCTTACTCTGATAGTGGAGGAGGCCCATGACAGAAAAGTCTGTATGGGAATGGAAGTTAAAATGTTTGGCAACCGGAAGATCGTGTAGGCCAAGGTGGACTGAGCATTCCTGAAGGTAGACACAAAATGCTGGAGTAACTCAGCGGGACAGGCAGCAACTCTGGTGAGAAGGAATGGGCGACGTTTCAGGTCGAGACCCTTCTTCAGACGCGTCACCCATTCTTTCTCTCCAGAGATGCTGCATGTCCCCGCTGAGTTACTCCCGTATTTTGTGTCTACCTTTGATTTAAACCAGCATCTGCAATTCTTTCCTACACATCCTGAATCTGGTTGTACATGCTTTGAAGCTTTTGTATCGTCTGCTTGTTGGGAAGGGGAAGGAGGGAATGACCAAAGTAAAATGGTCCTTGATTATGTTGAGTGTTCTCCCGAGGCAATGTGGTGTAGTTGGGGTTGATTGGGCCTTGGGTGGGTTGGCTAGTTTGTGAGTTGGACTGTTATATCCACAATTCTCTGTAATTTCTTAGTCGGGCAAATCAAGCCATGTTTCCCGAGTGACAACAAGGCATCCATGTTATACTGCATGGCAATTCCAATAGGACTCGTTGGTTTTGATGGCTAGTAAACCATGCACCCGACTATGCCAAGTGTAGAATCTGAGAGTAATTTGACAGATTTAGAATATTTCTGCCAAAGTTTGGCATTCAGAATCCATCTACAAGTTTGGCGTTCAGAATCCATCTACAAGTTTGGGACTTGGTTATTGATGATGCACACTCATTATTTGTGGATATTATTCCATTTATTGGGGCAAGCAGATAATGTAATGCATTTACCACCAAGATCTGTACATTTACTCTTTTGTAATGAAGAAAATATGCGCATCTTTATTTATCTTGATAACTGTTAATCACTCCAATTTTTTTCTAGAATCAACAGAATAATGGTCATTTGTCCCTTGGACTTTGCCCCTTGAGCTTGTAAATGAATTGTAATTGCAAGTTGCAACCATGTGGGATCACTTGTACATGCAAGTGTATTTTCAGTATCAGGTAGTGAAGTAGATATTTCTACACAATATTCCAAATTGTTTTGTGCATACATTGCTGCTAGTTGAGATCAAAATTGGCAAGGTCAGTTCTGTAAAACTCCTCATTGCACAGATGAGCTATGTGCGGTATTAGTTAGTTAAACCATCAGTATAATCCTGCAGGGTTACACAAAAAGCTGGAGAAACTCAGCGGGTGCAGCAGCATCTAAGGAGCGAAGGAGATAGGCGGCGTTTCGGGTCGAGACCCTTCTTCAGACTGGTCAGGGATCAGGGAAACAAGAGATATAAACAGTGATGTGGAGAGATAAGGAACAATGAGTGAAAGATATGCAAAAAAGTATTGGTGATAAAGGAAGCAGGCCATTGTAAGCTGTTTGTGGTGTGAAAATTAGAAGCTAGTGCGACTGGGGGGGGGGGGAGATGGAGAAGGAATGTCAGGGCCAGAGGGCTGAGGGAGAGGTGGGGGAGGCAGTCTGGGTTAACAGAATTGAGAAAATTCAATGTTTAAGCCCAGAGGATGCAGACTCCCCAAGCGGAATATGAGGTGCTGTTCCTCCAACTTGTGGTGTTGATCACTCTGGCCGTGGAGGAGGCCCAGGACCGAGAGGTCGGATACGGAGTGGGAGGGGGAGTTGAAGTTGAAGGGGGAGAGGTCGGATACGGAGTGGGAGGGGGAGCTGAGCCACCGGGAGGTCGGGTTGGTTATTGCGGACCGAGCGGAGGTGTTCGGCGAAACGATCGCCCAGCCTACGCTTGGTCTCACCGATGTAGATCAGCTGGCATCTGGAGCAACGGATGCAGTAGATGAGGTTGGAGGAGGTGCAGGTGAACCTCTGTCGGACTTGGAATGACTGCTTGGGGCCCTGAAAGGATTGGATGGGGGAGGTGAAGGGACAAGTGTGGCATCTCTTGCGGTTGCAAGGGAAAGTGCCCGGGGAAGGAGTGGAGCGGGAGGGAAGGGAAGAATTGATGAGGGAGTTGCGGAGGGAGCGGTCTTTGCGGAAGGCAGACAGGGGGGGAGATGGGAAGATGTGGCGAGTGGAGGGGTCACGTTGGAGGTGACGAAACTGGCGGAGGACTATCTGTTGTATGCGCTGGCTGGTGGGGTGAAAGGTGAGGACCAGGGGGACTCGGCCCTTGTTGTGAGTGGGGGAATGGGGAGAGAGGGCAGTGTTGCGGGGTATGGAGGAGACCCTGGTGCGAGCCTCATCTATAGTGGGGGAGGGGAAACCCCGTTCTCTGAAGAACGAGGACATTTGCGATGACCTGGTGTGGAACACGTCATCCTAGGAGCAGATGCGGCGTAGACGGAGGAATTGGGAATAGGGGATGGGGTCCTTACAGGAAGCAGGGTGGGAGGAAGAGTAGTCCAGGTAGCTGTGGGAGTCAGTTGGTTTGTAGTGGATGTCAGTCAGGAGTGTATCACCTGCAATAGAGATGGTGAGGTCAAGGAATGGTAGGGAAATGTCGGAAATGGTCCAAGTATATTTGAGTGCCGGATGGAAGTTGGTTGTGAAATGGATGAAGTCAGTCAGTTCTGCGTGGGTGCAGGAGGTGACACCAAAGCAGTCGTCAATATAATCCTGCAACCTGCTAGATAAACAATCTTGATCTTTACTGAGTTCTGACATTCAGTGGCCTTATCCCTTGCTGTCCATCCAACCTCTTCAAATCAATAGTTCTCTTACAGTGTTGCCCTTTAAACTAGCAAATTCACTATCCTCTTGCGGTCAGCAAATTGTTGCCTTCTACATATTGAAAGCTTTGCAATTCTACTAAAACCTTCCATCTCTCTCTCCTTTGATATCCCCTTCTTTGGAATGATTTTACCAAAGCTTATTTTGTCTTGGGATATTTCCTGTATTAAATGGCACAATAGTCAAGAATGTTTTTATTTTCATATGTACTGAAATGGAACAATATTTTTTTATTTGCAGCAGCGCAACAGATTTGTAAACACAGGAGTCAACAGATAATGTAATAAACAAAAGAGACGTTCATCGCTAAAAAAACAAAACAATATAGTGCAAAAAACAAAGCACAAAGTCCCCCGTACACCAAAGGTAGTTTAGACACAAAATGCTTGAGTAACTTTGCGGGACAGGCAGCACCCAGAGTTACTCCAGCATTTTGTGTCTATCTCCAGTTTAAACCAGCATCTGCAGTTCCTTCCTACACGAGTTTGCAGTTTAGTTGGAGTTCATTGTGTTCAATAGCCTGATGGTTGTTGGGAAGAAGCTGATCCTGAAACTGGATGTTACAGTTTTCAGAACTACTATACCTTCTTCCAGATGGCAGGAGTGAAATGAGAGCATGGCCAGTATAGATCCCTTTGATGGTTGGAAGTCAATACCCGTGATGTGTCAGGCAATGTTCACCACTTTTGTAATCCCATTCGTTCCTGGGCGTTTGAGTTGCCAAACCAGGCCATGATGCAATCAGTCAACATGTACACTACCATACACCTGTAAAAGTTCAAGAGAGCATTTGTCAACATACAGAATCACCTCAATCTTCTAAGGAAGTAGAACTATTGATGGGATTTCTTTTATAATTTCATCAATGTGCTGGGTCCAGGACAGATCTTCAGAGATATGCATGCCTCAAAACTTGAAATAGTTTATTCTCTCCATCACTGTCCCATTGAAGAGGACAGGTTTGTGGATCCTCAGCCTTTCTTTTCTAAAGTCAACAATCAGATCCATAGTTTTACTGACTTTGAGAGCAAGGTTGCTGTTCTGGCGCAATCCAATCAGATGATCAATCTCCCCCCTATAGTCTGACTCATTGTCATATGAACCTCGCCAACAAAGGTGGTGTCATCAGCAAAGTTGGAACTGTGTCCGGCTACACAGTCAAGGATATAGAGTAGAGCAGGAGACTGGGCACACAGCCTTTTAATCCCGTGCTTATGGTTAGATAGGAGGAGGTGTCATTGCCAATTTGTACTGATGTTGTTGATAAAGAAGTTGGGGATCCAATTGCAAATGGTTGAGCAAAGAACCATTTCTCAGCGCTTGATAACAGGTATGGAGGGTATGATGGTGTTGAACACCGAGCAGTAGTCCATGAACAGTGTTTTTATTGTCCAAGCATCCAGTGCAGAGTGGCGATCCAGCGAGATCGCATCCCCCAATGATCTATTGTGACGGTAGGCAAATTGTAGTGGGCCCAGGGTCTTGCTGAGATAGTTGATATGCATCATAATCAACCTCAAAGCACTGCATCACCATGGACATTAGTGCCACGGATCCAGTAGTCATTGAAGCATTTCACTTCACTCTTCTAGGACATCGGTATTATTGATGGCCTTTTAAAGCAGGTGGAAACCTCAGAAATGAGAGGTTGAAGATGTCCACAAAAACTCCCACCAGTTGGTCCTTGCACGCTTTGAAAATTCAATCAGGTAAACCATCAGGTCTAGACACTTTCCGAGGTTTCACATTCCTGAAGGATCTTCTGACGTCGGACTTGGTGACGGAGATTGCAATACCATCAGTGGCTGTGGGGGCCCGAGAAAGCACATCAGTGTTCTTCCTATCGAAGCATGCATAGAACTGATCCACGAGTGCTAATGTAGTCACAGTTTACATATGAGCAGCAAACCTTGCATATTTAAATGTTTGTGTATTTGGTAGACAAATACAGGCTGAGCTTCCTTTTTTCAATAGTTTCTGATCTTACTGAATCAAGGCCATCATTTAAACAAAATGAATATAGCACATTGTGACTTACTCTATTGTTATCTTTGCGCCAGCTTCTTGCAGCATTTGATAAAGGTCAACCAGTGCACTCACAGCCTCCATCTGTGCAAACATTGGCCTGGGATATTTTCAGTCAAGCTCCATCTAGATGGCACTTGCCATCTCCCTGACCCTACCCTCATCACTGTAACACTTAGATAATGAGGACAGCTGCGCCATACTTCTAATTATTGACTATAGCTATGCCTTCAACACCAAAAACCCAATGAAACTTATCTCCAAACTCCTGGAACATAGCGCGATTATGACTGTATGGCCAAATTCTACTCTAACCACATTCATAAGTTTACAGATGGCACCAATGTAATGAGCCAGATCTCAAATAATGATGAGTGGAGTACAGAAAGCAGATGGTGGGTTTAGTGACATGGTGTCAAGACAACAATCTCTCCCTCAATGTCAGCAATGAAGGAGCTAGTTATTGATTGCAGGAAGCCAGGTGGTGGACCTCCGCAGTCAGAATCAACGTTGTCAAAGTGGAGATGGTTAACAGGTTTAAATTCCTCAGGCTAAATATTGCCAACATTTGGCTTTAACCACATTGAAGCTGTGGCCAGGAAAGCACAACAACACCTTCTACTTCCTTAGAAGATTAAAGACATTCTGCTTGTCTTTAATGATTCATACTTCTGCAGATGCACAGTGGGCCCATGTTTCATCACTATCATTACACCTAGTTTCACTCCAATTCATGAACTTTGCACATGATTTTACATAGCTAACAAATCAGAAAGTTGGAACATAACTTAAGCTTTTTTTAAACCAAAAATATTTACGATGGTATATATCATCTGATGCTTCATGACAAAGATTTAGTTGAAACAAAAAGCGAGAGATGCTGAAACAAATGGCAAGATTAACAGGATGAATTACATCCAACATAATTAATCATATTCCTCCATAGATACCAACAAACTGGTGAAGACTCAACAACCACTACTCCTCTAGTGCAAAGAACAGCATTAGATTGTTTTTGGAAAACATAGTTTGATTTCAATGGTTACACAGAGAAACTACAGCATTAAACATTAACTATAGGCATAGTTTTGGAAAAATGTTAATTCTCCAAACCAACTAAATTAATTTCTGTGTACAAATTCTCAATCTTTTGAGGTTGCAACATAGGCGGTTAGAGCTATATTTGCAGTCAGTTTACATTGGCTAAACAAAAATGACTATGAGAAAATGATTAAGAATATTTGCATAGATGTAACCTTAGAAATTATATTAAGAACGTTACAAGAATAATACTATCAAGTATCAAAAGTTAAATTATCTACCTTAAAATGAAAATATCCTTAGCTTCAATTATGCCACTTGGAGTCAAGAGCGGTTCCAAACATTTCCAGAGTTTTGTACTCAAATATCATTTGTTTTAATATACCACAAATACCACTGTTGTACATCACCAGCAATTCCATTATCAGAGAGTTTTTTTTAATTAATTAGTTAGCACCCTAAGATGTAGATTTAGAAAATATAATATTCACCCAGATTTGTGTACTTGTTTTCCCTTTGGAAAATATCAATTCATCTATCACGTCCAGGAATTGTCCCCAAATCTAAGTTTGTGTTACCTAGAATGGCTTTACCTACAGTTTTGAAGTTACTATACCTTGATTCTGATTTCTGCCTCAAAAGAGGCAACAAAGTCACGTGTTGATTCAAAGACAATGTATTCATTCTTTGAGTAAATATTCCCATCTAACTTTCAGGTCATTCTTCAACTAAAAAGTGATAATTCTATTTTAAAGTGCTTACTTATTTATACTCAGCCATGGATTGCTGTTACTCCAATATGACAAAAGGCATAATAAACAAACTCCATTGTGTTGAAAGGTAGGCAGCAAAGCTCTCCTGGGGATTTATATGATATAAACCACGACAGCAAACGTATTCAAGTGGTATCCCAAAATCATGTATTGTGGCATCTTGGACAAAGGGAGTTTTTCTTCTTTATTTCAATTAATATTCACCTCTCTCATGAGGGCTTTACAGCCAGTTTTGTCATTACATGTCACATTAGGGGATGGAAATAAACTTGGTTTGTTTTAAACACACAAGAGAGCAGCTGATGAGACTTAGAAAGCATCAGCTGACACGATTCATGTTTGGCCTGAAAATAATACGATAGTTTTTACTTGACTTCTAAAAGCGGAATATACTATGTGACAGCTCTACTGAATAACGGTATCTAGAAATCATACAGATATTAGGCATAGTTCGTGGCTTAAAGATTCGTTATCAGAGATAAAATGACCTGTATATACCTTTGTATGCCTTGCAGAATATAAAATAGAGCCGCAGATATCTATAGAAGTGGTACTTAAAGCATGGATTTCATTTAACCTGTTTGCGATATTTACTTCACTGAATTTCCAATTTACACGATTAGGAAAAAAAACATCAACTGCAACGTTTACTAGAAAATGTTTCAATGCCTCCAACTATATAATGGCGAATTGATAGTCCATCGTCAAACCGGGAAAATAGACGAAGAGTACCCAAGATAATCCGTGCTAAACACCAACGATGAGTTAAAGACAAACCCAGCCACGTTGGACAGCAGCGAACTGCAGCTACATCAGCTGAGCTGCACCAAACCCCTCACGCAACTAATCCCAGGGAAAGTGAGCACAGGACTGGCTGCTCATTCAATAAACTGCGACTGCTCCAATTCACTTAAAAGCCCCTGTCCAGACCATCACGCATCGCTAAATACTATTCGGGGGCTGACTCTACAATATGGCACGAATGTCGCCAGACCAAAAAAAAATGTAACCACCAGGCTTCACAAAATAAAAGGAAAACACAGCCCTGGCGGCATGTATTCGGCGCTTCATCCCTGAACGCTGTCAAGATGGAGGGCGGACACCCTAAAAGCAAACAACTTGTAAACTAACCTGAGTGACAGAACAGCTACCGGCTTCCTTCCCCCAACACAAACAAAACATAAAGGTGATTTTCTGTCGGGGGACACGCGAAAGCAAACTCTTCGATGACCCGTGCTGGCTGGGTTTTGTTTGTCCTCTCACCGAAGAATGATCATTATGATTTGTTATTATTTTTCTGTCCGCGGCGGTGGGATAGCTGCTCAGAACATGGCGGCGGGAGGGGAGGGGAACGTCAACCACAGCGGCGACGTCACGAAGAGGCCGTCACCCAGCGGCCGCGCTCGCGGGGAGGGGGAGGGGGAGGGCGGACCACGTGGTGCGGGCAGACCACGTGGTGCGCGGCGGCGGCGGCGGCAGCTGAGGGCGGGGATTTGTTTTCAAATGAGGGCCGCGGTCACGTCAGCTCCTTGGCAACGCCCTTTGAACCGGCGGCGCTTGTTGAGCAGTGAGAGGCGAGAGGCCTGGTGACAGCACCCGGACATTTGAGTGCTTCCATCAAAGTCGTCAGGGTTTAATTCCCGCTTGGTGCACCTCACAACGCAGCGGTATGAATATTGATTTCTGAAGAAACTTCTCAATCCGAAACGAGACCCATTTCTATTTCTCTCCAGGGATGCTGCTTGTCCCGCTGAGTTACTCCAGCATTTTGTGTGTATCTATATTGATTTATTTAACTTCAAGTAACCCTTGTTTTCCCTTTCTCCCATTGAATCATTCTGCATTTCCTTGATCAACATCTGTCGTTGTCATGCCTTACCCTTCCGTATCGCTAGTCTCCCTCCCCCCTGACTCTCACTCTCGACCCGAAACGTCACCTATTCATTCTCTCCGAGAGATACTGCCTGTCCCGTTGAGTTACTCCAGCATTTTGTGTCAATCTTTGATTCTCACTATGTAATTTTATGGATTGTAACGTATACAATTTCCGATTCTTTGTTAAAGCAAATTTATAGCAACGTTTTATTTACTGCAGTTATTTACGTGACATGGACAGGATAATGCATTCAGTCCAAATCGGATTTTGGACGTCATAGTTGTCTTTCAAGAATCAAAAATGTTTTATTGTCATCTGTGCTGAAACAGAACGATGAAATATGAGTGTTTGTATTGTATTATCCATTGATTTAGTTCTTTGAGGGTACTTGATGGTACTAGACGTTTAAAAGTTGCTGAGGATGGGAATACATGACACTGCAGATGCTGGAATATTGAGCAAAAACAGCAAACCAAGCCTTGAAGAAGAATCCCGATCCAAAACATTGTCTATTTCCCTCCCCAGATGTTACCTGCCCAGCTGTGTTCCCCCACTAGTTTGATTTTTTGCTCAAGTTGCTGCCGATGTTGGGAATTTGAAATACATACTGAGTGATGACAGTGTGTACTAGGCTAAAGAACTTCAAGGAGAAGAGAAACATACTTGATGTGTTGGTTTAAGGTAGACACAAAATGCTGGAGTAACTCAGCGGGACAGGCAGCATCTCTGGAGAGAAGGAATGGGTGACGTTTCGGGTCTCTGATGTTTGCTAACCAGTGGATAAAGAAGTTGGACAAAATGTGTCGAAAGGAACTACAGATGCTGGTTTATACCAAGGACAGTCGTAAAGTGTAGAAGTAACTCCGCAGGTCAGGCATCATTTCTGGAGAAAAAAGATGGTGACGTTTCAGGTCAGGACCTTTCTTCAGACCCTGGAATGAATTGGTTCATAGCCTTTGTAATACAAAGTTCAAGGCAAGACTTTGCAATGTTGTTTGCAATGACTGACTACGTTAAATGGTGCAAGCACATTATACTTTTATGCCTCCTCCTGCCCTTTGTTCAGTGTCTACTATGACTGCTTGAAAACAGTGAAATATTTGTGGGTCTACTTGTGGACTTTTGGAATTGTCAGCATGCTGATGTATTACAGTGTTTAAAGATTTATTTGATGAAGTTGAGGATAATTTATTCTGCATCTGGTATGCTCCATCTCTCACATAAAGTCAGTCATAGTATGAAGCAGGTCCTTTGGGCCATCTTGTTAATGCCGAGCAAACTGGCATACTGGGCTAGTCCCATTTATATCCCTCTAAACACTTTCAAATTGTATATCTGTCTAAATGTTTCTAAAAGTCATAATTGTATCCAAGTCCATAGCTTCTTGTGGCTGCTTCTGGAAGAAACCCAGTGTCTTCTGGCTGCTTATATCGAGATATGAACTACTTTTATATAAGCCTAATGCACACAAATATCCAGTATACCAGTTTGGTCGGCATGGACAAGATGGCCCAAAGGGCCTGCTTCATACTATGACTGACTATGTGAAACATGGACCATACCAGATGCAGAATAAAATATCCTCAACTTTACAGTTGTGAAATAAATGGCTCAATTTTACATATCTGTACAATCTCTCCCCGTATGTCCTGTGGTTTAGGATCCTCTACCTTGGAAAAAGACTGTGCGTGTTTATCCCTGCCCATCATGATCTTGTGCACCTCAATAATGTCACTCCTCAGAGCCTCTGCAGATCAGCCGGCAAAATATTCACAGACATCTTTAACCTCTTATTCCTCCATTCTGAGGACCCCACCTGCTTTAAAAAGACCACTATCATCCCAATGTCAAAAAGCAAGAGAGCGTGCCTTACTGACTATTATCATGTGGCTCTGAAGTGTTTTGAGAGACTGTTGATGGCACACATTAATTCCAGTCTTCCACACACCCTTGATCCATGGCAGATTGCCCATTGTCGCAACAGGTCCACACCAAATGCCATCTGGCTGGCCCTAAACTCATCTATGGAACACTTCAGCAAAAACGACTCGTACACCAGACTCCTATTTATAGTTATAGTTATCCTATTTATCGACTATAGATCTGCCTTCAACACCATAATCCCATCCAAACGCATCACCATATTCCTGGACCGAGGAGTCAGCACCACTTTTTTCACTGGATCCTCAATTTTCTCAACTACAGACTACAATCTGTAGATAGATGACAATAAATTAAAAAAAAACAGTGCCTGGCAAGGATGTGTTCTTAGTCCTTCACTATACTCCCTATACACTTATGACCGTGCAGCCAAATTTGGCTCTAACTATATCCACATGTTGGCAGATGTCCTCACTGTGGTGAGTCGGATCACGAACAGTGACAAGATGGAGCACAGGAAGGAGATAGAAAACTTAGTAGCATAATGTCAGGACGACAACTTCTCCCTCAATGTCAGCAAGACATGGGTTATCGATTTCAGGAAACATGATGGAGCACATGCCCCAATCAGCATCAATGGTGCTGATGTGGAAATGGTTCAGAGCTTTGAGTTCCGTTGCATAAATATTACCAACGATCTAGCGAAGTCCAACCACATTTAAGCAATAGTCAAGAAGGCACACCAACGCCTCTACTTACGCAAGAGACTGAAGAATTTTGGCATGTCTCCAATGACTCTTACAAACATGTATAGATGTGCCACAGAAAGTATATTTAGAATCATAGTCATAGAGTTATACAGTGTCGTAACAGGTCCTTTGGCCCAAGTTGCTCACTCCGGCCAACATGTCCCAGCTACATTAGTTCCACCTGCCTGCGATAGGTCCATATCCCTCCAAACCTGTTCTATCCATGTACCTGTCTAACTGTTTCTTAAATGTCGGGATAGTCCCTGCCTCCACTTCCTCCTTGGGTAGCTTGATCCATACACCTACCACCCTTTGTGTGAAAAGGTTACCTGATCACAGCTTGGTTTGGGATCAGCTCTGCCCAAGACAACAAGAAATTGGAGAAAGTTGTGAATGTAGCCCAGTCCATTGTACGCACCAAACTCCCCGCCTTTGACTTCTAGACTTCATGTTGCCTTGGGAAAACAGCCCATGTAATCAAGGATCTTACCCATCCCAGTTATTCCTCGTTCTCCCTGCTGCCCTCAGGTAAAAGGTACAAAAGCTGCAAAACATGCACCATCAGACTCGAGAACAGCTTCTTCCTCTGTTATCAGACTTCTGAACATTCCTTCCATAAGCTAAGGTACAGTCCGATTCCCTTCTACCCTATTGCACACATTGGAATTTCTGTCCTCTAGCTTTCCTTTTGCACTACCTATGGTTTGGCTTGGTTGTATGTATGCACAGTATTATCTGTTTTAATTGGATAGCGGAGTTTGTACATTCTCCCCGTGGTCTGGCAGCTCCGGTTTCCTCCCACACTCCAAAGACATACAGGTTTGTAGGTTAATTGGCTTGGGTACATTTGTAAATTGTCTCTCGTGTGTGTAGGATAATGTTAATGTGCGGGGCAGACTCGGTGGGCCGAAGGGCTGTTTCAACGCTGTATCTCTAAGCTAAACTAAAGCATGCAAAACAAAGCTTTTCACTCAGTGCACATGACAATAATAAACGTAAACCTGTGCTCGAAAGATAAATGTGCCAGCCTATCTAATCTCTCCCTACAACTCAAGCCCATAAACCCAGGTAGCATGTTAATTATTGGGTGCTGACAATTTATCAAAAGTGCAAAATGATTGTGCACACAGTGTCAGTTACAGAGACATAGCTACAGGGTGAACGTGGATGGGAATTGAACATCTAAGGATACTCAATATTCAGGAAGAAGTGGCGAAAAGGAGGCAAGGTAGCAAAAGAGGGAATCAATTCCATCATGAGCAAAAATATTGGCTCTGAGATCTTTCATGTGGAATCTGTATTGGTGAAGCTCAGACCTCAAAGGTCAGAATATCTTAGTGTGGGTTGTATGTAAACCTAGCTGGGTAGTCTGCAACCTGATGGCATGAACAAATAATTATGTCATTTCAGGTAACTTACTCCCCTCAGTCATTCTCTCCCCCCTTCTACCCAGATTTCCATGTAACAACAAACACCCACCGCTTCTCATTCAAACACTTTCCCCTCCTACTCCATCTGCCCATTCTTCTTTCAGATCCTCTTCTCCCCACTGTTCCTGTCGGCCTATCCCACGTCCCTTATTTGGAGCCTTACTCCACCTCCTTCCCCATCAGATTCCATCAACTGCAGCTCCTTGTTACCTCCTCCAATCATTTACTTGGCTCTGTGACCCTTTTCATCTGAATCCATCCACCAGTCAACGGCCGCTCCCAAGAATTAGCCTTTTTTTCCAGCTCTTGAACTGCCTTCTCACCTCTTTCTTATGTTTATCTTCTGTCTACTCAGTTCAGATTAAGGGTCTAGCTCCGAATCATTGCCTGGCCATTTCCCTTCACAGGTGATGCCTGATATTCCTCCATTCGTTTGTTTTTTGAGCGTTAAAATTGAATGTTAATTTTGAGTTGAGAGTCAGAATCTAAATAAAGGAAATCAAAAATAATAGTTGTGAATCATCTGTGCCAGACTGTGAAACATTACTTAAAGGATTGATAGTAGATAGACAATGGGAAACATTTAAGGAGCACATTAATGAATTAAAGCAATTCATTGGTGTCTGGAACAAAAATAAAACTTGGAGTGGATTTAAGAAGAAATTTCAAGTAGATTTAAGAAGCATTAGTTCCATTGAGATATATTTTAAAAAACCCAGCAAATCTGAGGAGGGTAAAGGGATCGATTAGTAATGGGAAGATAGAGAATGAGTATAAACTAGCAGAGAATGTAACAACAGCTGTTTTTGTATCAATGTAAAGAGGAACAAAGATTAGTGATGACAAATTTAGGATCCATGCAATTGCAAATGCAGACAAAGAAATAGCAGACCAAGTAATATCAGTTCAATAGCTGCTTTGTGATTTGTGTTAATATTTGCAATCAGGGTATCACTGTCAATGTCAGCAATTCTTCCCCATCCCTAGTATTCCATGAGGTGGTGGTAATGAACGGACTTGAATCACCGCAGTCTTTTTATTGAAGATATTTCCATGATGCTTTTGCACAGAGAGTTGTAGGATGAAGATCGAGTGACAATGAAGAACCAGCAATCTTTTTCCTAGATAGACACAAAAAGCTGGAGTAACTCAGCAGGACAGGCAGCATCTCTGGAGAATAGAAATGGGTCAAGACCCTTTTTCAGACTCTGCAGTTCCTTCCTGCACACAATCTTTTTCCTAGTTTGGGTGGTGTATGATGGAGGAGAACCAACAAATGCCATGTTCCACTGCCTTTACTGCCCTTGTGTTCCTTGGTGTTAATAATAACCGATTTGGGTGAGTGACTATTGTACATTTTGTGCATGGTGTAGACTGCAGCCACCATACTCTGGTAGTTGCAGGAATGAATGTTTAATGCTTGATTAAATGAAAATCAAGTGGGTTGCTTTATTCTGGGTGGTTTTGAGTCTTTATAGATGTTGGTGCTGTACTCATCTGAGCAAGGGAAGAGTATTTTATTACGCTTCTGATTTATGCTGTGTGAATTATGGGAAGGCCTTGAGGTGTCAGGAGGTAAGCTACAGGATATCCAACCTCTAACCTGGTCTTACAAGGCATTTATCTGCAGAGTACTGGAGTAACTTAGCAGGTCAGGCACTTTCTTTGGGGAACGTAGATAGGTGATGCTTCGGGTCGTGGCCCTTTTTCAAACATGATCCGAAACACCACCTCGAATCTTCAGGTTCTCCAGAGATACTGTCTGACTTGCTGAGTTTCTGCTGCATTATGAGTCATTTTGTGTAATAACGAGCATCTGTTATTCCTTGTTTCTACACAGCATTTATGCGGTTAGACCAGTTAGGTTGGTGGTCAGTGATAACACTGAAGATATTGATAGTCATACCATTTAATGGCAAGGATAGGTACTTCCATCTTGTTGTAGATGGTTATTGCTTAGCATTTACTAACCATTTATTATTCCATATCATGTATAACTATAAGTCAGTAACCTCTGAAAGCCGAAGATAGACACAACATGCTGGAGTAATGCAGCGGGACAGGCAGCATCTCTGGATAGAAGGAATGGGTGACGTTTTGGGTCGAGACCCATCTGCCAGTCTGAAGAAGGGTCTTGACCTGAAACATCACCCATTTCTTCTATCCAGAGATGCTGCCTGTCCCGCTGAGTTACTCCAGCATTTTGTGTTTATCTTTGGTTTAAACCAGCATCTGCAGTTCCCTCCCACAACTTCTGAAAGCCGCACTATGAACCTCTTGGCTCTCTCAAATCGTTCATCTGAAAGTTTTATTTACTGTAGTAATAAATTAAAATAATGGAACCCATCAGCCAGTCAGAACATCATAACGTATCCTGTGTTTGGTAAGTTTTCAGCAACCGTTGTCTAATCTTGGCTTCACAAAGAAAGACATGTAATCAGCAATGAAGGATGGGCTCAATGTTAGTTTATTGAAGGGAGTTGTCATATCCTTGGGCACACACCCAAATGTACTGGTGAGATAAGTTGCAGCAAAATGAAAAAATAATCTTGCAATGCAGAGGATGAACTGGACACTTGTTTCCTTCTGTATTCCGTACTGACTTTTCTGGTTAGTTGATAGGGAGATGTTACATTTTCATGTGTCCTGGTACAAAAATTAAAAACATACAAAGCCAATTGCATGACTCATTGCCATGTGGCTCAGTCACTATAAATATGTATAAACATACTTTAAGATAAACACAACGTACAGAAGATACTGCTTGGGCGGTATCTGTAGTGAGAAAATGTTTACTTGTCAACAACTCTTCATCAGGGCAGGAAAAGTGAAGGTTCGTAACGAGTCCGTAGGCGGCCGTAGGAGTCCAGGATATATCGTAGCGGCTCGTAATGGCAGCCGTAGGTACTCGGGGCTATTTTATTACTTGTGGACATTTTTCAACAGGCCGAAAAAACGTCCCGACTTACCTGATGCTCCGAGTACCTACGGCTGGCATAACGAGCCGCTACGATATATCCACGGACTCCTATGGACTTGTTACGAACATTCTGCGAGTTTGAAAACTCGGGAGAATTTGTGAATAACGCAGGAGAATTCGTGAATAACTTGGGAAAGTGGGACAGGCCCTTGAGAAAGGAGGTTTTTTTACTTGGGGAAGAGTAAGTTTGTTGTAGAATCGAGACCAACATTGTCCAGTAGTTTTGGTGCATGCATGTAATCAATCATAACTGACCTTACTGGAGTATTGTAAATAAAAGGAGATCAATGAGCAATTAGAGAGAGGGAGGGGGAAAAAATATGCTGAAACAGTGAGATGCAGAACACAGAAAATGCTGATCATCTGAAATAGATAAGAATATTGGAAATATCCAACATTGGGCATCATCTGTGAAGAGGGAAATATTGAGTTAACTCCCTGTCCAAACGCATCATGGAAATATCTTCAATAAAAAGACTGCAGTGATTCAAGAAGTCAGTTCATTACCCACCTTCTCATGGAATATTAGGGATGGGGAAGAATTGCTATGCCCTTGAACTGAGCTCATACATCTCTCTTTACAGTCCTACAAGCAAATTGGCTATGGTTAACTGTAGGACATTGAAAGCAATTGACTCCTGGATAACCTTGGTTACCACCCTATTACAGACATTTCCTAGTTCTCTCTTTCCCACGCTCTTTCTGAGACTGGTCAGGCATGTATTTTTCTTTGATCACTGTCTGAAGTTGAGAGGGAGAATTGACCACAGTATCCTGGTCTGGATTTATCTTTTTGATTATCATTAGTGAAACAAATTAGTCTTATTTACAATGCTGTTTGAGAGAAATAATCAAGTGCAGTGTTCAACACCTAAGCAACACAAGTGGCTGTTAAGCTTCCGAGATAAAAAAAACACACTATATTGGTATGAAATGTTCTAGTTTCTGTCCTGTCAATTTTCTACCTCGTCCAAGTGTGAAACAAATGGCGTACTGCGTGAGAATGTCTTGTCTAATATCAACAGTGCACTGATAATTATCTGTCTACCGTATTTCTGAATTATTCAACTTATCTAAAATCTTGATTAACCAATATTGTTTGTTAGTTTGGGAAAAAATAAACTTTTTTAACTTTCTAAGTGCTATTATTTATGCAAAGGCAAAAGAAAACAAATGCTGCGGTGTAGGGTCTTGCTTTTCCATATTTGGTTTCTTTAGGGTTTTCTGCAAAATGCAATTGAAAGAAATTCAGGAATCTCCCTTTCCAATGGCGTTTTATTGAATAGGAAGGACTTGCATTTACATGGTGACTTATTATATTTCATTGGTGTAGAGCATCTTGAAATCAATGAAATGCTGTTATATCAGCAAACATGCCAAACAATTTGTGTACAGCAAGGTAGCAAAAACAGGACATGAATGAAATATGCAATTAATTTGTATGATATCTGAAGGAGGAATATTTGCCAGCATTTTTAGTAAATGCAGAACTTAGAATTATGCTTTATAATCCCTGATCAATTAAACAGCCTGATGTTGCCTTGGCTATAGAGCTTTGACATGAACGCTATCATCCCGATAATACAACACACCTCATCACTGTCTGAAGAAGGGTCTCGACCCGAAACGTCGCCTATCTCCTTCGCTCCTTAGATGCTGCTGCACCCGCTGAGTTTCTCCAGCTTTTTGTGTACACCTCATCACTGCACTGGTGCAACTTCTTTGATTATGTATTGAAGTGAAATAGTGCAGAGACGAGAAGAAAGACCTGAAATTGTTTTTGTTCCCATAGTTATTGGTTGGGCTGCTGGGTGTTCCCCATATTTTTTGTTTTTATTACCCAAAATGAGTTTTTGAATCATAGTCATAGAGTGATACAGTGTTGGAAACATGCCCTTTGGCCCAACTTGCCCAGCCAACATGTCCCAGCTACATTAGTCCGACCTGCCTGCGCTTGGTCCATATACCTCCAAACCTGTCCTATTCATGTACCTGTCTTACTGTTTCTTAAATGTTGCGATAGTCCCAGCCTCAACTACCTCATCAACAGCTTGTACCATACACGCACCACCCTTTGTCTACTAGGGGCGCTGCACTGACAGCGGCCTCTGCCTGCAGGCCGTTTGTTTTTCCATCTTTTTTTTATTTTTAGTCAGTTTAAAGTTTGTTTTTGGGGGAGTCTTTAACTTTTATATGTGGGGGAGGGGGGCAGGATAAGGGGGAAACTAACTCCCAGTTGCTTCCTGGCGGGGACGCGACTATTTCTCCGAGTCGTGTCCTCGCCCCCCCACCTCGCGGCCTACCTCCTGGATCAGAGCGGCCTTTCCTGCCGGGGACCGGGAACCGGACCAGAGCTGCAGCAGCGGCGGCGCGGCGCTGGAGTCACCGCGACCTACCTGGGTCGCAATTTGGAGCTCCGGAGCGTTGGGCCGCTGCTCCAACATGGTGGAGCTCTGGTTTGGAGAGCTTCCAACGCGGGCGGCGCTGAACAACTCCATGGAGTCCTGGGGCCCTTTGCCGAGGACCTCCAGTGTTGCATCTCCACCCGGCGCGGCCTGCGGACTTTGGGAGCCGCGGACTCCGGTAGGAGGGGGCCGAGTTGGGGTCCAGGCTGCTGAGGACATCCCCCAGCCCCGACATCGGACTTGCATCACCCCGGCGAGGGGGCCTGAACATCTGGCTGCACGTAGCGGCGACTGCGGAGGGCTCAGGGAGGCCCCAACCACGGGTGAACAGTGGGGAACATCGGGGGAAGAGACTGACTTTGGTGCCTTCCCTCACAGTGGGAAATTTTGATCCTGCTGTGTGGGGATGTTTTATGTTAAATTCTATCACTCTATGCTGTGTTCTTTATTTTTTCTGTACGGCTGCATGGTGATTTGATTTTACTGTGCCTTGGCACACATGACAAATAAATGTATCTTGTATCTTGAATAAGTTACCCCTCAGATTCCTATTAAATATTTTCCTCTTCACCTTGAACCTATGTCCTCTGTTCCTCCTCGATTCCCCTACTCTGGGCAAGAGACTCTGTGCATCTACCCGACCTATTTCCCTCATGATTTTGTATTTCTCTATAAGATCTCCCCTCATCCTCCTGCACTCCAAGGAATAGAGACCCAGCCTACTCAACCTCTCCCTATAGCTCACACTAGTCGTGGCAACATCCTCGTAAATCTTCTGTGAACCCGTTCAAGCTTGACAATATTTTTCCCATAACATGGTGCCCTGAACTGCACACAATATTCTAACTGCGGTCTCACCAACGTTTTACATAACTGCAACTTGACCTCCTAACTTCTATACTCAATACTCTGTCTGATGAAGGCCAATGTGCCAAAAGCCTTTTTCACCACCTTATCTACCTGCGACTCAGCCTTCAAGGAACCATGCACATGCACTCGTAGATCCCTCTGCTCTACAACACTCCCCAGAGGGCTACCATTCACTGTGTAGGTCCTGGCCTTGTAAGGTGTCCCAAAATGCAACACCTCACACTTTTCTGTATTAAATTCCATCAACCATTCCTCAGCCCACATGGCCAATCGATTCAGATCCTGTTGCAATCTTTCACAACCATCTCCACTATCTGCAAAACCACCCACTTTTGTATCATCAGCAAACTTGCTAATCTTGCCCTGTATGTTCTCATCAAAATCATTGATGTAGATGACCAACAGGGTTCGGTGCTGGGCCCGTTACTGAGACACACCACTAGTCACAGGCCTCCAGTCCGTGAAGCAACCTTCCACCATCACCCTCTGCTTCCTTCCATGGAGCCAATTTGCTATCCATTCTGCTATCACTCCTTGGATCCCATGCAATCTAACCTTCCGGAGCAGCCTACCATCTGGAACCTTGTCAAATGCCTTACTGAAAACCATGTATACAACATCTACAGGTCTGCCCTCATCGATCTTTTTGGTCACGTCTTCAAAAAACTCAATCAGATTTGTGAGACATGACCTCCCATGTACAAAACCATTCTGACTATCCCTAATCTGCCCTTGCCCGTGTAAATGCCAATATAACCGATCCCTCAGAATACTCTCTAGTAACTTTCCAACTCCAGATGTTAGGCTCACTGGCTTATAGTTCCCAGCATTTCCCCTGCAGCCCTTCTTGAAAAGAGGCACAACATTTGCCACCCTCCAGTCTTTCGGAACCTCTACTGTATTTAAGAACAGCCCGTAAATATAAATCAGGGCTCCTGCAATTTCCTCTTTGGTTTCCCACAATGTCCTCGGATTTGATCAGGCCCTGGAGATTTGTCTACCTTCATACACTATAGTACCTTCAGTACTTCTGGATTGTGACGAACTTATTCCAATGTGAGATAATTTATCTATGGTTAAAGGGGAAGAAACAACATTTCTGACCACCTTTTGCCCTGAGGTGCAGAACCTGCAGCGCTTGGGGGGAAAAAAAGCTCTGGATCAGTCTGAGAACACACAGCAGTTTAACAGGGTGTGAATATTCCTTCGTCTGCACATAGTAAGCTTTTGATTAATATTAGAGGACCATCTTTTATACAACTTTATTACCGATTGTTTTCAATTTTGGCAGGATCTACAAAATGTTTAACTGATAATGTATGATAGTCATTCAGCATAGAAACAGGCCCTTCATACACTTTGTTTCATATCCCTCAAAACCTTTCCTATCCATGTATCTATCTATGTGTGGCAACCTTTTATGTGAACACATTGTATCTTAAGGATATCAATAATGGCTCTTAGTAGGTTATTTTGCTTCAATTGTCATTCACAATCAAAGAATGAATGTATTAATGTTTAATATCAGAAATACTTTATTTTGATGATTTCTGTTTGTTGCATTGACTTAGGAAAAATACATCATGGCCCCAACTTTGCCTCTAGATCAAATATATATTTCGGAACCAGATAAAAAAACTGGGAAAGCGCAACAGTTACCAGCATTGGTGAGTTGCTTCATACCATTATCAGAAAACTATCATGGACTGATAGAATGTCATAATTGTTCTCTAATGCCTACCCCTCCTCCTTAAGTACTGTCCTTGAGTACTGTCCTGAAATATGCAACTGTGCCAATAATTCAATTGCCCTTTCTTGCTGTTTTTGACCTATTTAACATTCATCTGAACTTTGTAACTCAATTTCACATCTGAAAAATGTCATGCATTGTCTTCTTTCTTGATTGGCTATTTATTCTCTCTGCTATTTAGAGTTCAACTCAATCAAAACATCGTTTCTTATAATCTAGAAACAAGGAACTGCAAATGCTGGTTTTCAAAATAGGACGCAAAAGTTGGAGTAACTCAGCGGTTCAAGACAGGTTTCCCGACCCGAAACATCACATATTAATGTTTGCAGGAGATGCTGCCTGACCTGTTAAGTTGCTCCAGCACCTAGCGTCTTTGCTTAGAATCTATGTCAGTGACCAATCACGCCCATTCTTGTAGTCGTGTGATTCTTCGTAATACTGATTTGGATAGTAAAATCTCACCTCAAACTGGATTTGGTAAGTAGTTCCAATTTAGAAAGCCATGAGTCATTGATGGATATGCTAAACAGGCATATTATTATGGCAGCAACTGTCAGCGTGCGGGTTGTAAGCTCCATAACAGCCTAAGTGTCCCATGAAAACAATGTTTGGGCAGTGATACTATAGTTCGTGATGTGGACAGTAATAGTCAAATATCACACCAAACATAAATCCAGACATTCTGCAATACTGGAAGTAGATTTTTCAACAGATGTTTCATGTAATGATAACATGATACAAAATAATATGAATACACAGCAAAAGAATATAAAAGTATATAAATACTGATTGGGTTACAACTGACTATTATGTAAAATTCTGGTCATTGCACGTTAGATTGTGAAGGTCCCTGAAAGGTACAGAAAAGAACATGCAGGCATGGTTTCAAATATGAAAAATTCAGTCTGATAAGGGTCCCAACCCAAAAGTTCTTCAGAGATGTTGCTTTACCTGCTGAGTGATTTCAGTACTCTGTCTTTTATTGTAAAACAGCATCTGTTTTTTCTTGTTCCTACATGAAAATTTCAGGCATGCAGTTAGAATAGAGAAGCTGGAGTGATTCTCCTTGGAGCAAAGAGAGTTAAAGTAGGATTTGATGGGAGTTCCTGGAGGGAAATTCTACCCATTAACAGACATTTCATTAATCAAGAGGTGATTTACAAACTGATGAGCAAAAGTCAGGGGATTTGAGGGAAATCTCTTTTAGGCAAAAGAGCTGTCATCTGGACCTCACTAGCTTGATGTTTAGTGGAAACTCACATGAACACTGGTTGAATGTGTCTACCAAACGTGGAGACAGAGAATTGGAATTGGCAGAATTGTTCCACAAAGGGAAGGTTGGACCATCCAGCCGCCTTTCTGATGGACCAACTCAACACCTTTTGTACCTGATTGTGCGGTGATATAGCAGATTTACCTAAGAGTTGGTTTATGAAAGGATAATTTATTAATGGAGGGTGAATTAAACTGATGCGGTCTGTATTAAAAAAATAAAATTAAATTAATGTATTCATGACTTTTTATTATGTCTATTTAACACACAAAAAAAACATTTTATCCCCAAAAAAGCATCCAAGCAGGAAAGAAGATTGTTACTTTGTGTTGTATAAACCTCCACCTCAAGATGACATGCCAGCTCTGGTGGAAGAATTTTTGGAACGAGCCAACTTCATTGCCAGTGATCTGGATTGGTTACTATCTCTTCCTCATGATAAATTTTGGTGCCAGGTATTATAACTTCTTTTCTACCTGAAAGTTAATGCCATTCATAGTGAAATATCCGCCCTAAATAAATGTTGATAAGTTCTTCCTAATGCATAGAAGTAGATTTAGACCATTTGAATGGTCCTTTAAATGACCATTAAAATCTACTCTGCCATTCAATGATCTATCTTTCCCTCTCAACCCTTTCCCCCGTCTTCTCCCCATAATCTTTCACACGCTTACGAATCAAGAAAGGCAATGGAGATCCAAATGTTTTGGTCTTATTGATGGGAACAAGGCCTTGGTGATCGGTCCATTATATAAAACATGTAGAGGCAGACGCATATTGTGTAAAAATCTGCAGGTTTCTTGAAAAGCACAGTTTGAGGGAAGTTTGATGCATCTTTGAATGTCTTTTTGTATTTCTGTACACATGGAGTGATGGATTAATATATGCAATTTAAAATGGAAACTCTTCCTGCAAGTTTGTCACATGGTCTCTTTGTGCCCTTGCATTTGGGAATGTGTTTTGAAAGGCACAATGGAATACCATGAAAACTATTGTGTTTTTTAAATTTGAGCCAAAATTTGTGGTGGAATAAACTGATAGTAATTGTGATAATGTAACTGTTTTCTCGCTTACTTTTAGGTTGTTTTCGATGAGACTCTCCAGAAATCTTTGGACTCTTTCTTGCGTTACACACCTCGTCAGTATGACGGATTGGAGAATTCAAATCCAGCCATAGCAGACATGCAAAAACGCCTCCATCGCAGCGTTTTTATGGTTTTTCTTAGGATGTCCACTCACAAGGAGTCTAAAGTACCATACCTTAATTTCTTAAATAAATTGTTTGTTTTTCTATTCCATATGGAATGTTGATTTTGGCATATTATATATAACAAATAGAATTAATATCATAGGCAATTGAAGATTTACAGGCTTATTATTGTTCACTCAAATATTTAAAACAGATATTTAACAAATTGAGTTCAAAATCAAAATGATCTTTTCTATAATATTTTATTTCTACTTTGTATTTTATTATTTTATATACATGAAACAGAAATGTTGGACAAAAGCAAATGCAGATAATTTGTATCCTTGGGTAGGGAAGTAAAACTTTCTGGAACCTGAAATGAATCTCAGCAGGCATAAACTTTCTTCTGGTACATTTATCTGTCACTAGTGTATCATATAAATAACTTTCCAAACTTGTTTCATTCACCTACAATAAGGAAATGGGCCAGTTGCTTTACAGGGTCAGTGCTGTACAAACATGCTGAAGCTTCTATATACCATTAACTGTACCCCCCAATCATGTAAATTTCTGAGAGATCTAAAACAAAGTCGCCCTAATCCTGCCTAAATTAAGTGTGATGGAAAATTCCTTTCTAACACAAACAAATTCACAAAGTCTAGGAGATATCTTCCAAATAACCCATCTATCTTAAACGTACAGTAATATTAGTTGTACTCAACCTGGAGAAGGATAAGAATGCCAGGGAACTCGGTACAGTTAATAGTGATATCTTGGAGTGAATCCACATTACAAAAGATGAAGTACCAGTGGTGTTAAAACACATAAAAGTAGATAAATGCATGGTCTAGGGAAGAAATTGAAGAGCTACTGGTGATGGTGGTTGTTTTTATCAATAGCTATGTTGCTCACATCCTGTCAGATATAGAATAGTAACTTGTTTGCCTACCATAATTACATTTAGAGCTGTATTAAAACTGCACGTACCACCTTATGTTAGGGAATCACGTGTTACTAGAACTATAATTTCTAATATGAAACGATCATTTTGAAATGAAGAAAGGTTGAAGGAATGCATTAAAAAAGGTATGAACAAACCCTTTGGGCAGAAATTTGACTAAGCTATAGTCTGTCTTTGGGTGATCTATAATCAATCTGCAACAAAATCAGGCATTACATTTGTAATGCTAATTATATTTTGCCACTTGACGTTGCACGACTGAAGCTATGTAAAGATTAATTTGTCAAAGAAATATAGAACTAAATAGCTCTATTGTCTCATTTTTAGGATGGGCTGATACATGTAGATTTAGGTGAATATATATATTTTTTTTCTCTAATCGATTTTTATCTCCATTAGGAACACTTCATTACGCCCAATGTTTTTGGAGAAATTATCTATGATGGTTTTCTTTTTGACATCCCAAAAATCTTTGACTTGTGTATAATATTTGGAAAAGGAAACACTGTTCTTCTTAAGAAGATGATTGGTTAGTTTGAAAGAAATGTAGAGCTTATTTTGAAAAGAAACTTTAAAGTGATTTTCATTATGTTTATTTTTGACTTTAATTTGTTTCTTATTCACAGGGAATATTTTTAATCAGCAGCCAAATTATTTTAATGATCTGAATGAAACAGTTCCCACGATCCTACAGGTATTGAAACTAATTTGTGCTTTCTGTATAGTTTATATATTTCTCCACATATTTTGGCAAAATGCACGCAAATGTTTCTATATGGAATATCTTAACAGAATATGTTCTGTTTATGCAGATTGATTTGAGAATAGTGTAAAAAAAAAGATGCATTTCCTGAAAGTTGATGAGAATTTTTGTTTCCAAGAGAGAAAAATTCATGTCCAACCTGACTGGAGGCAGGAATATCACCTCTCTTCCAACTATATACATTGTGTGTGAAATGGAGCTATCAATTTCCACTTTACCACCTTCTGACACAGTCCTTTGGCGAATTCTTAGATAAACATCTTACAAATGCTGTGATTTATTCAGAAAATGTTTTAACACCTAGCTTGTGACTTTCCTAACGTGGCTCTGTGAGTACTAAAACAATGAAAGTCAAACTAATTGTTGATGCCGTAAATCCAAAATAAGTGCAGAACATGCTGCAAATACTCAGTAGGCCAGAGTACATCTCTCTGTGGAAAAGAGTCAATGTTTCAGGCTGGAGACTTTTCCTCTTGTGAAGGGTCCCCAACCTGAAACTTTTATTCTTTTTCTCTTTCCATTGATGTGGACAGACATGCATTTACAGTTTTTGTACTGATCAGACTAGTCTGTGATTTACAATCCGGAACATTGTTGTTGACACTGGGAAATGTATACCATGCATTAGCAGTTTCCTTCTCGACATTCTAATAATGGGAAGGGCTAAACTGATGCCATGGGTATAGAGTTCAAGATTGGACTTTAAGCTGATTTATGAAACAATGTGAGATTGACTCCAGAACTGCCCAAATTGCCTCAGAATGCAAGACTGTGACATTAGTGTTGCACATTCAACACTGAAATTCACTTGACATTTATACCACATGTCCTTAAGATTAGATAACAAACAAAATGACCAGCTAGACAAGAAAGACATCTGACTCATTCATTTAGTGATTCTTTGTAATGTTTAAAATAGTTGAAACTAATGTTTTTAGTTTCTAAATGTATTAGTAACTACATTTATTATCTTTTTTCATTATTGTCAAGGTTTACAGTAGCATCTGTGAGAAGTGTGGCTTAATGTGGGAAAATCATTCCAATTTCCCACAAAAGATTGATGGCCAAACCAAAGTTTCACCCATGGATATGCCTCTGCAGGTATTGCTCACGTCATTGACATTAAAAAAATCATAACTAAAATATGTTTTAGCTTTGTCAATGGAAAGTAATCTTGCATGGAATCTCTTGTGTATCTTATGTTTTAATCAAGATGAATGAATGTAACTTTTGTATAAGCAATAAGAAATAGTTTAGATAAATTAATAGTATCAGTATTAGTTTACTGTTATGTGTACTGAAATATTGCGAAACACTTTGTTTTGCATGCTATCTAGGCAGATCATACAATACACAAGTATAACAGGTACAGGCTGTGGGCCGAGGTGCCAAAAGGGCTCTAGATTTTAACTTTTGTGACCCATGTCTGGTATCTACTTGAAATTTGGCACAGATTTAGATAAAACATCATTGATAAGGAATTCATAACTCATCATTGCAAAAAGTGGAACACTAATTAATAAAGCTAATTAGAAAAAGTAACAGCGCCCTCTTGAGCTCAATAATATATAGCTGTATGTGGGAACATTGAATACGGGTCTCGTATGGACCACAGAGGTCCCGGGTTTCACCAGCTCATGAACCCGCTTAATTAATGGGTGAGGGCAGATCCTGTTTGTTCCATAGTTTACTGAACCCCACTGACTGCCAGTGTGCAGAGTGGGGGTCACCACCATAGCGGGACTGGGGCAGTGCCAGGCTGGGGGAAGGCTAATGCATCTTCCACTGAGAAGTAAATGCCTAACCCTAACTCGCCCCCCTTCCGGAGCTGCCCACGGCTGGAGCTGGAGCCGCTTTGGGACCGGTTGCGATCTCCGTACGTGTGGCCGCTCAGCGCGTCAGCCTCGGCCAGCCAATCAGCGAGTCCACCTCAGCCAGCCACTCAGCGCGTCCGCCTACGCCAACATGTCTTTCTAGATCATCAGCAGCAGCCCACCCGATGCCATGATTACACATAATGTCAACATGGTGGGGAGCAGCACTGCCCTGCAAGCTGCACTGGCCGCCTTTAGCACCTCCATAGCGCCAGCTCCGTCAGTCCGCCTGCTCGCTCGCTGCAACACCAGCCGGCCGACAGCCCGACCGACCCCTCATTGCACCCACCGGCCGTCCGACAGGCCGACCGACCCTTCATTGCACCCACCCACCGGCCGTCCGACAGCCCGACCGACTGACTGACCAGCTCTATTCCCCCCTGCTGCTCAGCTCCTCCCAGGGCCGCCTTCAGCAGCCCCATAGCACCGGCTCCGTAACGGAAGTCCTCAGAAAAAAAAATACGCCTGCAGGCTCAGGTTATGGGCAGGATCTGGCCCGTGAGCCGTAGGTTGCCAATCCCTGCCCGGACCTTAACCCTAACCTTCTTCATGTTACAGTTTCAGGTATGATTTCTATAACATTTTTACACAATATGCTATAAATACAGGTAGATACGTGATTTGGGTCACAAAATGAAACGCAAAAGCACCTCAGCCCACAGTCTAGAAGTACAAAAGAGAAAGTTAATAGTGCAGAATATATAACATTTCAGCGACAAAGAAAGTGCAGTTTAAACTAAAAGTATGAGTGCTGTAACTAGGTAGGTTGTAAGATTGGGGATGCAGCCTTGACATATGAGAAATCCGTTCAAGAGTCTGGCAACAACGGGAAGAAACTGTTCTTGAATCTGGTGGTGCGTGCTCTCAAACTTTTGAATCTTCTGCCCAACAGGCAGGGGGAGAAGAGAGTGACTGGGATGTGAGTGGTCCTTGATTATGTCGGCTTCTCTCCCAAGGCACTGTGAAGTGTAGATGGAGTCCTGGGGATCTCGTTTATGTGATGGACTGGGCTGCATTCACAATTCTCTGCAGTTTCTTATGGCCTTGGGCAGAACAGTTGACGTGCCAAACTAAACACTGATTAAGAAAAATAATGAAATTGTAACATTTATCAGTTCTGGTTAAGTCTTAAAGCAGTTACAAAATATTAAATCATAATATTAAATGCTGTAATTTCAGTGCCTGTTCCTCAGAATTATAGATAAAACAATGGAATTGTTGCACTTGTTACTTTGGGTAACTATTAAGTTGCACACAGTGAATGTGGTAATCTATTAAACAAGTATCCTCTGGGTCAGGAGATCTTTTTTAGGGATTTTGAAAAGATATTTTTACCTGGTGTGTAAAGCCAGTAGGATTACACTTATGAGTAATGTTATGACAAAATCTTTATCTTGTAGGAGTTTAAGGATATTTTGCTGTACCTGTGTGATACGTGCACTACGCTGTTTGCATTCTTGGACATTTTTCCTGAAGCTAGTCGGATATTCCAAAAGCATGATTATATACAAAGGTACGGAAGCATACGGCATATTGTTTTTTTTAGTCTACCACTTTGATTATATTAGAATTGTGATCTATATAATAGCTATGCCTTCCTAATTTAAAACAATATGCACATGCATGCAATCAAACAGCAAAAGATTGTAGATGTTGGAAATCGGACATAAAAACAGAACATGCCATAAATACTCAGTGGGTCAGGCAGTATTTTCAAAATTAAAGTTATAAGTTGATGATCATTCATCAGATTTAGAACAAATGGGAAATTTTAAAGGACAAAGAAATGTGTGTGATAAGTGTAGATCAAAAGAGTAAAGCAAATGTTGCTCTTTAAGAGAGGGTGGTGAGGTTCTTTTTAATACTGCTGATTCTGAAGGGGATGTACCTCTTTCTCCCATTCTATAAGGACTCCATTTCCAGTTTTTGCGGCTACGGTTTGAGAGACTACATTTTCCACACTTGTGTCTCTGAGGCAAGGCAAGGCAAGGCAAATTTATTTATTTAGCACCATTCGTACAAGCAGCAATTCACAGTGCTTTACAGGAAAAAAAACCCAAAAGAATAACATAGTAAAAAGACAGCAGAACAACCAAACAATACAGGACAACAAAACAGCCAATAATCAAAAGTTACAAAACAAGCAATACGACAAATGCATGAATAGTAAAACAATAAAACAATTTTAAAAGCACATTAAAGGGTTAAGTAATTCCATGTCCATAATGTAGCTCTTGTTCCACCTGATTGACACACGGCTCGCAATCATGTATCTACCATTTTTTGCACATTTTGCCTCTTCTCCTCCTTGTCCTCCAATGTGAGCTCTCATGTATTCCCTTCATCTTTCAGAATCTCTCAATAATTACTCACTTGGTGATTCCTTGTTTTGCTCTTTCATTTCCAATAATACCATCTCCTTTTCTTGTGGCACATTTCCAATTTGACTGTAGAAGGTACAACGTGCACATTGGCTTATTTCCTTCACATCATCCAGGGATCTAAAACTCCCTTCCAGGTGTCGGCCAAGGGTGATCTTGAACTTGTTAAAGAAGGAACTGCAGATGCTGGAGAATCGAGGGTACACAAAAGGCTGGAGAAACTTAGCGGGTGCAGCAGCATCTAAGGAGCGAAGGGCCTGAAGAAGGGTCTCGACCCGAAACGTCGCCTATCTCCTTCGCTCCTTAGATGCTGCTGCACCCGCTGAGTTTCTCCAGCCTTTTGTGTACCCGTGATCTTGAACTTCCTGTTTTGTCATAGATTCATACAGCATGCAACAGGCCCCTCAGCTCAACCTGTTCATACTGACAAAGATGCCCCATCTGTCACCTTAAAACTACATATCACTACCACTCTAATCTCTCTGCCTTTGGCCTTTCACGTTGTTCCAGTGACAACCAACTGAAGCACAGGGAACAGCGCATTATCTTTTGACCAGGCACTTAACTGTGCAAAAAATGAATGGTGCAAACTATTTTGGAGAACCAACATTTCCAGTTTGTTTCAGAACTGTCTACAGGTCAACAACCTCCAACATTATCTTGGGTTTTCTCTCACCAGGTATGCTACCTGACGGCTGGCTGTTTACAACATTCTCTTTAATTTCACATTTCCTGCAATTGTTGTTTGGCATGTCACCGTGTCAGCTATTCTTTGGACTGTAATTCACAATAGTTTTTCTTTTTTCCAAACATCGATCAAGTTCAGTGATCTGAAATATTAACTCTTGATTTTCGTTCTCTACAGGTTTGCCTAGCTACTGAATTTCTAGGATTTTCTGTTTTTATTATGCATCTACACTTTCCTCTTTGCATTATTGCATGCTCCAAATCGTTGCTCCTTTTATTTAAATTGATCAAGTTGATGAATTATTCTTGTTCTTTTGCTAGAATTCCTATTAAGTGTAAAATTATGTGCATTAAGTTTTTCTTTTTAAACGATGGTGGACTTAAGTGAAATGATCCACATCGTCTCACTAAGTCCACCATCATTTATAATACATTTTCAACTTGACTGTACCATCTTCCTTTGGGGAAATGGCATATTTAGGATCAGTAAGTTTTTATAGACCAAAAGGTGCAAGTAGTCACCACTAATCCACATGGGTCACAATGCCAGAGAACAAAGTAAAGGTGTTTAATTTTTTAGAGATACCAGTGCACTGTACGGGCACAGACCATTATATAAAAAGCACTGCATGAGATGGAAAAGGTTTTGCTCCACTATTGTTTAGTTTTAGTTTGGAGATGTAGTGCCTACTGAGTCCACACTGACCAGCGATCCTCACATATAAACACTATCCTACGCACACTAGGAACAATTTACAATTATACCAAGCCAATTAGCCTACAAACCTGCATGTCTTTTAGAATGTGGGGGGAAACTGAAGATCGCTGAGAAAACCCACGCATGTCATGGGGAGAACGTGCAAACTCTGTACAGATAAGCACCCATAGTCAGGATCGAACCCAGGTCTCGAGCTGTAAGGGAGTAGCTCTACCGCTGCGCCACTGTGCGACCCTATTGTTTATGATATATTTTAAACTCGACCATGCCAACTTCCTTTGGGAAGGTGAGACTTGAAATAAAAAATGTGTTCCACAAAAACTGCAGATGAAGACCTATTTTCTATTAAGCATGACACATTACATCAATACATTGTGATGCAAAACTAGTGTCAATTTTTATTATTTGGTTTTATTGCAGCGGCAAAATATATTAATTGGCACACATAAGCATGAGTAGTTAAGTATAATTTTGCACAATTGCAAATAATTTAAAATTTATATATATTGAAGTATCTTTTTGACAATTCTCTGTTTTGCAGATTGGCCTCGTTTTATGAAGCAATTATCCCTGAACTAGAAAACACAATTAAACAGAGGCGATTTGAAGAAATTGGGTAAGTTATTCAGTGATGGATTTGAGGTCTCTTGGGTTTGCGTCAGAATCTTTTCTTTTCTGTTTACTTTATCTAAATTTTATTGAGCCGTTATTCACCTTCAGCCTTCTGCTAGGAGGGTTGACATTTTCCCAACTTTCTAATTTTTATGAAATTCGGTGCCAAATTTATATCAACAGGCTGGATATTTTACTCTCGTAATCTCAAAGAAATATCCGTCTTACTTGGCTAAGAGAACTGTTGGTGACTTGAATTACTGCTGGAAGTGTGAACTAAAATTTGATGTTCAACTTCAACATATAACTATGGGCACATTAAGTTTTGATCCTTATTTTATATTAATCAGATGTCTGTGATAGATTATTACTATTCACCAAGTAAACCTACAGTATTGATCAGTTTGACTGTAAATTGGTTATTTCGTTTTATTTGCTTTTCTCTTGGGGCGGCACGGTGGCGCAGCGGTAGAGTTGCTGCCTTACAGCGCCAGAGACCCGGGTTCGATCCTGACTGCGGGTGCTATCTTTGCGGAGTTTATACATTCTCCCTGTGACTGGGTTTTCTCCGGGTGCTCCGGTTTTCTCTCACACTCCGAAGACGTGCAGATTTGTAGGTTAATTGGTTTCTGTAAAAATAAATTGTAAATTTTTGCCTAGTGTGTGGGATAGTGCTAGTGTAAGGGGTGATCATTGCTCGGTGCGGACTTGGTGGGCTGTATACATGTTTCCATGCTGTATCTCTAAAGTTTAAAGGTTTGATTAATTTTACATTAGAGATGGTATTGACTAGTGGAATATCCTGTTGCGCAGACACATGCAGATCAAGTATACTACATTTATTTAGGTACTAACCACTTCCACTACGCACTAATAGCCTGCTTTAGCCCTTATCCAACAAACATCCCTGCTGCCAAGTCTGAATATTTTTTACTTCCAGCACAACATAGCCAGCTAATTTATGAAGAATAAAGAGCAGCAGCAATTTGTGAAGTGTTTTTTTTAATGAATCTAAATCACACAGGAACAGCATTCATCTTCACAGAGAGGATTTAATCAGAGAAATAGGAAAATACGCATTTCTTTTTCAGTGGCCTCATTGTGCTTAAGACTAGTAAACTGACCAACACTTTTAGACTCTTAGATTATTGAAAATATTGCTATCAACCATGTCATGGAAACCTAGATATAGTAGTCCAGATTTATTGTATAAAGGAAGAATTGATTCAAGTTCAGATCATTTTATTACCCATCCTTCTGCTCTCCCTGCTCTTTCAATTCCCCTCATTTCCCAAAGTGTTAACATTTGATTTTTTTTTCTTTTTCTTCAGATTGCAAAGTGATTTGTGGAGGAGACTTTCACACTCGAGGAAGAAAATTATTGAAACTTTTCATCACATCATTAATTTCAAGTGCCTTCAACCTATACTAGAAAATGGGTGTGGAAGCAGCAAATCTAATTTAATTTATATTTTAATTTACATCTATTTGAATTATATTTTTAGAAAGCTTGTTGTGGTCATTCACAGTTAAGAGAATGACAAGGGTGCTTTTCAAGTTGAAAGATGTTGAAGAATATTTTCTTGCAAGGTTCCAATTTCTTGCAAGGTTCACTGGACAATGGTCAGGGCTGTTTGTTTTAGTTATTATGCATTGGTTTGAGTGTCAAATGCATCATATTTTGTTGAGGCATAACTACAGAAGACATGTATTGTCTTGTTAGACTAGCGGGTCAGGCAGCAACATTGGAGAGAAGGACTGGTTGATGTTTTCGGTCAAGGCCCTTCAACTATGAGTCAGGGGAGAGGGAGACTAGAGATCCTGAAGGGTAAGGTGTGAAAATGACAGATCAAAGCAGACGATGGTGAAAGAAATGTGGAATGGTTCATTGTTGGCTGAGGCGAAGGTGGCCACGAGGAATGCGATCAGTAAAATTAATCAGCCAGACAGTGAAACTAATCGGAGAACTGGGGTGGGACAGGACGGAGAGAGAGGGAAAGCACATACTGTATGATTTCCAAAGAAATGATGATGAAATCTGTATCCATGAAGACCCTTGAAAGACTTGTGCTGGCCCACCTGAAAAATACCCCTGCTGGACCCCCTGCAGTTTTGCATACCGGGCAAATAGATCATTGGATGACGCAGTCAACCTAGGCCTGCACTTCATCCTCCAGCGCCTCGACAGCCAGGGAACCTACGCAAGGATTTTGTTTGTGGATTTTAGCTCTGCATTCAACACCATTGTGCCAGAACTACTACACTCCAAACTCTCGCAGTTGACTGTGCCTGAACCCCTCTGTCAGTGAATCATTAACTTTCTGACAGACAGGAAGCAGCATGTGAGGCTGAGAAAGCACATCTCGGATGCACAGACCCTCAGTATAGGAGCACCGCAAGGCTGCGTACTCTCCTCTCTCCTTTACTCTCTCTACACCAACGACTGCACCTCCACAGACTCCTCTGTCAAGCTTCTCAAGTTTGCGGACGACACAACCCTGATTGGACTGATCCAGGATGGGGAGGAATCTGCCTACAGACTGGAAGTGTCACAGCTGGCATCCTGGTGCCATTGCAACAACCTGGAGCTCAATGCTCTTAACACGGTGGAATTGATTGTAGACTTTAGGAGAGCTTCCCCTCCCCTTCCCATCAACAACACCACAATCAAATCTGTGGAGTCATTTAGGTTCATTGGAACCATCATCTCCAGGGACCTTAAATGGGGAGGCCACCATCGACTCTACAGTCAAAAAGGCCCAACAGTGGGGGATGTACTTCCTGCGGCAGCTGAGAAAACACAATCTGCCACAAGCAATGATGGTCCAGTTTCATACGGCCATCGTAGAGCCTGTCCTCACCTTCTCCATCATGGTCTAGTTTGGCTCAGCCACCAAGCACGACATCTGGAGGCTGCAGTGCATCGTTCGATCTGCTGAGAAGGTTGGTCGAACTGTACACTGCAAGGGTCAGGTCGAGAGTGGGTAAGATCATCTTTGACCCCTCTCACCCTGGCTACAGACTCTTTGAAGCACTTCCCTCTGGAAGGTGACTCCGGACTGTCAAAGCCGCCACAGCCAGACATAAAAACAATTTTTTTCCACGAGCAGTAGCTCTGCTTAATAACCAAAAGTCTGTAGCCTCAATTTGTTCTGGTATTTTAGTTCATTCTTCACATGCTTAAATTATAATGTTATATTTTTAATTGTCTACATAATATCGTGTTACTTGTGAGCAAAGCACCAAGGCAAATTCCTTGTATGTATACATATTTGGTTAATAAAATTTATTCAATTCAATGAACTCAAGATGATAATCCATATAGACTTTAGAGATTTCAGAGGGACAGCAAATAATCAGTGGGAACATATTTGAGAATAGACACTTAAGTATATTTCAGTTAAATATATATGTCTTACAGTTGATACTTCTATTTTCCATAAGCGCGGAACTCCAAATGTAAATTTTAAGTTTACATCTGATTCTCTACCATCAGATCCCTGTAAACATTTTAAAAACCTTAAATAATCACCTTTCAGCTTTTTGAATTTGAAAGGATACTGCTCTAATAGTGTAATTATATAATTTAAATTTTGAAGTGACACTGTACTTGAATTATGAAATAAAATTGTTTAGTTTGAGGAAATTTGCATGAAATTACCTTTAGAAATGTCAAACAGTACTCTTGATAATTTATCGATAAGTTCCTTAACAAATTTGTTTTTCCTTTTGCGTAGATCTGAGCATAGTCTGACCTTTATAGAAGATTTCCTTCAAATCTTTACAGCTCTCCTACACCAAAAGAGGTAAGTGAGTAGTCAGACTCTAGAATGTTTAGCAAATATGAAAGCATTCTGACCTAATGATATTTTCAAGTAATTTAGATTATCACATATCTTAAAGCTTCAAAAGCAGTTGTTTGAGGTGCAATCTTAATTTGGAAGAAAAGAGAACCTGCCTTAGTGGAACCCTTAAATGTATTGTCAGTTGTAATGTAATGCCAGGCAGCATTTAAGCACGGGCTCCAGGTGAAGGTCTTCGATGTCCGTGTCTGTTCTGTTGGAAAAGTCATTTTATTGCCTAACATAGCTTACACATCCAACAAAGTACAACCTTAACTGTGTTTTTGGTTGCAAGAGAAGGGAAGAAAGATGTTGCAAGGCTATTTTTATACTATTGATTTATGCCTAAGATGATTAATGACTGAGCTGTAATGAAGTGTATACCTGACCTGTTATTGACTGGAAGAAATCTGACAATTTTGCAGAGCAGTGAACACCATTGGCAACTGACCTAGATTATTTCAACATGATTGGAAAATACACTTGCATTGAAAAAGTTATCGTTACTTTTGCTCAAAAAAAAGATATTTGCAGAAATTCTTGTAAAAGTGTTCTGATATTGATAATAGCTGCACATTCCAAAGTATACCAAATTATTCAGGTCAGTTATTTATTTTTAGTATTGTGAATTATGTGAAATCAGCAGCGAGAAACAGCAAGGGGAGAAACAGCATCCCCGTTATATGAATCAAAACTTATACTTGCAAGCAATTTAAATAGGCACAAAACACAGTGCCAGAGGAACACAGCAGGTCAGGCAACATTTGTGGTGGGAATGGACAGACAACGTTTCGGGCTGAAATCATTTTTCAGACTGATGGAATAGAAATATGAAATTGATGTCCATTCTCTCCACAGATGCTGCCGGAACCGCTGTGTTCCTCCTGCTGTTCGTTTCTTGTCTAAGATTCCACCATCTGCAGTTTCTCATGTCTCTGTGTCTGCAATGTTTGATTGTGTTGTAACTTCAAATGTTATCATTGTTTGCACAGATTTCTGACAGACTATGATGAACAATTTCCAGTGGCTGATGATATCAGCCTTTTACAACAGGCATTTCCTGCGCTGTATCCTTTACTCTTCATATCAAGCTGCTTAAATGACAACTGGTTGGAAACAAACGTTATCATCATTTCGCAGCAAGATTGATAACAATGGCAAAGAGCATGTTCCTTTATGAACCTCTAAATTAGATAATCTATTTTTGCAGATTTGCCAATAATCTTTAATGTTTTAATAGTCTTTAGCAGAGTAATTCTAAATATCACTTCTCCATACATTTATGATTTAACTTATTTCGGTGCTGAGTGACTTAAAGGTATAGAATAGGCTTCGAACATAATGTAATTGAGAATTGTCATCTTTGCGTGCATTCACTGGGTAAAATATGATTTAAATTCAGATGAGAAGCTATTTGTATGCAACATAATCTGATTCATAAGCCCCTCAACATCCAGCACTTTAAGGTTGTGTGTACAAATCAACATTCTAGAGAATGCTAACTAAAGAATAATCCTGTATTTTTGAACAGTGACATGACTAACTGGGTGAATTTTACCCTGATTAAGACTTAACATAAATAGCTAATGCATTTTATATCTGAGCTCTCATGCAAGCCGTTCATTAGCTTTGGTCTCCACTACGTCTGCTCAACAAACCAAAGTTAACTGACTGAATGTTCGCATTGTCTTGCATATTTACTGCAGTTGGAAGCATAGTTGAATTTTTAACAGCCATGGGGAAACAAGGAAATAGTGTTAACTTAAAAAAAACTTGTTATTTCTTGGGCATTTTTTTAGCAACACATGTCATGGTATTTGCTAGAAAAAATCTATATCTGTAAGCTGTGTTGCTCAGTGAAAGATAAAATACTAATGTAGTTTAGAGTGCTGTCGTTAAGTTAGTAGTAATGGAGGTGTGTGAATTATCTTAACAGAAGGTAAATTTACTATTGGAGTGGGTGGGGGAAGCAACAAAATTGAATTTCTATCTGTACAGTTCCTATAACCCTTGACAAAAAGTTGGGGGGAAATTAGCATGTGCAGCTTTAAACCTTCATTTTTCTAAACGATTAACTATTTCTGCATGCAATGGAATCCCATTGAATGTCTTATTTAATGTAAGATGCAAGATAGACAAAAATGCTGGAGAAACTCAGCGGGTGAGGCAGCTTCTATGGAGCGAAGGAATAGGTGATGTTTCGGGTCGATACACTTCAGACTGATGTGGGGATTGGGGAGGGGCGGGAAGAAGACAGGAAGAGGCGGAGACTGTCGGCTGTGGGAGAGCTGGGAAGGGGAGGGGGAGGAGGGAGAAAGCAAGGACTACCTGAAATTGGCGAAGTCAATGTTCATACCGCCGGGGTGTAAACTGCCCAAGCAAAATATGAGGTGCTGCTCCTCCAATTTACGGTGGGACTCACGCTGGCCATGGAGGAGGCCCAGGACAGAAAGGTCAGATTCGGAATGGGAGGGGGAGTTGCAGTGCTGAGCCACCAGTCTGAAGAAGGGTCTCGACCCGAAACGTCACCTATTCCTTCGCTCCATAGATGCTGCCTCACCTGCTGAGTTTCTCCGGCATTTATGTCTACCTTCAATTTTTCCAGCATCTGCAGTTCTTTCTTAAACATAATGTCATGTCAGTTTGCAGTTTGATTTGTCTTAACAAAAATCACAGTGATGAAACCAGGACGTCGTACATCATCAAAGCCGTTGACAGTGCCTGGGAAGCTTGTAGCAGGATGAAACCTACCTTTTCCACTGGAAATTCTCAAATTTCTAGTAAATCTGCCGCCTCTCAGGTTTCGGCTGTAAATGGTGAAATGGACCAAGACCTTAGACAGCCAGAATATGAAGCTGATGACTATGTGAGTTCCAAATGGAGTCAGTTTTTCATTCTCTTGATGGCTGTATGAATTTATTTTAGGACCGTCTGTGCTAAATAGAGAAGGAAAGTAACTGGTAGAATACGATCTATGAATTGAGAATTAGCTGAAAAGAAAAACTTAGCACCGTTCTGAATATAGTATTGCATTGTTATTCGATAACTAAGAGTCAGATCAAAAGGGAGTCCAGTGCATTTAATTGTTAGATGGACACAGAAAGCTGGAGTAACTCATGCAGCGGGTCATGCAGCATTTCTATCACAGCTACATTGATGACTGCATCGGGGCCACCTCCTGCAGCCACGCAGAACTCATGGACTTCATTAACTTCACTACCAATTTCCATCCTGCACTCTAAAATTCACATGGACCATCTCTGACACTTCCCTCTCCTTTCTAGAAATCACTGTCTCCATGACAGCAGATAAGACTATCGACTGACATCTATTATAAACATACTGACTCCAACTATCTAGTCTACATTTCTTCCCACCCTGCCTCTTGCCAAGAATCTATCCCCTACTCCCAATTCCTCTGTCTATGCCATGTCTGCGCCCAAGATCAGGTGTTCCATACCAGGACATCCGGGATGTCCCCAATCCATAGGGATCGGGGGTTCCCCTCTTCTGTCATAGAAGTGGCCCTCGCACATGTCACCTTGGTATCCCGCAGCTCTGCTCTTACTTCCCCTCCCCTCATTCGTAACAGAGAGAATCCCCCTAGTCCTCACCTTTCACCCCCTCAGCCGTTGCATACAATACCTGATCCTCCAACATTTTCGCCAGCTACAACATGATCCCACCACTAGTCACATCTTCCCATCTCCATCCCTTTCGATTTTCCACACAGATCGTTCCCTCTGCAACTCCCTGGTTAACTCATCCCTTACCACCTAAACAACCCCTTCCCCTGCAACCACAGGAGATGCAACACCTGTCTCTATACCTCCTCCCTCGGTCCAAGGCCCCGACTGTCTTATCAGGTGAGGCAGAGGTTCACTTGCACTTTCTCCAACCTCATCTACTATATCCGCTGTTCCAGGTGTGGACGCCTGTATATCGGCAAGACCAAGCGCAGACTGGGTGATCGTTTTGTTGAACACATTTGCTCAATTCCCCTTGGCCTTAACTTTAACTCCTCCTCCCCTTCCCATACTGACCTCTCTGTCCTGGCAGTCAGTCCTCCATTGTCCGAGTGAGGCCAAATGCAAATTGGAGGAACAGCATCTCATATTTTGCTTGGACAGCTTACAACCCAGCGGTATGAATATTGATTTCTCAAACTACAAGTAAACCATGTATCTCCTCTATCTCTTCCTCCCCCACCCTAGTCGTCATACTAGTTTTACTGTCGACCTGTTGAGTTCACATTCTAACTCGTTATCACCTACCCCACAGCCAACAACAGACCATTGATGGCTCCACCTTTCCTTGGTCATCGTTGCTCTTTGCATATCTTTAATTTATTTGTTCCATATCTCTCTATTTCACCATCTAATTCCCTCTGGCCTGTTTCCACGCTGTACGACTGACTCTGTGACAGACATTCCTTTCATTTCTTTAATTTACTTTATTTTTAATGGATGACTGCTGCTGTAATTGCCCGTCCTGCCAAAGTCTGCATTGCTGTTGCAGGAGTGCAACTGCTAGTTTACATAGCTAGTTTCCATTATACATTTGTGTTTATGAATTTGTAATAATAATTGACATAACCTACATTTTTAATAACATCTAAATTTCAAAAAGAGTAAATCTTAATCTAATTTTAATTTCTGACAACAAGGCCCAGTAAAATCAAATTTAGTTTGGCTTTAGTAAATGCTCGTGTAGTTTAGATCCAGATATTAAAAAATTGACTTGTAGAAATTAAAATTACATTATTCTATTTTGTTTTTACACGTAGGGTGCAGGTGCAGCTGCAGCAAAGATAACAGGAATAGAACTGGAATCTTTAATATCTCAAGTGAGGGATATTTTACCACACCTTGGGGAAGGCTTCATTCTTGAATGTTTGGAAGAATACAATTATGACGCAGAAAAAGTAATCAATAATATTCTTGAAGATAAAATACCACCTTCACTTCAAAAAACAGACCAATCTCTTCCAAGGTAATTAAGATGAACACATGCGAGCTGAAGTCTAGCTGGCAAAAAACAGTGGTTGCTTCCATTAAGTGCAGATGTGCATAATTATGGTTTTGATTGTTCTATGTTATCAAGGATCAGTAAATGATCCCTAGTTCTTTTGGGCAAGCCCATGATGAGGTATACTGGTATCCAATAAGTGATGCCCTGCAAAGAACAGATTTATTATAGTGAAGGAAGGAACTGCAGATGCTGATTTCCACCGAAGATAGTCAGGAATGAGTGACGTTTCGGGTCGAGACTCTTCTTCAAACCAGAAGAAAGAATCTGTCCAAAATTCATGGTCTTCCCCTAGCAATCATTTTTAATCTTAACTTTAAGTTGTTATCATTTGGTATACAAACTAACTTCTGTTACAGTCGTCGGATCACATATATTTTATGGCCAAATATGTTTCCAACTGTGAAACCTTTCTTCTGGGCACGATTCATGTCCCAGCAAGAACTAGAATTTTTAACATTGTTCACAGCAGCTTCTGAATATATTAGACTGACTGTACTTTGTGCCTTCCACTACAGTGAAGAATGCTGTGGTGGATGTTTGTGCTAAATCTTATTGTGTATTGTGTGTTTTTTTTTTAATTGTACCGCTGCTGACAAATTTATTTCGTTGCACTTATATGTGTATGTGAGGAATAAAACTGATTGATAGATTGATTGAAGTGGAGATGGGGAACTGCAGATGCTGGAATTTTGAGTAAATCACAAAGCGCTGGAGGAACTCGTTGGCTCAGGCAGTATCTGTGGAGGGAATAAAAAGGTAGCATTTTTGCGTTGGACCAGAGGGGTTGTCTATCCATATTAGTTACAGTGTTTTGTAGTCTTTCTGATCCTCAAACCCCAGAACATGAGGTCTATCAAATTCAAATAATAAAACATGTACAACTTTTGTTTGCTTATTTTATATTTCATTAGATTAGATACAGCTCATAGAGTGAATGTGATTATCAGGTTTTTATGTGTAGTCAGTTTAAATCTGTCTGAAAACAGTTTTTAGTTAATCATTTGTCATTAATATCAGTAAACATTTAGTAGATACTGGAATCTCTGTACTTGTTATATTTTACTTCTGTAATCACACTTTCATTAACTCAATATCAAAAATGCTTTGGTTCATTATATATCCTGAAGACACAAAGCCTCAATCGTGTTATTCCTGCCTGCACTTAAGCAGTCATAATTTTTTAATGCATCTGGCAATCAACCCCTCTTTGCCTGGATGCATCTGTCACTCATCAACTTTTACGCCATCCCTTCCTCAGATCTTATTCTTCCAGCTATTTGCCCTCTGCGGCATCAGTCTGAAGAAGGGTCCAGACTCAAATCATCTTCTATATATTTACCTCCACAGATGCCTCCTGATCTACTGTGTTCCTCCAACATTATAACTCAGTCAACCTGAATTGCATTAATAAGTCAGTCAACTTGAATCAGTTGACTCTGATAATATTTGTGGCATGGTACCAGTATTGTTTAAAAAATATTCTTTGCTTCGCCATAACCAGTGCTACATGGTATTCTCATGGAAATAATTTTGGGAAATTTTCACTGGGTCATTTTATGATGACATATTAAGCATGGCCAATCAAAAGAATATTTACAGATTTACATGGTTTAAAGCTGTTAATTTTCCCACACAACACCCTATATTCATCTGAAGTTTCAAAGATTGGTTGAATTGATCAAAGGAATTTTCAAAAGATCAGTTGAAATGGAGATTGCATATTTTGAATTAAATTATCAAGTTGATGCCTATTGTTTAATGTGAGGAGCTCCAGAAAATTGTTTGTGGTGGTGATTTATCCTTCAGTTGAGCTTTAAACATAATTAAACAAGGATATAGCATATTGATGTCAAGATTTAAGCTTGCACATTCTTCACACCTCAAAGTCGTGCATCTGAATCCAGTTTTGCTTTTTCCCTGTTTTAATATATATTTTGTATTTCTTTATTTTGTATTTTATATAAATATAAAACTATTTTGCTTTCATTAGGAAGGTGAAACAGGATGAGGAGACGGTTCTGTCAATGAGACGAAACGTTTTTGACTACGATGACTTTGATGTTTACAACAGGAATACTGTAGACCTGAGCAAGATCTGGAAAGGCAAAAAGTGAGTTTGGCATTCCAAATCAAAATGTAACCGTTAGTAGTAGTTCTCGATGTGCTGCATTGAATCTTTTGCTTTCGCCAGTCTCTTTGTACTTTTAATTTAGAGGATTAAGATGAACCAACAAAATACATTGTACATAAAAAGGATTAAATGTTATTGTCCTTGGTTGCTCAATGATTAACTGCACACCATATAATTCACAGGCTTGACTATGTATCAGTATTTTCAATTTATTTTTGTACTTGTTTTCCAATGGGGAAATTGAAGTCTAAGCAGCAGTACTCTGAATAACCAGTTCCCAAAACACAGGTTGGGGAGGGAATAGAGCAAGGAAATGCGTTTGTGTTTCAATTAAAAAATCAAAACTTATTCGATTTTTAACTCCTTGAAAACATAAGCATGTTGTTTAGTTTAGAGATACAGCGTGGAAATAGGCCCTTCGGCCCACCGAGTCCGATCCCCCCATATTAACACTATCCTACACACTAGGGACAATTTACACTCCAATTAACCTACAAACCTGTACGTCTTTGGAGTGCGGGAGGAAACTGAAGATCTCAGAGAAAACCCACGCAGATCACAGGGAGAACGTATGAACTCCATACAGACAGCACCCGTAGTCAGGATCGAACCTGGGTCTCCGGCGCTGCAAGCGCTGTAATGCAGCAACTCTACTGCTGCACCACCGTGCTGCCCTTTTAGCTTTATTATTTTAGCTCCTAAACTACACATTTCCTCTTTGCTATCTTCGTTGTGGATCTCTACTGAAAGCTGTTTAAAGCGCTGCTGTAATTTATACTTGCAAATAACTGCAGTAAGATGTAGCTCCCCAAATGTACTGTCTAATATTTCTGTCCCCCAGCCAAGTTTCTGTTTGCACCACATTACTGAAACAGATTATAATCATTAAATATATCTAATGCTTTCTGTTTTCAGTTTACCTTATGGCTATTAATCTTCTGCATATAGGAATTTTAATTCTAGTGGAATCAAGGTTAGTTCTTAATAAAGAATTAGTCTCATTCCTTGAGGAAAAAAAGAGGAGAAATTGAGACCTGGAAATTGCTCTGTACATTTTGCTCGTCATTAGATAATGGGCATAGGTTTTTGTGATACTTTGTACATCTTGCATGTCTTATAAATTCTTCATATAAAAGTATAGAATATTTCTGCTGGTAGAATCATAGAGCTATACAGCATGGTAAAAGGCCGAACTTGTCCATGCTAATCAGGTTGGCATTCTGGATTAATTTAATTTGCCTGCATTTAGCCAATATCCCTCCACACCCTTCCTCTCCATATATTTGACCACATGTTGTTGGTAAAAGAGCTACAAAGCCTCATCCTACCAAGCAGTGTCCGGTGCATACTGAGGCGGATTACAGTTCTTCAACTTCACATCTAAGGACTTGGTTAAACTGAGAGTTTCTGCCTCGAGATTCTTTAAGAATACGTGGACCATACTCCAACTACACTCTGGTTGAAAAATTAATTTGCTCCTCTTTCTGTAATCCTGTTATGTTATAATCCTGTATAATTATGTTAAATATATATTTGTTTTTTGCCTCTTTGCAAAGTGAAACGATCCCTTCCATGCATTTTCATGTGGTTCCAGAGCTGTAGGCATATTACTTAAACATTGATCTGTGGAAAATAAAAGTAATCAATGGTTAACATTCGCATGTTAAGTTCCACGTATTATGTTCAATTCTGAACACCAGACACTAGAAAGGTGGTAAAGAATGTTTAGAGATTTGCTAAAATCATCCAAGAATGAGTGCTCTTGTAAAAGCCAGATTATTCTCCTTTGAGCAGATACATGAATAAATATTTTATAGAGGTGTCCAAAATTGTAAATGGTATTGAGATGGTTCTTAGACACTGATCGTGATCGAGAATGGTTTGTCTCTACGCATATTCTGAGATTTCTGAGTAACTAATGAGACCATTTGTAGAACTTCAGACTCTTCTAAACAAGGTATAGGTGGATGATCAGGTTTTGAAGTGATGCAGCTCTTCTATTATCTGCATTGGGTTTCTGTGTGCTTCTAGTACACAAACTCCAGCTTTTCAGTGCCATCCCAGATGCTGCTTATTTTTGTCATGGGTATGGATTTCCGCAGGCTGGTGGAGATGGAGACTGCGAATTTCCATGAAGCATTTCCACTGTCCAATTGTAATCTCATGCTGTGATGAAGTTGAGAGTTCTGTGCTTGTTTGTAGTCTGATATTGGGACAGCAAGAACACTGAGTGAGGTTGACCAGGAGAGGACAAGAGGATACTGATGTTGGTCTGTAGAAACAAGGATCTGCAGGTCCTGGTTTATTTTTTTAAAGACACAAAGTGCTGGAGTAACTTAGAGGAACATGCAGCATCTCTGGAGAACATGGATAGGTGACATTTTGGGTTGGGACTTTTCTTTAGACTGATTGTGGTGGTAGGGGAAGCTGGAAGAGAGGGGATGGGCAACGCCTGAAAAGTGATCGGCAGATCCAGGTGAGGATGGGGGAATGATGGTTTGGATAGTTGGACAGAGTGCAGATAGATGGACAAAAGCCAGAGATGAAAATACTAAAGGTGTGAGACAGGATAGGAGAATTGCAAATTGTGAAGCCAGAAGAAGAAATGTAGGTGGTAGGGGATAGCGAGGAGAGAAATGTTTGCGAGTCCATGTGGAGCACAGCGTGCAGAAGAGTCCAGACCCGAAACGTCACTTATTCATGTTCTCCAGAGATACTGCCAGACTGCTGAGTTGCTCCAGCACATTGTTTCTACTGAGATTTATCTGCTTAAACTGCAAATGGGTGTGGAGGATCTTGTGAGGACAGCATTGGTGGTATCTCTCCAGTGTTTTGAGGTGCACATTGTAGGCATTCCATGTCTCTGAAGGACAGATCACTGCTGCCCAATAGCTTGCAAGCTACTTCTAAATTATTTTCTTCACGCACATATCACAATGTTACTGGATTTATGAAATACAAAATATATGGACAGTTTTTGGAAAATATCATATTTTGCTTAACTTTACAGAAAAGGAGAAGACGGAAAAACCCTACTTGATGATAAGACTCACATTACACAACAAAGGGAAAGATATAATGCCTACAGAATAATCGTGGAGAATGTACCAGTAGATGAAGCCCAGTTTTATGGGGATGACTATGATGATGAATATGACGACACATATGATGTTAATCAAATTGGAGCAAATGATGTGGATTCTGATGACGAACTGATCAGCAGAAGGTAGGATGAATGGCGGTTTATCGAAATAAATATGATTGATATATTATAGAGAAATATACATTTATTTTTAACGTTACCAAATGTATTTCTGACTGTCAGTCTTTTTATATAAAAACGATTGTATGTTACTAAACTGTTAGAATATTTGATTGTGGTTTTCAAGATTACACGTTGAAATTATTCAGACATTCCTTGTTTAGCAGCATGCATCACTGAATAGGTTGTGGGCCGAGCATCAAAAATGTGTCTAGAAATCAACTTTTGTGACCCATGTCTCGGAACTACATTAAATTTTGCATAGATTTAGATCAAATATAATTGAGAAGGAAGTCATAACTCGTCAGTGCCAAAAGTTGCACATTAATGCATTAAACTAATTAGAAAATGAGCTTTAAAAAAGCGCCATCTAGTGTCTAATGTCCATATTACACCATGACGTGAATATGACTGTAATCATACATAATTATGTATAATTATATTGTATAAAAATAATACAATTAATATAATTGTGAGTGTTTTTTGAATGAGATTGCCGCAGAGGTCCGGCTCCTGAACCAGCATAATTAATAGGTGAGGGCAGTTCCTCTGGGTTCCCCCATTTACTGCCAGTGTGCAGAGTAAGGGTCACGGCCATTGTGGGACTGGGGTAGTGCCAGGCTGGGGGAAGGCTAAGGCTTCTTCCACTGACAGGAAAATGCCTAACCCTAACTCGCCCCCTTCCAGAGCTGCCCAAGGCTGGAGCCGCTTTGGGACCAGCTGCGGGCTCCGTACGTGTGGCCCCACAGTGCATCCACATTGGTCAGCATGCCCTTGTGGATCATCGTGGTGATGATGGTGGGGAGCAGCACGGCCCTGCACGCTGCCCGGGCCGCCTTCAGCGCCACCATAGCGTCAGCTCTGTCGGACCGCCCGCTGGCTGCAACAGCGGCCAGCGACCACTCGCAGCACCCACTGGCAGCCGGCCACTCTCACGACCCACTGGCAGCCGGCCACTTTCACCACTCAGCGGTGGCCTGGCCTGGTCGACCACTCTCACGACCCATCAGCGGACCGACCACTCTCACCTTCCACCGGCGGACCGACCACTCTCACCACCCACTGGCGGCCTGGCCTGGTCAACCACTCTCATGACCGATCGGCAGTCCGGCCACTGTCACCACCCACCGGCGGCTCGGCTCGGCTGACCACTCTCACAACCCACCGGTGGCCCAACCGATCCTCCACAGCATCCATCGGCCTACCAACAAGCCCAACTGACAGACTGACCCTGACCCTAACCCTAACCCTAGCTCTACATTTATTATTTATCATTTTTGACAGTTCACATCATAACTTTATAAAGATAAAACAATTGAAAACCAAAATGATCAGCAAGGCTAGCATTACCTTTATTCATTGGAAACCTTGCTATTGTTTTGATGTAATGAGGAGGCAGCAGCCTAGCGACCATAAAACAAAGCGCGGGATTGGTCAATTTGCTTCCAACCTCAATGTCAAACATGCATTGATTGGACAATTACTACTCTGAAAATTTGAACTTTTTCTCATATTTGTAAAAAATGTGCAGGTTTTGGTCTTGACTAGTTTCAGGTATCAATTATATAATACTTTTACACAATATGTTAAAAATTCAGGTAGTTCCGTAAGTTGGGTCACGAACTGGAAAGAAAAGGCTCCTCGGCCCACAGCCTATGATGCACTTTATTTAAGATTATGCAGGATGAACTAATTAGAATATCAGTAGAATTACCCTTCAGTGTGTTCGTATGTTCATATTCTCTATTGTGGGTATCATTCAATTGACCTGTTCAAAGTGAGCATGAAATGCTTTCAGTTCTTTGAGGAGGAACATGTTGTTGCCAACAATACTGCTGGGCTTCACTTTGCACAACTGTTATAGAATGCAAGCCTTGTCACAATTGATGAGGTGTGCAAAGAGCCCAACCCATATCCCCCTAAATCTTTCCGATCTATGTTCCTGTCCAAATATCCTTGAAATGCTGATATTGTACCTGCCTCACCTACTACATGGCAGTTTGTTCCATGTCCCCACCGCTCTTGGTGTGGAAAAGACTGCATCTCGGGTTCTTATTGAATCTTTCCCCTCTCACCGTAAACCTATGTTCTCTAGTTCTTTTTTTCCCCTACCCTGAGCAAAAGGTTATTTAATTCACCTTATCTATACCCCTCATGATTTTGTACATTCTATAAGATTGCCCCTCAGCCTCCTGCTCACCAATGAGTAAAGTTTTAGCCTGCTCAACCTTTCCCAATAGCCAGGCACTGTGTCCTGATGCCATCCATGTAAACCATCTCTGCAATTTTTTCAGGTTAAAGCATCTTGCCTATAGCAAGATGATTAAAACTGAATACAATATTCCAAGTCAACATCTTTTCAACATTGACTCGGAATATTGTCAACGTCTTGCAATATTGCAACTGTAAGATAATAGCCCAACTTCTATACGATTCCCTGACTTATGAAGACCAGCATGCCAAAACATGCATTAATCACCCTATCTACCTGCAATGTCACTTCAGGGAATTGTGCACTTGCACTGCTAGACCCCTCTGCTCAACAAAACTCACCAGGACCCTACTGTTCACCGTGAAGGTCCTGCCCTGGTTTGACTTCCCAAAATGCAACATCTCACGCTTATCTGAATTAAACTCTATTTCCCATTCCTTGGTCCACTTGATTACAAAGATCCTTTTGTAATTCTTGATAACCATCCTCACTGTCTATGATGCACCTATTTTAATGTAATCTGTAAACTGACTAATCATGCCTTACAAGTTGCACTTTGCTCATTATATTTGCAGAAATCATATTGCCATATTTCCCTAGATAAGATTAACAAGGATGTTGCCAGAACTTGAAGGGCTGTGCTACAGAGAGAGTTTGGGCAGGCTAGGACAGGCTAAAATCATGAGGGGAATTGATAGGGTGAATGCAGTCTTTTACCCAGGTTTGGAGAATCAAAAAAAAAGAGGACATATTTCAAATGAGAGAGGATAGATTTAATACATACATGAGGGGGCAAACTTTTCACTCACAGGGTAGTGGGTAAATGGAACGAGCTGCCAGAGGAGATAGTTGAGGCAAATACTATAACAGCATTTTAAAAGACACTTGGATAGGAAAGGGTAAGGGGAATATGGGCCAAACACGATCAAATGGGACTAGCTTAGATGGGGCATCTTGGTTGGAACGGATGAGTTGGGTCGAGGGGCTCGTTTCTGTGCATTTTATTATTTAAAAAGTAGACATGTAGATTAAAACTCTAGCATTCACAACTAATTTCACAAAAAAAGAGGCTTGAATCATCTGCGCATTTACCATAATCCACTCTTGCTTTCCACAGACCATTTACGATCCCTCGTGTTCTGCGACAGAAAGAGGAAGTGGAGTATGAAGAGGAAGCTGAGGAGGAAGTGCCAAAGGTAACTCAAATTAATTACACCAATGAAGTCTAATTTGCTAGGGTTTAGCCTATTTACAGAACATAATGCACAGACATGTATTGCATTATTTTACAGAGTGGTGCTTGGACGGTGCTGCCAGGGGTAGTGGTGGAAGCAGATAGAATAACAAAGTTTGAGTAATTGAGACTGACAGTAGAACAGGCAGGAAATGGAGGATATAGACCGTGTGCAGGAAAATGTACACTTTAAATTAGCATCATGATCTGCACAGACGGTGTGGGCCGATGTTCCTGTGCTTGTACTGTTCTATGTTAACCTCTCCTTATAGCTAATACACACAAACCAGACTTTGTTTTGGTGAACCTCTTCTGCACCCTCTTCAAAGTCTCCACATCTTTCCTATAGTGAGGTGACTAGAACTGTACACAATACTCCATAGTATGTCACCAAAAAATCTACTTCACCTTAAAGCTAAGATGTTTCAACTTTGAAGCAGAAGAATTTGTAACTAATTCAGACATAATATTTGAGGATATGAAGTTCAAATTCGTGCAGATTTTTGGCATAAACGTATTTCTGATGAGGTAATCCAATGACGTTTTTTTTTTCCCCTTGGGAGAAGGAAAGAAAACTGTTTCTGTCCAGCCATTTTGTTCTGATTAAATGGGACAACTAAATTAAATTCCTGCTCCAGAATATGTACATGATTGTGGACCTTTATCTCTGTGATTTGAGTGTACCTCCACTCTTCTCTCCCCAAAGCAAGGACTATGAGATCAGGGAGGGAAATGCTGATGTTTGAGGAAATGTTGATATCAAGAAAGAGGAATTTATTTTTGAAGAAAACTCAGATGGATGATCCCCATGGCGAGATATCATAATAGATATTATGAGAGACTAAATTGCTGGGACCGTGACTGATTTGTACATCCACTTTAGCCACAGCTGTCGTTCCTTTGTTTGAGAAGGGCAATAGGAATAAATCAGGAGCATTCAACAGGGTCCCACACAAAATGTTGTTGCAAAAGATTAAGGGTTATGTGATCCGAAGTGAGTTGGTAAACTGGTTTCAAATTTGGCTTGGCTGTAGAAAATGGAGGACAGTGGTGGAGGGGTGTTATTCTGACTGGAGGCCTGTGATCAGTAGTATATGGAGGTATGGGAAAGCGTGCATGAGGTTTACTAGGATGCTTCCTGGATTAGGAAGTATTAGCTATGAGGTTACCAAATTTAGATCATTTTCTCTGGAGCATCAGAGGCCGAAGAACAACCTGATAGAATATATAAAATTATGAAGGACGTGGAGAGCGTAGATAGTCGGTCTTTTCCCCAAGGTGGAAATGTCAAATGTTAGAAAGGCAAAGATTAAAGATGAAAGAGGGAAAGTTTAAAGGAGACTTACAAAGGAATTGTTTTTTAAACTGAGAGTGGTAGGTGCCTATAATGTGCTAAGTGGGGAGGTGATTGAAGCAGATAAAATAGCAATGTTTAAGAGGTACTTTGACAGGCACATGAAGAGGTACGTGGAATTAGTTGTCTTTGGCACTCGAGTTGGCAGAGACATGGTGGGCCGATGGGCTTGTTCCTGTGCTCTACTATTCCATGTTCTGTGCTCTAAGCCTTAATGGTCTTCCAGAAGTGTAGTTGATTATTGAAATATCTTAATTCATCAATGTGGATTAAATGTACAAATGAAAAGACACTAAGCATGAAATGAAACAATTTTTTCCTGGTTTAAATTGTAACTTTTTTGATTGTTTAATCACAAACATCCACTGTGCTGAGCATAAAGATTATATCAGACAAAGTGACATATCACATGTAGATAATTCTTAATAGAATTCTAATCCATATAAAACCATTATTTAGAATTGAAATGCAGAATATTGCAGAAAGCGGAAACCTGAAGTAAAAGCAGAAAATAGGATAGAAATAGTTTATTGTCACATGTGACTAGGCACACTGAGATTCTTTGCTTGCATACACAATGTATACAAATAGCAGCTACCTACGGTGAAAATGCTGGAAATACACTGCATGCCAGCACGTCAGCTGACCCGCTGAATCCAGCAATTTGCCATTTTACTCCATTGTTCAGATTTGTTTGAAAATGAATGATCTTCATGAACATTGCCTGCAAGTCAGGAAAGATCTGTTTCTGTGAAGGTAAAAAGAATGCTGCTTGAAAATGCTGGAAAATGTGATTAATGGATTGGTGTCATTTCTAGGAGGAAGGACTGAAGAGGGATCAATTTGTGCAGGACCCAGCATTGCTGAGGGAAAGGGCTGAGGCAAGACGCGCAACTTTCTGTGCCAGAAAAGGGTAAGAAGCGGTGGCAGCAGAAAAAAATATTTATTTTCGTATTCTCTTATTAGATTGTCCTTTTTTTTTAATGTTTGTTATTGTTTAATATTTACTTTTCCAGAAGACTTTATCTTTTTATTTTCATGTGAAATTTCCTACATATTTAAAAGATTATGCCCCATTTTAAAGTGATTGATTTGATTTGAGTGGAACAAACCAAGTGTAGCATGAGAATTTTGAATGGTTCCAAAACCCACAAACTAGAGTCCAACTTTGAATATCTCTAAAGATCGACACAAAATGCTGGAGTAACTCAGCAGGACAGGCAGCATCTCTGGATAGAAGGAATGGGTGATGTTTCAGGTTGGGACCCGTCTTCAGAGGGAGACACAGGGATGAGATCAAAAGAGGACAAAGCTCAAAGAAAATGTAGAGTAACTCATTGGTAGCTAGGGAAAGGTGACAATGAGGCACATAAAGATAAAAGTTTAATCAGGAGGACAGTCAAATTTGTCGGTGAACTAGGATGGGGGTGGAGAGAGAGAGCAAACAAGGGGTACTTGAAGTTAGAGAAGTTCTTTATTTGTACTGCTGGTTTGTAAGCTGCCCATGCAAAATATGTGGTGCTCTTCCTCAAATTTGCGTGGGCCTCAATCTGACAGTGGAGGACAGGGGATGGGAAGGGGATTTAAAGTGTCTAGCGATCGGGAGATCATGTAGGTGTAGGAGGACTGAGCAGAGGTCAGTCTTTTTATTTTTCTAATTTATAGACTTAAAATTGGTGCCAAACTCAGTACTCAGTATTCATTCCCGTAAATTCATTCCTATATATGAGAAATAGTGAATCATTAATGGCTGCCAGGAACCTGGTGCAAACCTCTTCCCTCTGCACGGCTTAAGTTTTGGTTTATTATTGCCATGTATACCGAGATACAGTGAAAAGCTTTATTATCTGATTTGATTGGATAGCATGCAAAATACTGTACATTAATACAATCAAGGCAAAAAGGAATACAAAAGGTAGAGCAGGGAGAAAGATGCCAGTGCAGAATATGGTTCAAAAGGACAAAAGTGCTGGAGTAACTCAGCGGGTCCAGCAGCTTCTCTGGTGAACATGGACAGGTATCATTTCAGGTTGGGAGCTTTCTTCAGTCTGAGAGACCTTTCTTATGTCCAGAGATGCTGCCTCACTTGTTGAGTTACTCCTGCACTTTGTCTCCTTTTGTGTGAAGCAGCATCTACAGTTCCTTGTTTCTGCAGAATATAGTCTGATTGTGCCAGGAACCTGGTGCAAACCCCTGCCTTATACACTATGTCAGGAGCCTGGTGAGAACCCGGACTTGCGCAATGGTGTGCACGGAACCTGGTGAGGTCCTCTTCCCTGCTCACTGCTGTTCCAGGAACCTGGTTAAGAGCGTAGAGCTCTAGTGATGACCCTATACTAACCACAGTTAAGCTTGTTTTTAACATCGACAAATCTCTGGGTTGGGGAGAGATTGCAGCTAAACAATAAAAAGGGGAGACTGTATTCCAATCAGAACTGATGTGAGAGATTGGAATGTCTGAGCAGTTGTCAACACATGATGCAGCAGCTACTTGTCCCCAGCCCTGAACCCCACATTGCAGTGCTCACTGATACCCCCAATCACCTCCAGCTTGTCCAACATTAGCTCTAATTTATATTTATATTTATATTTTTACATGCGTTTGTGTCTTGATGAAAAAATGCATATCTTTACAAAATATGAATTAAGATACTGTAAAATTAATTGAAGGTGTCATTGAAGGCAGGCAGTGACTAGTGGGTTACCGCGAGGCTCGGTGCTGGGACCGCAGCTATTCGTACAATATACGTTAATATATTCGTACAATATACAATAATCGTACAATGTACGTTAATGATTTAGATGGGGATTCAAAGTAACATTAGCAAATTTGCAAATGACACAAAGCTGGGTGGCAATGTGAACTGTGAGGAGGATGCTATGAGGATGCAGGGTCTTAGACAGGTTGGGTGAGTGGGCAGATGCATGGCAGATGCAGTTTAATGTGGATAAATGTGAGATTATCCACTTTGGTGGCAAAAACAGGAAGGCGGAATGGTGTCAAGTTGGGAAAAGGGGAAGTAAAATGAGATCTGGGTGTCCTTGTTCATTAGTCACTGAAAGTAAGCATGCAGGTACAGCAGGCCGTGAAGAAAGCAAATGGCATGTTGGCCTTCATAACAAAAGGAGTTGAGTATAGGAGCAAAGAGGCCCTTCTGCAGTTGTAGAGGGCCCTAGTATGGTGTGCAGTTTTGCTCTACAAATTTGAGGAAGGACATTCTTGCTATTGAGGGAGTGCAGCATAGATTTACGAGGTTAATTTCTGGGATGGCGGGACTGTCATATGTTGATAGAATGGAGCAGCTGGGCTTGTATACTCTGGAATTTAGAAGGAAGAGGGGATCTTATTGAAAAATATAAGATTATTAAGGGTTTGGACACCCTTAGAAGGCAGTGGAGGCCAATCCTCTGGATGCTTTCAAGAGAGAGTTAGATACTCTTAAAGATAGCGGAGTCGGGATATGGGGAGAAGGCAGGGACGGGGTACTGATTATGGATGATCACAGTGAATAGTGGTGCTGGCTCGAAGGGCCGAATGGCCTACTCCTGCAGCTATTGTCTATGTCTATCACGCATAGCAGTGGTTGCTTCCTGTGCTTGCTTCAATTCTCAAACTAAGCTCTAGATGGATTTACTTTTAAACCTGATACAGACAAGGTCATTTGCCAGAATGGCGTGAGTTACCTTGCAGCTCGAGGTTCAAAGGATTGATCCTGACTTTGTCTATGTCTGTGTGAAAAATGCATGTTACTCCTGTGGCTGCGTGGATTACTGAAGGGTACATTGGTTATATCCCAAATTAGTTTAAACTTGAATCTTCCTTTTTGCAAGTCTGGGAAGAATCAGTACAAAATGTATTGTTCAGATAATAAGTATTTACTATTCAGATGTAATATTTTCCTCCTTACGACTTCTGCAAGAAATTCTAGTTGATCTGAAAGACTTCCACTTAATGAAACCAACACCACCCTGAGATCAGATTGATGCAGAGCTTATCTAATGCAAAAAACAAGCTTCCATGAAACTACTAGTGCAAGTTTATGGCTGGAGAGCAACTTGCAAAGAGAGGGGTACGATTCAATAGTCCTTGAACCTAGGTACCCATGTCAAACAAAGAGTCAAGGGCCTGTCCCACTTTCCCGAGTTATTCACAAATTCTCTTGAGTTATTCACGAATTCTCCCGAGTTTTCGAACTCGCAGAATGTTCGTAACGAGTCCGTGGATATACCGTAACGGCTCGTTATGCCAGCCGTAGGTACTCGGGGCTTTTTTTACTCGTGGACATTTTTCATCAGGCTGGAAAAAACGTCCCGATATACCTGATGCCCTGACTACCTATGACTGGCATAACGAGCCCCTACGATATATCCACGGACTCCTACGGACTTGTTACGAACATTATGCGGGTTTGAAAACTCGGGAGAATTTGTGAATAACTCGGGGAAAGTGGGACAGGCCCTTCAGTATGTCAAGCTAAGCATCAAATTTAAGAAGCAGAATCTTTTGATTGTCACCGGAACTATGAGCAAATTGACACTAGATAATTAAGATTACGGTAATGAATCATCATCTTCTTGCGTATGGCGTGCACAGCCACACTACATCTATTTGATTGTGCACGTCGGGTTGATTGCATTAGTCGTAACAGGGTGGACCACGTGAAGGTTGCAATCTCCCACCCCATGGTAAAGAATTAATGGCTCAAAGACCGGTATGGTTGAAGTGGCTCTGGTCCCTATGATACTGCCAGCAGTACTGTTGATGGGGGGAGGTGAAGGATACTTTTACTGCTGGCGCAGACTCCTGCTTAACCATGGTGGGAAGTTGTGAGTATCCAAAGCAGAATTGTGGGCTCAAAGCATAAATGGTTATAACGTGTAGTAAACTATAGTTGAGGAAAAAGCTGGAGTGAAAGGTATTAATATGAAAATGATAAATTGCGACAGGAAGGAATGAAGAGTACAAATATAAAAGTAGATTGGTAGACGAGGATGGAGGTTACAAAAACAATAGGACAATAAAGGCTTTGCATCTGAGTGCATATAGCATCATACAAAACAGGTGAACAGAGAGCATAAATAGAAATAAATATGAGGTGACAGGCATTACAGAGACATGCTGCAGGATAACATAGATTTGGATGTCAATATTGATGAGTAAATGGCATTTAGAAAGGACAGTAAACAAGAAAGTGGAGGATTAGCTTTGTTAATTAATGTTGGTCTTACACACTGAAGAAGAATGACATAAGGTTGGGATGTAGATGGGATTTGTGGGATGATGAGAAATATTGAAGGTGTACTGGTCTCTAACAATAACCACTGGCAGGACAGAATCTAAAGGAAGAAATAATGGGAGCATGTACTGAGGATGATTCTGAGATAATCATAGGAGAATTTAAGCTGGCTTGAAAAAGCAGATGGGCATAGGTAGCTGAACCTATAGGATGTTTACGGGATATTTTCTAAAGCAACACCTTTGGTGAAAAACAAAGAGCAGGCATAGTAAATCTAATATTATGCAATGAGAGAGAATTAATTAGTGACTTTGTGATAGTACCCATAATGTATTTGAATTTTATACTTGGTTTGAAGGAGATGAATGGCTCCAACGCCAATATATAAAACGTAAGAGCAATTATGAGCATGTGACATCAGAGCTAGATACAGGTAAACTGTTAGATGAGGTTAAAATATCTGTCAGTTGTAACATAGAAGCAGACATTTAAGGAGATCTCATACAATAAACAAAATTAATACATTCCAATGAGAGAGATTCCAAGGCTGGCATGGAGTTGGGGAAATAGGGTTGGTTCAACCAACTAGTTAATTAAAATACACGTAAAATCAAACTTAAAGAAAATGCATATAATTACACAATGATGGTTGGGATATCAGAAAACTGGACAGAATATAAGAAAATTAAAGATTAAGGGTTGAAAAATTAAAGTAGGATATAAACCAAATTATAAATATAAAAACAGTAAGTCTGCAGATATTTAAAAAAGAATGGTTAACAATATGAATAATTGTCTTATAGAAAATTATTCTAATTATTAATTAATTATTATTATTTAAATGGCAGCTGAACTCTGAATTGAGAACATGTTTATTAAACCTAGATAATTCAAATTCTCCAATGTTCACATTCGCCTTTAGTTGGAATTAATTGCTTTGGATACCTTTCAATATTTAAGGTGTTATATTAATGCAGTTTTTTCAAATAACTTGTATTCGTTGTGGGGGAAAGTAGATTTTGAACTGGTCTTTTGCTTAATTCATACATGTAGACATTGTGGTATTCTGATTATGTTTACCGGTAATTCACTTCATCCCTCTGCTGCCTTACTAAGATTTTCACACCCCCCTCCCCATTTGTGATTGGCTTCTGAAAGAAGCAAAACAATGATTTGTTCACTGTAAATAATAATGTCTTAAATTTAACTTTTTGCAGAATCAAACGTGACAACGCTGCTGTTGCAGGGACTGCAAAGGGCCAGGGACAATCGAAAGACACATTAACAGAAAGAAGAAAAAAAGAGGCTAATAAATCCTTTCGAGCTAATCATAATCGACGATCGCTTGCCGATAGAAAGCGGAACAAAGGAATGATTCCAACTTCTTTTTAGAACTTTTTTTCTCACCCTATTACTCAAGAATTCATCATCTTTTACCACCACTCAAATCATGAGCTATGTTAATTGGACACTTATTCTCTATGATGTTGTCAGCCAAGAGGAGACAAGCAAATTGAACAATGATACATTCATTCATTTTTTTGTCCTCCAGTGTTCACTCCCTTGAATGTTTTACTGCACAATCTCAGTCATGCCAACTAACATATATATGGTGGCTAGATATGAATGTCAGTCAAAACTAGACTTCAGTGATGCAGGAAAGAGTAAAAGCTACTCCATTATTTTGTTTACTGACATGTAAAACTTGCTCTATTATAGTGTCTTAGCTTATTTGAGTGCATGGTTCACTCTGCCTGTTCTTCAGAATGGTGTCTTTAATACTGCTGCGCCTCTAATACCATTGCTAGAACACACTACAATTCAGCAATTAAGTCAGTAGAACCTATATTTAAATATTTTTCAGGCAAAAACATTTTTTTTCATCATTCCCTTCTTCAGATGCACTGCCTTGCATCATTTAATATTTTGGTTGCAAGACCTGTCGTTGGTGTTAGGTTTTGACCTAGTGTTCAGAGTACCTGGGCAATGGAAATCTTTCTCGACCCTCACTTATAGACTTGGAAACGTGGGATGGCTGCAGGAAGAATATAAAGGGTAAAGATGTGCAACACAGTTAATTTGTACAGTTAATGAATACATGGCAAGAATGTTAATGGAAATGTGAGAGTAGGATTGAAATAGATTTGTCACCACATTATGAAGAATAATTTCAACAGAGATGGTAGGCAATATACAGTAATAATTATTTATTTAGGCAACTGATAATCAATTATCCGTTGCACTAGATTAATGCTCGATTTGCAGTTTGTAATGGCTTGTGCTAACACGATTTGGTATTTACATAATCCACACTTAATTACAAACTATATTTGCATCGAGGTTAATGTGACGTAAATACAATCATTTCCAAATAAATTCTGAGGCATCAGCCAGTATATTCATTTGTATTTGTTTTAATTTGAGAACATGAACTTTGCAACATGGGTGACCTTTATTGGTCTCAGTCCTACGACAACTGAATGGCTTCCTTGGCCTCTTCAAATGCCAAGAAAATTCAAATTGCATTGTAATCTAACTAAAGCTATTTTACTTCGGAGTCACGTGAGTGACTACGTGAAGAAGGCCCGCCTGGCGCTGGATCGGCATTACGTCGACGCTATCGGCAGAGGAAGAGCTGCAGAGGCAGCTCCAACACAGCGGTAAGGAAACGGCCTGCAGGTAAGTAAAATTATTTTACTTCCAGGGCGTTTTCTTAAAACTCCGTAGGCTGGTAGGTAAACCAGGAGGAGTTTAAATTAAAATAAAAATAATTTTTTTTAAAAAATCGCGGGTAAAACGTGCGTCCCGGGGTGTAAAAAGTCGGGACAGCAGATTATTGCGGAGCCGGTTCCGATACCGGTGGCCGATTGAAATACCCGTTAGTGAGCCTTTAGTTGCTCCACAAACAAAACTTGAAAACCCAGTGCCTAAAATATAAAAGAAGCTTGAAAGGCCTGAGGTTTCTGAAAGATCCTGTAAGGTAAGCCTAAAATGGGCTAAGTATGGATCTAATGGAGGAAATACTCCAAACAATATCAACCAAGGGTCTAAGTACCCAGAATATTCCCAGGCAGCCCCTGAGGGGGTTCCATATTATGAATATGGTGCCAGTTAAAAATGGGAATTGAAACTCCAGTGCCTGGGATTGGGCTGGAGGAAGTCTCCTTGAACAAGTTTCAGGAGTACCAGGGCTGTATGAGACTGACCCTGAAAGTGGTGTTTGTGGTCAGAAGTACCCACCACAATACAAATCCAGGTGTGTCTGAAGGGCACAAAGTTACTATACCTGGTGGAGGCGGTGAGGCCATGGAAGGAAACCTGGCGGCCAATGTTAATTATATGGTCTCTCACCTGCCTCAAGAAAGCTGTTATAGTTGAGACAGCAGATTTGCATTTAAACATGTGCTCGCTTCGGCAGCACATATACTAAAATTGGAATGATACAGAATATAAGAAACATTAGGTTGCGCAAGGATGACGCTAATTCATGAAACATTCCAAAACACCTTTAAGAAGGTACCTGGTAAATCCGGGTTTTGGGCGCCAATGTCAGCAATTATGCGGGCGCAGGAATTACGATTAAAAGAATCCTCAAGCTAATTGGCATCACTGTCTTTTAAGACAAGCTGGAAGGTTGTGGAATGACTAAAGTTCAGAATAAAACAAAATATGTTAGGTTTATTCTGCAAACTCATTTTGAGATAAATTATATAAATGGAAGATTGCCATTCGGCCTCTTTTACATCCAAAGATTTACAGGACAAGCAATGTTCAAGCTCCTGGTTATTTGTTCGGAGGAAATCTGTTTAAACAAATTAAAGTAATGGACGAAGAGGCAAAAACTGTTGGTCTTGTGAAACCCTTCAGTTGGCCAGAAGGCTGGTCATATGAAAAAGGGATTTGATTTGAGCCGAGGCAGGAGTATGATAAGGAAGAATTTCCAGCCAGCAAATCGCTTCTCGGCTTTTTGGCTAAGATCAAGTGTGGTATCTGTTCTTATCAGTTTAATATCTGATACGTCCCTTATCTAGGGACCATATATTAAATAAAAATAACGAATGTACACCCATTTATTGGGTAAGGAGGTCATTTCGTCAAACAGTTGGAGAGGTACAAAACTTAATCCTATTAAAGAAGGATGTTTGGATGAACCTCAGATTGGTGGTAGACTCCAAATGTTTAATGATAAGGAGGTATGGATCCATTGGGACACAATAAGCCTTATCATTCTTTCGTGTTTTCAGTCTTGAAATAATTCAAATTGACAAAGAGGTTAAGAATTTGTGTGAGGAAGGAGTTATTGAGAAAACAGGAAAGGATCTACAACAATTGCATCAAATATTTCCCCAGACCGAAGGAAGATGGGGTTGTAGAATCATTTTAGATCTCACACAATTAAATACATTGTCCAGTATAAACATTTTTAAAATGGACACATTCAACACTGCAATGCAGCAGGTATCAACAGGTTGTTATATGGCTACAATAAATTGAAGAGATGCATATTTCGGTCCCAATTCACCATAATTTCGCAGGTAATTAAAGTTTATGGATGGGACAGCTGTGGTACTACAAAGCTTTGCCTAAAGGATTAAGCCAGCATTTGCACTGCTAAAGGCACAAAAGCACATCGTTATGGCTTATCTAGATGACATTTATTGTCAATGCTAATCAGGAGCCAGCTGGAAAATTAGTCTCAGCAACTACAAGTTGTTTGAGAAGTTGGGTTCCTGATCCATCCAACAAATCTAAATTACAGCAATCCCAAACCATTGAATATCTGGGGTTTGAGATTAACTCAGTTACCATGTTGGTAACTTTACCAATGGATAAGTGTTGGATTTGACAAATGTGTGTCAAGACCTGATTAACAAACCTTATCCCTCCATCCGAGAGGTTGCCAAGGTTATTGGTAAATTGGCAGCAGCATTTCCAGACAGTAGAGTTTGGTCGTCTACATTACCAAAATCTTCAAAGGGCAAAAACTCAAGCGTTTATTCAGCGAGCAAGCCATTTGATAGGCCAATGTAATTGCCTAAGGAAGCTTTATCAGAATTACATTGGTGGATTGAGAATGTTCCATAAGCTGCTAAGAACTTTTTAGTTCATCAGCCAGTGGTGTTTTTGCAAAATGACGAAAGTTCTCTCGGATGGGGGGGGGGGGGGGGGGGGGGACTACGGATAATGAGACCAGCTGTAGAGGCAGATGGGCTGTCCAAGAGGATTTATTGCTCCAAACATATGGTATTAATTATTTGGAGCTACTGGAAGCATTTTATGGATTAAAAGCTTATGGCTCTTCATTAAAAGAGTTGCATGTCCAAGTACAAATAGATTATACCACAGCTGTGGCATATATCAATCAATTGGGTGGTGTCAGATCAATATCATGTGATCATCTGGTAAACCAGTTGTGGCAATGGTGTATGGCAAAAAATATTTGGCTTTCAGCTATTTATCTCTCGGGGAGAGACAATGTTGTGGCAGACTAAAGATCACGAATATTTAAAGACAATACAGAATGGATGTTAATCCACAAAATTTCAAAATATTGTCAGTCGGTATGGAGTACCGGACATTGATCTGTTTGCATCTAGATTGAATCACCAATTGCCCATATACGTGTCTTGGGGAACACGATCCAGGGGCAGTAGCGGTGGATGCTTTCTCGCTACACTGGGGAATTCGTTCTTTTATGCTTTTCCACATTCTGTCTCATTGGACAATGTCTCAAGAAAATAGCGCAAGACGCTGCCGAAGGCAAACTTTGGTGGTGCCAGATTGGCCCACGCAGTCATGGTTCCCATTGCTGCTAAAATGATTATTGAACCATGTATGACAATTCCCAGTTGCGACAATCTGTTGACACAACCAGTAACAAAAGAAATTCATCCATTGCATGATCATATGAATTTGTTAATCTGCAGGTTCTGACCAGACCATTGCAAGGGTTTGAACTGTCGGACAGGACCATGGATGTTATAGTTGCAGCTTGGAGGAATAGCACTAAAACAATATAAGTCGCATATAAGGAAATGGGAAGTTTGTACACAGTCAAAGATATCTTATCATACTGCAAACATTTCAAATGTATTAGAGTTCCTTGCTGGGTTACACTTTGATGAGCATTTGAGTTATAGTGCCATTAATTGTGCTCGTAGTGCATTGTCATCCTATTTAGGACAAATTTCAGATCGGGATTCAGTTGGGTCTCACCCATTAGTATCCCGATTCATGAAAGGAATTTTCAATAAAATCATCCCAAGCCCAGATATACAGGAATTTGGGATGTTAGCATTGTTCTCACTTTATTTAAACAATGGACTTCAATTAATTCAATGTCTTTGCAGAATTAACATTCAAGGTGGTAATGTTAATGGCATTGGTATCAGCTCAAAAAGAGTACAAGCTTTGCAATTGTAACGGTTGGATTGCATGCATGTGACTACAGATAACATTATGTTTTATGTTTATGACTTGATCAAACAAAGCAGACCAAGAAGAACTGGAATGAAGGTAATGTTTAAAACATATCCTATTGATGAAACATTGTGTGGTTAAGCATTTAACTCAATACATTGAGGTAACCAAAATCTCAGAGGTTCTGAGAAAGCGTTATTAATAACACACAAAAGCCACATACAAAAGGTTCAGTTCAAACTATTTCTGGATGGTTTGTGTCTAGCAAGAATAGATACTGATGTGTTTAAATCTCACTCCACTAGGGCGGCAGCTACGTCCGTGGCAAAGGTACAGGACGTGCCACTCGATAAAATTTTAGAGGCCGCAGGGTGGTCTAGAGAAGAGATTTCAAAGTTCTAGAATAAACCTGTTGTCACGGTGCCAGGTTTTGGACACACAGTAATGGGTTCTCTTTAATGCTTGCTTTGTTTTATATTATCGATTTATGTTACCATTGACAACATTTATCAATTTATTTTGTAATTTTCCCCTAAGATAGAGGGGTTATTATTAAAAAGTTGTTCTTTTTATGATTAAAGGACTTATTACATAAATTGTAACAATGTCCTAAAATACTATTTACTCACTACTGTTTTGACTAAACAGAGAGTCGTATGAAATGAATTTACGACATAAAAAACAGAGCTTCAAAATCTTCACGTAGTCACTCACGTGACTCCGAAGTAAAATAGTGAGATTAAACGAGAACTTACCAGTTCGAAGTTTGATCTTTATTTTATGAGGAGTTACGATGAGGGATTACGTGCCCTCCACTCCCAACCCTCATAATGTAAATGATCATCTGGTAGTTCTAGTCTATTTTGAGCCTTACTATTTTACTTCGGCTATTGGTTCTGTGTTTTTCATGCCGCTGCTTTGAAGTATGCCGATCCAGCGCCAGGCGGGCCTTCTTCGCGTAATCCCTCATCGTAACTCCTCATAAAATAAAGATCAAACTACGAACTGGTAAGTTCTCGTTTAATCTCACTATTAATTAGGTCTCATTTCTACAGAACGGTTCCACACAATAAAACAAAAAATTGTTTCAAAAGTTATGAGCAGAATTTGGCCATTCGGCTAATTGAGTCTACTCCGCCATTGAATCGTGGCTGATCTATCTTTCCCACTTAATCCCATTCTTCTGCCTTCTCCCTTCTCCTACTAACCTTTGACACCCTTACTAATCAAGAATCTGTCAATCTCTGCTTTAAAACAGCCAATAACTTGGCCGCCACAGCCGTCTGTGGGAATGAATTCCAGATTCCAGAAGCATTGAGGGTAGGGAAGATTCAAACAAGAGGGCATGACATGAGAATGAAGGGACAGAAGTTTAGGGGTAACATGAGGGGGAACTTCTTTAATCAGAGAGTGGTGGCTGTGTGGAATGAGCTTCCAGCAGAAGTGGTGGAGGCAGGATCAATTTTAACATTTAAAAGTAAAGTGGATAGGTATATGGACGGGAAGGGAATGGAGGGGTATGGTCTGAGTGCAGGTAGATGGGTCTAGGGGAAAATAAATGGTCGGCACGGACTGGAAGGGCCGAGAGGGCCTGTTTCCGTGCTGTAATTGTTATATGGCTCTGTGGTTATATTCACCACCCTCAGACTAACAAAAATCCTAGGTAGACAAAAATGCTGGAGAAACTCAGCAGGTGAGGCAGCATCTATGGAGCGAAGGAAATTGGCAAGGTTTCGGGTCGAGACCCTTCTTCAGACAAAAATCCTTCCCATCTTGTTTCTAAAGGTATGTTTAAGCTTAAAATTTTGTTTTTAATTTCTAGCTGCATTTATCCCAATTTGATAACATTTATACAGAAGAAATAAACACTCCAAAGATGTACAGGTTTGTAGGTTAATTGGTTTGGTATAATTGGAAATTGTCCCTAGTGGGTGTAGGATAGTGTTGATGTGCCAGAGTTGTTTAAGTACTAACATTTCTGGTGACACACAAGAACTTGCACTCAGTTTGGTATAAGCAAAGATTGTAATTTAAAGTAATAAATGAGTAGTGGAGATGGATGGATACAGATTGAATACATTTGCATGAGAGGAAAAGGAATGGCATTCTAACAGATCTGGAGATAACAGAAAGAGAGAAAATAAGCCGTCTTCTTTTCGTGTTCATCTTGTTACAAATGTTGGCCTTCGCTGTCATCGTCATCCTGAAATTAAATTAACACCGCAGTGATGTCAATATGATATTAGAATTATTAGATTGGCAGATATCTGGCCACATGGCTTCCTGTGTCATAAAATTCCATTTGTATTGGGGATTAAATCAACGGTGCACTACTAGTAAGTTGAATAAATGAGTGATTTCACAATGTCCCTAATCTGTTTGTTTATTAATTAATAGGATTGTCCATTTCCAATGGCCCATTTTGAAGAAGTTGGTAAACTTCTACCCTGAACAAACTGTGTTGTGAAGTGGTATTGAATTGGGAATTCCAATATTTAGACCAAGTAATGATAGAAGAAATAGCAACGTATTCCCAGGCTAGGACAGATTTTTGGGAACGGTACTTGTAGGTGATAATCACTTGCACTACTTTGTGTCTGATGAAGCAGATTTTGGGTTCAGGTGATATCATCTTCCCAAGTACACTCCAGCCAGTACATTCTATTTTAAGGCAGCAAATTAATGCCACGCACATTTTGATATTCTTTGAGGTGCAGCTGCTTTTGCCACTTGATCGCATTGCCTGCAACACCTTCAATTACTGTAATGACAGATGATTGATAGGGTGGTTTGGATTATTGGCAGACATGGAACTGGGCAACTTTCCACATTGTTGAATAGACACCAACATTGTATCTTTACTGAAACCGCGCAAGCTCTGGAACACATCTTGAGTACCATGGCTTTTGCTGCGCATATACAATTCACCAGTATTTCCTTAACCATAAAGTATCCTTTATTGTCATTCAAACTTTTAGTTTGAACGAAATTACATACCTTGCAGTCATGACAGAGAATAAAATAACAGAACACACAATGAACACAGTTTAACATCAACCAGTGAGTCTACCAGACACCTTCTCACTATGATGGAAGGCAAAAGTTTTAAAGTTTGTCTCTTCCTTCCTTGTTCTCCCTCTGCGTTGAGGCGATCCAGGCTTTCGATGTTGGGCCCCCCCCGCCGGGTGATGGTAAGCCCCGCGGCCGAATCAGAGCTCCACGAGTGGGCCGGTTCAAACTCCGCGGCCCGGGGCGGATGAAGCTGCCAATCTCCAGCGGATGAAGCTGTTGCGGGAGCTCCGGAGAACCTGCGAGCTCCCATTGTCGTCCACTGGGCCGAAGCCTCAGAGGTTCCGAAATCGGGGGGGGGGGGGGGGGGGGGGCCACCACAGCCTCGAAGTCCGCCAGCTCAGCACAGACGGAGATGGAGATACGACAAAGAAAAGGTTGCATCCCCTCGAAGGAAGAGACTAAAACAAGTTTCCCCCGCCCTCCCACACATACACAACTAATAATAAACTAAAATATAGGTCCAACAAGACAAAAGAAAACAAACAAAAAAGCGGATGGACTGCAAGCGAGCCGCAGCTGCTTGGGCAGCCCCGCCACTTCCGGAGATGGAAGTTGTCCATCTGCAATGTTAAAGACCTAAGAAGATTCATACTCAGAACATGTCAACACAGCTGACTATTTGCTTCAGCATTACTTTTGGCATGTTGAGAATGGAGATGCCACAAACCATTAGCTTTTTAACTGTCCATTTCCACCTACAACTGAACGTGGCAGGATCACACCAATTTAAACCATGGATTGTGAAATAACTTGGCTCTGTATGGCATATTGTTACCACTGTTTAGCATTCCTGTTATGAATTCACCCCTCAACTTGGTCTTCCTCCTGTTCCAGCACAAGCTTGGAAACATCACTTCAGTTTTCCATGGGGCAGTAACAGCCCTATCAATTCAAAATTTATGCAGAGATTTTTTTCCTACTCTTGCTTACAACTGCTGCCAATGGAAAATATCTGCACCACTGCTTAAGAGTGGAAGAATTGTAATGCAAACAAATGAGGATCAGCCAACAGGAACTGTCTATCTTCCCCCCCCCCCAATACTCAAACCATAGAAGCACTTTATTTTGCCTAGTATCATTATTTATTCAATCCCATACACCGCCATATCACAGATTACAGTATATCTCAACTGAAGAAAGTCCAAAAAAAATTCTGTCCTGTCATATATCAGGGGAAAAAATCTTTAGTGGTCAACATAGGCAGAAATAATCAAAAAGCAAAAAATTGTTATAGAATTTATTTGTTATCTGTCATAGTAATCTTAGCAAAAAACATTAATTTAATTACAATAAAATTCCACTCTTGAAGAGGTTATGTAGATATCATCCGATGAAATTAATAGTCCAAGTGGAAAATATGTCAATCCAGGGCTGTTCAACGGAAGCAACATCCAAGGAGGTGCAATGTTCCTTACACCATGGAATCTTATTCCTCTTTGATTTCATAATTATGTTTGATGTGTTTCCAGAGTTTCTGCAAAGAGAGAGACTTATTTCAGAACACATTTTCACCTCATTTGTTACAGCTTTGGAAAACTTACCTGATCATCAATTTGAAAGAAAACAAGTTTTCCTAGGCAGAGCAAAAGATTGAGATCTGCAATGAAACTTCATTGCAGCTCAATCACAATCAATCATTGTTCCAAAATGTCAACTCTTTCTCTTATCACAGGCACTACCTGACCTGCTGAGTGTTTCTCACATTTTCTGCTTTTAGTTCAATCATTTGCCCAGTATCCATTCATTTACTATGTGGTATATTTACTGAGCAGACAATCTTCTGTCCATCCAAATTCACAGTTCACTCCGTTGACAAAAAAACCCACCTGTGACAAGATCCTGAACTGTATATGGGCTATCCTCAAGTGGGGAGCAAAATAAAAATGCTCGATGATCTGCCATTTGCCACAATCTGAGTTTTAGGTATCGTACATCTTATTGAAACGTATAAGAATGTTAAGGGTTTGGACTCGCTAGAGACAGGAAACATGTTCCCGATGTTGGGGGAGTCCAGAACCAGGGGCCACAGTTTAAGAATAAGGGGCAAGCCATTAGAACAGCTCGTAGAACAGACGAGCAAACACTTTTTCTCACAGAGAGTTAGGAGTCTGTGGAATTTTCTGCCTTAGAGGGCGGCTCTCTGGATACTTTCAAGAGAGTGCTAGATAGGGCTCTTAAAGATAGCAGAGTCGGGGGATATGGGGAGAAGGCAGGAACGGGGACGATCAGCCATGATCACATTGAATGGCGGTGCTGGCTCGAAGGGCCGAATGGCCTACTCCTGCACCTAGTGTCTGGTCCAATTTTGCCAAGTTGACTCTTTACCAACCTGCCTGAATACTTCAGCAGCTTGAAGTCTGGCAGGTGGTTTATTTCTCCTCTGCTTTTGCAAACAACTGCTTGTACCATCACCCTAGCATCAAGCAAAACCCCAACAACTTCTCTCCAAACTGTATAGATCTTCAAAGCAAACTCATAGTTCCACAATTGCCAATTGTCCACTATATCCCAATAAAGGGTTGGAAAAACAGCATATAAACAATCGCTGCACAATAAACAGTAAAGCACATTAAACAGACGATGCCTTAGGACGGCACAGTGGCGCCACGGTAGAGCTGTTAATTTACAGCGCCAGAGTCTCTAATTCAATTCTGACCTCGGGTGCTGTCTGTATGGAGTTTGCACATTCTCCGTGACCTTGTGGGTTTTCTTCGGGTGCTCCAGTATCCTCCCACACTGCAAAGACTTGTAGGGTTGTAATTCAATTGGCTTATGTGAATTGTGCGAGTTCTGTGAATCGCTGGTAGAGCCGTAGCCTCACAGCACCAGAGACCCCGGTTCGATCCTGATCTTGGGTGCTCCCTGTGACCGCATGGGCTTCTTCCAGGTGCTCAAGGTCCACTTTGCCAAGCTGTACTTAATTCAGCGTAGCAAAGTGTATGGTCAAGCACTTTGGTAGAAGGAATAAAGGCATAGACTATTTTCTAAATGGGGAGAAATTGGAGGTGCAAAGGGACTTGGGAGTGCTGTGCAGGATTCCAAAGAAGTTAATTTACAGGTTGAGTCAGTGGTAAGGAACGCAAATGCAATGTTAGTATTCATTTCAAACGGACTGGAATATAAAAGCACGGATGTAATACTGAGGCTTTAGCAAGCACTGGTGAGGCCACATTTGAAATATTGTGAGCAGTTTTCAGCCCCATATCCGAGGAAGAATGTCCTGGCTTTGGACAGGGTCTTGAGGGTTATGAGAATGATCCGGGGATTATTGCATTAATGTACAAGGAGCTTTTGAAGGCTCTGGACCAATACTAGTTGCAGTTTAATGGTGGTGGTGGGGGGGAAGAAAGGGGGATGAATCTTATTGAAACCTACCAGATAATGAAAGGCCTAGCTAGAGCGGACGTGGAAAAGATGTTTCCAGGAATGGGAGAGCACAGAATCAGAATAAAATTACATACCTTTCAAATGAAAATGAGGGGGAATTTCTTTAAAGTGGTGAACCTGTGGAATTCATTGTCACAGATGGCTGTGGAGGCCTGGGCATTGGGTATTTCTAAGGCAGAGATTGATAGGTTCTTGATTAGGAAGGGCATCAAAGGTTAAGGGGAGAAGGCAGGAGAATGGGGTTGAGAGGGGAAAATCAGGCCAGCCACGATTGTATGACGGTGTAGAATCGATTGACTATGTCTTATCGACCCCATTTCAGAGTAACTGATTCAGGTCTGAAGGAGTGCCGACCTGAAACATCTGTCTGATCCCTCCACACATGCTGCCTGACCTGCTAAGTTCCTTCAATACTTTATATTTTACTTCTTGACAGATGCTATTTTTTGCGTATTTTTAGCATTTTGTTTTATGAAAAATGAATTCACATGTTGGTTAGCAAAAGGCAGCCGATTTAAAACAAACCGTAAGATGTTTTTTTAAAACCATCACATTTGATATCATAGGTAGACAAAAAAAACAGGAATAACTCAGCATCTCTGGAGAAAAGCAACAGGTGACGTTTCGGGTCGAGACCCTTCTTCAGATTTGGTATCAGACTCGATAAGGTGTGATAATTGTTCAGGACGAGCCACCCGGCGCGACTGAGTGAGTGTGTAGGAAAGAGCTGCAGATGCTGGTTTACACCTAAGGTAGACAAAATGCTGGAGTAACTCAGCGGGACAGGCAGCATTTCTGGAGAGAAGGAATAGGTGACAGTTCGGGTTGAGACCCTTCTTCAGACTGAGAGTGGGTCACAGTCTGAGAGAGGTGGTCACATAGATAAGGAAGGGTAAGGTGTGAAAACGAGAACCGTCTCGTTTCGAGCAAAGATCCTATAGGATCTTTGGTTTCCAGTCTCAGCTCCCGTACCCAGGGCTGAGGCCAGCGGGCGCCCTCCCCGAGGTCACCTTCCCGCTATGAATGAACCTGCCTTCCCGCACCAACTACCAGACTCACCCCGTGGTTGATGTGCTCAAATATCATATCCCCGGCCTGGTCGAAAACCCTCTCGAAGACGACGGCGCCCACCACGATGGAGAGCGCGAAGGTGGACGTCCTCTTGAAGAGCAAGTTGTAGACCTTCCGCACCAGCGCCATCTTGTCGCCGACTGAGCCCCGTCACCCTCCGCCACCCCACAAACCCAGTCACACCTCCATAAATAAAAACCCTCTGTCGCCGCTCAGTCGCACCATAATAAAAAATATATAATAATAACGCGGCCATTAAATCATATTTCCTCGCAAAAAAGCCTCGCGGCTGCATTAAATCCCGGGAACTGTTGAGGAACTATGTTGTGCGGATGTATACGGACGCGTTGAGTTGAGCTTGGCGCCGCCCTGAGGGGGTTGTCTCTCGGTCAGGGACCCGCCAGCTTCGATGGGGAAGACGTATTTCTGCGACTATTGTGGCAGGTCTTTTCAAGATAACCTTCACAACAGAAAGAAACATTTGCAGGGAGTTCAGCACCAGAGGGCAAAGAAATTCTGGTTCGATTCATTTCGAGGTAAAATTCGATTGAGTTGGCCCGGGGGTGATACTTGGGACCGGCCGAAGAAGGGTCTCGACCCAAAACGTCACCCATTCCTTCTCCCCCAACATGCTGCCTGTCCCGCTGAGTTACTCCAGCATTTTGTGTCTATCTTCGGTGTAAACCAGCATCTGCAGTTCTTTCCTACACACTCGCTGAAGGCCTGGAGTGTTGTGCTCTCTCTGGTGGGGTGCAAGTCAGGCTCCATTTCCCGTTTGCATCGGACACGGCTTGTCTGTCGTCATTTGTCATAGTAACACAGCTTGGAAACGCCAACTTGCCCACGCTGACCAACATGACCCATCTACACCCATCCCACCTGCATGCGTTTGGCCCACGTCCCTCTAAACCTGTTCTATCTATGTACCGTAACTATCTCCTCCGGCAGCTTGTTCCATATACCTACCACCCTTTGTGTGGAAAAAAAGTTGCACCTCAGGTTCTTATTAAATCCCCCCCCCACCTCATCTTAAACCTGTGTCCTCTGGTTTTTGATTCCCCTCCTCTGGGTAAAAGACTGCATTTACTCTTTCTATTCCTTTGCCAATAGAACACAGGTCAATCTATGTGATCTAAATTTCCTATCTATCCATAGCAAAACACAAAGTGTTGGAGTAACTCAATGGGTCAGGCAGCATCTGCGGAGGGAGTTTACAAGCTAATTTGGGGTTGAACACAGACCTTAGTATTGGGGAAAAAGCTGGACAAGGAATGGGTGTGCAACGAAGCCTGTGAAGTGATTTTTGGGGGGGATGGGGGAGATTTAATTGGCAGATGTTTCTGAGGAAGTGGCAAAGACTAGGGTTAAAGGATACTTAAGGAGAGAACAGGAGTGAAGTATAAAGGCAGAGGAACAGACATGGGTGGAAGGGGAAAAGAGAGGATGGATAGTGGGGGGAATGGATGCCCACTAGGGTGGGAAACAAGAAAATGTAATATTCATACCATTGAAGTGTAAGCCTCCCAAGTGGAATATGAAGTGCTGTTCCTCCAATTTGAGTGTTGCCTCATCCTCCAGTTTGTAGGTGGCCTCAAATTTGGTGGATATAGAAAAGCATCTTCTGATGTAGACAAGTCCGAAGAAGGTCCTGATCTGAATCATTATCTGATCGTGATCTGATTCCTTCTTAGATGCTACCTCTTATCTACCTGTTTTGTGACCCTCTGACTATCCTTGATCAGCCTTTGCTGGCTTTCCCTTGTACTAAACATTATTCCCTTTTCATGTATCTATACCCAGTAAATGCATTGATTGTAATCTTGTATTGTCTTTCTGCTGACTGGTTAACATGCAACAAAAGCTTTTCACTATACCTCGATACACATGACAAACTAAACTGAAACTACTGAGTTCTTCCAACACTTTGTGTTTTGTTGATGATGTTAGCATCTGTAGTTCCTTGTATCTCCATAGACAAGTGTATATTTGGTAGATTCATCTGCTGGGAAAGTCAGTAAAGAGGATTTGGGGTGGGGGTGGTAGAACCTTTATTAAAAGTTCTGCAACATTGCTGAGAATTTTATCATCCAGGCCCACCAATATTGGCCATAATAAATTACCCTGCTATAGATTCATCCCTTTAAACCTGTCCTAAATGTTTCTTCAACGTTGCGATAGTACCTGCAAGTACAATACATACAAGTTTGAGGCTTGGAATACAGAGAAGCAAAACACATGTAGTGTACATGTGGGTGGTACTGATTAAGACTTCTGGATGGTACACAACTGGAGGTCAAAGCATGTTGTCCAGGGATGCATATGATAACTTCAGCTAAACTAGGCAAAGTCCCAGAGAATTCCAGTGTGTTCCTTTGTTGCACAGGAACATCCTGGCTCGGTAGGCATACATGAGTTCTTGATCTGCCAGCATCTTAATCATAAAACCCTCATCCTTACATTGAAATCCTAGTAATTAACAAATCCACCTGTGACCAATTTGGAGGAGGTGTAATTGAGGGCAAACAGGAATTGTTTTGTTCCAAAAGAAAAGGGCTGCATATGCTTATTTGGCATTTCCAGTTTTCATTTTTGACCCTGAACTTATTAGTCTATTATATGTGGAAGGCTGTAATATCATTTAGAAGATGTACTACCTCCTGAGTTTTTGTTTATAAATGGAAGATTTTTTGATAACTTCAATTGCATAGCACAAATATGGGTATGACATGTCACTACATTCATTGGTTTAGTAGCAAGGTTGACTGCAATCTATTATTTCTTCTCTACTGCCATCTGCTGTAGATGGAAAGGAGCAAGCAAGTGGATAAGCAAAATGGGCACCACAATTATTTTGATGTTGGATTTGCAGGTTTATTGTCAAATTTGTAGAAATTAATAGACAGGAAAAGAATCACTGAACACTAAGGATGTCATTCAAAATGTCTTCAGGAGGAAGAATAAGGAAGAGGCGACTAATGTGCACAATAGTAGTCAGTATTTCAAAAGTTTCTAAAATTAGCATGACAGAAAAATCATGTTGGGTACCTCCAGTTTTGATTTGTCATTAATACAACCAGTCTCATACTTAGTTACAGCTTGTGTCATGGTAAATTTGTCTTGCTACACTTTTAATTTAACAAATTAATCTTGTACTTCAAATAACTATTACATTCTAATGTATTTTTCTTCCCTCGCTTGGTATACTCTACTTTCTTCAGAATTACATAAATCTTAGGAGATAGAAATAAATGTCATCCAATCCAATGGGCCCCTTTTCAATTTATGATCCACTGAAGCCTCCTCCCATCGGACCCTGCTTTAGACTAGGTTTGGCAGTCTGAATCATAGATTCATAGAAAATAGGTGCAGGAGTAGGCCATTCGACCCTTCGAGCCTGCACCTCCATTCAATATGATCATGGCTGATCATCCAACTAAGTATCCTGTTCCTGCCTTCTCTCCATACCCCCTGATCCCTTTAGCCACAAGGGCCACATCTAACACCCTCTTAAATATAGCCAATTAACTGGCCTCAACTACCTCTGTGGCAGAGAATTCCACAGATTCATCACTCTCTGTGTGAAAAGTAACCTTCTCATCTCGGTCCTAAAAGACTTCCCCTTATCCTTAAACTGTGACCCCTTATTCTGGAGTTCCCCAACATCGGGAACAATCTTCCTGCATCTAGCCTGTCCAACCCCTTAAGAATTTTGTATGTCTCTATAAGATCCCCCCTCAATCTCCTAAATTCCAGCGAGTACAAGCCAACTCTATCCAGTCTTTCTTCATATGGAAGTCCTGCCATCCCAGGAATCAGTCTGGTGAACATTCTCTGTACTCCCTCTACGGCAAGAATGTCTTTCCTCGGATTAGGAGACCAAAACTGTATGCAATACTCCAGGTGTGGCCTCACCAAGACCCTGTACAACTGCAGTTGAACCTCGCTGCTCTTGTACTCAAATCCATTTGCTATGAATGCCAACAAACCATTTGCTTTCTTCACAGCCTGCTGCACCTGCATGCCTACTTTCAATGACTGGTGTGTCCCATGACACCCAGGTCTCGTTGCATCTCCCATTTTCCTAATCGGCCACCATTCAGATAATAGTCTACCCTCCTGTTTTTGCCGCCAAAGTGGATAACCTCACATTTATCCACATTATACTGCGTCTGCCATGCATTTGCCCACTCACCCAACCTATCCAAGTCACCTTGCAGCCTCCTAGCATCCTCCTCACAGCTAACACTGCCCCCCAGCTTTGTGTCATCTGCAAACGTGCAGATGTTGCATTCAATTCCCTCATCCAGATCATTAATAAATATTGCAAATAGCTGGGGTCCCAGCACTGAGCCTTGCGGTACCCCACTAGTCACTGCCTGCCATTCTGAAAATGACCCGTTTACTCGTACTCTTTGCTCTTTGAAGTAGGGTCCTGACCTGAAACGTTTCGTATCCATGTTCTCCAGAGATGATGCCTCACCTGCTGAGTTACTCCAGCAATTTGTGTCCTACATATCATTCTATTTCTCTTTTAACTGTCTATCTAATTTTTAATACATGAATGTTCTTGGCATGAACAATTTCAATTGACAGCACAGTCCAGAATCTAACTACTAGATACTTGATAGTGTAATTGCACCTCTCATATCTCAGGATAAAGGACTTTTGAGATTTCTCATCCAATTTGTTAGTAAACAAACTGAAAAGGGAAACTTTACATAAATTAAGAACAAAATAGTGTTTTTCACCGTTGAACAATGCTCGTTTTTGAATGGGTTGTCATTAATAATGTCCATGAGATGATTCACGTTTTGTAGAATTGTATCATGTTCGGCTTTTGTGAAGTTTTATTTTGTTTAAAAAGTAATATTTTAAAGTAATAAGCATGACTGAATAAAACACCGATTTTTATTTCAGATGCTTTGGTTAATGTTAGAGCTCAAATAATGCATTAGTCATAAGTTAGTAAATTAGAATATGTTTGTGTGGATTTCTTTGGCGAGGCTCTGATTAAAAGCTATAGCTTAAAATAATATTTTTGCTTAATTTCCCTTTGATTTTTTAGATAGCGCCACAATCTTGGCAGAAGAACTTGCCAAAAAGCCTTGCAGAAAGTTTCTACAATCTGGTAAGTACAGAAATCTGGTAAGCCCAGAAATATCAGAGTTAAATATATGCTTGTGTCCTCCATATGGTAGCAAGTTCAAAATATTGAACAGGAACTGGATAGAATCTATCTATCTAGATATCTATCTATACTATTACTAAAATTCTCATTTTGACCACTGCGTTGTATTTAAATTTGCGCAAAAACGGTACCCTATATCGCTAGGATATAGGGTACCACCTTATTCGCCATTTTCCTCTGCTCCAAGCGCACCAAGTTTTGTTCCGATCGTTGGAATATTACAAACGTTATGAAGGTTTAAAAAATCGTGAGATGAGCAGATTGGTCTTCTCGCCTGTCACTCAACATGAAGGTAACGCCCCTTCCGGCACCCGGTGTCCGGCAGGGAGAATAAACCTGAAGGGGACTACGAGCGAAGGGCTGTGTTCTGCGAGCGAAGGGCTGTGTTCTGCGAGCGAAGGGCTGTGTTCTGCGAGCGGGGTCTGTGTTCTGTGAGCAGGACGGCGACCACCACGACGGCCCGGGTGCCGATGTGTGTAGCTGGGGACGAGAGCCGATGAGTATTGTTTATTGTCTATAAGAGTGCATTGAAATACTTTCCATACAGTGAATTCGGAAAGTATTCAGACCCCTTCACTTTTTACACATTTTGTTACGTTACAGCCTTATTCTAAAATGGATTAAAAAAATTTTTTTTATCATCAATCTACACAATACCACATAAACAGGTGTTTAGAAATTTTTGCAAAGTAGTTCAAAAGAAATAACTGAAATGTCACATTTACATAAGTATTCAGACTCTTTACTCAGTACTTTGTTGAGGCACCTTTGGCAGCGATTACAGCCTCAACTCTTTGAGTATAACGCAACAAGCTTGGCACACCTGTATTTGGGTAATTTCTCCCATTCTTCTCTGCAGATCCTCTCAAGCTCTGTCAGGTTGGATGGGGAGTGTCAATGCACAGCTATTTTCTGGTCTCTCCAGAGGTGTTTGATGGGGTTGAAGTCTGGGCTCTTAGCTCCTAACTATGCATTAATTAAAGGTAGACACTAAATGCTGGAGTAACTCAGTGGGATAGGCAGCATCTCTGGAGAGAAGGAATGGGTGATGTTTCGGGTCGAGACCTTCAGAAGTCTGAGATGTTGCAAGGTGGCCCATTGTCCAGTTTTACTGGGCAGTGTTGTGTGGAAACTAACGCTGCAAAATCACAGTTTGGTATTTCATCACATTGTATGAAAGCTTTAGATTAGATTTATTATTTTATTATTGACAGGATATCCATCACATTATTGATGAACTGTGAAATTTGGTTACAGATCTGTTTTAACCCAGTGCCTTTCAATTTTCCACTTGTCAATATTCCTTTGGAATTGAGTGGAAAACATTCTGTGAGCATTTCTCTAATTGTATGCCTTTTTGGTAATTAATAGGACATATAGGATACACCTGAGTAAGGTATCAGATCTGATTCATTTACTTGGGACGCAGGTGTGACTCAGATTGAGAAATCTGCCTTTGCTCCTGTGTATCAGGTTCCCACTGCACCATGTGTTTTAGCCATTTTAATCAATTTCTCCTCTCTGCTGTTAATGATTACAATTATTGTGGTTTTTTTTCTGCAGGACAATGTGATTTTGGTGCTAATTGCAAATTTTCCCATATGACAGATGAGGAAATTCAGACGTTGAGACAAAAGGTAGAAGGTAAGTGCTAGTTTCTCAAGTAATAGACGATGAATGAATATACTAATCATGTTTAAAGCTGAAACAGTGATGGAACACTGCAAACTTCACATTCTTATTTTCTCTGGGTCTAAAGAGCAATTGTGACCTTGTAATTGAAACATGTATGCTTTGTGATTTTCTGAATCTCCGTTTACAATCTACCACACTTTCGAAGTTCATGACATTTGAAATTTAGTGTTTTTCTCTTATTACACAAAATAAGGCATGGAACAATATTGATGGTTTGGGGCTGTCACGCCTCTTCAGCGTGTAACAGAAATGCATTGTAATAGAATTACTGAATGTGAGCACAATTTTTTTCCTCCAAGGTTCAAAGTTAACTCGCTGAGTATCTTTGCCTGTTAATACACCTCATTGGTCTGGTAGGGGGATGCGATGATGAACGTGGACCTGATTTGGCAGAAGTGATGTCTGCTATGGGGAATGCAGGGCTTGAAATTAACGGTTGCCCGGTTGCCAATGGCTACCTAAAAGCCATGTCATTTTGGCTGGCTTGGTCCCCCTCTCTATCTCTCTCTCAGTCACTATCCGTGTCCGAGCTGCCAAGTCTCCGCCCTCCGGCCGCTCCTCATCCGCCGGCACGGCTGGCCACCTTGCACATGCGCACCGCCACGGCCAGCACACCCTCGGCTGCCTTGCACATCCACCCCCTGCACGTGCGCACGGCCAGCACATCCTCCCCCTGCACATGTGCACAACCATGACCAGCACATCATCGGCCGCCCTGCACATGCGCACCGCCACGGCCACTGGTCAGCGCCGGGCACTTTCTCCCTCCCTTTGCATTGTGGGAGATCTGGCCGCCATTGCTGTCCAGTCGCCGCCTCGCCGCGGCCGCTGAATCCCAACGCAGAATCGCTCCCTGGAGCTGGAGTAACTCCCTGGAGTAACTCTTGCCTCTTGGTTTCCTGGTCCTCCAAAAATATTCCAAATGGAATTTAAACTGGAGGTGGTGGAGAGTGGACTTAAACAAAAAAGGGTTCTTGGGGAAAAAAGAGCTACCTTAAATTTCCCACCACTGGCTTCCAAACCAGGGCATCGGAGATGACCTCATTCTTTAGGGAATGGGGGTTCCCCTCTTCCACTATAGATGAGGCTCTCACCAGGGTCTCCCGTAACTCTGCTCTCACTCCCCATCCCCCACTCGTAACAACGGCAGAGTCTCCCTTGTCCTCACCTTCCACCCTACCAGCCGTCACATACAACAAATAATCCTCCGACATCTTCGCCACCTCCAACGGGATCCCACCACAGGCCACATCTTCCCATCTCCTCCCCTTTCGGCTTTCCACAGAGACCGCTCCCTCCGTAACACCCAGGTCAATTTGTCCCAAACCACCCCCTCTCCTGGCACTTTCCCTTGCAACCGCAAGAAATGCTACACTTGTCTCTTTATCTCCCCCCTTGACTCCATCCAAGGACCCAAGCCGTCTTTCTAGGTGCGGCAGAGGTTCACCTGCATCTCCTCCAACCTCATCTATTGCATCCGCTGCTTTAGGTGTCAGCTGCTCTACATCGGTGAGACCAAACGTAGGCTTGGCGATCGCTTTGCCCAACACCACCGCTCGGTTCGCAACCTGATCTCCCAGTGGCTCAGCACTTCAACTCCCCCTCCCATGCCAAATCTGACCTTTCTCCCCTGAGCCTCCTCCATGGCCAAAATTGGAGGAGCAGCACCTCATATTTCGTTTGGGTAGTTTCCACCTCAGCGGTATGAACATTGACTTCTCCAATTTCAGTTAGTCCCTGCTTTCTCCTTCTTTCCCCTCACCTTCCCTGCTCTCCCACAGCCCACTGTCTCCGCCTCTTCCTTTCTTCTTTCCGCCCCCCCCCCCCCCCCCCCCCACATCAGTCTGAAGAAGGGTCTCGATCCGAAACGTTGTCTATTTCCTTTGCTCCATAGATGCTGCCTCACCCGCTGAGTTTCCCCAGCATTTTTGTCTACCTTAAATTTAGTTGGGCCTGATTGGGTAACTATGGTAGGGTGAAGACTATTCTGTGCTTTAATTGTGCGGGGGAACTCCATGGAGCAGTCAGCAACTCTGGATAGAAGAAATTGGGGGACATTTCGGGTAGAGACCCTTCTTTATACTCCCTCTGGTTTTAGTGTTTTTAGTTTTATTTAACGATACAGTGCGGAAACAGGCCCTTCGGCCCACCAAGTCCACGCCGACCACCGATGGCCCTTACACTAGTTCTATCGCACACATTAGCGACGCAAGTCAAGAGTGTTTTATTCTCTCACGTCCCAGTTAGAACAATGATATCCTTAGTTGCAGCAGCACAACAGAATATGTAAACATAGTACTCTGCAAACAATGTTACAAATGAGAAAACAAACAGTGTATATTTATATATGAATATAAATATATTTATCTATATATAGATAAATATAAACATAGAAAATAGGTGCAAGAGGAGGCCATTCGGCCCTTCGAGCCAGCACCGCCATTTATTAATATATGAATGCTGCATTGAGCATAATTCCGACTGGTAACTACGCACTTCCTCTGAGCACATTATCGCCCGCGTCATGCAAGCCGTCTTAAATGACCACCTAAACTGTCATTTGGCAACCTAAAAAGCTGCCTAGGTTGCCTGGCTGGCATCAGAGAAAAAAAGTTAAGTGAGAGCCCTGGCATGTCATGTCTTGCCATTGGCCTCGTGTGTAAAGAAATGGCTACAGGCTTTAAATAGCTGTGGATGCACTGCCGTTTAGGGTATGCTAGTGATTTCATTCTTGAACATTTCAGAACCAACTGGTCTGATTTCATCTACACTTGAATTTTACATTGAAAACCCTTCTATGGTACGTGATGCTGAAAAATTGTTGACACATTTGCCTGAGAAATCCTACGTATTTCAGTTGATTGCACTTTGTATGTGAAGATTTGCGTAACATTTTGTTTCGGGGCCAGATTTAATTTGTATTTGAGAAGCAATTCCTGTACTATTGTTGCAGTTACTGCAGAATACAATATTTGGTTGCCGGTAGAAATAATATTCAGCAGGTTGTACATGAGAATGGGGAATGGCTCATTTATCAAAGGCCATATATAATTGGAAAAGCAGAATCAATTCTAGCAGTAAACAATAGTAGCTTAATTTGATTATTAGTTAACTATCCATGAGTAAAAGGGCAATTTTGTTTCAAGTTGATTTTAACGAATATGGTCTAGGTTTTGCAGACTAATCTTGTTCAGAAAAATGAAAATAAAATAAAGTAATGAACAGAATGCAGAAACACACCATGGAACAATTGGAACATTTTGGCACACACTACCGCCTTCAACTGTGTACACATGTCCATACCAATATCAGAAGCCATTTATAATTTCAAAACCAGAAGGAATTGTTATAGCTTGTGATATAAACTTAGACTAAAATATAAACTTCTGCATTTGTGCAAAATTCATCCTAATGTAAAAATGCATCATAAAATATAATTCTCTACAAATGAAGATCAAGCTAAATATGAGAAAGCATTCTTATTATGACTGGTGGTGCAGGTGTACAGTAGAGAGCATATAGACGGGTTGTATCAGGTTCAACAATTCAAACACCCAGGAATGTAGGAGATTACAAAAAGCTGTGGACGTATTGACTTCCCCACCATCGAAGGGATCTACAGGAGGTATTGCCTCAAAAAGGTAGCTTTCATCTTCAAGGATCCTCACCACGCTGGCCACCGTCTTCTTTCACTCTTGCCAATGGGAAGAAGGCATAGGAGTCTGAAAACTGTGACCTCCAGGTTCAGGAACAGCTTTCCTCAACAACCATTGGGCTTGAACACGACCAGTACCAACGAACTGTCTTGATTGCACTAGGGATTTTTGGTTTTTGTTTTTCACCAATATTGTTTCTAATTTATTGAACTTTCTTGTGTTTATGTGTTATCTGAAAGTACTGTTTACAGTCCTGTTGTTCCATTTTTGATACACATGACAAAAATGCTCTTGACCTTCGTGTCCTGGCATTCTAGTTCAAGGAGGAATTATTCCAGTAAGGAATTTCTAAGTATTTTAGTAGGCCTCTGCAGACTTAATTGTTGTGTTTATGTTGATGGAGCATCGTTTTATTGGGGGCTGATCACAGTTGCAAAACAATTTAGCAATTCCTAGAGACAATGAGAGACAAAATCTTGTCAAAATTAGAAATAGAAAATGATAGCGGATGAAGGAAAATGATAAAGGAAACGTTATATATTGATTTCACATCAGACTTGAAATGTTCCCAAATTGTATCAACTTTAGAACTGGAACTTCTATCAAGGGTTATCTGTGTCCTTTCACTTCAGCCCTTCAGGCTAGGAGCCCAATATGGGGACTCCCTCTAACTGAAGGCAGGAAGATCTGACAGCCAGCAACATGTTGATATTTGTGACTACAATGAGTCAAAAGAAATCAACTCTTCCAGCAGATGGAGCTGTTGGTTCTTTCCCACTACCATCACCACCAAGTAAATCTGTGGTTTGTCTTAATTATGACTTCATTTCAGCATAGAAATGTGCTGGACCAGAGTGGTACAGATAGATCTAAATGGCTTTTTGAAACATTTGGAAAAGATTACCTTTTTTACAGAAGTGATTGTATTTATGTAGGCATTTATCAAATTAAACGATTTGTAGTTTTGGACTATTTCAGTGTCATCATATAGGTGGATAGAACAGTCAATTTGTCCATAAGAGGTTTCACCAATAGCACATTGATGAATGCCCAGATAATCTGTTAATAGTATTCTTTTGAGGGAAAAATCTGATCTTATCGTATTTGCTCAACTTACCGTGCAGTCTATTCAACACATTCACCGCTCATTGGGCAGAACAATCTTATAACAATTTAACATTATTCTTTATTTAGAGCTTTTCCACATATTCTTCTTCATTGTGGAGGCTGCAAATTAAACAACTGTTCATTGTTAAAACCTTTATGATATTAATTTAGTTCCCTTGAGCAAAGACTGCTTTGTGGTCCCGCCTAGGAGCCTAAGTGCCAACCACGAGACCTGTAGATATTTCCTAAGGATAGGCACCAATATTTCATATAAATGTTCAAATGAATGATCTTTAACTCTTTTACACAGGTGCTGAATACCCCAGGTAACATTATTTAACTCAACTTTTTATTTTTATTTCCTACCTTAATGGATCTAATTTGAGACACAGAATCTGTAGCAGAATGTGCACTTGACATTCACAGTAATAGCAGAACAAAACAAACTAAAATTGACACCTGATTCAACCTGAAGGAAATAATGTTAAAACTAAAGAGTGATCTGGTTCGACAACATTTTAAGTACTGTAAGGTTTATAACTGATTGAGCCCGTAGTAGATTCCTTTGCATGACTAAAACATGTAGAGTTTACACCTTCCCTCTATTTCTGTCCTGAATATGCTTTGTTGCTTTTTTTGATCAGTAATTTGGATACCTGATCTTTCATGTTCCTGTTCCTTTCAGGTTTCTTTTTAAGCCTAGAAAATGTGAATTTTTTTTTCACACTCTTCCTTGCCACTCCATTTTTTTAATGCTGAGGTTGAATTTCTTCTGCGTATACCACATTTATTCCTTATTTCAAATTTAACCTTTGCCCGCTGATTCAGTCATTGGTAGTGGCAAGTGTGCAGTGTACTCTAAACTAATTCAGACTAAGAATTCCTGAGATTGATTTAGAAATGTCCATATTGCAGTGGTAGTGTCCACAAACCAGCTTCAAGAGGAGTAATTAGGCAATAAAGAATGTTAAGAATTGATCTGGAAGAAAACAGCATAAAAGTGAGAAAGTAAACACATTTGGTAATTCTGATCTTCATCAGGTCCTTGCAAAGTTAAAATATAATAAATTAAAAGTAAATCCTACATGCACAAATGTTACTGCCTGCTTCATTGTCCTTTGAAAACATAGTAACGTTCAATTGTAAAAACATATCTATAGTATAAGTTGAATAGTTTTGTGCTCCATGCGTTCAGTTGCTAATGATCAGCTATTTCTCTTATTAACTTTATTTGATATCAATTTGTTTCAGAAGAAAATACAGTTGAACAAGATGACAGACTAAACCCTAACATTGATGAATGGTTGGCAAAGAGAGCCAAAAGAAAAGAAAATAATTTGCACATCAGGTAACTTGCATGTAATGCCTATAAACTGTCACACTTGCCAGGTTTGTAACACAATTGCACTTACTTGCTTCAATTATTATGTTCCTAAAGCAGCATCAAATTGCGACTGCACACATGAGGAGTTAAGCAATGAAGAAGTTATTTTTAAAATATATAATGGCAAAGCATTGGATATTTCGTGCTGTTATACTCTTGTGGATATTTTTGCTTCATCGAAGCAGATTTGTACAAATTCCTATCAACGGCAGCAGTTAACAACTTAATTTTGAGACATGTATTTTGCAGCAGTTTCTCTTTTGTTATAGTGAGGAGATAAATCTACAAATATATTGTTGATTTGGCAAGTGAAATTATTAATATCCAGTGCATGTTAACATCTTCCTCCTAGAGATCATGAACAACTTCCTGGGTTATCTATATTTTAATGTTTAATTTCATTGTAATAAACACAGAGCTTTCCTTTAGTCTGATAGGCTGGCATTTGTTCAAGTTCAATAGCAAAATATACATGAATGGATAGTAATAAGAAGTGATGTTGTTGCCCTTCTATCATTGAATAAGATGGAATTTTGCAAGTGTCTAAGAAACGTGTACATGGAATTGATGTGCTTGGTAATAAGAACTGATAGTTCTGAAGAACGAGATTTTTCCAATTTGTGTGTTAGCAACCATGGGCACTTGGATCAGATATGATGCATGCTGCTCTATACACTTTCTATAACCAAGATGACCACATTCATTATACTTACTTTTAGTCAAGGAGAGCAGTGTATCAAATTTGATACATTCAAGTCTCAAATTGTTATTGATTTTTCAGACGGGCCATTATTTTCCTGCTAATATTTTGTCTTGTATTTGAAAGACTTTTAAACATTTTGTTATAATTTTTATGTGCATATATGCATTTCCAATGTCATTATAAGGCAAGTGCTATATGTTAAGGTTGCATATTAATTAGCATCATGTAATGTATTATGAATATAAAATGCAAATCAATATTTAATGCTCTGCTTCACATACTTTCTTTGCAATGAAGTGACAAGTAGAAAAACAAAGCAACAATAGAGCATCTGCAATGTTACATAAACAGCAGTGAAAATCAATTAATAATGAAGTTTCCACATTTTTTTGTCATAATGTTGGCCAGGGAACGAAAGCATTCCTTGCCTTCCTGAATAGGGCAATAGGATCTTTCAACATTCATCAAAACACATGTACTGTGATCTTTAATAGACAATTGTTGGGATTCATAATGGCAATGCATAGCTGTGATTACTTGGGTAGAATTCAAAACCTAGAATGGGAATAAAATCCCAAAATTTCTGATTCAAATGGCATAAATGTTTCCAGCTGCAAAATGTTTATTTTTACATTTTGAATCAGTATTTGCCTTGATTGAAACTGGTACAAGCACCTAGAAACTTCAACTATTGGAACCAACTTTTTGGGTGAACTTGAATGTGATCATCGCTTCTACCCAAATCCCTTTTCCTCGCATTTCCACGAGGCTAGATGGGTTTATCCATAAATGGCAAAATAAGTGTTTCTTTATAATGTCTTTAACTATTTGTGGCCTTTTTCAATTATTTTTGAGATCTAACCATGTTCTGCCTGGACATGCAGTCAAGCTTGGAATGTTTGCAAGTGAGATGTTGTACAATATCTAAATTAAATGTGTAAACACCCCTGTTTCTTTTCATTGTAAACATGTTTAGATGTGGGAGTAGTAGATTTAGGAATAGCACGCAGAGCATGATAGAAGAGCTACTATCTCGTGATATATCACTCTGCATTGGATCGTTGAAATAATTGTAATTGCTGGTATACCACTATGAAATCCAATGTTTGGAGGATCTTATGGAAACCCCTGCTAATCCTTTATCCAAAAAGGGGTCCATGTTCAAAATCTGCACTGAGATCTATTATGTGGTTTGTGGAATGCTGATTTTTGATTTTTTTTCTCATTTGTGCATTAGCACCTCTGGAGGACTGGAAAATATGCCCATAGAGCACCATATATTCTTTCTAGTCTCTTTTGCAAGTAATAGAAGTTCTTAACCAACTTAAGGTCCTTTCTTACGGGCCTGTCTGACTTGGCAATTTGTTTTGGCGACTGCCGGCGTCATTGACTGACGTATCAGGGTCATCAAAAGATTTTGAACATTTCAAAATCCAGCGGTGACAAAATAATGTTGCGCACATGAGGAAACACTGCGCATCAATATGTCATCACGTCGCGTCACCGCCGCATCACGGCGCAACTTTTTCGGTGACCTGATACGTCAGTCAATGATGCCAACAGTCGCCGAAAAAAATCGCCAAGTGGGACAGGCCCTTTACTCTCCCTTCTGGCAGATGGAGAGTGTGCCTTTAAAGAATTAGTCACTTGTGGGAGTTGTACACTGCTGGTCTTGTTTTAGCACATGTACATTCTGGTATAAAATAATACAGCACAGTTGCACTCTCCTTACTCGCATTTTATGCACTAAAAAGAGCTGAAGTCCAATTTCAAAGTTACTAACTACCAACCAATAATTTAATTGTCTAATGAAGTAGAAAATAGGATTCTAATCTCTGACAATGTTAAATGCCACTGTTTTGACCGTGTGAAATAAGCATAATTACTCTTAATTGAAAACCTGAAAGAGAGACATCATGGGGGTTTAATTGTTCTATTGTCTAATCAATGAAATTGATTTCTTGTGCAGAACTCAAAATTTAACAGTTTACTCGAAAAGACCCAATTGAAATTCAAATTAGTTGGTCAAAATTGTTATTCTCTGTTGCTAAATTATGTATTAAACAAATCTAATTTAATTTAATGCTTTTTTGTTGGGTGACGGGGGGGGGGGGGGGCGCGAACGTAAACCCCTTAATGATTATGATCCACGAATGGAAAAATGAGAATGACACTTCTAATTCGCAGTACATCCATCCACAGTTTGACCCTGGTTTCTTAAAGATAGCGGAGTCAGGGGATATAGGGAGAAGGCAGGAACGGGGTACTGATTGGGGATGATCAGCCATGATCACATTGAATGGAGGTGCTGGCTCGAAGGGCCGAATGGCCTACTCCTGCACCTATTGTCTATTGTTTTCTTGATTGACGTATAACGTTATCGTAGGGATGACAACCTTTCTTGTGAAGGCTTTTCCAATCGTTTTCGGGACATTGTGTTGAAGTATCCTTGTGATGAAGCCAATAATAAGGACCTTTTTGTTCAACGTGCAAACATTACCTTTTTATCTTTCTTTACTATACTGTTCACCACCCATTTGCAAACCAAGACAAGCAAGAATATAGTTTTCGAAACTGCTAGCCTGATGCGAGAACGATGAACTGCATTGAATTAGTATGACTCAAGTAATCTTCCATTAAATAAATGTAGCTTTATATTGATAGCTGTATCCATATTAACTTGTTTAAATCTTGTCCTGATATTTTACATGTCTACATAAAGCTACTTTAGGTCACTAATTCTGCTCCTCGAACGTTTGAATAACTGGTCTTAGTGAGCCTTCAGTGTAGTCCTTATTTTTCTGTAACCTCTTGCCTTCTCTGCTAATATAATTGAAGATTTGTAGTAACTTTGACCATCTGTCAATTTTGTTTGAGTTTGACTTTTGTGATATTAATTATCTATTATGGTTATGTTGATACACTCCTTGATCTCCATTTCTATGAAAAGTTTATCTTTGAACATTTCAGGTTGCTCTGGTTTTTTGCTTCTGAGGCCTGATTTAGTCTCTTAGCATAGCTCCACAAGCAGTATGTATGTCATGACTGTTGTATTTCCAACATAACACTGGTGACTAGATTTAAAAGCATTCAAAGTGCTTTAGTTATTTTAAGCTCATGAAAGGTGTTGTATAAATACAGTACGTCGTATTGAGCTCTCAATTTTAAGAACTGGTATTGAAACCATTTCAGATATCCCTAATGTTTATTTGCATTGTTGAATTGTTGCATTTAAGTGCATACAATTTAGTTATATATTTCTGCAGGCAAAATCTGGTTCTCCAGAAAGTTTGCATTAAAAAAAAACTCGGTGCCCAACAATAGTTTGGCAACTGGATTGTTTAAGCCCAAGAAAAAGAAAATAGGTGATGCCCCAAGACTGAAATTAAATAGACTTAAATTTAGAGATGTAAATCTGAACTTGGAAAAATAATCTATAGTAGTAAATGTTGGCATTACAGGGGTAGATTTTCTGTTGTCCCCAAACCACTGGCTGGCTTCCTGCCCCCATGGTAAGCCATCTGTTTTCGAGTGCCCCCTGCCTCCCAGCTCGTTATTGCTGAGTGCAGCTTTGTGACTATTTCAACACATGAATGTGGAGAAATACTTGTAATTTTTCTTCTTGAACTAAAAACACAAAATCAGGTTAAATCCAAGAGAAATATTTTAAAAAATAAACTGCTTTTCTCCTATCAGCTCTATTTCTCTCACTCGTTTGAGTGGGGTGCACCATGCTTGCGGCAGGCTGGAAGCATGTGGATGGTTTCACTGCCCCACCTGAAAGTGCCAGCTGAAATAGCGGAGAGTGGTTGCAACTGTTGGCAGCAAGGTGGACACTGCTGCTTTTAGCTCGGGTTAAAGTCAGCACTGAAAGCTTGGACTTTGTGCAGATGTCCATCTATAAATCTTGGCACTCGGCCAGCAGATCTGTACCACCATCTCTCCCTGGACACTCCCATCACATAACCTTAGCTGAAGAATTGCCTATTTCTAAAAAATTGAAAATCGGTCCATGCCTTCTAGAAATATGTTAATTACTTTTAGCAGTTCCACTCTAAATTGGTCAAATATGATTTTCCTTTCAAAAAACCATATTAACTTTGTTTGGTCACCTTTATTTTTCCAACAACCTTGCCATTATATCTTTAATAATGACTTCTAATGTTTTCCCTGTGGCAGATGTCAATTTACTGCCCGATAGTTTAGTGCTTTTTCCCCCTATCTTTTTTAATAAAGAAGCTGCATTTGCCATTTTACAATCCAATGGAATGTTTACTGAATCCAGGAAAGTCTGTAACATTAAAAGCGAATATCCCACCAACCATTTTTAACACCCTAAAATGATATCCATCAGGACCTGTTGACTTGTCAGCCCAGCAATTTCTTTGGTACCAAGAAATTGTTTGCCTTCCTTCAATTAGTTTTCATTGCTCTTTTTTTCATTCTGTCAAATCCTGTGATATGTCACGCATAATTTATAAAATTAGGTAGTTTTTCTTTAGATGTAATACTATAAAGATTTTGAACCAAAGATTAAATGGTGGAGTAGACTTGATGTGCCGAATGGCCTACTTCTATTCCTATGAGGTGTGAATCTATGAACTATTAATTTTTCAATTTCACCGCAGATGGTGGATTCTCCCCTTGGAATTTTATTTTCTCTTTGAAATCAGCTTTGTCTCAAATGTTACAAGCCTTCAGGTACTGAGCCTTCAGTTTAGTCCTTATTTTTCAGTAACCACTTGCCTTATCTGCTAATATAATTGAAAATTTGTAGTAACTTTGACTATCTGTCAATTTTTTTTCCCCTTTTTGTATTAATACCTTTTTCTTTGCCTTTATTTCTAATTTTCGATTAACTGCATCTTTACAACATTGATCCAATGTCTAATTTAGAATACTCTTCCACTTTCCCAGCACTGTGACTTGCTAAGCATTGGTTAATGCACAGTTTGGGGTGTAAACAGTCCCAATGGTACAGATCCTACATTCTCCCATGCTGAGGAAAGTGCTCCGAGAAAAAAAATGCATTCTCTTACGTCAGTTTTAAAGTTCCATGTTCAGGCTATATTAATTAAAAAATTGTCTTCTCTTTTTTTGGGGTTATATAGAAACATAGAAAAATAGGTGCAGGAGTAGGCCATTCAGCCCTTCAAGCCTGCACCGACCGCCATTCAATATGATCATGGCTGATCATCCAACTCAGTATCCCGTACCTGCCTTCTCTCCATACCCCCTGATCCCTTTAGCCACAAGAGCCACATCCAACTCCCTCTTGAATATAGCCAATGAACTGGCCTCAACGACCTTCTGTGGCAGAGAATTACAGAGACTCGCCACTCTCTGTGTAAAGAATGTTTTCCTCATCTCGGTCCTAAAGGAATTCCCCCTTATCCTTAGACTGTGACCCCTTGTTCTGGACTCCCCCAACATCGGGAACAATCTTCCTGCAACTAGCTCAATATAATTGAAAATTTGTAGTAACTTTGACTATCTGTCAATTTTTTCCCCTTTTTGTATTAATACCTTTTTCTTTGCCTTTATTTCTAATTTTCGATTTACTGCATCTTTACAACATTGATCCAATGTCTAATTTAGAATACTCTTCCACTTTCCCAGCACAGTGACTTACTAAACATTGGTTACTGCACAGTTTGGGGTGTAAACAGTCCCAATGGTACAGATCCTACATTCTCCCATGCTGAGGAAAGTGCTCCAAGAAAAATAAAATGCATTCTCTTACATCAGTTTTAAAGTTCCATGTTCTGGCTATATTAATTAAAAAATTGTCTTCTCCTTTGTTGGGGGTTACTGTACTGTGAATTGCAATATTGATTTTAATTTTTGAATTTTAAATTACTTAAATTCGATGCTAGTGAATTTCCAATCAGTGATATATGTTATTCTGTTTATTGCACTGTGATACAGTATTGGCTGTATTCTTTGCTTAAAGATATACTGTATATCATAATCCAGTATTCTGTCATATTTTGTTGCAGTGATTTGGAAGTAGAAAAGGAGGAGGATGTGCCTGTTGTGTATTGGCTACCTCCAGGATATCATTCAACCCATGAATTACCACCATCTCTACACCCACCGCCTCCTGGAGGATGGAAGACTGCACTTCATGTTGAATGGGGCTAACAACTAAGAAAAATGTATTTTTCCGCCAAATAATTAAAAAAAGCATGATTGGTGATTTACTCGGATGCAATTTTAAGTGATGAATTTTAGTCTAACTATACACTTGGAAGCTTATAGGCCTGACAAAGACGTTTTATTTGCACACTCAAATGATTCTTAGCATAGCAACGACTTTCAAAAATAAACCTAATTGTATAAACCTGCTTCATTACAATACAAATAATGACCAAACAGTGCAAATAAGCAATTGAAAGCAGTGTACAAACCAAATAACTGCTTTCTGGAGTAGATCTAATGGCTGCACAATGGAATGGCAGCACAATGGCACAGAGCTAGTGCTGTTGTTTCACTGTTCCAGTGACCCAAGTTCAATCCTGACCACTGCTGTCTATGTGGAGTTTGCACGATCTCCCAATTTGTGAGGTTTTCATTTTTTCATTTTTCTTCAACCAAATTAATAGTATGCGTGCCTCTAGGTCGGAAGATGATGCATTTAAACCTGTCATTTAAACCAATATCTATTTAACATGGAATGTAGTACAATTTGACACAGAAACGGGCCCTTTGGTCCACCACTCTGCACCCACCATGAATTCTGCCTACCTGCGCAAGGTTCATATCCCTCTATTCCCTGCCTGATTTCTCTGTCCAAGTGCCTCTTAAACACTGCTGCCATACCTGCTACTATCAAGTCTCCTGGCAGTGCGTTCTAAGTACCTATCTCTGTAAAAAAAACATGTTGCAAATTTCCTTTAAACATTCCTTCTCTCACATAAAACCTATGCCCTCTGATATCTGACATTTCCATCCTGGAAGCGGGGCGGCAGATTGAAGAGGCTTGGAATATCTACCCCATCTCTGCCTCTCAGATTTATATCCTTCTGCCAGATCATCCCTCAGCCTCTTGACACTCTGGAGAAAACGATCCAAGTTTATTCCATTTCTTGTCAGAGCTAGTATACTCCAATCCAGCCAGCATTCAAGTGAACCTCTTCTGCAACCTCTCCTAAGCCTCCACATTCTGCCTATAGTGTTACAACCAGAATTGCCCCAAATATCACCAAACCAAAGTTTTATTCAAGATGCAACATGGATTCCAATCTTTTGTATTCAATACGCCAACTGGTGAAAGCAAGCATGTTATACGCCTTCTTTATGACTCTAACCCTTTGGGTTTCCCCCTTGAGGGGAGCATAGACTGGCACTGCAAGATTCCTCTGTACATCAATGCTCCCATCTTGCCATTTACTTTACAATATCCTCTTCAATTTGACCTCCCAAAGTGCACCACCTCACACTTAACTGCCATTTCCCTGCGCAAATCTGCAACTAATCTTGCTGCCAGCAGATGCAACTACTCTCCGCTATTTCACAAAGTCTGGCAAGTAATAGTTGGATACAGATGAGTTTCATTTTCATTGGCAGATGTTTGGACAAAAGCCTGAGATGAAAAGACCAAGGACATAAGGATAGAATTATGAATTGCAAAGTTGGGGTGGGGGGGGGGGGGGGGGGGGGAAGAAATGGGAAGTCAATGCATACAACATTCATTGCCCTACTCTCATCGATCATGCTTGGCACTTCCTCAAAAAAAAAATTGGTTACATTAATGAGACTAGACCTCCCCTGCACAGAGTCATGATGACTTTCCCTGCTTTAACAAATGTGAGTAAATCCTGTGTCTTCTTTTAAGAGTAGAATACTTTTCTCAATCAACAACAAAATAAAGTAAACTATCATTTGTTCTATTGCTATTTTTGGCGTGTTTGTAATTACCCAAATAATTGTTCAACATATCAATAGAAGCATTATTTTGTGCTAGCCGTGGTTTGTACTTTCAGGTACTCGTGAAAGTGTTCAATATTGTTCAGATCAATTTACTGTCTTCTTACATCTGGCAAGGAATAAAGTATCAACATTTTGCTGAGGGCTTTATTTCAGCATTGTTGAGATCCAGTAAGTTATCACTTGTCGCATTTGATTCCATGGATTTTTCTCTTAGTTGATCCCTGAGAGTTGTCGCATGCTTGCACTTTAGTTCTGCAGATTCTGAGGTTGCAGATGAGACTAAAGTATGACATGCGCTCTTGATTTAGATGGGGTAGATATTGCTTGAGGGGCAGTTAGTTGAGTTGAGAGGTGATGTATTTCGTCTGCCAATTATATTGTGCTCCTGTCTGTCTCCAACAAAAGGGCTCGAGGTTCTGAGCATCAAATGCTCCTCCATTTTGAATGAACATTTGCCAGAGTTTCCCATAAGTCAATGGGGATGTTGTACTTAATCAAGGAGGATTTGAGAACATCCTTGAATTGTTTTCGCTATCCAAACAGTAACCATTTTCTGTGATGAAGTTCAGAATAGAGGGTGGCTTTTGGTAATATGGAGCTGGTTATGTGAAGGATGCAGCCTGTTGGGCAGAGGGGATTGAATGTAACTAATGCCTCAATAATTCCACGTTGATCTGAGAGGATGCCGGCATCTGATTGCATAACCTAACAAAGATTTTGGTAGACTTTGCAGAGAGCACTAGAGAGAGAATACCGATGCTTCAAGGTGCCTGTGGTTGGTAGTGCATAACGTAGAGACAGACAAAAATGCTGGAGAAACTCAGCGGGTGCGGCAGCATCTATGGAACGAAGGACTATGGGCCACAGTCCTAGAATAAAGGGGAGGTCATTTAAGACTGAGGTGAGAAAAAACTTTTTCACCCAGGGAGTTATGAATTTATGGAATTCCCTGCCACAGGACAGTGGAGGCCAAGTCACTGCATAGTTTTAAGAGAGAGTTAGATAGAGCTCGAGAGGCTAGTGGAGTCGAGGGATATGGGGAGAAGGCAGGCACAGGTTATTGATAGGGGACAATCAGCCATGAGCACAATGAATGGTGGTGCTGGCTCGAATGGCCTCCTCCTGCACCCCTTTTCTATTTTTCTATGCAATAGGCAACATTTCAGCCTGAAACGTTGCCTATTTCCTTCGCTCCATAGATGCTGCCGCACCTGCTGAGTTTCTCCAGCACTTTTGTCTACCTTCGATTTTCCAGCATCTGCAGTTCCTTCTTGAACATAACGTAGAGGCATACAGGGGGGCAGGGATCGTGGGGATCAACGTAGATTATGTACTTTGTGTCAAGTTTGAGGTCTTGAGTGGTCATTCCATCAGTGATATGAACCTTTCATGCCACAGATGATACATGTATCCTTGTGGACTTGCTCAGAAGATGACAATCCAATGATGCCAATTCCTGGATCAAAAGTGTTGCTGCGACGTCTAGTACTTGTCTCTGTCAAAAACTGTTGATTATGACGACCATGAAGCAGCCCTTTAGATTGCATCTTTACCATTTTTTGGGTAAACTAAGCAAATTCCCTAGGACCACACGCATTTCTGGCTTGGTTGTCCAAACTTAATGAACTGTCAGAGGGGCTAAGATTCAGTTTTGCCTTACGTGACAACTTTTAAATCCTTGTTGGAAGGGATCCATGTTTAGTTTATTTATTGTCACTGGTGTACAGTAAAAAGCTTTGTTGCATGCTATCCAGTCAGTGGAGAGACTGTACATGATTGCAATTGAGCCATCCACAGAGTGCAGACGAATAACATATAGTGCAAGATAAAGTCAAATAAAGTTTAATTAAAGATAGTCCAATGAGGTAGATAGTAGCTCAGAACCGGTCTCTTGTTGTTGATAGGATTGTTCAGTGACCTGATAACAAACTGGGAAGAAACTGCCCTTGAATCTGGAGATATGTGTTTTCACATTGCTGTACCTCTTGCATGATGGGAGAGGGCGGGTGACCAGGGTGAGACTGGACTTTGATTATGCTGCTGGCCTTGCCGGGACAGCGTGAAGTGTAGATGGAGTCAATAGAAGGGAGGTTGATTTGTGTGATGTTAGACTGAATGACTGGAAGTTGGCTGATTCGGGAGGTAAACAGATGGAAATATGCATGGATGCTAATTTTCCACAATAAAAGCGAGTGTCACCAAACTTCTGAATTCTCTGGGGTGGAACCTTCTCCAAGAAAGACGTGAAGCTCACCGTTTAACCTGTTTTACAAAATGCAAAATGTTAAATGGTCAGCTAGACATAGATCACAAGACCTACACCAACCCCAAACCAATTAGGAGCAGACGAGGGCATCCGATCCAATTTGTGGTCCCAGCCACAAAATGTGTACAGCAATTCCTTCTTTCCACGCACTATTAAAGCATGGAATAATCTCCACCAAGCCACGGTTGCCCAGCCAGATGCAACTAAATTTAAAGTGGCACTTTCTTCCCAATAACCCTCTCTGGCTAATAACCCTTCACCACCTCCAGTTTAAATTCCAGTTGGAATATTTTGGGGGACCAAGTAACCAAGAACCAAGAACATGTTTGCCCTTCAACTCTCAGCCTGCATTGGTCCATACCAGGGCAAACAATATTGACAATGTACTACAGAGGGCTCTGTTCCAGTATTTTTAATGTTGAGCAAGTTATTTGTCACTTGTCGCAAATAATTCCTTTGGGTGTATCTATTAACAGGCAACATCTGCTATGACGTTTTGGAGGATACAATTACTTTGTAGTATTTGTAGGAGGCTCACAGAATGAATGACAATGTGGTTTCCACTGAGATCAATCTTTTGGGAATACCTGTCAAAACTTTATTTATAATTCACCTTCCTTTCCCACCACAGATATAATAACATTTTGGTTGGAAGCCAAAATTTGAATAATCAAAGCTAAAATTAATATCAAGGAAACTTCAAACTCTTGTTATTAATGCAGTGCTCATGCATCTGACAAATGACACATGCCTTGGTTAAAACAAAATTAAGTAGTTGCCGTTCACATTTGGTGTAAAGGATGCATTCCTCGAACAAGCAAAGTAATGGATCGGTTCCTTGAGGATCATTATGGCATTTATATTTTTGTGAGATGAGTTCCCGACAATTATACCTTTGTCCTCCGCAAGCACTCTTATACGCAAGACTTGGTGCAGAGATGTCGGTTGTGACGGGTGAGGTCAGCCAGGGGACAGCCCTACCAAACACGTTGAGTGCTGGTTTTGCTGGAAACTACCAGCTGCTGTTTCATGTGGTAACAGTTAGCCACCTCGCCCACAGCTGGTTGTGGTGGAAGTTGCCATCTCCCTGCTCCCCATCTCTTTGCTCAAACTCAAAGATTGGTGACCATTGTTTAGTTTGCTACCATGGAGAAATGGAGCTGTGCAGCCAAAGAGATGGAGAGACAGCAGCTTCCATCACATCCAGTAGGAGGTGGCGAGGGAGACTGCAAAGTATGGGTGATCAGTCAACACATGGATCAAATCCTGTTAGTTCCTAGTAATAGTTTCCCCACTCACAGCGTCTGCTGGGATGCAGCCCTGAACCGACACGGCCGGGAGAGTGGTGCAGTGGTAGAGTTGCAACCTTACAGCGCAAGACATCCATGTTCAATGCTGTCTATAACGAGTTTGTACATCTCCCTGTGACCACATCGGCTTTTTTTCCGGATGCTCCGGTTTCCTCCCACACTCCAAAGACGTACAGATTTTGCAGGTTAATTTGCTTCTATAAAATTGTCCATAGAGCGTAAGATAGTGCAAGTGTACAGAGTGATCACTTGTCAGCGCGGACTCGTCCAGTAATGTATTGCCATACCATCCCCGATTAGAAATTGTACAGAAATAGTCTACTGAGCCCGCATGCACGAGGCACAATGTTTTGCTGCCATTTTCCAAGTCCATGCTCCAGTTCATTCATTAGGACACTGATGGGAAGCTGGAGGAAGATGTTTTCCACTGCCGTCCGGTGGCAATGAGAGTGAAGATGGTTATTAAAATAGAAAGTGTAGGGAGGAACGACAGATGCTGGTTTAAAGCTAAATAGACACAAAAAGCTGGAGTATCTCATCGGGTCAGACAGCATCGGGAGAAAAGGAATAGAAGTTTCGGGTCAAGACCCTTCAGACTGAGTCGGGAAAGGGAAACAAGAGATATGGATGATGATGTAGAGAGATAAATAGAACAAATGATTGAAAGATATGCAAAAAAAGTAAGGACGATAAAGAAAACGACATTGTTCGCTGTGGGTTAGATGAAACGAGTTATACATACAATGAAACTCACCAGGACGACAGTGAAACTAGTACAATGACTAGGGTGGGGGAGGGACAGAGAGAGAGAGAGAGAGAGAGAGAGAGGGGGATGCAAGGGTTACCTGAAGTTGGAGAAATCGATAAAGAAAGATTACCTGAGGTAAGGTAAGAAGAAATAATAGGCAGTTTTTAAAGTTCTCAGCTAGTTTTCCACCTGTTGGAAACCATGGAAATTGGTGGTTTTGATTTGAGCCACATATATTTCACAGTCTGCAATTCCCTCCCTGAAACCTTTTACATCCCCATGCCTTCTTTATAAAAGGAGCTTTTTTAAAAAGCACCTCTAAACAAGATTTTTGAAATTCTGATAAGCACATTGCTGAAACTAATTAAGGTCAACTAATTATCTGGTAATAGAAACCACAAAGTATGTGGCATGAATAATATTGTTTGGGACAATTTAAAGAATTGTACTTTGCAAGTACCTGCTTTATATATTGGACAGAATGTTCCACAACAATCTCTACCTCTGGAGAAGCTGTCTGCCTGTGAGCTGACCGAGAGAATTACTGCTTGCAAAGTCGTTGATTGGTTTAAGTAACTGCCTATCCTCTAATGTCATGTGGTAAATGCCTCACTGCGCTGGAGACCTGGGTTTGATGCTGATCACCAGTGTGGAAATTGCACATTCTCCCCTTTACCTCATGTGTTTTCTCCTGATACACCGGTTTCCTCCCACATCCCGAAGACGTGCGGGTTTGTAGGTTAATTGGCCCTCTGTAAATTGCCCCAAAGTGTAGGGAGTGGATGCAAAAGTGAGATAACATAGGACTAGTGTGAACGAGTGATTAATGGTCAGCGTGGTCCAAACTAAATATGGTGTGTGGGAAAGAATTGCAGATGCTAGATTATACCCAAGATAAACACAAAAAGCTGGAGTAACTCAGCAGGTCAGGCAGCATGTTGTTAAAGAAGGAACTGCAGATGCTGGAGAATCGAGGGTTACACAAAAAGCTGGAGAAACTCAGCGGGTGCAGCAGCATCTAAGGAGCGAAGGAGATAGGCGACGTTTCGGGTCGAGACCCTTCTTCAGACAGCATCTCTGGAGAAAAAGAATATTCCCTTGCTCAAGAGATGCTGTTTGACCCTCGGAGTTATTCTAGCTTTTAGTGTCTACAAACTAAATGTGGTCCTCCTGTACAAGAAGGGCAGCAGGGAAAAGCCTGGCAAATGCTGGACTTCAGTCGTGATTGAAAACATGCTGAAGGACAGGGGTGATGATCACCACATAGGCAGAAACTAATTGGAGATAGCCAGCATAGAATTGTTAAGGGTATATCTTGTCTGACCAATCTGATTGAATTATTTGAGGAGGTAAACAAGTATACTGAAGAGGGCAAAGCAGCAGATGTGGTTTACATGGACTTCAGTAAGGATTTCAACAAGTGGATTTGAAGACAGCATCATGAGTGGCTGATAAGGAAATACCTTGAATTAGTGTGCATGGTAAGGTTTGGAAAATCTGTTTTACAACTGTTACACCAGGAAGAGAGTATCAGAAGTTAATGGATTGAAGAAGATGAGCTGTGCAAGAGGCAAGACAAAGTGAGATTCATGTGCCAAATGAATACAAAGTACCTGATGCCAACAGGGTAAAATTCTACGGAAGGAATACACACAAGGCAGAAAACAATATCAAAATGCACAAAATGCTAGAGTAACTCAGTGGGTCAAGCAGCAGGTCCAGCTGGGCTACTAGCAGCAGAGTTTGTGGATTTTCTATGGAAGAGGGAGATGAGAGGTGCATAAAAAATAGGAGTGCAACCAGAGTTATTTTAGGTCAAGTATAAACCACTAAGGTATTTTGGATATTTTTTCTTTTTGTTTTTCATTATTAAAGGGGTGAGGTAACATGCAGTGAACGTAATATTCTCAAGAATTGTGATGTGTTCAACTATTCTCTGTGGATACATTTCAATAATGAGCACTTTGGATGGCTTGATTCTATGAATGCATAGCGTTCAAACCTGGGCAGACACAGAATGCTGGAGTAACTCAGCAGGGCAGGCAGCATATCTGGAGAGAAGGAATGGGTGACATTTCTGGGTCGAAACGCTTCTTCAGAGTGAACCAAACTGCAATGTGTTGCCTTTTGACCTGAAGTTATTTTAGTTGCTGACCTGTCATATACACGAGGGACAATTTATAGAAGCCAAACAACGTACGAACCTGGTCAAACACAAAAAACTGGAGTATCTCAGCGGGTCAGGCAGCATCTCTGGAGAGAAGGAATGGTTCTTCAGACTGATGTTAGGGGAGTGGGCGGTACAGAGATAGAATGTAGTCAGATACTAAGACTGGTGGGAGAACTGGGAAGGGGGAGTGGATGGAGAGAGAGGAAAAGTAAGGGCTATTTGCAGTTAGAGAAGTTAATGTTCATACCGCCGGGGTGTAAACTGCCCAAACGAAATATGAGGCAATACAAAATATGAAACTGAGGCAACCTTATTGGCAAGACTCTGCGCTCGCCACATGGTCGCCACATGTTCATAGGTGGTCTGTGATGAGTCTCCTTCATGGTCGAGAGAAGTTCCCGCATGGTGGTAACTATTTGCAGCCTCAGTATGGTCGTGCAAAATTTTTCAACATGGTGAACATTTTTCCGCGACCAAAAATTGGTCGCCATGGAGAAAACAGATGCTTTTGAAGTCTAGTGCAGTGGTAGTGGGGTCTCCATGTCGTAGGTAGTTGAGGTAGCCGTAGGTAATCTCTTTTGCTGACCAGCCATTTTAATTGGCTCATTGGGGAAAAAAAACGTAAGCACGTGTTTTCAGAACCAAGGGAAACCGACCGGTAATGATAAATGCCTGCTAAACTTCACAGCTGTGTATCTCTGGCTTATTAAAAGGTGTCTGACCTCTTATAATGTGTCTCCACTCCTTCTCCCGCCTTCTCCCCCCCGCCCCCCCCCCCTCTTTTAAATTACTTACACTGTGCTAGATGTCTTTAACCTTCCTGTTCATCGCTTGTATCACCTTGGCTTTGCACCGTGTGAATTTCAGACAGTGCTCCCCCGCTTTCCCTGGCCCCCGCCTTTGCGATGTGTGTGTGTGTGTGTTCCACGCTGACGGTCGATCCAGCTCGTGGTTTTTCAGTCCCCCGAGCTTGAAGGTCGCAGACAGTCCGCTGAAAAGTCTCGTAAGTGGGACAGGCCCGTTACTGTCTCAGACTACATTCTATCTCTGTCCCTGACATCAGCCTGTAGAAGGTCACCCGAAACGTTACCCATTCCTTCTCTCCAGAGATGCTGCCTGACCCGCTGAGTTTCTCCAGCATTTTGTGTCTACCTTCGATTTAAACCAGCATCTGCAGTTCTTTCCTAAACATACAAACCTGTACGTCAGTGGAATGTGGGAGGAAAATGGAGTGAACCCACACAGACACACAGGGAGAATGTACAAACTCCATATAGATAGCACCCATAGACCAGATCGAACATGGACCTCTTGTGCTGTAAGGCAGCAACTATACCCCTGTGGCACCGTGCCAACAGGTGCAAAAGCAGCATCAGCCCAAGGAATAAGCATTTAAGAACAGATGCTCTGCAATGAACCTGATCTGTAACAAAATATATTCATTACGAATCGATTTAAGTTATAAACAAAAGCTCTAACTCACAAATCATTGGGACGTCAAGTGTGAAATCCAGTGATAAGAAAAAATGAATCTCAGTTTTTTTCATGATCTCAATAAAATGTATTATTTTCAGATTTTGCAGCATGATATGTGAAAAACAAGAGGGATGAGGTGCTCCGATATTAAAATAATGACACTCTCTGAAGTTGATTTCTGTGTAACTACAGTAATATATTTTAATAAATTCGGAAAGGCATTGCTTATCACTATAGGCAGTATTTCATTTACAATTGCAATTTGAAATAATATTTTTTTGAAAATTAATATTAATTTAAGGTACACCTGAATGGAAATGGTGGAGGGAATCATGAAATGAGAATGAACTAGCAGGAACATGAATATGTTAAAAACTGTTGAAATGAAAACTGCTCTAACCATCTGCAACCTCGTTCGTGCCATCATCTACAACTAATTTATTAATGTTGGCCATTATTTCACCAAAGTGTTATTTAGTTGGTGAGAGCTGGTATTGATGGAGTTGTTCTGAGATGCTTGAACTAACTCTTGAGCCTTCCCCAGGTATCGTGGGCCTAACTCAATGAACCACCAGTGAAGGGAGGTGCCCACTTGAAAACCCTAATGATATACTTGCATCTACACAATCAGTTTTTTTAAATGTGCTTGTTAACACATACTTACTTACTTACTGCCTATGATGCCTCCTGGCATGTCGGGCTGCAACGAAGGTCCTCCACTCCTGTCTGTTCTGGGCTAGCTTCTGGACACTACCCCAGGTCAGGTCCATTGTTTTCATTTCCTCCTCTGCAGTTCGACGCCAGGCGGTTTTGGGTCTCCCTCTTTTCCTTTGCCCTTCTGGTGTCCAGTGCTGGACTATTCTTGGGATGCTGTCTGGTTCTCTTTCACCATTGACATTCATCCTAGCATCTGTCGATAGCCCTGGAAGTCCATCACGCCCAGTAGTGTTGATTCCTTCAGTTGCTGTTTCCGTAACATATTTGTTTTACGAGACAGGGTTGTTAGCCCTGTGCTCAATCCCCAACCTGGAGGACCAGAGGATCGCTCTTCATCTCGCCTCTACCCTTCGACCTGTCCAGCATGGGAGACCTTAACAGGAGACGAATCTCCCACTGGCATAGCTCTAGAGGTCACTGAGACACACAAGCTCCCCGACCACGACAAGGTTGCAATCCAACGGGGAGTGTTAACACATAGGTAGCTCATTATTGCATATGGAGTTAGTTATTGTCCTTAGCATAAGTTGGTATAATCAGTTTACATATTACTTTGGCTTTGGGCTTGGTTGAGCGCTTGTCCTGGTGTTATAGCACGATCTTTGTGTTTTAATTGTAATTTAGTTGTTTCAGGGACACGGGTCTGTGTTTTGTATGACTCTCTATAAAAAGACAAGAAATGAGCTTTGTTAGGATATAGTGGGAAACTAAATAATCCCAATGCTGGAATTTATTACAAAAGTAGAAAATGCTGGAAGCACAAAGCAGGTGAGATTGTTCTTTCTCTGTTTGACTGACTTGTATAATTTACCATTATGGGTCTAATTACTTTCTATCAGAAGGAAAAGTTAATTTACCGCAAGGCAAAACACAAAGTGCTGGAGGAAGGGTGGAGAAGGTTGTCGGGGATTATGGGGCGAAGGCAGGAGAATGGGGTTGAGAGGGAAAGATAGATCAGCCGTTACTGAATGGTAGAGTAGACTTGATGGGTCAAATGGCCTAATTCTGCCTCTGTGAACTTGCAAAATCAGTGGGTCCGGCAGCATCTTACAAAATTCTTAAGGGGTTGGACAGGCTAGGTGCAGGAAGATTGTTCCCGATGTTGGGGAGGTCCAGGACAAGGGGTCACAGCTTAAGGATAAGGGGGAAATCCTTTAGGCCCGAGATGAGAAGGACTTTTTTCACACAGAGAGTGGTGGACCTCTGGAACTCTCTGCCACAGAGGATAGTTGATGCCAGTTCATTGGCTATATTTAAGAGGGAGTTAGATGTGGCCCTTGTGGCTAAGGGGATCCGAGGGTATGGAGAGAAGGCAGGTACGGGATACTGAGTTGGATGACCAGCCATGATCATATTGAATGGCAGTGCAGGCTCGAAGGGCCAAATGGCCTACTCCTGCACCTAATTTCTATGTTTCTATGTCTATGTTTCATCTGTGGAGGAGTTGACAGAAGACATTTCAGGTTGGGACCATTTTTCAAACTAAAAAAGGATCCCAACCTGAAAAGTCTTAACGGGTCAGGCAACATCTGTGGAGGAGTGGACAGATGACATTTCAGGTTGGGACCCTTCATCAGACTGAAGAAGGGTCCCATCCGAAACATTGTCTGTTCACTCCCTTCACAGATGCTGCCTGATCCACTGAGTTCCTCCAGCACTTTGTGTTTTTTCACACATTTATCAGTGCTCTATGTGTAGGAAGGAACAAATATGCTGGTACACAGCAAAAGATGTAAAACGCTGGAGTAACTCAGCAGGTCAGGCAGCATCTCTGGAGAAAAGGAGCAGGTGACGTTTCAGGTCGGAACTCTTCTTCAGACTGAAAGTAGAGGTGGGGGGGGGGGGGGGGGGGGAGTGAGGGGGGGATGGGAGGATGGGGGGAGAGGGAAAATAAACTGGAGGTGAGAAAAAGCCAGAACAAATCCGAGCTGAATTAAACCGAAGATGGACACAAAAGACTGGAGTAACTCAGTGGGTCAGGCAGGATCGCAGATGACGTTAGGAAGAGTGGAGGCCATAATGGCCCATTGGTGGCTGGAGAAGGTGTGATAGCAAGAGGGATACAAGAATGCAACCAGTGGAACTGGTAGGAAGACTAGTTTGGCGGAGGATGGAGAGAGGGGAGGGGAGTGCATGCAGGAGTTAATTATCAGTGCTCTGCCCAGAGTGCAGTAATTTGGAATAAATCTCAGCATACATGCAGTTTCTGCCTTGTTTAGCATCTCATCCAAACAATCCAGTGGAGATGAGAACTGAATGGCTGGAGGGCAAGGACAGGAATTCTATTCTGTGTCACAATAAATCTGTCACATAATGCCTTGAATGAAAGGATGGCTTGGGCAAACATATAGGCCCTTTGGCCCATTAAGTCTGTGCCAGTTTTTAGCTAAAAAGCCCTGTCAACCCCATTCAATATAGCAATTCTTGAAATTGTTTTTCCAAGTTCCTTTGAAAGACATAATTATGGTTGTTTCCTCTACCTTAACTGGTGGTGAGTTTAAGATGATAAGTGCTGTATAAATAATTACTTTCCCTGCAGATCCTTACTGCTTTCAATATAAAGATCGCTTCCCCTCACATCACCTTGGACAGAAACCGCTTATTTATCTATTTACCCAATCTGTACCGGTATATGATTTTTGTAGACACAAGGAACTGCAGATGCTGGAATCTTGAGCAAAACACAAAGTGCTGGAATAACGCAGCAGGTCAGGCAGCATCTGTGGAGGGAATCGAGAAGCGACATTTCGGGTTGGAACCCTTCTTCAGGCAGATTTTTCACATCTCTTTCAAATCTCCTCTCAAACAACCATACTTTCCCCAGTCTGGTTTCTCCAACCCACCAGCTACCTTCCAGCTCGTGTTTCTTACCCTGTAACCATGTTCGTAAATCTTTTCTGCAAACTCTTTAGGACTTCGGGGTGGCGCAGTGGTAGAGTTGCTGCCTTACAACCCCAGAGACCTGGGTTTGATCCTGTCCCCGGGTGCTGTCTGCATGGAGTTTGTACGTTCTCCCGCGTAGGTTTCCTCCGGGTGTTCCGGTTTCTCCCACACTCCAAAGAAGGGCAGGTTTGTAAATTAATTGGCCTCTAAATTGTTCCTAATGTGTAGGGAGTGGATGAGAAAGTGAGATAATATAGAATTAGTGGGAACGGATAATCATTGATTGGCACCGACTCGGACCCACATACATCCTCAAGTCAGGTGCAGCCTTCCTGTTGGGTCCTCGTTGTTTATTAAGGTTCAACATAATCCACCTGCCTTTGCACTCCATTTTTGATCATGAATGCCAGGATGCTGTGCACTTTATCATGCATTCTCTCAACATGGCTTTGACTTCCAAATAGTTATGTACCTCTACACCATGTTTCCTTGTTACTCCATGCCCTTTATAACTGTACTATTTTGTCTGTTGTCTCTTGTTCTTTTTGCAAATCTACTCTCTTTTTGCATTACATTTCATCTGCAGCTTGTACATCCAATCTGCCTGCCTAAGGCGGCACAATGGCACATCTAGTAAAGTAGCAATGTTACAACATTTTGAGATTTTAAAAATCAAGTCTGCAATTTATCCCATCAGATAAAGCATAAAAATAAGTTTAATTTGATACCTAATTCACTTTAATATCTTCAGTATTAAAAAAGTTATGGCCATTTTCATACTCGGAAAATTAGCATCTTGTCCCTATTGCTTTTCCATTAACACAAAAGTTGTGATCGAGGGCAGTCAAAAGCCCTTAACTTTCTTAAAAATTAAGAGAACTGACAGACATTTTCAGTTATTATAGATTGAAGCATTCTGAAACAAATATGAAACAATCTCACTTGGATGACCTGAAATTAAAGCATATAATTAGTTAGTTACCCAATTGTAGCTGATTACAAAATTCAATTACTAGATCTATACATCTATCCATTTCTTAAGAAAATATTTACATTTTTTTAATGCCTAAGTGTCCAAATAACATTCACACAAGAATTCTCAATATAACATGATTTTTAAATCTAATTGTCATTAATTTATAGGCCAAATTGAAGGAATTTAGTGTTTAATGCCCGTAAATTAATGGCCATTTAAATCAGCTTGCAAGTGGGATTTTCTGGAACGCGATGGATTGGAACGTTGCGGTTGCAGTGAATTTAAACCCCATATCGGCAGGAAAAATTCTGCCGGTTCGTATGGGGAATAAAACACCGTTTCGCAACATGACATGTTGATTAAGGTCATCTAAACAAGCAAGTTTATATGAAAAAATAAACAGCTTTCACTTACCTGTCCCCTACGTAAAATCCGTCCCCGTTGTCGGCGTTCACGGGATTAGGAGCTAATTTTTATTTTACTGCAGCGCTGAAATAGTGGGTCGATTTAAAAAAAATAAATAATTCACTTACCGGCAGTCGGAACGAATCTTTAGCAGAAGCTCGCACTCCGAGAAAATATAATTCCGGATGGCAAGGGAAAACCGCATTTTAACCCCGCCCCCCCCCCCCCCCCCCCCCCCACCAAAGGCGCCAAAGTCGCGCACACGGCCAGTGACAGAACTGCAGCACCGCTAAAGGTAAGTTTTGTAACATATCTAAGTAAAGCTGCTGCCTCACAACTCCAGTGACCCGGATACTGCCTGTGTGGATTTTGCATGTTCTCCGTGGCCGCTTGTGTTGCCTCCAGGTGGTCTGATTTTGCCCCCCATTCCCAAAGATGTGAGCGGTTTGTAAGTCAATTGGCCTCTGTAAATTTCCTCCTAGTGTGTAGGGAGTGGATGAGAAAGTGGGATAAAGCAGAACTAGTGTGATCGGGTGGTCTATTGGGCAGAGTGGGCTGCAGGGCTTGTTTCCATGCTGTGTCTCTGGACCAAACTAAACAAAGTTGTCATGTTATCTATTCAGGGCAACTTATAAAATTAAGGGGCATGGATAGAAACATAGAAACATAGGTGCAGGAGTAGGCCATTCGGCCCTTCGAGCCTGCACCGCCATTCAATATGATCATGGCTGATCATCCAACTCAGTATCCCGTACCTGCCTTCTCTCCATACCCCCTGATCCCTTTAGCCACAAGAGCCACATCCAACTCCCTCTTGAATATAGCCAATGAACTGGCCTCAACAACCTTCTGTGGCAGAGAATTCCAGAGACTCACCACTCTCTGTGTAAAGAATGTTTTCCTCATCTCGATCCTAAAGGAATTCCCCCTTATCCTTAGACTGTGACCCCTTGTTCTGGACTCCCCCAGTCCAGATAGATTTTTCCCAGGGCCTTTTCCCCAGGGCAGTAGAGTCTAGAACTAGAGGGCACAGGTTTAAGTTGAGACAGGAGAAATTAAATGGAGCTCTGTTGGGAAAGCTTTTTACACAATTGTTGTTGGTCATCTGGAACGAGCTGCCAGAGAAGGTAGCAGAGGCAGATGCATTTACGATGTTTAAATGGCATTTGAGTTTGGTATAGTTTAGAGATATAGCGTGGAAACAGCAGTCAACCCGTACACCAGCACTATTTTACACACTAAGGACAATTTACTATTTTACCAAAGCCAAGCCTGTCTTTGGAGTGTGGGAGAAAATCGGAGCACCCGGAGAAAGCCCACGCATTCACGAGGAGAACGTGCAAACTCTGTACAGATGGCACTCGTCAGGATCGAACCCGGGTTTCTGACGCTGTAAAGCAGCAACACTATAGCTGGGTCACCATGCCACCCGCATTTGGGCAGCCACCACAAAAGAGTAGAGAAATACAGGCTGAAGGCAAGCAATTGGGATGAGAATTGGCAGGTAACATGGTTGCATGGATGAAGTGGGCTGAAAGGCCCAGTTTCTGTTCAGGACAATGCGTTGATTCTAATAGCCCAATAAATGTAGCATAATATGTGCTGATCCAAAAATAAGCTGAAAAAAAAATTACAATGTGCTTCCAGAATGGAGAAGCAACTGTGAAGCAAGCAATTGCAGTCTAATTAGCTTGCTTGTTTTAATTTGGATGGAGGAAATTAAATTTGCCTGAACGTTATTATTTTGTGCAGCAGTACTTCATTACAATAACTGTTTTTTGGGCAACATACCCAACGGCTGAGCCTTGTCTTGAATTCAGTGCACGGTGTCTCTGACAAAGAGCTAAAACTCTACACTGCACACTGCACTTGTCTGTGGCAGGGACTGACCCTCTTGTGAAAGTTTAAGATCCAACATCACGCAAAGCAATTTTCAACTGCACGTCATCGCTCAGAGCTGACAGCTTTGCTGGAGAGAGTTCTACAAAGATGCCGGTTCTTAGGACCAATGTATTGGATTACTGAGATGCTATTTGTCCAATTAGCCGAGTGCCATTGCATTCTTTAGACTTTAGAGATACAGTGCGGAAACAGGCCTTTTGGCCCACCGAGCCCGCGCCGACCAGCGATCACCCCACCCGTTAGCACCATCCTACACACGAGGGACTTTCCATTTTTTGTTGTTTATCAAACCTGCACGTCTTTGGGATGTGACAGGAAACCAGATCATCTGGAGAAAACCCACTGGGTCACAGGGAGAACGTACAACCTCCGTACAAACAGCACCCTTAGTCAGAATCCAACCCAGGTCTCTGGTGCTGTAAGGCAGCAACATTGCCACTCTGCTGCCTTGTATTCATTACAAACACTTTTGCTATTAGCTATTTACTTTGCAGGAGCCATGTATGTTTCGGCTAGCTACTGTCGGCATATTGTAAAGCCACCAGTCTTTAGATGCCTTTATTAAAAATTCAACTTTTATTTTTACACTACTACTTACAAACATGAGACCTTTCTGGGTAATAAACATTCTCAGTGAAGAGGCACTTCCTAACATTTAAGGGTGGTACAGTAGCGCAGCTGATAGATCCGCTGCCTCAAAGCACTAGAGACCCAAGTTCGATCCTGACCTCGGGTGCTGTCTGTGTGGAGCTTGCACGTTCTACCTGTGACTGCATGGGTTTCCTTATGGTGCTCCGGTTTACTCAACGCTTCAAAGACCTGCGGGTTTGTAGATTAATTGGCCTCTGTAAATTGCCCCCCAGTGTGTAGGGATTGGATGTGAAAGTGGGATAAGATAAAAGAACTAGTGCGAACATGTGATCAGTGGTCGGTGTGGACTCATTAAGCCAAAGGGCCTTTTCCAAGCTGTATCTCAAAACCTAAAACTTAAATAACTAAACACCAAGTTTGTCCCTCTGTTCCTTGTCGTGATATAACATGGATGTTGTAACAATGCTCAAGAATAACTTTAATTTCACCTGGGATCATAAATGCCTTCATCTTGTGTCTATACAAGAGTTAAAGCACCAATTCCCCATTTCTTTTACCCTTATAAAACAGTAATACGTAGCTATTAAACCTCTGAGAATTGTAACTTTGTCTTGATTTAAGCTTGGAAAATTGAAGCATGAACAGTTTGGGATGATCGCTGGTCAGCGGGGACTCTGTGGGCTGAAGGGCCTGTTTCCGTGCAGTTTCTCTAAAGTCTAGTCTGACATTAATTTTGCTACATGACTTGTAAAAGCCCTGTCCCACGGTACGAGTTCATTCCAAGAGCTCTCCTGAGTTTAAAAAGAATCAAACTCGTGGTAAGCATGGAGAATGAACGTAGCGGGTACATCGGAGCACAGGGACGTCTTTTAGCGGCTCGTAACGCTAACGGCACGTACTCGGGAAGACTCGCTAATGGCAGGTACGCACGGGAAGACTCGTGAAGAATTTTCAACATGTTGAAAAATGCCCACGAGAGCCCTGAGTAACGACGAGTGGCCATTACCGTAAATCTCCGAGTTTGAATCAGGGCAAACTCGGGAGAACTCTTGGAATGAACTTGTACCATGGGACAGGGCTTTAAGTGAAGAAACAGACCGAGTTTTCTGGATTTACACAGAAGAAAGTGAAAACATGCAAGATGTTCAGACTGATCTCCTCGGGTCTAATGAGTATGGAAGTTGAGAGGTCATGTTGCAGTTGTATAAGACATTGGTGAGGCCGCATTTCGAGTATTCTGTTCAGTTCTAGGCACCATGTTATAGGAATGATATTGTCAAGCTGGAAAGGGTACAGAGAAGATTTACATGGATGTTGCTAGGATCAGAGGGTCTGAGGGATATAGGCAAAAGGGAGAAGGTGAGTAGGCTGGGAATCTATTCCTTGGAGCGGAGGATGAGGGGTGACCTTATTGAAGTGTATAAAATCATGACAGGAATCGATCGGTAGATGCATAGGGTCTCTTGCCCATAGTGGGTGAATCAAGGACCTGAGGACATACAGTAGGTTTAAGGTGAAGGTGAAAATATTTAATAGGAATCTGAGGGGTTATGGTTTCACACAAAGGGTGATGGGTGTATGGAACAAGCTGCCAGAGGTCTGAAGAAAGGTCTCGACCCGAAACATCACCTATTCCTTCTCTCCAGAGATGTTGCCTGTCCCACTGAGTTACTCCAGCATTTTGTGACTACCTTCGAAGCTGCCAGAGGAGGTAGTTGAGGCAGGGCATTTAAGAAACAGTTAGACAGCTACATGGATAGGACAGGTTTGGAGGTATATGGACCAAATGCGGGCAGGTGGGACGTGTGGATGGGACATTTTGAGCGGTGTGGGCAAGTTGGGCCGAAGGGCTTGTTTCCACAACTTATCACTCTTTGACTCATGGTAACTAACTAACGAACAGCCATTAAGCTTTCCCCTTTGAGGGCAACTGTGAAACCTGCCACAATCACTGATGCACTAAAGTGCAGTCATTATTGATGCTCAAGAAGGATTGGTGAAGCTGTAGATCAATGTAGGGTTATCAACAAAAAGAAAATGTATCCAATAAAATAATCGATTCAACAAAGAACTGTGTTTTGACTTTGACCAGGCACAGCAGCATAAAATAATACCCTGTTGGAACAATCATTTGAGCTATTTAGAACGATGCCTCAAGAATTCTGTTAACAATTAAAAATTCAATTAGTGCTGCAAATGCATATTTTAGCAAATGCGCTTTTGCGTGAAACATGCACAAAATGTATGGAAGTCGGCTTCCCTTTTAAAATACCGCACACAAAATATTGTGAACCTTTTGTGCATTCCCTTACAACTTCACTTCCAGATGTTTGAACTATAGCTGATGACAACAGTAAAGTGGCAGAGCTGACGGCTCATCTTCAGCCGTCTTGAAAGAAGACCTGGATTCCATGGATGCATTGCTATTGTATAGTACAGAGGTGCAACTGGTAGAGCTGCTGCCTCAGAGCCCCAGAGACCCACATTCAATCCAACCTTGGTGCAGCCTGCATGGAGTTTGCACATTCTCCCTGTGACTGCATGCATTTCTTGCCACATCACAAGTATGTGTGGGTTGGTAGGTAAACTGGGCTCTAATAAATTGCAGGGCACGGAGACATGAAGTGGTCTACCAAGGGCAAACATGATGACACCTGGTGGTCCACACTTAAGACATCAGATGAAAGGATGCAGCCCACCAGCACCGTAGATGTCGACAAAGTGTTGGTTGGGCAACTGTAGTCAGGACGGAGGGGTGGTGAACAGTAGCTCGAGATCTTCCAAGTCAAGCTTGAAGATAATCACAATGGGTAAAATTACCCATGCCCCACTATTACTCTGTTAATAACAGCTTCTGTTTTCCTCAGGTCAGACGCTCAGCTATCTGAATGGAGTTTCCTGCTTTTTATCACCTCCCTTATTAACAGGAAAGTTCCATTTGCTATTTTCCTATTTAATGAAACCTTTGTTGAATTTAGAGGATTTGGTGAGGTTTAAACCAAGACACCAAAGAGGTCACACGTCACTTTTTGAACATCTTGGTTTGAAGATCCACTTTAAGGCCAACTCGCACCGTAAAACTATACCCTCTAGTTTCTGTGTAGGAAGGAACTGGAGATGCTGAATCACACCGAAGATAAACACAAAATGCCGGAGTAACTCAGCGGGACAGGCAGCATCTCTGGAGACTAGGAGTGGGTGAGATCCTTCTTCAGACTGAGTGTCAGGGGAGAGGGAGATATAGAGAAATGCAAGGGGGAGGTGTGAAAACGAGGGATCAAAGGGGATGAAGTTCAAGGAAAATGCAGAATAGATCATTGTGGCAAGGTGACACAAGACATACAATCAGAATGATTTAATCAAATTTTACATAACTATTAACTCCTTGGCCCCTCCCCCCCCCCCCCCTCCTGTGTGCCCCATCTGGACTTGCACCTATGTCTGTATCCCCCTCCCCTTCCACCTACATTCATTCTTTTTTTTGTTAAATATTTTTATTAGAAGTAAGTACATATCAAAATAAAGACATACATGTCATTGGAGATATATAGATATACATATAAAGATATATAGATATAAAGATATACATCATTGGAGATATATCCATGGGTTATTATATGTAAATCTTCGTCTATTTCTTCGTTCAGGCATCAGTCAGGTTCTCGCACCGAACCACTTTGACCCTTTAAATATTCAATAAATGGAGACCATATCCCTCTAAATTGATCCAACTTGCCCAGAAGGACAAGTCTCAATTTTTCAAGATGAAGTGTCTCCGACATTTCAGTGATCCACATTTTAATTATGGGGGATGTAGGACCTTTCCAAAATTTCAATATGTTTTTTCCCAATTATTAAACTGTAATGAATAAAAATTCTTTGATTTATGGTTATTAATTGATCTGTTTCTAATATTCCTAATATTATTAATTTTGAGTCAGGAAGCAAATTTGTATTAACAACATTTGAGATTATCTTAAAAATTTCTGCCCAAAAGGGTGTAATTTTTATACAGTTTGTGAATGAGTGCGTTAGATTAGCTTCCAAATATTGACATTTATCACATATGGCTGGTATATTTGAAAGAAATCTATGTAATTTTGATTTGGAATAATGTAATCTATGTAGTACTTTAAATTGTATCAAGATGTGTCTAGCATTTAACGAACAATGATGTATATTTTGTAAACTTTCATTCCATATTTCTGGTCTAATTGTTTGACCTCCACCTACATTCATTCTTTCAGGGTAACAATGCACAGCTCTTCAATTCTTTTGCCTCACACCTTCTGTCATTTCATCTCTCACCATTGTCCAAACCACCTACCGATGAAAATCCCCCTCAGCTCTTACATACCAGGCCTCTTACATACCAGGCCTTCCCTGCCCCTCCTCTCTTCCAGCTTTCTCTCCCACCACCACACCCCCACCCCGAACAGCATCAGTCTGAAGAAGGGTCCCAACCCGAAACTGCACCTCTCCATGTTATCTAGAGATGCTGCCTGACCCTGCTGAGTTACTCCAGCACCTTGTGTCTTTTTTTGTTAAACCAGCATCTGCAGTGCAGTACAAATATTATGCCTAAGCAGCTATGGGAACTCAATTTAGACTTTTACCTGCTCATTTAAATGCTATTATCATCTCATTTGGACTGTGTAATTCCAGGATATTTTGTACTTTGTGAATGCTTGATGTTTGTCAATGCAAGATTCCCACGGAGAATACTGAAAGGGCGCAGTCTGTGTCACTGCTCCAGGGTACTGATCCTGGAACTGCAAACAGTTTCACAGACAGTCTAGCTGTCATTAATAGACGATCCCCAAACTAGCATTTTTCAAAGATTTGTAGTCCTAATCTCATCAAAAGCGCTACATCCTATGGCCCCATTTCCAACCTCTCTCTGGGCATTCAATGGAGTTCAGTAATTGCTTCGGCACAATGTTTGGGCTTCAAAAACATTTCATGTATTTGGATATTTAAACCTGTGTAACTTTGAAAGCTGCCCTTCATCCAAAGTGAAACCGCTTTGCCAAATCTGGCCAAGTTCGGCACAGCGATGCCTTTCAACAGCCGAGACCCGGGTTCGGCCCTGACTATGGATGCTGTTTGTACATTCTCTCTGTGACCACATGGGTTGCCTCCAGGTGCTCTGGTTTCCCCCTACATTCCAAAGCCATGCAGGCTTGTAGGTTAATTGGCTTCTGTAAATTGTCCCTTGTGTGCAGGGTAGAACTATTATACGGGTGATCTTTGGTCGTCATGGACTCGGTGGGCTGAAAGACCTGTTTCCACACTATATTTCTAAACATTGTATTTTCATCTCATCTTCTTTCAACCTCTCTTCCAGACTCCCTCCAAAACTAGCTGACCCATATCATGAAAATACTGAGTCTGAAGAAGGGTCTCGACCCGAAACATCACCTATTCCTTCACTCCATAGATGCAGCCTCACCCGCTGATTTTCTCCAGCATTTTTGTCTACCATGAAGATAGTGAAGGTAAACTATTTTTTTCACCTAGAAAATAGTTAGCAAATGTGAGGGCATGTTTACATTCATTATTCATACATCATCTTTGAAAACATTAGCGACGCAGTGGTGTTGGTTTCCAACGGGAACGGTGACGGACGGACCACACATCTCTGTCCTCCGGTTCCTGCGGACTTCCGCCGCTGGAAGTATAGGGTTTTGGTGTGTGTGTGCGCTTTATCATCATTCTTTACAATGCTGTGTACGACAGCGATCGCAACTTCTACTGAAGTGTGGTGGCCGTTGGCTCGCTAGAAGCTCTTCCGCCATTTGTCAGGTCTTGTTTTTGATCCTGCTGGGGGTCCACAGCCCCCTCCTCACCTGGCAAACCAGGTGGGGGAGATGGTTTAGTCGCCGACTATCCGTCCATGGAGCAGGTAGCACGGGATTACATGGTACCCGTGGCGGGGGGACTCCACCCGAACTGACATGGTCTCTCTTAATGGATAAATAAAAAGCTAGGACATAGTGACACCTGGACAGGTACATGGATTGGAAAGGTTTAGAGAGATATGGAGCAAATGCAGCAAATCAGGACTAGATTAGATGAGGCATCTTGTTTGGCAAGGACTAGTTGGGCTGAAGGGCCTGTTTCTGTGCTGTATTACTCTGTAACTCTAAGAGCTAGAACGAGCGTCGGATGTCAACATTTTTTTAACAAGCAGCAGAGCTAGGGAGAGGAACAAGTCTGTAGAAAACAAATGGGAGATAGACACTAAAAGCTGGGGTAACTCAGCGGGTCAGACAGCATCTCTGGAGAAAAAGAATTGGTGACTTCTCATCTCGACATGAAACGCCACCTTTTCTTTTTCCCCAGCGCTTGCAGGTTAATTGGCTTCTGTAAATTGTCCCTTGTGTGCAGGGTAGAACTATTATACAGGTGATCTTTGGTCGTCATGGACTCGGTGGGCCGAAGGGCCTGTTTCCACGCTATATCTCTAAACACTGTATTTCCATCTCCGGTTTAAACCAGCATCTGCAGTTCCTTCCTACACAAAACAAACGGGATCTGTATGTCAGAATCAGAGCTGCATCAGAAATTGATGGCCTGGACTGCTTGAACGTGGCAGGTAAAGGAGGGCAAAATACAGTGACAAATGGCATCTGTGAATGTTATTTTCAGGAATAGGAACAGAAGAAAACAAAAGGGGCAATCAAAAGTCAGGCCGAGTTTGAAGTATCCTTAGAAATGAATAACTAATTTAAATGGTAACATTACTCGCTATCATATCCAGGCTTATATTTCCTCCAATTAGTAGATGATGCAATACTTTGTAGAAAGGAGATAACGGATAATACTGCAGTGAAGGGAGAAAATGGCATCTCTGGAACAACGTTTGATTTGGCAACACTTCATTTATCATCTCTTCTTTCATCTGTTCCAATTATTCTTACAAACCATAACATCTTTGGAGAGCATCCCAAAATATAAATGTGAAATAATAAATGAGATTTCTATCTTCTCACTGTAGTGCAGTAAATAGATTTGGCAATGGAAAATTATCTCTGAGACCAGCTGTACACAGAGATAGTCCCAGCAATGATATTCCTACTCACTCATAGAATTTGTAATTGGATTAAGATGGAAGATTTTTTGTGTACTCTACAACATTGTTGCTGTAATTCGCCTGGCAACCTGGATTTCATTTCGGAGTCACGTGAGTGACTTCGTGAAGAGCCCGCCGGCGCGCATGCTCGACATATCGTCGTACCGCGTTGCTGCGACGGCTGGCGGTGGAGCGCGCTCCTCGCCAGCCCTTCATAAGGGGCCACGGAGGTAAGTATCCTACCTTTAGTTGGTGGTCCTTGTTGTTGGTTATGTCTTGCAGCAAGGACATGGATGGGAGTTCCAAGGGCCGGAGGACGTCAGGACGAGTTCGCCGGTCAACAGTTCCGGGGCCTTTACCATCGGCAGTACCTGCAACGCAGGCCGGGACTCAGGCGGAGATGTGGGTAAGCCCTGTGATTACAGGTCCAGATCCGCCAGCACACCACAGCTCGGAGGAGTTCGACGAGGAGGAGTGTGGTGTGCCGCCAGAGCAGGGGGACCCTGCCATGGCAGTCAGGTCGTCAGCGGGCTCGCTGGCGACCTCGAGCTGGGTGCGTGCGGCTGCACGGCCCGTTCCACTCAGCCCTCCGAGTAGGGGAAGGGCAGCAGCCCAGAAGCCTAACCCTGCCAGGGCTAAGGCATTGCCTGACACGGAGGAGCGGTCAGTTTCCAGGGCGAGACCCGGGGCGGCTGTGAGGTCCAGCCGGCACACCCCGACTCTCGACGCCGGGACGGGTCGGTTGAGTCGGGTCTCGTCACGGTCGCCGAGCCCCCCATGGATGGGTGGGCGAGACCATGCGTCGGCAAAGTCCACGATGTGGGCAGCCGGCAAGCCTGCGCGGGCTTCAGGCAGCCATGCTTCGGCTGGTGCCGACACCACGCCGCAAGTGCCCTTAGTGGCAGCGGCTTCAGCTCCCGCTAAACGGAGGCGCCCGCGCGGGAATCGCGCAGTTTCGCCTCGGCGGCTGTTAGCGACAACTACCGGCACCGGCTGGGCCTCGATGAGGTGCGGGCCGATGATAGGAGCCCGGTTTTCGTTTCAGAGCCGGAGGACTCCGACCACCTGAGTGTTCAGGGTGAGGGGCGTATTGACCGTATGGAGCGGCTGCTGGAGCTCCTGCTTCAACGTCAACTACAGCAGGGCAGCAACAGGCACAGGGCGTCGTCACCAGCCTCTACCATCAGCCTGGAGCAGCAGGAGGAGGAGGTTTTGGTGGATTCCATGCCACCTCCGTTGGAGGTGCCAGCGGAGGATCTTCTGGATGTGGCGGCCAAATTTGCGGCCCCACATTCATCTGGACTTCCTTTAAACGCAAAGCTGGCAGCCACTGTGGACTTTCTTAACAACCAGCAACTACAGGAAGAAGTCCTCATTCAGGCAATGAGCCGTCACAAGGCTCCATCCAATTGCAACTCCCTCAACGTGCCTGTGGTCAATACGCCGATATGGGGCAACATCAGTGCGGCTCTTCGTCAACAAGAGGTAAAATTGCAGCGGATCCTGAAACTCCTCACGGCCGGTATTACCGCCTTTGCGCGGTCGGTGGATGGGGACGAACTGAATTTGGACCAGGAAGATGCTCTGGCCCTCCTGTGCGTGACCCAGCACGAAATCAACGGGTTTCGCAAAAACAGCATCCGCCCAGCGCTCAACCCGAAGTTTGCAGGATTGTGCAAACCACCGCCGCCGCCGCCGCCCCGTCAACTCTTTGGGGAGGACCTCTCGAAGAGAGTCAAAGAGCTTGATGAACAAGCCAAAACGGTGGGGATCATGCGCTCTCAGAGTGCCCCCACACCGTCAGGCTCAAAAGCTCCATACATTCGCTCACGAGGGTCTGCTAGTACCTCGACGAGGACCCACCCTCAAGCTCCACAACGACAGCAACATCAGACCCAGCACCAGGGGTCTTTTTTAGGACAGGGTCGGCAGAGACCCTGGTGGAAAACGAAGACGCCGCGCCCTCAAGCCAACCCAGCACCTCCACGTCCACCCACACGTGTCAAGGACCGCCGGTAACCACGGAGGTGAGGGGGTCTGGTTCTCTCTTTTCTCGTTGTTTAACTTCACATGTTGGTGGTCGCCTTCGGTTGTTTTTGGGTGCATGGAGTAATTTTACTGGTGACGAGTATGTGTTGCAGAATATTCAGGGGCATAAAATTGAGTTTATTAATGGCGACATTCCTCCATCCCAGCACATGCCCGGTCGAACGTTTAAATTATCTGCTGCAGAACAGGCAGCAGGCTACAAGGAAATTTTAAGGCTTGAACAGAAGGGAGTGATTGAGAAAGCGGTGCATGAGCCAGTTGAATTTGTTTCGAATATATTCACCAGACCTAAGAAGGATGGAGGTTGTCGTGTCATTATTGATCTAACCCTTTGAATACTTTTGTAACATATACTCATTTTAAAATGGATACGTTTGAAACAGCCAAATCATTGATTTCTCATGGTTGCTTTCTGGCATGCATCGATTTGAAAGACGCATACTATTCAGTATCCATCCAGAAATACGACAGGAGGTTTTTGAAATTCATCTGGATGGGGCAACTCTGGCAGTACAAGGCTTTGCCTAATGGGCTCACCACAGCCCCTAGATTGTTCACTAAATTAGTGAAACCAATTATGGCTTATTTGAGACAGCGACATCATATAGTTATGGCCTATTTAGATGATATCTTAATTGTGGGCCACACCCTGGAATTGGCTGAACAGGGAGTTGCAGCTGCTGTCAATATATTTCAACAATTAGGGTTTATTGTCTATCCAGAGAAATCAAAGTTCTGCCCTGCCCAGGTGATTAATTACCTAGGGTTCACGGTGAACTCTATGAGCATGAGGGTTACCATACCAATTAACAAGATTGAGGAGGTTACCCAGGTGTGTCAAGGTTTAATCCGCACCAATATACCATCGATTCAGCATACAGCTACAGTAATTGGTAAGCTTGTAGCTTTGTTTCCGGCAGCGCGATATGGACCTTTGCATTATCAGAGTTTGCAAAGAGCTAAAATTGCTGCGTTAAAACAGGACGCTGGTCATTATGATCGATCAATGCAGCTGCCGTCCGAAGCGATAAATGAGTTGCAATGGTGGGTGTGCCACATTAGCAGCTCATTCAAGCCTATCAGGGAGGCTAATCTGGTGGTATATTTGCAGACTGATGCAAGCTCCAATGGCTGGGGAGCTACGGATAATTGCTCTAGTTGTGGGGGCAGATGGGACACCCTTGAGTCAACGATGTTGTTGACTCAAGGGATTAACTATTTGGAGTTGCTGGCAGCATTCCACGGACTTCGTGCGTATTGTTCCAAGCTTGTTGGAGCACATGTCCGTCTCCAAATAGACAACACCACAGCAGTGGCATACTTAAACCATATGGGTGGTACCAGGTCAGTTTCGTGTGACAAATTGGCTAACTCAATTTGGCTCTGGTGTGTTCAAAGAGACATTTGGATTTCAGCTACCTATTTGCCAGGTGAGCTTAATACTGTGGCGGACACCAGGTCACGCAAATTTAATGACAATATTGAATGGATGTTGCATCCTGAGATTTTTGCTAAAGTCACAGCCAAATTTGGTAAACCGGACATTGACCTTTTTGCGTCACGGTTGAACCATCAGGTACCAACCTACGTTTCATGGGAACCAGATCCTGGGGCAATAGCGCTAGATGCATTCTCGCTGGACTGGGGGAATTGGTTTTTCTATGCCTTCCCCCCGTTTTGCCTCATCGGTCGGGTATTGCGTAAGATTCAGGCAGATGCTGCCAAGGGCATCCTTATTATACCCGACTGGCCCACACAGCCTTGGTATCCGGTGGTCTTTGACATGCTCAATGAACCTTGGGTCCTTTTGAAGGGTTACCCACAATTGGTTACTCACCCTGTCTCAGGGGAGCCACATCCCTGCCATGGCTATTTAAATTTGTTGGCTTGCAGGTTCTGAACAGGCCGTTAGTCCAATACGGCCTCTCAGCTCGGACCATGGATACCATCGGGGCGTCGTGTCGAGCGTCAACAAGGCGAAGATACCGCTCGCATATTAAGAAGTGGGAAACCTACTGCAGCCGCTCTCACATCACGTACGATGACGTGACAATAACCGACGTCCTGGAATTCCTCGCGGGGTTGCACGATGATGAACACTTAAGTTACAGTGCCATCAACAGCGCCAGAAGTGCGTTCTCATTCTATCTCAATATTGAGGTAGGATCCAACAGGCTAGTGTCCAGACTCATGCAGGGTATATTCAATATGAATCCGCCTACACCACGCTATAATATCACCTGGGATGTCAGGGACGTATTAACCCTGCTCAGGACGTGGTCTCCCATGGAAGGGCTCCAACCGGACAAACTCACCATGAAGCTGGTGATGTTACTAGCGCTGACTTCAGCTCAGAGGGTTCAGACACTACACAAACTTCGTGTCGACAGAATGACATCTACCCCTACAGAAGTAGTCTTTTTCATTGACGAGCTACTAAAGCAGCATAGACCTGGGTGCACAGGGCTGCAGCTGAAGTTCCCGGCATACCCCGCAGATGCTAGGCTATGTTTAGCCTCACATATCCGCCACTATGTCAAGGTGACGGCACGCATCAGAGGAATGGAGAGATACCTGCTGGTCACTCATAGAGACCTCATCATCGAGTGACAGTCCAGACGATATCCAGGTGGCTTTGAGTCGTCTTGGGTAAGTCAGGTATCGACACTAATGTGTTCAAGTCTCATTCCACCAGGGCTGCATCGACGTCAGCGGCGAGGATTATGGAGGTGCCTATGGACCAAATTCTCGCCACAGCAGGATGGGCTAATGAAGCTGTGTTCCAGCGTTTTTATAACAAGCCTGTTGCTGCTCCTCTACAGTTCGCAGAAGCCGTGCTGAATGCAGGTCAAGAACGTGGAGATGTCCCCGCATGTGGGGTTTTTGATTTGTTATTCATAAATATGCTCTTGTTTTGCAGTATGAACTATTGAGCAAGTTTGTTCCTCCCATCCATCCCTGGTAGTGGTGTGTCAGCATGGACGTGGTCCAGGGCGTGTAATCACAGAAGCTTTGAAGTCTTCACGAAGTCACTCACGTGACTCCGAAATGAAATAGTAAGATTGAACGAGAACTTACCAGTTCGAAGGTTGATCTTTATTTTATGAGGAGTCGAAGTGAGGGATTTCGTGCCCTCCTCGCCCAACCCTCAATCACCTTCATCTGGTAATCTTAGTCACTTCAATCTTACTATGCGAAGTCATTTCTATTGTTGGTTTCTGTGATTCCACGCCGCTACTTTGAAGTATGTCGAGCATGCGCGCCGGCGGGCTCTTCACGAAATCCCTCACTTCGACTCCTCATAAAATAAAGATCAACCTTCGAACTGGTAAGTTCTCGTTCAATCTTACTATTCTTCCATCAAGAAGAATCTTTGATGCCATGTTCACCGTTCACATTTGTTGTCATGAGGTCATAGCACGGAAACAGACCCTTCAGCCCAACTCATCCATGCCTGCCATGACGCCATCTAAGCTTGTCCCATTAACCTTTCCTATACATGTACCTGCCAAATGTATCATGTTTTGTGTCATTCTTAATTGTTACTGTATGTCGTGTTGTTACCTGCGAGCGGAGCACCAAGGCAATTCCTTGTATGTGTACATACTTGGCCAATAAACTTATTCATTCATTCAAATGTCTTCTAAATGCTGTTATATTACCTGCCTTAATTTAGTTTAGTTTATTGTCACGTGTACCAGGAAACAGTGAAAATGACGCGCTAACCATTCCACATACCCACCACACACAGTGAAAAGGTTTCCCTTCCCACTTTAAACCAATGTCATCTGGTGACAATGGCATAGCACTAGAGCTACAGTACAGTGCCAGAGACCCGGTTTCGATCCCGACTACAGATGCTGTCTATACGGAGTTTGCGCATTCTCCCCGTGACCTGCTGAAGGTTTTCACTGAGATCTTCAGTTTCCTCCCATACTCCAAAGATGTACTGCTTTGTAGGTTAATTGGCTTGGTATCAATGTATAAATGTAAAATTGTCCCTAGTGTGTGTAGGGTAGTGTTAATGTGTGGGGATCGCTGGTCGGTGCGGACTCGGAGAGTCGAAGGGTCTGTTTCCACACTGTATCTCTAAACTAAACTAAACTAAACTAAACTAAATCAAGTTCTTGATTCCTGCCCAATTGAAAATGACTCTCTGCACTTCCTTATAAAAAATGGAGTGCTGTACCCTAATCTCACACAGAACTAATTTGACTGCACAGCATAGATAGAGAACCAGCACTATTCAGAATATACTAATCTCAAGACAAACATCCGAAAAGTTAGATTTTATTTAAAATTTAAAATTGTTTGCACTCATTTTAATGATGCAGGGTCAAAAATGTTTGTGATAACTTTAGTGTCCATTCTACAGGAACTTCCCATTAAAGTGTGGACGCAGGGAACTGCAGATGTTCGAATGGTGTGTAGAACACATATTGCTGGAGGAACTCAACGGGCATGGAACGTCTGTGGAGGACATGGATCGATGACGTTTTGGATTGGTACTGAGGGAGGATCATGACCTGAAACATTGCCAATCCATGCACCCCAGAGATGCTGCCTGACCCCGCTGAGTTACTCCAGCACTTTGTATTCTTCTCTTTAAAACATGTTTGACCTGGTATATTCACTCCCAATAGTGTGTATCAATGAATATGTGAACGTAATGAGTAACCCTGTATGGGACAAGCTTGTTAGTTAATTTAGTCTACTCCACAATGTTAGCTTTATGCATTCATAGTTCAGATACTTCCTGTTCTTGGGTAACATGGGGAGATATAAAAGTTTTCATATCATCAATTTTGTACGGCATAGACACAATGGGCCGAATGGCCTATTTGCTCCTATGTCTTATGGTCTAATGTACTCTTACGCTTTACTTATAGATTAATGCAATGTTCCATAATTTTCTTTTGATAATTTATTAGCATCTGATGAAAGAAACATGAAAAAATGCAACTTTTCAGGAAATATTTACCTTTTTATTAAAAACATTTTCTTATACCAAATTTTGAAACATATAACATTTTAATTAAAAAATTAAACATTGATTTGTTCAGTATTGCAAATAATTTATGAAAAATATGTTCATGCACTAAAAGCAACTCATAAATAAGTTCTGCATATATAATAAAACCCAGACGTTTAAAATACACAAATGCGTAACAGATGAAATAATTTTTTTTGGTCTTCAAATTTCATTTAACACATTTGGAAATCAAATTTGCCCAATTAATTTTTTGGTTTCAGTGTTCAAAAGGTATCCTCTTTGATGGCTGCAAGAAGCGAACCAGACCATGATATATATTTATCTTGCTTTAATGAAAATATACTGGCCTTGCCATTACAATGTGTAATAATTATTTATTAAAGTATTAGTCTGAACCTCCTGACTAACCTAGCAAAGGTATTAACACTTTTTTTGTAAACAGTATAATGCCTCCATTAAAATAGCTGAGAGTGGAATTTTAGATTAATGTATTGAATATTCGGATGGCATCACACTGCAAAATAACTGTAAGGTCCACACATTAGGCTCCCAGTATGCATTACTACCAGCACAAGGAACAATGAGATCTTCATTGTGATGTGGACAAAAAAGGGGTTTAAAACAACTAATGGCAGCAAAATCATTTCATACATTGGTGTCAGTGGCAATGTTGTCTTCCTCTGACTTTGCTTCACAGACCTTCCAACTTGAGGGTAAATATAATGGATGTAAAATTTAAGCCAACCTCTAATAGTAAATTGCAACAGAATTTGCTGTGGTTTCTTCAAATACATTGGTTATTTTATTTGAGAGAAAATATTTCGCCTTCAAAATTGCGTTTTAGGTATAGATAAAGGATTAAGAAGACAGCTTGAATATTGGTCTTCAGTGCAGAGGGAGCCTCGTTGAAAAAAAACCCCAGATACATCTTGCTACAGAAGATAGACACAAAATGAGCTGGAATAACTCAGCAGGTCAGACAGCATCTCTGGAGAGAACGAATAGGTGACATTTTGGGTCTTCAGAAATCTTGCTACAACTGTCTGAAGGCATTGGTGGGGTACCATGCCAATGCCCTGGGGAAATTTGGACTTGTCGGCTGAAGTTGTTAACTTCATGACTTGGCCACATTTGGTCCTTAAATATTTGGTCAGTTTTGGTCTCCATATTTAAGGAGTGGTGCATTTGCATTGGAGACAGTTTGGCCGGCACAGTGGTGCAGCGGTAGAGCTGCTGCCTAAATGCACCAGAGACCCAGGTTCGATCCTGACTATGGGTGCTGTCTGTCTGGAGTTTGTACGTTCTCCCTGCAGTGGGTTTTCTCCGGGTGCTACGGTTTTCTTCCACATTCCAAAGACGTACAGGTTTGTAGGTTAGTTGGCTTCCAGAAATTACAAATTGTCCCCAGTGTGTAGGATAGCGCTGTGGTCTGGGGTGATCTTTGGTTGGCATGGACTCAGTGGGCCGAAGGGCCTGTTTCTGCTTTGTTTTTCTAAAGTCTAACAGGTTCAGGGGATTGATTACTCGAATGAAGTGATTGTCCCATGAGGAAAGGTTCATTGGATTGTCTTTATACTTGGGTTTTGAGGAATGAGAGGTGGTCTTAAATACAAATCCGAGAAGGGTTTACAAAGTAGGTGTTAAATGAATGTTTCCTTTAGGAGGAATTTCAATCTAAAGACCATTGTTTCAGAGCAAAGGGCTACCTATTTAAGATGGAGATGAGCTGGAATTTCCTCTTTCAGAGAATTATGAATCTTTGGAATTCTCTCCCCAAGAGAGCAATGGAAGTTAAATCATCGAATATATTGAATGCTGAGACTGACATATTTCTTCGCGGAAGCAGGTAGAAAAGTGGAACTGAGACCATAGGTTACATCGGCCATGATCTTACATCAAAGGAGATGTAAGCTTTGGAGCCCATTTTCCATCAAAGCACCTAATTATGTTTTTACTGCCATCTTACCCAATATTAATGACGATGAGTTGGAAGGTCTGAGCTCACAATGCCTGGTTTATGTTTAAGAATTTAGATGTCAAATACCTACCAACCTACTAGTGACTTATTAAAGATACAGGCTACCTTGTCAAATCAGCGAAAAACCGACCACGACACCAGGAAACTATTAAATCACGCACAGGTATTTTGTGTGTATACGTGAGCTTTCCTTCCCTCAAAGATAGAACAAACAAATATTTTCAACAGGATTGACTAACATTTATAAAAAGAAAATGAATGCTGTTGATGTTAACGCTACTATCAAGCCCCACATAGACCAACAAAAAGGTCACCATTTCTTTAAAAATATAACATCACATACTTGAAAAATTACTCTTTGTTTAAGCATTATATCTCCATTTGTTAGCAGTTATTTAAAAAAAAACTTCTAATGCACATGCCCCTTTGTTTATTGAGAGAAGTATTAATACAGAGCCCTTTCAACGTTTGTCCATTTTGAGGATATACCATCTATAGCAGCAGCTTGCATAGTAAAATCCCATACAATATTGAGACGCACCTTGGAACCCATTATTTGTCAGCAAACGGCTACTTTGACTACGAGAGTGGAACACAGATTTGGGAGGACTTGATAATCTATGCGTGAAGCCATTATCTATTTGATATGCAGCCAAACCTGATGAGACCATCCAAATCTTTGCTGGGGTATCTGGTGGGATCCAGGCAGAGCAGTGGAAGGAAATGCCTCTTCTTGCAGACTTCACACATAACGACAACCGTGGACAATTCCATATCGCCAATGAAGAACTCTCTTTTCCAACCGGTGGATTGTACTGTTCTGACTTCGACGAGTTTAAGGGAAGAAAAAAAACAAAAAAACAGGCTGCTATTTGAACCTAAAATTACTGGTGGGAAATTCTAGAACCGGAAGTGTTATAACATAAATGCCGGTGACAATGTTTAACACAGTGGATGAAATTCAAAGTCTTTTCACTGGATATTTTGATTTCTTACAAGCCCTTAAATACTCTGTGGCTTGGGATAATATATAAGCATGATTATCTGATATATTTGCTGTGTCGTGACATTTGCTTCCAGTCCATTTGTTCTTGCATGCGACTCTCCGCCTGTTGCTCTTATCACCCTTTTAATTACACCCAGACTTGGGTCGTTGAGCTTAGAAATGTTCTGAATTCTAAATTCAGCACTAATTTGACCAGTTCACTACATATACAACAGAAAACAGAATAGACTGTACATACTGTTACAACATGACAATTAACACTTCCATTAAGTTGAACTTTGGATGCGCATAAGCGACGGAGATATAGGTCGATTATAATTTTCAGTATGAGTTTCAAAAGGAGGATAATTGCTTTCAATTTATATTTTCAACAACTCTTTAAATATAAATTTGAATCAACACTTCACGAATTATAGAGCGGTGAAATGCATTACTCACACATAACAAAGGTCCTGTACGGGGTGACTGGTTCTTAACTATTGGATTCAACTATCTACTGGTATTGTAAATCATACATCACCCTTTTGAACAAATTCAATATAATTTGCTATGTTATAGTTACTCTTACGCATAATGCATTGACGAGAAACACAACGTACAAATTAATTGATGCTACAATTAAAATATTTTCTACGCAAATGTAAACTTAAGACCTTTTTGTTTTACCAAGTAAAATATACACTTTTCTAATGTACATTACATTCCTTCATGCAGAGAAATATATTATATTGCACAGAGAACACTTTGGTGGGCTATGGTTCATACATTAGACTCTCCCTGTTTTTACTTACATTGTGATGAAAAGTTAGAGTGGTTTAACAGAGTAAGCAAGCCTTCTGTAGATGCCATTGGAGTTACGGAACACATCCTTAGTGATGGATGTCACTGAATCTTCCAGGTAATGCGTGGGAAGAAGTGGAATTTTTAGGGCATTATCCCTAAAACTGAATTATCTTTATTTTTATTACAAACTATGTACACATGTTTTATTATCGTTATCTAAATCTTCGAACAACTTGGTGACCTAACAAAATAATAAACACTTCAATGTACTAAGCTACAGATGACGTTCGGAGACAATTTTGCATTGGTTGGGTTTACGATGATAGTATTGCACACAGTTCAGGAGCTATTGCTGCAATAAACTAACTACCTTTGTGTCAAGTTTACCGATCTAACAGTTAGTCTCAGGCGTCCCTCGGTAACCTTGCGTGAATTGAATTTTGAGACCTATTGCCCAACACAAAACAATGGCGTAACATTTATAACCAGGTGGCCAATCCTGCGGTGTATGTCCCTTCCACTGCTGTTGTAGGCATTACTGTCTCACTGGGGTTTTTCTCAATAAGCATCTGGCATATTGATTTGCAGAGGACAGTTGAGCTAGATAACCATATTCCATTCATACCTCCTTTGCTGATAATTCTCGGTGCTACTTGGACAGAGTGTGTGTGCTATGTACTCCAGCCAGTCATAGTTGGCAAGAGGGGCTGCAGAGGGGTACAACACTGGAGACAGCAGGAGGTGGGCTGCACTGAACCAGCCTTGCTCACTGACAGACCACATCCCCCCCCATCAATATAGTTCAGCTCAAGCCGGCGACAAGAAACATGTTATCAAGCTGGAAAGCGACGCAAGAAGATTTACGAGGATGTTGGCGGGACTCAAGCACCCAGGCTATAGGGGGACATTGAGCAGGCTGGGAATCTATTCCTTGGCATGCAGGAGGATGAGGGGGTGATCTTTAGAAGTGTACAAAATCATGAGAGGAATAGATGGGTAAACGAACAGAGTCTCTTCCCCAGATTAGGGGAATTAGGAACCAGAGGGCATAAGTTTAAGGTGAGGGGAGAAAGATTTAGTAGGAACCTGAGGGGAAAATTATACACAAAGGGTGGTGAGTGTGTGGAACGAGCTGCCAGAGGAGGTAGTTGAGGCAGGTACTATCGCAATGTTTAAGGAATATTTAGACATGTACATGGACAGGATAGTTAGAGGGAAATGGACCAAACGCAGGCAGGTGGACCTAATGTAGATGGGTCAGTGTGGGTGAGTTGGGCCGGTGGACCTGTTTCCGCACTGTATGATTCTATGACTCTATGACTGTGACAACTTCCAAGAATCTTCCTTAGACTGGGAGTGTGACCACCCAACACTGTAGGCAGCTTGGGATGCTTCACCCTTTGGTCTGCAGCTCTTGTTCTAATAAGGCCTTGTTCCCAAAACAAAATTGGCAGCATGCTTTAAAGATCAGGCTGTCAATCTGCCCATATCTCTCTCTAAGACCACTGGCTATCCATTCTCAGAGGAAACTCAACACTATTCTCTCAATAGACCCCAATATGATTAGCTGGACTGGTGATGGGGCTAACTTGTCATATAGTTGCCTCCCAATCTGATTGCTTGAATATTATGTGTAGGAAGGAACTGCAGATGCTGGTTTACACCAAAGATAGACACAACACGCTAGAGTAACTCAGCGGGACAGGCAGCATCTCTGGAGAACAGGGATAGGTGATACTTCAGGGTTGGGACCCTTCTTCAGACTCACTTTAAATCTACTGTAATATGTTTTCACTCATTTAGAAATAACTCGATTCCTTTGTAAGAACACTTCTTACGCCACGGTTGATTTGAGGAGAAACGGAAGCAAAGATGTGAATGCTTCACCAATGCAACTGAAGAGTGCATGATTGCCGACTGTTTTACTAACACTACATTCTCATGATTTACTCTAAGCCAGAGCATTAACTATACGGATGACCCGATCGTTATTTGCTACAGTGCGATGTGCTATTTTAATAGCTTGTGTGTGCGCCTCCAGATTTTCTATGAAGTATGAACTTTGTCAGGGTTAAGATTGTGGAACAGTACAGCATAGGAACTTTGGCCCAGAATGCTTGTGGCGAACATGATGCCAAGTTAAACTATTCTCAACTGCCTGCACTTGATCCATATCCCTCTATTCCCTGCACTTTCATGTGCCTATCTAAAAGCCTCTTATACACCACTATCGTATCTGCCTCCACCAACACCTCTGGTGGTGCATTCCAGGCCCCAACTACTTTCTGTGTAAAAAAACTTGCCCTGCACATCTCCTTTAAACCTTCCCCCCTCTATGCCTTCTAGTTTTGGACATTTCCACCCTGGGAAAATAAGTCCGGACTGATATCATAAATAGATATGATGAAATATTAATAACAGAATTAAAGTGATTAGGCATTCCTTTCCCATTTATCAAATAAAGATTTGGCGTCCTAGTGAGATAACGAGTAAAAAAAGGCCAATTACTTCTGTTCTCAAACCCTTTCCTCCCCTTTCCTGCCATCACCACCCATTTGAGAGATAATTGATTGTCCATGACTCATTGAAAGCAAAAGATTAATATTTCACACTTAGCCCTCGAGGATTCTTTATATATTACTGCAGGAATCTGGTGCATGATCAACGATTAACCATTTACAAACTATTTCCTTTGAAGCAAATGATGTTCATCAAAACAAAGAATCCCCTCTCTTCTCAGAAGTCGTCAGGACCCTGAAACCTCCAAGAATTTGGTATATTTCTTGTAATCTGTTCCTATGTTCACACAGCAAACACCATCAACAGTGGGGGATAAAATCCATTGCTGGAAATATCAGTACACTGTATCTCATATACACGTTTTTCCTTCTTTCTTAACGAATAGAAGCTAATGTAGCAAAATCTGCAAAAATAGATGTGCAATTTCAATAAAATGTTAAGCTAGGTCTCTTTATAAATTAGTTTGCTTTAAAAAAAGTGCTTTTAAACCACTGACTCACGGAAACAGCATTCTGCCCAAATTAAGAATGAATCCAAACATCTAACATTGCTGTCATTTTCCTCCTTCGACTTAACGGGACAATACAAATTTATAAGCATTTTCCTATTTGTTATCGGAAAACCTAGCGCGAGCCTTGAACGGGAAAGCATCAACTTTTTTTCTCTGAAAGCACTGAAGTTTTTGAAAACCCTAATTCCAATTCTAACAACTACTGCTGCTGAGATAGGTTTTGTATTTAATAATGCTGACATTGTGTGGATGATCAGAGATTCTGTTCAACATTTAAAAACAATGTAATTTTCAGAGTTGAATATAAGGTATTTGCAAATGATTACTTGGACAGGTTTACTTGTCCTTTGACAGTTTCTACCTGTGAACATTACCTCACATTAGCCCATGTCCTGTTTGCAATGATAGGGAATGTATCATCAATTAACCTAATTCCAGAGAGAAGCAGATGGCAACTTTCAATTTAATATTTAAATTGCTTTTAAAAGATGTATTTGCTGTATTTCACCCTCCACCCTAATCTTCTGTACATGTTCCAATGTTTATTGGTGTAAGTTATTAGTGAAAAAAAACCCAGTGTGCTTTTTCATTCTTGACTTGCTCGCTGTGAAAATTCTATATCGTGTTTGATGACTTTGTGGTTGCTGGATGCCAGGGAAGTCGACAGAGAATGTTACACTTTTCTGATAATTTTGTTTTCCAAGCTTCGAGGCAAATGCCTTCATTCTACCCCCCCAAAAAACAAAATGCAGGCCATTAGTAACTGGATTCTAAAATCACATCTGTGCATTGGCAAAAACATTTGTGATGCACTTTAATGAATGCTCTATAAAGTTGGATAATGCAAAATAGAAGGAAGTGGGAGTTTTACTTTTCAACAAATATTGATTTTCCCTTCGATTTTCCTTTGTTGAAACAGACAGATGTGGGAGTCAGATATGTTTGCTTGGAATCTCCAGAATTGGCTGTATCGTCCTTTACTATAAAACAGCAGGCGCAATGACGTTTGAGAGAGCGAAAATTGAATATTTAGACCCCTATCACTCACCAGTCTTGCTTTTGTGTGGACGTGTTTGGATTCACTCTGACACATGTGCAGCTTCCTCTAGTCTTCACCAAAGGTCCATTACTGTTCAAAATTGTCTTGCATACTGCAGTTTTCATCTGTACACGGTGATGCCCTTATGGGTGGTGTTCAGTAACATCATGAGAGTTTCACGGAAATAAAAGTCGTCACATCACTGTTTTTTTTGTTGTTTTAAAAATCCATGCATTGTCATGCACTTAATTTCCTGTATTCCTGTATAGGTTCGAAGTTCCTTCAGGGACTCCAAAAGTCAATAGGACTACCATGCAATCACGCTGCTGTCTACTAGTTTATCTGAATAGTCCAGGCGCAGGCTGATTTGAGGATCTACCCTTATTTCATCCCACTTCTCAGCACCTGATTCGCTGCTATAAGCATCACACTGATAATGAAAGCTATAGCGAACGCACAGATGAGACTCTTCCTGACACAGGTCTGTTTGATTTGCTGTGTGGAACATGCTGCAGACAGAAACAAAAGAAGATTACTCTGTGAATTCACACAAGCTGCACAATATTACTTCTGCTGAGGGCATTTTCCATGCACCCAGCTGAGAACCGATCAAACATGCCAGGAAAAAGTGAAGCGCGATCGATAGCTAATTGAAGACGGGAGTGAGGTGTGCTGCAATTCTCAGCTGGATGCACGGGAAAGATATACGCATTAATCCAATAGATAACATGTTGTGGTACATAAATGTGAAATGAACATTTAAATGCATCAGATTTAGCTCAAGTGCAGACATAAGTTGAAAGATAAAGCAGCAGGTTTTGGACACATTTGACTATCACTTGATCTGGAAAAAATAATTTTAGAGTTGATATCACCGGTCTCATGAAGAAAAGTTGTTATTGCATCTATTTTAATATGTAAGTCATCCTTTGCAGCGATGAATTGAAATTCAGAATCCCCTTATTAAAGTCTGTCAGTTCATAATTGAAGCAGCCTTAGAGAGATGCAGCCCCAGATATAGTCCACACCGACCACTGATCACCTGTTCACACTAGTTCTATGTTAGCCCACCTTTCATCCTTTCCCAATCCACCAGGAGCAATGAACAGAGGCCAGACAACCCTTGGGAGGTGGGTAGAAACCGGGAGCACCTGAAGAGATCTGTACGATCACAGGGAGAACGTGCAAACTCCACACAGCCAGCACCCAAGGTCAGGATCGAACCCAGGTCTCTGGCGCTGAGGCAGCATCTCCACCATTTGCGGCACTGTGCCGCCCTAATTTGTTTCTGGGAGATTAAGTAGGGCAAGTGAATTGTCTAGCAGTGACAGATCACCCAGTTCACAGCGATCATAACACAATTTGGTTTGAAACAATTATGGAAAGAGATCAGAGAAGGAGCTCTACTGAGCAAGAGCTGATTTCAGTGATTAGGAAGGGAGCGAGCACAGGTCGACTGGGAATGGCAACACATTGCAGTAACGCCACAGGAGGGGCCAGTTTAGATACATTCCATTGGAGGGGAAAGGGAGCAATCAGAATGTCTGAGTTTGGATTACAACAAAGTAAGTAGCTGCCAACACTAATCGCAGAAGAGAGAGTTATGATAACATCAAATTTCAACTAATAATCAAAATAAAATGTGGCTAGGATGGGAGGGAATTGAGAATGTGACTGAAGATGGCAAGGATGCTGTGAAAAAGTAAGCAATATGAGCATGATAATAATGATTTGAAGGCATTAAATCACCTTCTATAGGAACCCACCACTAAACACATCTTCCCATCTCCACCCCTTCCTGCCTTCCCCAGGGACAGCTCCCTCCACAACTCCCTGGTTCACTCATCCCTTCCCACCCAAACCATCCCCTTCCCCTGGAACCGCAGGAGATGCAGCACTTGTCCCTATACCTCCACCCCTCGACTCCATCCAGGGACGCCGGCAGTCCTTTCAAGTTAGACAGAGGTTTACACGCTCCTCCTCCAACCTCATCTACTGCATCCGATGCTCCCGATGTGGGCTCCTGGACATTGGTGAGACCAAACGTGGACTCGGCGACTCATTCACTGAACACTTACGCTCGGTCTGCCTGGGACTATGGGATCTCCTGATTGCCAGCCAGTTTAACTCCCCTATCCCATCCCCACACTGACCTTTCTGTCCTGGATCTCCCTCATTGCCAGAGTGAGGCCACACGCAAATTAGAGGAACAGTACCTCAAATTTCTCTTGGGTAGCTTACAAGGCCGGCGCAGCGGTAGAGTTGCTGCGTTAAAGGGCTTGCAGCGCTGGAGACCCAGGTTCAATCCCGACTGCGGGTGCTGTCTGTACGGAGTTTGTACGTTCTCCCCATGACCATGTGGGTTTTCAGCCACCAAGTCCATGCCAACCATCGATCACCCACTCACACTACTTCAATGTTATCTCACTTTTGCCTCCTCTCCCCATGCACTAGGGGGGCATTTACAGAAGCCAAGTAACCTACAAACTGGCACAGCTTTGGGATTTGAGAGGAAACTGGAGCACCCAGAGGAAACATGCGGGGTCACAGGGAGAACGTGCAAACACCACATAGATACCACCTGAGGTCAGGATCGAACCTGGCTCTCGGAGATAGCACGATGAATCAAAGGGAGCCAGCATGGTTTTGTAAAATGGTCACAGGGAGAACGTGCAAACACCACATAGATACCACCTGAGGTTAGGGTCGAACCTGGCTCTCAGAGATAGCACGATACATCAAAGAGAGCCAGCATGGTTTTGTAAAATGGTATATAATTTGAGTAAATCTATTTATTCTTTTGATGAAGTGTCAGAGAAGATTGATATGGATATCTCAGTAGATGTATATTTAGAGATTACGTGAGGCATTCAACAAGGAGTCAGGCAAGAGCGTTTAAGGAAACTCATGGATTTGAAGTGGTGAACACTGCCCAGTCCATCACGAGTTCTGACCGCACCACCATCGACGGGATCTACGGGAGTTACTGCCTCAAAACGGCAGCCAGCATCATCAGAGACCCACACCACCCTGGCCACACACTCATTTCACCACCGCCATCTTGAAGAAGATATGGGGGCCTGAAGACTGTGATGTCCAGGTTCAGGAACAGCTTCTTCCCTACAGCCATCAGGCTATGAAAAGACAATAACCCCCAAAGAAGCTGTGAACTACATAGACTTGGGGGTTTTGCTTTCGTCTTTTTGCACTAGCATTTTTTGTTTGTGTGTGTATATAATATATATTTGCAGAATATGTTAACACAGTACTCTGTATACAACAAACATTTAGTGTAAACATGTATATATGCAACACAAAATTGTCAAGAAGCAAAGTGTTTTTCGGACTGTGAAGTCACTGATGTTCCCTAAGGCTCTAAGACATTTTATTCTTTACAGATAACCCAGTCTCGGGCATAGGGAGCAGTACCATACATTTAAAATCGGCAAGACAGTAGATGATGATGAGGGTTCAGGATGAGGGACAGAATAATGAAATGGGCAAAGGATTAATAGATAGTATCTTTTTGTGGAAACATGTGAAGTGAAGCATTTTGGAACTACAATACAGTTTAAATGGCACTAATTGAGAAAGAGAAGGAGCAGAAAAATTTTGATGTACATATACATAAATCTTTAAAACTGAAACGAGACGAGGATAAGGTGGTTTAATAATAATCTGGGTTACATAGTTTGATGAATTGAACAAATGATATAAAGCAAAGGAATGTGTGAGAACATTATTAACCACTTTATATTACAATCTGTTCTGTGAATCTGTGGAATTCATTGCCACAGAAGGCTGTGGAGGCTAAGTCAATGGATATTTTTAAGGCGGAGATTGACAGATTCTTGATTAGTGTGTGTGTCGGGGGTTATGGGGAGAAGGCAGAAAAATGAGGTTGAGAGGGAAAGATAGATCAGCCATGATTGATTGGCAGAGTGGACCTGATGGGCAGAATGGCTTGATTCTGCTCCTAGAACTTATGAACATCAGTAAAGATATAATGGCTTGGAAATGTGCGTAGAAGAGATTTGCCTGAGTTTTGAGGAGCAGATCAGGAAGCAATGTAATCCACCTTTGAAGCAATGAATCTGGCGCAGGTGACAGTGGGTTCCACAATGATGCATGGTTCTCACAGAGCAAATGCAATAAAACAACTTTGCTTGTCGTTTGAGCCACAAAGGACAGGTTATGGACGCGGAAAGTGTCATTGCTCTTGAGATTCACCGGAAGCCTGGAACAGATTTTGCAGAAGTCGTATTATATTGAACTTACTGTCAATGTCAACTGGACATTCATCTGGGTTCTCCACATGGCTTGCCTCTTCTGTCATGATGATATTTTCTATGTCTTTCATTGACAAATGTTCACAAAATGCCTCGTAAAGGAGCCTCTTTAGCTCATCCACTGTCATTCTCTGCATATCACACTGCAATAACAAAACCAAAGTGCATCAAACCTGTAGTCCCAAAGGCATGAAATCAAAGCACAACTCTGCCCATTATATTGATATCAACAACAATCATAAATAGCTTCTTGCAATGGCATTCTGTGCTGAGCTGATAAGAGTTTCTTCATTGTAACCCAAGCTGGAACCTTTTTGACTTCTCTTGCCTTTTGTACTTATCTGGACATTTTTGCCCATGACACAATTCCTATAGTAATAAACACTTCAACTGAATTCATACTTTAATTGCAGAAATAATTTTATTCCACCACATATCACTATGACAGAATTCCCGCCAACTTAACAATGCATGATTTATTATTGTCAGTGGGTAAAAAATATCATGGTCTGGCAATGTAATTATGGCATGATCACTTACAGGAAGAGTGAATGGATCCAGCCAAAAGGTGCAGTGTGTGTGTGTGTGTGTGGACACCAGATCATAGAAACATAGAAACATAGAAAATAGGTGCAGGAGTAGGCCATTCGGCCCTTCGAGCCTGCACCGCCATTCAATGTGATCATGGCTGATCATCCAACTCAGTATCCTGTACCTGCCTTCTCTCCATACCCCCTGATCCCTTTAGCCACAAGTGCCACATCTAACGCCCTCTTAAATATAGCCAATGAACTGGCCTCAACTACCTTCTGTGGCAGAGAATTCCAGAGACTCACCACTCTCTGTGTAAAGAATGTTTTCCTCATTTCGGTCCTAAAGGAATTCCCCCTTATCCTTAGACTGTGACCCCTTGTTCTGGACTCCCCCAACATCGGGAACAATCTTCCAGCATCTAGCTTGTCCAACCCCTTAAGAATTTTGTAAGTTTCTATAAGATCCCCCCTCAATCTTCTAAATTCCAGCGAGTACAAGCCGAGTCTATCCAATCTTTCCTCATATGAAAGTCCTGACATCCCAGGAATCAGTCTGGTGAATCTTCTCTGTACCCCCTCTATGGCAAGGATGTCTTTCCTCAGATTTGGAGACCAAAACTGTACGCAATACTCCAGGTGTGGCCTCACCTAAACCCTGTACAACTGCAGTAGAACCTCCCTGCTCCTATACTCAAATCCTTTCGCTATGAATGCTAACATACCATTTGCTTTCTTCACTGCCTGCTGCACCTGCATGCCTACTTTCAATGACTGGTGTACCATGACACCCAGGTCTCGTTGCATCTCCCCCTTTCCTAATCTGCCACCATTCAGACAATAGTCTACCCTCATGTTTTTGCCACCAAAGTGGATAACCTCACATTTATCCACATTATACTGCATCTGCCATGCATCTGCCCATTCACTCAGCCTATCCAAATCACCCTGCAGCCTCCAAGCATCCTCCTCACACCTAACTATACCCCCCAGCTTGGTATCATCTGCAAATTTGGAGATGTTGCATTGAATTCCCTCGTCCAAATCATTAATATATATTGTAAATAGCTGGGGTCCCAGCACTGAGCCTTGCGGCACCCCACTAGTCACTGCCTGCCATTCTGAAAAGGACCCGTTTACTCCTACCCTTTGCCTCCTGTCTGCTAGCCAGTTCTCTATCCACATCAATACTGAACCTCCAATACCGTGTGCTTTAAGTTTGTAACTTAAAGAAGTTTGTAACTTAAAGATCCAGGGATAGTTTCTTCCCAGCTCTTATCAAACAATTGAACCATCCTAACAACGATTATAGAGCGGTCCTGAGCTACCATCTACCTCATTGGAGATCCTCGGACTATCTTTAATCAGATTTTACTGGACTTTAACTGGCGCTAAACGTTATTCCCTTTATTACGTATCTGTACACTCGATTGTAATCATGTAATCATTGTAGCACGCATCTTTTCACTGTACCTTGGTACACGGGACAATAACCTAAACTAATCCTCTTGCCAATCTTCATGCTTGCACCCCTTGTAATGTCACTTTATATCAAGAGCTATTGAAAGTCATTCTATTTACTCAATTTCAGCAACAATATAAAGGCTTTGAAATGGTGCAGATGAGATTTATCAGAGTTTTACCAGTTTTGAAGAGTTGGTCAGAAAGTCCTGGCATCTGAATAAATGTTGAAGTTGACATAACAATAGTTTCCAGAATGATACATGGCTCCGATAGTGTCGAGGAAACGAAACAATTGTCCATAGGTGTACATGACACTAATCAAGATGTTTTTTTTTAAATAAAGCGAACTGTGAACAATTTCAGGAATCTTGCCCAACATATCACACTACCTTGCCCTTGTGTCTCCATTCTAAACTTGGTGCTAGTCTGTGGGTTTATTTGTGTTTGTGCTTGGTCATATATGTTAGACTCATTTCTTGAAGGTACACATCCACTTATATATGTGTCGCACCATGCCAGGGTCTTGTTCGTACCTCAAAGCCCATCTGCAAAACAACTACAATGATAAACCGCTCCTTGCACCTGACAACGTGTTTAGATCTCTTGCATTAACACTGACATGCCCTAAAGCACACTCAACAATCACCCCCACATGACGCATTTCTCCCGCCTTGGTTTTAGAGATACAGCATGGAAACAGGACCTATGACCACACCGACCATCGATCATCCAGCCACTAGTTCCATGTTATCCCACTTTCATATCCCACACATTAGGAGCAATTTGCAAAAACCAATTAACGTACAAACCTGCACGTCTTTGGAATGTGGGAGGAAACCGAAGCACCCGGAGAAAACCCACGCGGTCACGGGAAGAAAGTACAACGTCTGCACAGGCAGCACCCGAGGTCAGCATTGAACCCGGATCTCTGGCGCCATGGTGCAGAAGCTCTACTGGTGCGTCACTGCGCTGTCTCACGTGGTTCTCTGGCTCTTTGGTTTAAGTGGTCAAGACTGTGCTTGAGATCATGGATAGACACGAAGTGCTGGAGTAACGTAGCGGGTTGGGCAGCATCTCTGGAGCGAAGGAACAGGTGACGTTTCAGGCCGGAATCCTTCTTCAGATGGGTTGTGATCAGATTGTGATCGTGGATTTGGCTGCGATACATCTTGGGCCCATCAGAGTTTCTGAGCTTAATGATAATGCGGCCATAACTAATCTTCCTCTTGTATCTTGTTTCGGATAGGTGAGGAGAAGCATCTGACCAGGATCTGTTCAGCGTTGCAGCACGGAAACAGGCCCTTCAGCCCACCGAATCCGTGCCGACCAGTGATCCCTGCACACTAACACTATCCTACACACCCTAGGGACAATTTATAATTTTACCAAGCCAATCAGCCTACATCTTTGCAGTGTGGGAGAAACCCGGAGCACGTGGAGAAAACTCACATGGTCACAGGGAGAACGTCCACACTCCGTATAGACAGTACCCATGGTCAGGATTGAACCAGGGTCTCTGGCACTGTAAAGGGCCTGTCCTACAAGCATGCAACTCTATGCGATGAACGCGATCAAACTAGAAGCGGGGGCCGTGCGGAGGTCGGGTGATCCCCTGTACAGGGCCGTTCCCACCAGCATGCGCCTGCATGTGGCAAGCACGACCAAACCGGCAGCGGGGGCCGCGCGGAGGTCTGGTGAGTGGCGCAACGCGGCGCAAAGTGAGGCGAACTTGGAGCGAAGTCTAAGGTAAGTTCGCCAGGACAGAGAGGGGCACACAGAGAGGGGCACAAAGGCACACACCAACAGAGGGCCACGGAGCCACACACATAGAGGGTCACGGAGGCACCTACAGAGAGGTTCACGGAGGCACGATGTTGGGGCGGTGTGTAATGCGTCGAGGCGACTGCGAGCCGACAAGCCGTTGCCGCGCGGAATTTTTGAACATAGTCAGTTTTTCGGAGCCCCGCGCGATGTCGGGACGAACTCCGCACAATTCCGCACGGCTCCGGCGATCGAAGTGGGACCGGCCCCGCGACGCCGGACGGCTCAAGTGACCATGTTAGGTCGCGCTAATCGCATTGAGTTGCATGCTTGTAGGACAGGCCCTTAAGGCAGTAGCTCTACTGCTGCACCACTGTGCCGCCCCCTGGTAGCTGGTCATTTGCAGGACTCTGCAGCAGGAGGCACTGTGTCAATCCATCGGACTCATGCATTCTCCAACCGGGGAGCTGGGACTTTGGGAGAAGTAGAGATCAAGTTTGAGATGGGATGCGCACACAGTGAGTCAGTCACCAGGCAGTATGCGTGTCAGCTCCCTGGAGGGCAGGCAAGGTCGCAAGTGGGTCTTGCTGTGGAAGGCACGAAAGAGGATTACGTTAATGAAGGCTGATTCACCTGCACATTGGGGCGCTGGGGGCATTGTCTGACCTCCTGGAAAGTCAGCCTTCATTATCCATGATGCGCACTGTAATGTACTGGTGATGAATCACTATATTTTTTTATGCTACAATTTGGTCCGATAGTCCTTTACGAAATAAAACGGGTGCAGGTTGCATACGCTTTTCAAGTCTCATGCCATTGTATTACTTACTTCAAAACACAATTGTTGTATCACAATGCATCAAAGCATGGTGCTATGAAGTACCTGGATGTGATTTAGTTGCAAGCTTCCCAATACAATCTCAGCTGGGGTGTTTTGTCAGTGAATGTGGACAGAATCCAGTGTCTGGTCCAGAGAGTGACAAACTAAAATGAGTTGAGTTTTCTTTAGAGATGCAGCGTGGAAACAAGTCCTTCGACCCTCTGGGTCCAAGCTGACCAACGATAACCTGTGCGTTAGCTTTATCCTACACACTAGGGATAATTTACTGAAGCCAAATAACCTTCAAACCTGTAGGTCTTTTGGAGTGTGTGAGGAAATCGGAGCACCAGATGAAAACCCATCAAGGTCACAGGGAGAACGTACACAAACTCCATGCAGACATGACCTATTGTCAGGATCGAACCCGGGTCTCTGACACTGTGAGGCAGCGACTCTGCCGCTGTGCCACCGTGCCGCACCTGAACAAAATGAGCATGTGTATTGCTCTGCACTGGTGCTGGTTCACCTCTTGGAGACTTACTGCAAACGTTAAGTGGCAGAGGTCTTGGGGAAAAAAAAACTCGTGAGAACTACAAGCCATCTTTTCCTACCTGCAGTCGCCCCCACCCCTACTTTCAATCTGAAGAAGAATTCTGACCCAATACGTCACCCATCCTTTTTCTCCAAAGATGCTGCCTGACCCTCTGGGTTACTCCAGCACTTTGTGCCTATCTTCGGTATAAACCAGCATCGGCAGAACATAGAAACATAGAAATTAGGTGCAGGAGTAGGCCATTTGGCCCTTCGAGCCTGCACCGCCATTCAATATGATCATGGCTGATCATCCAACTCAGTATCCTGTACTTGCCTTCTCTCCATACCCTCTGATCCCCTTAGCCACAAGGGCCACATCTAACTCCCTCTTAAATATAGCCAATGAACTGGCCTCAACTACCCTCTGTGGCAGAGAGTTCCAGAGACCCACCACTCCCTGTGTGAAAAAAGTCCTTCGCATCTCGGTCCTAAAGGATTTCCCCCTTATCCTTAAGCTGTGATCCCTTGTCCTGGATCTCCCCAACATCGGGAACAATCTTCCTGCATCTAGCCTGTCCAACCCCTTAAGAATTTTGTAAGTTTCTATAAGATCCCCTCTCAATCTCCTAAATTCTAGAGAGTATAAACTGAGTCTATGCAGTCTTTGTTCATAAGACAGTCCTGACATCCCACAAATCAGTCTGGTGAACCTTCTCTGCACTCCCTCTATGGCAATAATGTCCTTCCTCAGATTTGGAGACCAGAACTGTACGCAATACTCCAGGCTTGGTCACAGTTCCAGCCTATACACTCAATCAGTGGCTGACGTTTCAATATGTTGTAGATCTGCACAGTAACAGTGTTGATCTAAACACACAGTGCTGAAGAAGCTCAACGGGTCAGGCAGCATCAGTGGAGGGAATGGGCAAAGCCACATTTCAGATCAGGACCCTTCCTCAGGCTGAGGTGAAACCCTCCCTCAGGTCCCGAAACGTCAACCAATGCATTCCACCCACAGATGCGGCTCGACCCATGATTCCTGATTAGCACAGCTGCCAGGGGTTATGGGGAGAAGGCAGGAGAATGGGGCGAAGAGGGAGAGATAGATCAGCCATGATTGAATGGCGGAGTACAATTGATGGGCCGAATGCCCTAATTCTACTCCTATTCCTTATGACCAATGATCCACTGAGTTCCTGCAGCAAATTGTCTGTTGCTCCAGGTTGCAACATCCGTAGTTACCTGTATCTTCGGTCTTTTCTCTTCAGGCAGAACCCATTGTCATGTTTATGGATTATCAAACGTAACATACATGTATTTCTCACTACATCCCTTTTGTGAGTTCTGATGAACATCCACTATCATAATGTTCTTATCATTTACTGTCAGAAAGTGATGAACTCTAACATCTATCGAAGATCTTCCATCAGCACTTTTATTTATTGGGATTTGGCATTCAACATACACTCCCCCCACCTCCCCCCCCCCCCCCCCCCCCTTGTTTTCACCCACCTTGCTCCACGTCCTCCATTAGAAGTCCACCACTGCGCTGCCGTGCCGCGAAGGTTTTTGTTTAACTTCAAGTTGTAAAAAATCTTGAATCTCTTTTCCACTTGGGATCATGAAGATAATTCACCTCGAGTAGCACTCTGTGTTGTTATGCAGCATTGTTGAACGATTACTTGCTTGCTGATTATGCTTGCTCTTTCTTCAGCAATGCAATTATCTTTGGGTACCCATTTCTTTCAGTGGTTCTGCTGGTGATTATGCACGCTTTCATTATCAGTTGAGACTCTTGTAATAGGCTCTGGAGGCTAAATTCTTACATCTCTGGTGCTGGAGTGATGAGAGATTAGTCCACACCTATTATTTCTGCGTTGGTACTGTGTAGATTTTCTCCGGGTTTCCTCCCACATTCCATGGGATAAAGGTTGGTACGCTTCGGTGACATTCCAGGAGACATTAAGCAATGTGGACTATGCTCTCTGGAGTCTGAAGAAGGGTCTCTACCTGAAATGTCATCCATTCCTTCTCTCCAGAGATGCTGCCTGTCCCGCTGAGTTACTCCAGCTTTTTGTGTCTATCTTCGGGTTAAACCAGCATCTGCAGTTCCTTCTTACACAACAATCACCTGTACACTAGTTCTATGATATCCCGATTAACCAATGCAGAAGCCAATTAACCTACAAACCTTTATCCCATGGAATGTGGGAGGAAACCACAGCATCCGGAGAAAATCTACACGGTCCCAGGGGGAATGTACAAAATCCGTACAGACAGCACCCATGGTCAGGATCCAACCCAGGTCTCTGGCACCATAAGACAGCTACTCTACCGCTGCACCATTGTGCCACACTGAAGAATGAGATCACCTCTCATTCTTCCAAACTCCAAAGAGCATAGATAGACGCAAAGTGCTGGAGTAATTCAGCGGGTCAGGCGTTATCTCTGGAGAGAAAAGATGGGTGAAGTTTCGGGTTGGGACCCTTCTTCAGACTCCAGAGGCAATCATCGTCCAGATTGCTTATGGCAACCCCATGACCTCTCCCTCAATCCCCGTACCAGGAACCAACCTGCTGTTTATTTCTGCAAGCCTTCTATTATGTATATTCTTCATCAGGTAGGGAAAGCAGAGCTGCGCTGTCTGAGTTTGCATTCTCACCAGGGGCCTACATTATTGCAGTTTAACAGTTTTAATCTTGAGATGATCTTGAGCAGCACTCGGCTTCATATCGTACCAACTCTGCTGCGGAAATAATAGGTGTGGACTAATCTCTCATCACTCCAGCACCAGAGATGTAAGAATTTAGCCTCCAGAGCCTATTACAAGAGTCTCAACTGATAATGAAAGCGTGCATAATCACCAGCGGAACCACTGAAAGAAATGGGTACCCAAAGATAATTGCATTGCTGAAGAAAGAGCAAGCATAATCAGCAAGCAAGTAATCGTTCAACAATGCTGCATAACAACACAGAGTGCTACTCGAGGTGAATTATCTTCATGATCCCAAGTGGAAAAGAGATTCAAGATTTTTTACAACTTGAAGTTAAACAAAAACCTTCGCGGCACGGTGGCGCAGTGGTGGACTTCTAATGGAGGAAGTGGAGCAAGGGGGGTGAAAACAAGGGGGGGGGGGGAGGGGTGGGGGGAGTGTATGTTGAATGCTAAATCCCAATAAATAGAAGTGCTGATGGAAGATCTTCGATAGATGTTAGAGTTCATCACTCTCTGACAGTAAATGATAAGAACATTATGATAGTGGATGTTCATCAGAACTCACAAAAGGGATGTAGTGAGAAATACATGTATGTTACGTTAGATAATCCATAAACATGACAATGGGTTCTGCCTGAAGAGAAAAGACCGGAGACACAGGTAACTACGGATGTTGCAACCTGGAGCAACAGACAATTTGCTGCAGGAACTCAGTGGGTCTTTGGTCATAAGGAATAGGAGTAGAATTAGGGCATTCGGCCCATCAAGTGTACTCCGCCATTCAATCATGGCTGATCTATCTCTCCCTCTTCACCCCATTCTCCTGCCTTCTCCCCATAACCTCTGACAGCTGTGCTAATAAGGAATCATGGGTCGAGCCGCATCTGTGGGTGGAATGCATTGGTTGACGTTTCGGGACCTGAGGGAGGGTTTCACCTCAGTCTGAGGAAGGGTGGCTTTGCCCATTCCCTCCACTGATGCTGCCTGACCCGTTGAGCTTCTTCAGCACTGTGTGTTTAGATCAACACTGTTACTGTGCAGATCTACAACATTTTGAAACGTCAGCCACTGATTGGGTGTATAGGCAGGAACTGCAGATGCTGGGTTATACCGAAGATAGGCACAAAGTGCTGGAGTAACCCAGAGGGTCAGGCAGCATCTTTGGAGAAAAAGGATGGGTGACGTATTGGGTTGGAATCCTTCTTCAGACTGAAAGTAGGGGTGGGGGGGGGGGGGGGGGGGGGGGGTGGAACTGCAGGTAGGAAAAGATGGAGTGTAGTTCTCACAAGTTTTTCTTTTTGCCCGTAAGACTATACTCAGTCCTCTGCCAAGTTTGCAGTAAGTCTCCAAGAGGTGAACCAGCACCAGTGCAGAGCAAAACACATGCTCATTTTGCGCAGGTGCGGCACGGTGGCACAGCGGTAGAGTCGCTGCCTCACAGTGTCAGAGACCTGGGTTCGATCCTGACATTAGGCGCTGTCTGTACGGAGTTTGTGTACATTCTCCCCATGACTTTGTTACTCCAGCATTTTGTGTCTACCCTAAACTAAACTAGATTCAGGGACGACCTTCATAAGTTAGTCCCTGGGATCGATAGGAACAGAAGTAGGCCATTCGGCCCATCAAATCGACTCCGCCATTCAATCATGGCTGATCTTTCTTTCCCTCTTAACCCCATTCTCCTGCCTTCTCCCCATGACTCTTGACTCCCTTAAAAATACTCATCCTCCACAGCCTTCTATGCAGCTGACCCTGGCTAGAACTGGATGGGGGAGTGGGGGGGGGGGGGGGGGTGAAATATATCAGCCTAAGTGGTCCTTATTTCAGGACTGAGATGAAAATAGGATGGCACAGTAGCGCATGAGATGATCATGTAGAACTGCTGCCTCACAGCGCCTGATAGCCGGGTTCAGTTCTGACCTCGTCTGCTGTCTATGTGGAGTTTGCATTTTCTCCCTATGACTACTTGGTCTACCTCCGGGTGCTCCGATTTCCTCCCACGTCCCAAAGACGTGCCTGTTTGTAGGTTAATTGGTTTCCATAAATTGTCCCTAGTGTGTGTGGAGTGGATGCAAAAGTGGGTTAACACGGAACTGGAGAGAGCGGATGATCGATGGTCACCGTGTACCCAGTGGGCCACACGTCTGGAAACTGAAAAGAAAAATTATTTTTAAGCTAAAGGTAGTTAATCTTAGAAACTCTCTACCCATGAGAGTTATTGAGGCTTAGTTAAAAGAGATCGATAATTATATTTGGATATTAGCGAAATCGAACTGGTGTAGGGACTTAACGTTGGAACGTTGGGCCGAGTTTAATCTCACCAGCTGGTAGAGCAGATGTGAGAGGCACAATGCCAATTGATGCTCCCCTTACAATGCTCCCACGCTCTCCAAGGGCAAAAACAGCCTCCTCTACTGAAACGCAATAGCCTTTCACCAGGTGGATGCACACAAAGGGATACCATTACATGGAAGGTCCAGGCGCACTGAAGATGCGAAGCAAAAGCACAGGTATAATCAGGTGAAATGTCCTCCACACTGTGGCATGCTTTATTGATCTATAAACGTGGATTCATTATATTTATTTTGCCATGGCTCTGTTCTGAGCCAAGTCATAGAAGCCATGTGGGCGGCACGGTGGTGCAGCGGAGGAGTTGCTCCCTTACAGCGGCAGAGACGTGGGTTAGATCCTGACCACGGGTGTTGTCTGTTTAACGGGGCGGCACGGTGGTGCAGTTGAGGAGTTGCTCCCTTACAGCACCAGAGACATGGGTTCGATCCTGACCACTGCTTTTGTCTGTGTATTGGAACTAGTGTTACGTATTGGAACTAGGGTTCCATATTGGAACTCGGGTCGTGTTACGCAACTTGTGATGCATTTACTGATAACAAGTTAAACGAGATGCACAATTATATCAGAAAGGAGTGGCCTCGTTTGCTTCCTCCCTTGTCCTTATTTTCTTCTTGCTCTTCAGCCCCTCCTCAGTCAGTGCAAGGCACAGCATCATAAACCTTGATAACCACCACCCTGCAGCGTTCGACCGGAATGCTCCACATTGGTCCGACGGACGGCAGAAGAATTGCCGCAATAGTCCAATTGTCAGTTGTATCAGAGTTCTTGTGGCACCCGACAAGTAAGCATGGGATTCATACTGTGCCCGAGTATCATCAGCCAGAGTCAGAGTTATACAGCACAAACACAGGCCCTTCCGTCCAACGCTCATGCCGACCTAGATATACCTTCTACACGAGCCCCACTGCCTGCACTGAGCCCCTATCCCTCTAAACCTTTCCTATCCATGTAGCTGTCCAAATGTCTTTTAAATGTTGTTATAATACTTATAATAACAGTCATCCAATTCATGCCATCCAATGGCTAAATTTGCTTGTGGTATTCAATTGCACATGGTGGAATATAACCTGGAAAAAGCATTAGGCTAGTGTTTGGGTTACTGAGCGCAGTTTTGCATGATCTTTACATATTTGCCTAATTTACCTACTATTTGCATGGTGTTTGCATGCTATTTACATGATATTTGCATGGTGCAGCAGATGGGTGGAATAGGTGACAATGGCAGGAGACTAAAAGGGTGTCACATAAGGAAAGAGGACGTGCAGCAAAATACATTTAGTCCGAGGGGGGATTCAGTTGCGACAGGGATGAGAAGAAAGAGGGGCCGGGGCAGGATAAAAGGGAAATATCGGACTTGGGAATGGGAGATGTGTGTACGGAGAAGGGGGGAGGACAGGGTGACCACACAGACAGACAAGGAGGGAGAAAAACCATGTTGGCTGAGGCACATTATGGATTTGACATGGGATGCGCTGCATCCCAGACACATCTTTGCACCTCATCGCTGTGTGTTCCCTCACCATCTTGCTCAGGGGCCACAGGGGATGAAAGGCATTTAGCTCTCTTTGAATTGAGAGTGTCAGTGACCTCCCGTTATTGATCAGACTCCAGCCGTCTGCAGCCTGCTGGAGCTGGTGTACAAGATGTCACCGTCGTCTTGACAGCTTCTGGCAGCCCTCATGCTTCGCTGGGTGTGTGGTCACAGTAGGTGGCTCATCTCAGTAAATAAATCCGGAATGAATTCCGAATCTTTCACACGCTGCTCCTCACTGAGATTCAGTCGGAAAACTGAACCTTCCCGAGCCCTGGGAAGCTCTGCCTTTCTGCAAAGTGCCTTCTCCTTCTCCCTTCTATCCCGCTGCACCAGGCAATTCTTCCACTCATTCTCTCCTCCACAGAATGCTCACTAATGTGCCTCCGTGTAACAACTCGGCACGAGGGCGCAGCGATAGAGTTGCTCCCCCTGACCTGCGTGCGTTTTCTCCAAGATCTTCGGTTTCCTCCCACGCTCCAATGACGTATAGGTTTGTACGTTAATTGGTTTGGTTTAAAATGACCTTGGGGGTTTTCTCTGGGTGCTCCGGTTTCCTCCCACTTTCCAAAGACGAGCAGGTGTGTAGGTTAATTGGCTTCCGTAAATTGTCCCTAACGTGTCGGATAATGTGTGGACGGGTGATCGCTGGTCGGCGTGAACTCGGTGGGCCTTGCTGTTCCATCTCCAAACTAAACTAAACTAAACTCAGCACAAACCTCTTTAGCATTTACCACAATATCCTTCAAGCTTCAGCAGAGTACTCGAGAAAATAAGAGCAATAACAACAATAACAGAAATTACAGCACCAGACAGTAGAATTTAACAAGCAACCCAGCTGAGAACAGTAGACGATACAATTGTTGAGGGCGCCTCCTTTCAGCTGATGCATGTGCGTTCTGGTGCATAAGAAACACGGATGGACAGAATTATCCATGTCAAAATGGCAGCACAGATGTGACATATTAAGATGCATTCAGCTGCATCGTTCATGTGTACTTGAGCTAACATTGGTTTCCCTGGTTTAAATTCTTCAGTAGACAAAAGTGCTGGAGAAACTCAGCGGGTGCAGCACCATCTACGGAGCAAAGGAAATAGGCAACGTTTTGGGCCAAAACCCTTCTTCAGACTGATGTAGGGTGGGGGAGGCAGGGAGAAAAAAGGAGAAAGGAAGAGGTGGAGCCAGAGGGAGAGCTGAGAAGGGGAGGAGACAGCAAGGGCTACTGGAAATTGGAGAAGTCAATGTTTATGCCGCTAGGGTGCAGACTGCCCATGCGGAATATGAGGTGCTGCTCCGCCAATTTCCGGTGGTGCTCACTCTGGCCATGGAGGAGGCCCAGGACAGAAAGGTCGGATTCGGAATGGGAGGAGGAGTTGAAGTGCTGAGCCACCGGGAGATCAGGTTGAGCTGAGGTGTTTGGCGAAACAATCGCCAAGCCTACGCTTGGTCTCACCGATGTAGATCAGCTGACAAAATTTAAATTCTTCAGCGGTTTGTTTTCCTGACTGTTCAGGCTCTCCAGGGTTTTGATTGATTGAAAGATACAGCATTGAAACAGGCACTTTGGCCCACCACATCCACTCTGCCCATCGATCACCTGGCTCTATGTTGTCCCACTTTCTCATCCACTCCCTGCACACTAGGGGCAATTTACAGAGGCCAATTAACCTGTAAACCTGCACTTCTTTGGGATTTGGAAGGCAACCGATGCACCAGGGCAGCACAGTGGCAGAGCTGCTGCCTCACAGCGCCAGAGCCCCGGCTTCAATCCTGACCTCGGGTGCTGGCCATTTGGAGTTTGCACGTTCTCCCTGTGCCCGCGCGGGTTTCCTGCGTCCTCCCACATCCCTAAGATGAGCGGGGTTGTCGGCTAATTGGCCCTTTGTAAATTGTCCCAACCGTGCAGGGAGTGGATGAGAAAATGGGATAATGTCGAGGTTTGTAGGTCTTTAATTGGCCTCTGTAAATTGCTCCTGGTTTCCTAGTTGTATGGTGGGATAACTAGTGTGAAGGGGTGATCAATGGTCAGCGTGGACTCGGTGGGCCGAAGGGCCCGTTTCGCGTGCCAACGTTGTACCTATATACTAAACCAAATATCCGTCAAAGGGAGGATGTGCAAACTCCACACAGATAGCACCCGAGGTCAGGATCGAACCCAGGTCCCTGGCGCTGTGAGTCAGCAGCTTCACCACTGTGCCACATGGTGAGAAGCAGAAGAATGGGGTAATGGCTGCACGGCCACAAAGGAACAAATACACACCTGTGCTGATCCATTTCAAAATTATCTGCATAAATGCCATCTTTTGGGTATTAAAATGCTGTTGCTTTTACTGTATCTCCTTTTAAAGACTCCTGGCAGGATCAAGCATGGTAACTGCAATTCCAGCAGCAAACATCAAGGTCAGTTGGCAACAAGCAATTAAAGATTTAAGAGAGTCAAAATGTACTGTTTAATGTTCAGTCATTGTTACTTAATTATATTTAAAATCTAACCACGCAGCGGTGTTCAGATCAGAGACAGTGATAAATAGCTTCTGGGTGTAAATATACAATCATTTTTTTTAATAGTGGGCATAATCATATCATTACGTTGGCACAGTGTAATTGACCACTGAAGCATGAATGATAGCCAAATGATTTGATTTGCCGTGTGGGTGGTTGTAAATTAATAAAGTTGTGATTTATTGTCGATCTCTCATTCTCAAATTCCAGTGCTCTCATAAGGTAACATTTACACACTCCTCACCAAACATGAACCTGATTTCAGCTGCCCCCATGAATTCCACAACAAATTAGTTGGATTTATATCCCAGGCAGGGTTATAGAGTCACGGAGTCATACAGTGCAGAAACAGGCCCTTCGGCCCAACTTGTCCATGCTAACCAAGATGTCCCATCCAAGCTAGTTCCATTTTTCAATGTTGGCCCATATCCTTCTAAACCTTTCCTATTCATGTTCCTGTTATCCTTAAATAATTGCAGGCTCACATCCCTCTCAACCTCTCCTATCTATGTACCTGTCTAAGTATATTTTAAATGTTATTGTTCCTGGAAAGGGTGCAGAGAAGATTTACAAGGATGTTGCAGGGACTCGAGGGTCTTAGCAGTAGGGAGAGGTTGAGCAGGCTAGGACTCTATTCCTTGGAGCGCAGGAGGATGAGGGGTGATCTATAGAGGCGTACAAAACCACAAGAGGAATAGATTGGGTAGACGCACAGAGTGCCTTGCCTAGAGTAGGGGAATCACGAACCAGAGTACATAGGTTTAAGCTGAGAGAAAAGATATGTACCTGAGGGGTAACTTTTTACAAAGGGTGGCGGGTGTATGGAACGAGCTGCTGCAGGAGGTAATTGAGGCAGGTATTGTTGCAACGTTTAAGAAACATTTATACAGGTACATGGATAGGACATGTTTAGAGGGATATGGGCCAAACACAGAAAGACTGGATAGACTTGGCTAGTACTCGCTGGAATTTAGAAGATTGAGGGGGGATCTTATAGAAACTTACAAAATTCTTAAGGGGTTCGACAGGCTAGATGCAGGAAGACTGCTCCCGATGTTGGGGAAGTCCAGAACAAGGGGTCACATATTAAGGATAAGGCGGAAGTCTTTTGGGACCGAGATGAGGAAAAACATTTTTCACACAGAGAGTGGTGAGTCTCTGGAATTCTTTGCCACAGAAGGTAGTTGAGGCCAGTTCATTGGCTATATTTAAGAGGGAGTTAGATGTGGCCCTTGTGGCTAGAGGGATCAGGGGATATGGAGAGAAGGCAGGTACGGGATACTGAGTTGGATGATCAGCCATGATCATATTGAATGGCGGTGCAGGCTCGAAGGTCCGAATGGCCTACTTCTGTACCTATTTTCTATGTTTCTATGTTTCTATGACATGTTGGCCGGTGTGGGCAAGTTGAGCTGAAGGGTGCTGTAAGATTTTATGATTCTATGACCATCTTCATCACCTCCTTCATCTGCCAGCTTGATCCATATACCCACAACAGGTGATGGGATTAAAGGCATTTTCCTGGTCTCAAATAACTTCATTACCTTTGTTGGCAATTTCCATCCTGCATTCACATTCACAGAGTCCATCTCTGTCCCTTCCCTTTCTCGACTCCATCCATTTCAGGTCATGTTAGTGATGATTATCTTTACTATAATTCCTCCCATCCTGTCCCCCTTCAAGGATTCTGCTCCTTTCCGCCGGTTTCTCTTGTGACTTTGCCTCTTCACATTAGTTTAGCTTATTGTCACGTGTACCAAGGTACAGTGAAAAGCTTTATGTTGCGTGCTATCCAGTCAGACTGCACGCGATTACAATCGGGCCGTCCGCAGTGTACAGACCCAGGATAAAGGAAATAACGTATCGTGCAAGATAAAGTCCAGTAAAGTTCAATTGAAAATAGCATAGTTAAAGTAAGTAATGCTGCTGTTTGAGTCGAGGTTTCAAAGAATGGAGTGAATGAATGATTTCAGATCCGCTTCTGGGACCAGCAAGCTGAGATCCCCTGCATGGCTGTCTCTTCATCATAGCACTTTCCACGCCTGTCCATCTCAGATGTATTTTTTTTTTCACTATGCCTTCACCTCTGTCATATTTTATTGGACTCCCAAATGCACCTGCACTTCCTGCACTTCCATTTCCTGCACTTTTGTTCTCAACACCAGACTTAACACAAGCGTCTGCAACTTCTCCCTGTGACTGCGTGGGTTTCCTCCGGGTTCTTCGGTTTCCTCCCACATCCCAAAGACGTGTGGGTTTGTTGGTTAATTGGCTTCTGTAAATTGCCCTCTAGTGTGTAGGGAGCAGATGTGAAAGTGGGATAGCAAGGAACTAGTGTGAACGGGTGATCGATGGTCGACGTGGACTTGGTTGATCAAAGAGCCTCTATCACTAAACCAAACTACTCTGAACTAAACTAAACTAACCATCTCTCTTCACTTTCTACCCCATCTACATTTACAATTCTCTGTCATATCTGTTCCCCTCAATGAGATTCCACCGGAAGACCCATCAACCTCTGAAATAGGGAGAAGGGATTTGCGAATTTGCGACTCCTTAATTCACCCTTCCGTTTTCAAAAATGCCCAGTTTCCTTCTTGTGGTACCTATCCATGCAACTGGAGAGGATAGAAACATAGAAACAGAAAAATAGGTGCAGGGGTAGGCCATTCGGCCCTTCGAGCCAGCACCACCATTCAATATGATCACAGCTGATCATCTAAAATCAGTACCCCATTCCTGCCTTTTCCCCATATCCCTTGATTCCTATAGCCCCACGAGAGCTAAATCACTCTATGGGAACTCCATGGGATGCTACACCTATTGTGGTAACACCTCCCTTCCCAACATCTATGGAACCAAATGCCTTTCAAGATGAAGTAATGTTTCTCTAAAGTCTGTAAATACCAATAAATGGAGAATTCATAATATATTAGCATCTCACATTTGGAGGTATTTTGTTTAGGTGGCCTCCAACCTAATGGTATGAACATTGATTCCCCAATTTCAGATAATACCCACCCACCCTGGTGTATACACAATCCTTCCACCATTTCTCAGCACCCTAGTCATCCTGCTCGTTTTTTCCCACCTCCGTACACTCTACTCCCATTCCCGAGTGCCATATTTCCCTTTTATCCTCCTCTTTCCCCTCCCTCCTGTCCCTCTTCTGCCCACAAGCTTTACATCTCACTGCTCCACTTCCCTTGCTGAAGTAACCATTTCCCATTGAAATTAAATGGCACATTCCTCTGAAGCAGCATTCTAATTAACCGATGACCCATGATTATCACAAGCAGATATACAGGTACCTATACATCTATTTCCTTTCTTTTCCTTTTCATGACAGCACCGAAGTAAAGATGGTTGAAATCTTCAAATTCCCAGGAGTAAATATCACCAACAACTTGTCCTGGACCACCCATATTGAAGCAATCACCAAGAGAGCACCACCAACACATCTACTTCCTTAGAAGGCTTAGGAAGTTTGACATGTCCCCCAAAAAATATTTTCAAGGGCTGATTGGAGGCATCATTTTGATCCACGAAAAGATAGAAAATAATTGGTGCTCTGAGGTTAATCAGAAATTATTTTCTGCCTTTGGTTCGGTGTGACCCCATCGCCAATCTGCATTGGAGTTAGGATTGCCTAATCACTGGCCTCCCGAGTAGGTTTTAGTGGCAGTGTATTTCTGGCATGATGGAGGTCTCACATCTCACATCTCACAGCCAATGTTCTGCTTCATCTTTGCCCCATGTGTGACTTCTCTCAGGGCTCCTGTTGGCAAAGCAGAGAGGGCCAACTTGGAATGCTCATCGTGAACACGTTGTCTTCAGAGATGTGACAGCCACCTTCTCCTTTATTCTGCCCAAATTACACGGCTGAATTGATTGAGAACATAGACGAGTGCAGCACAGGAGCAGGCCGTTCAGACCCAATGTTCGTGCCGAACATAATGCCAAGTTAAACTAACCTCCTCTGCCTGCATGTGATCCATATCCCTCCATTCCCTACAAATCCATGTGCCTATCTCAAAGCCTCCTAACTAGCATAATCATATCTGCATCCACCACCAACCCTGTCAGCACATTCCACGCACCCACCACTCTCTAATTGTCTTGACCCTGTATATATGTTTTAACCTTTGCCCCTTTCACCTTAAAGCCGTGTCCTCTAGTTTTTTTACATTTCTGCCCTGCAAAAACATTTGCTCTACATCTCAGTCTCCAGAAACATTTCAATTGAGCCTTAGTTCAAGCATGCCATTACGTGTGAATTCTTGTTGCTGGCAGATGCGTCTATTATGATCAAGCCTGGTGCTCGTCTCTATGCTAGCCTGGTGAAGCTGTAACACCAGGACTAGCTGTGCACTTAACAGCAAAAGCAGCATGCGATAGACAGAGTGGAACGGTGACGCTGCAGACTGCAGATGGTTGAATCTGGAGCAAAAACCAAAGTGCTGGTTGAACACAGAGGGGAGGAGAAGCAAAATGTAGCCTCAACCAATGGATTGTAGCAACTCTGATTCACCTGAGGACGTGAAGCGGTACACATATCCTGGTTTGCACTGACAGTATCGAAGCAGAGATGGCTGAAAGCGTCAAATTCCTAGGATAAATATCACCAGCAACTTGTCCTCTGGACTAACCATATTGATGCTATGACCAAGAAAGGACACCTATAGCTCTACTTCCTTAGAAGGCTTAGGAAGTTTGGCATGTCCCCGACAACTCTCCCCAACTTCTACAGATGCGCCATGGAAAGCATTTAATTGGGATGCATCACAGCATGTTTTGGGGACAGCTCTGTCCAAAACTGCAAGAAGCTGCAAAGAATTGTGGAAGCATCCCAGACCATCACACAAACCAACCTCCCCTTCCATTGACTCCATCGACACTTCATGCTGTCTCATCAAGGCCATCAGCATAATCAAGGACCAGTCTCACCATAGTCGCCCCCTCTTCTCCCCTCTCACCTCTTCCATCAAGCAAGTGGTACAGAAGTGTGGAAGTGCACACCTCCAGATTCAAGGACAGTTTCTTCCCAGCTCTGTGTTCAATCAGGCAAATGAACCATCCTACCAACAACTAGAGAGTGATTGTGAACTACCATCTATCTCATTGGAGACCCTCAAGACTATCTTTAATCAGACATTACTGGACTTTATCTTGCACTAAACTTTTTTACCTTTATCCTGTATCTGTACACAGTGGATGGCTCATGGTCCAGAACACCATCCAGATAAGATCAATAGTCATAGTCTTCCTCCCACGATAAAGAAGTCCATGACTAGAGGGCGTAGTTTTAAGGTGAGAGGAGAAACATTTGAAAGAGACCTGAGGGGCATTTTCTTCATGCTGAACATTGTGGGTGTATGGAAATAGCTGCCAGAGGAAGCTGTAGAGGGGGATATCAGTGCGACACTCAAAAGATATTTAGAAGGTAGACGGATAGTAGAGGATATGGGCTAAATGGGAGCAACATAGTATGGACTGGCTGGCCGCAGGGCCTGTTTCCGTGCTGTGTGACTCTCTGGCTGCACTCCAACACAGGCATCAACCTGACAGTGTGAAAAATGTGCAATTATGTCCCATTAGCAAATTGCAGAACTAATTCAACTTGGCTAATTATAGCTCAATCAGCCTGCTATTAATCACGAGCAAAGTAGTGGGAAGTATTATTGATATTGCTACCAAGTGGAGTTTGCCTTCCACTAACCTGCTCAACAACACCCAGTTTGAGTTTTACGGAGACCTTACAGCTCCAAACCTCATCACAGTCTTGGTCCAAACATGGACTTAATAACTGAATTAGTTCCGTTTGGTTTAGAGACACAGCGCGGAAACAGCCCTCTCAGCCCACCGAGTCCACGCCGACCAGCGATCCCCACGCACTAACACTATCCTACATACACGTGGGACAATTTACAATTTGGAGTGTGGGCGGAAATCAGATCTCCGGGAGAAAACCCGCGCAGGTCACGGGGAGAACGTACAAACTCCGCATCCGGAGACGGCACCCGTAGTCAGGATCGAACCCGGGTCCCTGGCACTGCTGCACCACTGTTTCTCCCAAATTATTTTTCAGTGGACTGCCGGCGACTGTCAGGTTCGCGGCACTCGCCTGAAATACCGGGAACTGGAACGGCTGTCAGAGTGGACCACACACACACACACACACACACACACACACACACACACACACACACACACGGCAAAGGCAGGGGTCAGGGAAAGCGGTGGAGCGCTGTCTGAAATTCACACGGTGCAAAGCCAAGGTGATACAGACACAGGAAGGTTTAGACGGTTAGCACACTGTACGGTAAGTCCTTTAAAAGAGGGGGGGGGGGGGATGGCAGAAGGTGGGGGAGAGAGGGGGGGAGAAAGAGGGGGGGGAAGATGGGGGGGGGAGAAAGAGGGGGGGATAAAGGGGGGGAGAGAAGGGGGGGAGAGAAGGGGGGGAGAGAAGGGGGGGGAGAGAAGGGGGGGGGGGAGAGAAGGGGGGGAGAGAGAAGGGGGGGGAGAGAGAAGGGGGGGAGAGAGAAGGGGGGGAGAGAGAAGGGGGGGAGAGAGAAGGGGGGGGAGAGGGGGGAGAGAGAGGGGGGAGAGAGGGGGGGGAGAGAGGGGGGGAGAGAAGGGGGGGAGAGAAGGGGGGGGAGAAGGGGGGGAGAGAGAAGGGGGGGAGAGAGAAGGGGGGAGAGAGAGAAGGGGAGAGAAGGGGGGAGAGAAGGGGGGAGAGAGAAGGGGGGGAAGGGGGGGAGAGAAGGGGGGGAGAGACACTTTTAAGAAGCCAGACAACTTTTAATAAGCCAGAGATACACAGCTGTGAGGTTCAGCGGGCATTTAACATTACCGGTCGGTTATCCTTGTATCTAAAAACTCGTGCTTACGTTTTTTTTCCCCAATGAGCCAATGAAAATGCCCAGTCAGCAAAGGCGATTAACTAAAACTACCCACGATTATCTCGACTCCCTACAACTACATGGCGACCCCACTCCAACTGCACCTACGACTACAGGATTATCGATTTTCTCCATGGCGACCAATTTTTGGTCGCAGAAAAATGTTCAACATGTTGATAATTTTGCGGCAACCATATTGATGCTGCGAGTAGTTCCAAGTACGCGGCAACTCCTCGCAACCATGAAGGAGCCTCACCAGAGACCACCAGCGAACATGAGGCGTGCGCAGAGTCTCCTGCACCCGCCCAAAAAGGCCCTTTAGAGTTTCAATTTCTCTGTGTGTTAGACAAAGACTAACCATTGGCTCAATTGTAGCAATTCAGTGTAATTCCCTTGAATGGAAGGGAAACTAATCTGTTCCGATACACCCGAGTCTAATCCTGGAACATATTTACTAATGATATTAATGCAGAGTCCCAGGGGTAATGTGTTTTTCTGCAGGCCCAATACTTCTTAAGCAGCTATTAATGTGGAGAAAGAAAAGTTGCTGATGATTGATTTAATTCCCATAACATTGCATTTTTAACATTTTAAGACATGTTATCCAGAGGAAGTATTTCTCAGCGAACTATCGCTTGGGATAATTACAGACTTTTCTGTTCCTGAATATTTTAAGTTGGAGGAGTGCAGCGGAGATTTATGAGGATGTTGCCGGGTCTCGAGGGTCTGAGCTGCTGGGAAAGGCTGGATAAGGGCCAACATTGTTCCTTGGAGCACTTGGAGGTGTGATCTTACTGAGGTGTATTAAATCATGAGAGGACTGGACAGGGTGAATGCACAGAGTATTTTACCCAGGGTGGGGGAATCAAGAACCACAGGATATAGATTCAAGGTGAGAGGGGCACGATTAAAATTGAACGAGGGACAGCTTTTTCATCCAAAGGGTGGTGGGTGCATGGAATGAGCTGGCAGAGGAAGTAGTCGAGGCAGGTACAATGACAGCATTTAAAAGACACCAGGAGAGGTACATGGATAGCAAAGGTTTAGAGGGATGCGAGTCAGGTGGGGAAAATGGGACTAACTTAGATGGGGCATCTTGGTTGGCATGGACGAGCTGACCTGTTTCTGTGCTGCATGGTTCTACAGTTCTGTGGAAGAAACATAGAACCCATATCAGGAAGTTGGGAATGCGTAGAACATAGAACCACACAGTATAGGAACAGGCCCTTGGACCCCTACAATATCCATGCCAAATATAGTACCAAATTAAACTCATTTCCTGTGCCATATCCCTCCATTCTCTGCATATCCATGTCAATATTGAAATGCCACTATTGTATCTGCCTTCACCGCCACCTCTGGCAGCAAACCTCAGGCACCCTCCACTCTCTGTGAAATAAACTGGCCCTGCACATCTCCTTTAAACTTTGCACCTCTCACCCTAACACTAGGCTCTCGTCTTTGACATCTCCACCCTGGGAAAAAAAGTTCTTCCCTATCCATGCCACACATCATTTTATATAGTTCTAGATGCTCCAGAAAGAACAAACCAAGTTCTTTGATAATAGATTTTGCAGTAGGACCCATAGTTCGGCAAAGTGCAGTGTGGAACACATCTAAAGTGACTGCACCTCGACAGGTATTGATTTCTGATCTGTCTTAGTCCATTTTTGCTCGACTGAGGTTTCTGAACTCTAACAGAAGTCATCAGTCAGAGAGGCTGGTGTATAATTCACTGCAAAGTTACTGAGGTAACAGATGTCTTCTTCGCTACGTCTTGTCATACATTGATTTCAAATGTGACATACAGCCCAAATTTCAGTGCATAAAGAATGTTCCTTCAGTGCAAGATGGCATTGATTAAACTAATGTTGCTCTTCATATCTACTGCATGTGGGAAAGAGCATCCACTTTTATCACTGAGAGGGTTCTAACACTGTAGATATTCAGATAGTTAGACTTGTACTCTGGAGATACAGCGATGAAACAGGCCCTTCAGCCCACCAAGTCTGCGCCGACCAGCGATCACCCCATACAGTCTACCCTACACACCAGGGACAATTTTTACTGAAGGCAACTAACCTGCAACTAACATACAAACTCCGTACAGACTACACCCATGGGCAGGATCAAACCTGGGTCAGTGGCGCTGTGAGGCAGCAACTCTACTGCTGCGCCACTGTGTCACCTAAAGTTGCTACAGGAGTTAAATGCAGAACGTTTGAAAGAATCGGGGGTTGAGGGCAGAGGAAAAGTAGAGGGTGCGAAATCGCAGAATTCAGTTGTTTCCTGGTAAACAGAAACCAGTAGAGATCATAACATGCAGTGGAATAACTGAAGAAAAGTTCTTATGAAGCAAGCATTTACGTTCAGTTCAGTTCAGTTCAGTTCAGTTTATTGTCACATGTACAATGAAAAGCATTTAGCTTAAGGGGATAAAATGCCACATTGAGGGGATTTGCTTGTTGTCTGGTCCCACGGTAATTGTTGGATTAATGGCATTGTCATTAACAGAAATATTTACACATGTTTGGGGAAATAAAGTTGCTATGTTGCAGTTTTTGAGAACTATTTGAGAGAAACCCAAGCTCTCTGCGTCACTTTCAGTAGAGCTTGAAGCATCTTGGAAGCTAAAGGAACCATTTTAATTGGAGAAAATGATAGTGCAAGTTGAATACAATAGCAATATTTGTGAACACTTCTGTACACAACGTTGTGTATGAAGGAACTGCTGGTGCTGGTTTACACTGAAGATAGACACAAACGCTGGAGTAACTCAGCGGGTCAGGCAGCATCTCTGGACAAAAGGAATACTAGATGTTTTGGATTGAAACCCTTCTTCAAACTCTTCAGTCAGAAGAAGGACTTTGACCTGAAATTTATTTTCTCCAGAGATGCCACCTGACTCGCTGACTTACTCCAGCATTTTGTATCTATCGTAAACGCAACGTTGCTTTATTGCAAGGAAATGTGCATACTAACATATTAGATAAATACATTTTGGACAAATATATTGGAACTAGTATTAGTGTCTGACAATATAATTTCAGTATGAAAATTACTCAACTTCAGTACTCTTTACAGCTATAAGAACAGATTAACACGTGGAGTGTGTTTTGGTCACAGTGTATTGCATCAATATATTCTGATACTTGTGTCTCCCTTGTACACACCAATAGCACCCCCCTACCCCACCCCACCCCACCCTGAATGTCTTACCTTCCAAAAAACATTATCAAACTCAGTCCCGTGAAATTTCTCTGGGATTGCTGCTGATGAGAGTTTGGGTCCCAGCAGTGTCACAAATTCTTCAAAGTCCACCTGTCCATCGCCTAAAACACAATACATCACCATTAGCCTTGAATGTTCCACATCGCTCACAGTGGTAGATCACAGTAACAGTACGAATCGAGTTGCAATATTAACATCTTCAACCATTGGCATGATATAGCATAGAAATGAGAAGCACGTGTGTCTTCCAATTTGAAATCAGTAGAGCTGCGGTGGTTATGTTACTGGGTTTTAGTGACCCAGAGGCATGTAAAAGCAATCCAAATCCAATCAGTTAAAATCATTAATTGTTGAAAGATACAGCACGAAAATAGGCCCTTCAGTCCACTGGTCCACGCCGACCATCGATCACCCGTTCATGCAAGTTCTATGGTGTCATGGAAAGAGCGTTCACGTCACGGCCCTGTTTCCACCAATCTTTCCACCACTGCACACAAGAAGCACAAAAAGCGACAAGACAGACACCATTGTCTGCAGATGCCGAGAAGCGTGTTCAACTCTTGCTGAACAACTTCTAATCTTGTGTGTGCACTCGATAAGAAGAACTAGTTCTATGTTATCCCACTTTCACATCTACTCGCCAATGGAGCATCCCCTTCCGACATGATAGGTACTGCACTTCTGCTGCGGGTCATGCAGCCGCATGCACAGTGATCTTGTAGGTTTCCAATTGATGTTAATAAAATGAGCACAGCGCAATGAGATTTCCAGGCCAATAGGTTAACACAAAGAAGTTCTTCTCAGGCATTAGAACATAGGTCTGTTCCAATATTGCCTCATTGACAGAAATTATAAAACAACCCGGCCTTCTTAGAAAATTTTTTGAAAATAGAAAAAGGAACGAAAAGGCATTTAAATAATATGGGATTGACAGTATTATAATGTTAATTTCAGAATGAAATCATCAGCAAAAATGTTTCCACGTTGATTGAATATGCAACAACGACAGGAATAAATGGTATATCACTGACAAACTAAAAAGTTACTACTAATTGCTGTATTTATAATATTAGACTATAAGGGTTTACTTTACTTTACTAGACCTTTGAGATACGGCACGGAAACAGGTCCTTCGGCCGAATGAATCCACGCCGATCAGTGTTCACCTCATATACTAAAGGGCCTGTCCCACCAGCATGCAACTCCATGCGATGAGCGCGACCTAACGTGGTCGCTTGAGCCGTCCGGCGTCGCAGGGCCGGTTCCACTTCGATCGCCGGAGCCGTGCGGAATTGTGCGGAGTTCGTCCCGACATCGCGCGGGGCTCCGAAAAACTGACTATGTTCAAAAATTCCACACGGCAACGGCTTGTCGGCTCGCAGTCGCCTCGACTCATTACGCACCACCTCGACATCGTGCCTCCGTGAACCTATCTGTAGGTGCCTCCGTGACCCTCTAATTGTGTGGCTCCGTGGCCCTCTGTGTGTGTGCCTCTGTGCCCCTCTCTGTGTGCCCCTCTCTGTCCTGGCGAACTTACCTTTAAGACTTCGCTCCAAGTTCGCCTCACTTTGCGCCGCATTGCGCCACTCACCCGACCTCCGCACGGCCCTCGCTGCCGGTTTGGTCGCGCTTGCCGCTTGCAGGCGCATGCTGGTGGGAACGGCCCTGTACAGGGATCACCCGACCTCCGCGCGGCCCCCACTTCTAGTTTGATTGCGCTCATCGCATGGAGTTGGATGCTGGTAGGACAGGCCCTTTACACTATCCTACACACAAGGGACAATTAACAATTTACAGATGCCTACTAATCTACAAACCTGTCCGTCTTTGGAGTGTAGGAGGAAACTGGAGCACACGGGGAAAACCCACCCGGTCACGGGGAGAACGTACAAACTCCGTACAGACAGCATCCGTAGTCAGGATCGAACCCAGGTTTCCGGCGCTGTGAGGCAGCATCTCCGTCGCCCCCACCCATTAGTAACACATCCAACCTTCAGTTTCTAGATGGTTTAGCAAAGGACCTTACCTCCTCCGCAATTCTGTAAAATACATTTCAGTAAATTGCATATAGTAAGTAATTTCTTAAGTGGAAATCTGGGGAAGAGTTTAAACTAATTGTGCAGGGAAAGGACAAGGCTAACCAGAAAACAAAAGAGTGGGATAGAAATATGTACATTGATGAAAGTAAAAACGACACAGTGTTGCATGTACTTGTTGCAAATATCAATGTTGGTGGTGTAACTATTAGGGTTAGTGCATTGCAGGCACACATTACATTGGGCTTGCAGCAGAGATGTGGCTCAAACAAGATCAGGAATGGATTCATGATATATGGGAGGAAAGCCTATTATACATACATTACTGTTCTTTAAATGTCAGGCATTGCGTGATACAATTCAAAATATTGCATAGACTATACTATTCAAAGGCCAAATTGAATAAGATTTTTCCAACTGTCTCCCCTATCTGTGATAAATGTCACATCCAAGAAGCTACCTTAACCCATTCCTTTGCATCCTGTATAAAGATCCAAAACTTCTGGATGGGAATATTCGATATCATAACTTAAAATTCAATTGGAATAAGATGCAAAATTAATAATTTTAGGAATGTCAGAGGGCTGCTCTATATGTACGACATTTCAAAGACGTTTCCTTGATTACGGCTTAATAACCGCGAGAAAACTTATGCTCAAATTGTGGAAAAAGATAATAGTTCCCACAATGAAGATGTGGATCACAGAAATGACCGAGACACTACGTTTAGAAAAAATAAGGCTTGTTTTGGCTGATAGATCAGACCAATTCTCCAAAACATGGTCTCCTTTCACTGAATTTCTTCAACAATAGAATCGTCGAACACAAATTTAAAACCAACGCTTGGGATGGGTGAGCGGGGAAGGGGGGGGGGGGGGGGTGGGTGTGGTGAAGGGGGGATTATGGGGCATATCTCCGTCTTATTTTTTGTCTCTCACTTCTATGGCAGTTCAGGGGTCTTTTCTTCTCTCTTTTTTGTATTTTTCTTCTTTCTCATCACTCTTTCCTTTTTATTTATTTTTTCTCGATTCACTTATCAATTTATAACATGTTAAATGTTCTTGTACAATTGCTTCTAATAAAATAAACATTTAAGAAAAGGAATGGATTCATAATATTAATCATCAACTTTGCTGCTAATTTCACCTCCCCCTCCCATGTCTCACCTTCTCCTGGACATCTTCTGAATCTGAAGAAGGGTCTTGACCCAAAACGTTGCCCATTCCTTCTTTCCAGAGATGCTGCCTGTTACTTCAGCATTTTGTGTCTAGCTTCTGAATCTTCCCTCCACTTGACCCCATTCCAAGGAATTGGACAGGCAACTAGAATTGTCAGGGTCACCTTGACTGCACTTCTTTTCTCTCCAAGTATAACTCTGTGCGAGCACCCCTTTTCATTCGGCCAATTTTTATATTCCCCTCACCTCTGTGTTCATGAGGTCACTTTCCATACCAGTGCGAGACATGAGGAACTGCAGATGCTGGTTCACCAAAAAAAGTGCTGGAGTAACTCAGCGGCTCAGGCAGCACCTCTGAAGGACATGGATAGGCAATGGTTTGGGTTGGAACCCTTAGAGTCACACTTCATGGAAACAGCCCCTTTGGCACACTTGCCCATGCCGACCAAGATGAGCCATCGACACTAGTCCCACCTGCCCACATTTGGCCCATATCCCTCTAAACCTTTCCTATCCATGTACCTGTGCAGATGTCTTTCTTCACAGCGACCCTTCCAATGAGAGAGATGGCTTTGTAAAGTGCGATCAGGGTCAAACTATCGTTTGGCAAAGTATGGGCTGATCAAAGATGACTAGGATGCACTGGTTGAAAGCAAATTGTGTCTAAATAATTTGATTGAATGTTTTGAATGTTCTTAAGATAGAACATTAAATGTTCAACAGTACAGCACAAGACCAGGACCTTCATTCAACAATGTCTGTGCTGAACATGTTGCCAAGCCCATCCCTCATCTACCTACGCACAATCCATATCCCTCCATTCCCTACATATTCATATGCCAATCCAAAAGCCACTTTAATGTCACTATTGTATTAGATGCAACTATCCGATATTTTCCATAATGTTCTGTATAGAAATGATATTTGTCCCTGATACTTTCCCCATTAACCACTTCTTTCATTCTTTTTCCTTGTCATCTTTCAAGAGAGAGCTAGATAGGGCTCTTAAAAATAGCGGAGTCAGGGGATATGGGGAGAAGGCAGGAACGGGGTACTGATTGGGGATGATCAGCCATGGTCACATTGAATGGCGGTGCTGGCTCGAAGGGCCGAATGGCCTACTCCTGCACCTATTGTCTATTGTCTGTTGTCATCCAGGCCCATTTGCTTCCATCTACCTTAACATTTTAAAAGTATTGATTCAGTTTATAGTTGCACTAATTCATTCCTAAGTATTGTCCTTTGCCCGATTTCCATTTTACTTTATGACCTCCTTTCCAAATCCATTTGCAATAGAAGCCTTCTTAAATAACTAAAATTAGATTCTGAGCATTTTTACCTTTGATATTTTCTGTAAGCACTCTGAACTGAATAATGTTTCGTACTTTTAGATTTTTTTCGTCTATTTGATTTCCCCATTTGTTAGAACTGCCCATTAGTCGAGTCAAAGACTCGTGCAGGAGACAAATATATCGTCTGCTGCACAATGATTTATCAGGTGGATATACAGTAGACAGTTGAAAGGGTAGTCAACAAACTGCCACACAGAAATGTTTTATAAAGATGACCATTGAAGCATTGGAACATTGAAAGTCCGTAGAATAAAGGAATACACTGGTATAATGCAATAATTAACAGGAAGTGAAGAGTGTTGGATTAAACAGACTGAAGCTGTTTGCAAAGCTATTCACCAATGGTCAGTTTTGTGATCAAGACTTCACGACCTTTATCTGAGATTTAATGCAGAGAGCAGCATTAAATCCAAGTACACCATCGATTTCCCGGCACTTGCCTTATTCTAGAGCCTTGCCGGGTATCCAATATGCCGGACCAAGAGAGGTCACGTAATAATAATTTAACAACACACTTCAGACCCATTAATGATCCCCCTCCTGTGTCTCTAAAGCACTATAAACATCTAGAAACTTAAATAAAGAATAAACAATTAACACATGACAATAAACTGAACTCAACTCAATTAACCTAAACTAAACTGAACAACTACATTTAACTAGATCCAATGCAGATTGAATGGGCTGTGTGTGTGTGCGCATTAGATTATTTGTTTCTATCAGATTACGTTTCCCTAAATGTGATTTTTGCAAAAACCTTTTCAATATCAAGTGTCAGCTTGACTCTGATGATACCAGACTTGTTTCTGAATAAAAAATTGATGGATAGTTTAATTCCAACTGTTCAATACAGAACATGCTACTTTGATAAAAAGTACTAGTTGACTAATTACAAGCTAAATCAATCTCACTCCTGCAGTTCAGCTAAATGTTAAATAAACGATCCAGGCAAACAGCTTTCCTTGAGTCAAGAAACTTTTAAGTCATCATCAAGGACCCACACCATCCTGGCCACACACTCATCTCCCCGCTACCTTCAGGTAGAAGGTACAGGAGCCTGAAGACTGCAACGTCCAGGTTCAGAAATAACTCTTCCCCACAGCCATCAGGCTATTAAACTCAACTGAAACAAAACTCTGAACATTAATAGACCATTATCTGTTTATTTACACATTATCTGCTTATTTATTGATGTGTGTATATATTTATATAATTGTATATGGACTCACTGATATGTCCTGTATTCGTGCCTTCTATATTCCGTTGTCCTGAAGCAAAGCAAGAATTTCATTGTCCTATCTGCGACACATGACAATAAACTCTCTTGACTTGACTTGACCTAATTTGCTGTATATTGGACCTCGTTTTATAGAAATATTTTACAGTAGTTTAGAGAGACAGCATGGAAACGGGTCCTTTGCCCTCACTGAGTCCTTGCCAACCATCAATCACCCTTTCACACTACTTAAAAAATATATTATTTCATATTCTCATCCACTCTCTACATACTAGGGGCAATTCACAGATTAACCTACAAATCAAATATCTTTTGGGATGTTGGAAGAAACCGGAGCACCCGGAGGAAACCCACGCACTCGTAGGGAGAAAGTGCAAACTCCACACAGGCAGCACCCGAGGTCAGGATTGGACCGGGAACTCCGGGTGCTGTGAGGCAGCAGCTCTACAGAGCTGCACCACTGTAACGCCCTTCTAACATGAGATAACCTCTACCAGCTGTGCCACTGTGCTGCCCTATTTACCCACTTTGCAATAAAGATCTCACTTCAAAATGAGGTTCATAGAACCTGAACTATTCTGTAGTGCCTGGACTGTACATTATACAAGTATGAGTTGTACATTAATTTCCATTTTAGCAGAATTTACGAACAAGTATTAACTTCCTTTCCTGAAAACACTTATGTCTAGTGTTGTTTTGGAGACAAAAAGATGGCAGCTCACACAATTAATAAACGTACGAGTCACATGGCCGAAACACAAAACAATGGTGCTTAACTTTTTAGAAGTGCCTGTATATTGGTGCGTTCCATCACTATGAAAGCACTGCATGTATCCCAATAATTAGCCTGTACCTGCATGGTATTGTATCATGTGTATCTTTCACCAACCATGTGCAAATTCACAATTTGAACAACCAAAATCATCTGTATTTGAGCGAAACTTTGAAATAATAAGGAATTATCTTTGCGGATGTCCTTGGAGATGAGCCAAGATTGGAATTGCCTTTCTCCTGTCCAATTGATTTATTAAATACTCACTAAGTGCATTGGAATCTGCACAGAAAGCTTTCTATTTTTTTACCACTGATTGACCATTATGAGAGAAGGCTTATATATTTTATTGTAGATTTAAATTGCAAAATGTAATCATCCAACCAATTAGCACGGGTACGGAGCCTCGGTGTACGACTAATGAGTAATTTACAGAAGTGACAAAGCCAGGTGCAATTATTAGTGGTCCTTTAGAATTGGAGCAATTGAACACATGCCCACACTGTAAAGAAGCTTCAGATTCAAGTCTAAGGACTTATCTCACATGATATCAAATCTGAACCCCTCGTTTCTTACTGCTTTAATGAACTTGTGGGAAATCTATCCAGTAATGGTTGAAATTTCATCTGTATTGTTGGAAGCAACATTACAATTTCTGCATGTATCAGTAGAGGACAATGAATACAAAATAATGAACCAAGATATCCTAAATTGAATGTCCCCTCTGGAGAATCTGCATTTTGCCTTTTCTCTGGGCAAACATTGCTTTTGTTTTCTTTTTAAATGAATCTTCACGGTTGGAATAAGAATTAAATATATGTGTGGGTCAACTTTAGTTTAGTTGAGTTTACAATTTTCATGTTTACCGAGGTACAGTGAAACGTTTTTGTTGTGTGCTCTCCTGTCAGCAAATCAACTAATCAGGTACACCATCGATTTTCCGGCATCTTTGGGTCCAGAGCCATACCACATTATCCATTTGACCAGACCAACAGAGGTCACGTAATAATAATTCAACAATGCATCTCTGACCCACTAATGTTACCCCTCTGAAGCACCATAGACTGTCGGAAACTTAAATAAAGAATTGCCAATTAACAACAAGCAAGCAATTAACGTTTAAGAAGCAACTGCAGATGCTGGAGTCTGAAGAAGGGTTTCGACTCGAGACGTTGCCTATTTCCTTCGCTCCCTAGATGCTGCCTCACCCGCTGATTTCTCCAGTATTTTTGTCTACCAGCAAACAATTAACTCTTTCCGGACGGAAGCACACATGCCACATACAATGCTCTCGGAATTTGCCCAGATTAAAGGAAGTGCCGGACCATCAGTTGCCAGAAGATCGGTGGTGGACCTGTACATGATTAAAATCAAGCTAGCTGTCCACTGTGTACAGATACAGGATAAAGGATAAAAATCACAGGGGCTTGACAGTGCATGAGGGAGGTTGAGCAATTTTATGTGATGAGATACCTGAGCTTTCTTTGCCTGCAGTTTGTGTGCAATATTAAAATCTCTGATCGTTATTGAGGAGGATCCTGGAAGCACTTGAACTCGGATTGAAGGCGGACTCTGAAATTAGTGCACGGTGAATACAGGTGTAAGCAGTACAAAAGATAGACAAAAAAAAGCTGGAGTAACTCAGCGGGACAGGCAGCATCTCTGGAGAGAAGGAATGGGCGGCGTTTCGGGTCAAGACCGCTCTACACACTACATAAGCAGATCAAATGTAATTTCTGTTTCCATCTGAATTTCTCATCCACCACAAATGGGCAGTTCTAGGCTCATTGGGAGGAGAAAATCTTTCCAAAGATATCTTCCTTCCATTACAGACAAAACATTTTCCAGCCACTATACTTAATAATGTACTTCTTGTTATTTTATATGCTCAATATTTCACGGGATATCTGTACTGCAAAAGGGAATATTTATAATATTTGAGTCACTTTGCATAAGAAGCGAATAAGTTACATTTCACTACTCCTTTGCTTTCCTTATCTGACATTATTTTGCCTGCTTTTCACCTCTAGCTTTTGCCACTTACTCAACGTATCAATCTACCCCCACCCCACCTGTATCCACCTATCACTTGTCAGGTCTTTCTGTTCTAGCTGTCTCATAAGGTCATAAATAATAGGAGTAGAATTAGGCCATTTGGCTCATCAGGTCTTCGCCATTCAATCATGGCTGATCTATCTCTCCCTCCTAACCCCATTCTCCTGCCTTCTCCCCATAACCTCTGACACCTGTACTAATCAAGAATCTATCTATCTCAGCCTTAAAAATATCCACCGACTTGGCCTCCACAACTTTCTGTGGCAAAGAAATCCACAGATTCACCACCGTCTGACTAAAGAAATTCTCCTTATCTCCTTCCTAAAAGAACGTTCTTTAATTCTGAGGGTACGATCTCTAGTTCTAGCCTCTCCCACGAGTGGAAACATCCTCTCCACATCCACTCTATCCAAGCCTCCACCCCACTCAATCAGTCTGAAGAAGGGTTCCTGACCTGAAACATCGTCTGTCCACTACCTCCACGGATGCTGCCTGGCCCGTTGAGTTCCTCCGGCACTTTGTGTTTTGCCCATTTTAATGGATGGCAAAACCAAACACAGAAATAAATGCAGACTTAAACATTTTCCATATCTGACAACTATTTGGGAAATCAAAATACTCTTGTAATCCAAAATCAGCTAAATGATCTGTCCTCTATCGAGAATCTGCTGATTGCCAATCTGACTTTTGAACTGGGTTTCAAATGGATGTGAGCTGAATTAAAATGCCAGTGGTAACAGTTCCTATTTGGTCTCCTGAAAAACAATGTTTGAACAAGAATTTGACCCGAAACATCACCCATGTTCCCCAGAAAGTCTGCCTGAGCTGCTGAGTTACTCCAGCACTTTGTGTCATTTTTTTCCTGCAATCATTATTTGATTATGTATTAACAGGATGCTGATGGATATTAACAGGTGCATGGAGAGGGAAGGTTTAGAGGGATGTCGTGAATGCCAAAGGTCGGCTAATGGGACTAGCGCAGATGGGGCGTGGGTAAGTTGGGCCAGACGATATATTTGTCTGCTGCACGAGTCTTTGACTCGACTAATGGGCAGTTCTAACAAATGGGGAAATCGAATAGACGAAAAAAATCTAAAAGTACGAAAACATTATTCAGTTCAGAGTGCTTACAGAAAATATCAAAGGTAAAAATGCTCAGAATCTAATTTTAGTTATTTAAGAAGGCTTCTATTGCAAATGGATTTGGAAAGGAGGTCATAAAGTAAAATGGAAATCGGGCAAAGGACAATACTTAGGAATGAATTAGTGCAACTATAAACTGAATCAATACTTTTAAAATGTTAAGGTAGATGGAAGCAAATGGGCCTGGATGACAACAGACAATAGACAATAGACAATAGGTGCAGGAGTAGGCCATTCGGCCCTTCGAGCCAGCACCGCCATTCAATGTGACCATGGCTGATCATCCCCAATCAGTACCCCGTTCCTGCCTTCTTCCCATATCCCTTGACTCCGCTATTTTTAAGAGCCCTATCTAGCTCTCTCTTGAAAGATGACAAGGAAAAAGAATGAAAGAAGTGGTTCATGGGGAAAGTATCAGGGACAAATATCATTTCTATACAGAACATTATGGAAGATATCGGATAGTTGCATCTAATACAATAGTGACATTAAAGTGGCTTTTGGATTGGCATATGAATATGTAGGGAATGGAGGGATATGGATTGTGCGTAGGTAGATGAGGGATGGGCTTGGCATCATGTTCAGCACAGACATTGTTGAATGAAGATCCTGTTCTTGAGCTGTACTGTTGAACCTTCAATGTTCTATCTTAAGAAGGACATTGGCAAAGAATGGAAATACTACGGAGCAGAATTAAACTGAAGCCTAGGAATACTATAACTGGGAGTGACACTGACTGGCTATGCATAGGTTGGTCTATTAAGCAACAAACAGCCCAGAAGATTTGGAGAAACGTCACCTATTCCTTCGCACCATTGATGCTACATCACCCGCCCAGTTTCTCCAGCATTTCTGTCTACCTTCAGAAGCTTTAGAGAGTCAGAAAGCTGCAGTTGCAACCGATGCTGTCTGACCTGCTGAGCATATGAAGCAATTTATGTTTTTTATCTCAGATTTTCATCATCGGCAGATTTCTTTTTGTTTTTCCTCTACCATGGAATCTTTGCCACTTCTCCTGTGGGAACGGCAGCTTTGAAGAGGTTTTATTCCTCTATTCTGGCAGACAGGAAGCTCTCCTCAGTGGAAAAATACCACATCGCTGTGATTCATTCTTGATCTTGGTTGACGAACGAGACTCAATCTAGACTAAACACCAGAATCTTTGTCGATGCTGTCACTTTTCCCTTAATAAACAGTGAATAACAGATTACTATTTGAAATATAAAATGAACAGACTGAGGTAAAATAATCAAGTTCATACACTGACTGATTGTAAAGCCCCCGTTAACTTAAACTTGTCCAACACATAGCTTCTCTTATCTTATTACACACCAAACCCTTTTGATTGATTTAATGATAGAGGTTGGAAGCTGGGCTTTCGGCCCACTAAGTCCATGCTGACCATTGATCATCCGCTCACTCTAGTTCTATGTTGTCCCACTTTCTCATAAGCTCCCTACACTCTCCGGGCAATTTATAAAGGCCAATTAACCTATAAGCCTGCATGTCCTTGGCATGTTAGAGCATGTTGGAGCACTTGGAGGAGACCCACGCACTCACAGGGAGAATGTGTAAACTTCACTCTGACAGCACCCGAGGTCAGGATCAAACCTGGGCCTCTGGCTCTGTGAGGCAGCACCTCTACCAGTTGCACCAATGTACCCTTGTTTCTTGTTTCCATTGCACTTAAAATCCACATCTTCAGATCCATATCTGGCTTTGGTCCCTGCAGCTTTCACCTCAATTCAGCATCTTTTGCTCATTTGACTGGTCTTAATGTTAACGCTCCTCCTCCTTCCAGCTATCAGCTGTTTATCAGATGGTTCCCTCCCAAGCTCCCACGCTAGACCAGCTCTTCACTTCACCTACCCACTTTAGAAAACCAGTGGCCTAGATTTCTGCAGTAGTAATGATGTGGAAAATAATGCGCTATTAAATTGTCAGCAACTTGAGGATTTCCACACGTACATTTTTAAATTGGTCCCAGAGCAGCTGACAGTAATTCAATACTGCTGTGCAGACGAGGCTGTTTGTTGCTTGTCCAATGCGATCAAGGGAATTCGCTCAAAGCGATATCAATTTAAACTATTTATGAATTACTACCACGATTAAATGTCCTGGAAATCTTACATTGTTTTCCCAGGTGTTTGCGCATTTTTAATGCCACATATTGCAAATTCAACCTAAAAAAATAATTTTGTGTTTTATAATATCTTATAATTAATATTTTAAAATACAAGTATTTAAAATAATATTTGTAATATTTTAAAGGTTTCATTATTATGTTTTATCTCCTGGTTTAATTATCTGCCTGTGCTCTGACCTGTATGGGACTGTGTAATGTTTAAGTGAAAAATTGTGACTTTGCATTCTAGTGTCAAAATATGTTTATGACGTAACAGCTGCCAGATATTAGTAATCACTTCAGTGTTCAATAGAAATCTTCTTTGCACAGACTGCTGGATTCTTTCAATGTGGGCAGCCAGTGTCACTCCTTAAGGAACTGCAGATGCTGGAATTCTGTGTAAAACACAAAGAGCTGGAGTAACACAGCAGATCTTGGTTTCCTGGTCCTCCAAAATATTCCAAATGGAATTTAAACTGGAGGTGGTGGAGGGAGAACTTAATCCAGAAAGGGTTCTTGGGAAGAAAGAGCTACCTTAAATGTAGTTGCATCTGGTTGGGTAACTATGGTAAGGGTGAAGACTATTCCATGCTTTAATTGTGCGGGGGAAGAATGAATTGCTGTACACGTCTGTCTTGGTAGCTGGTATCTCAAATTGGATCGAATGCCCTCATCTGCTCCTAATTGGTTTGGGTTTGGTGTAGGTTTTGTAAACTATGTTGTGCTGGCCATTTAACATTTTTGGTAAAAACAGGTCAAACGGTGAGCTTTACGTCTGTCTTGGAGAGGGTTCCACCCCAGTGAATTCAGAATTTGGTAACACTCACTTCTCTCTCATAGGTGTTAGTAACAAATCGAGCTGCCTGTCTTTGGACACGTTTGATGGAAGAAATATTTTTATTTGTGTATGGGTCCCATGCTGCAACTGCGTAGTCCAAATGAGGTCTAACGGGGGTGAAGTATAACTTCTCCTTGACAGAGGAGGTACAGCGAGCCCTGAGAACTGTTAATGCTAGTAAGGCTGCTGGCCCGGATGAGATCCCAGGCAGGGTGCTCCGGGACTGTGCTCACCAGCTCGCTGGGGTATTCCCAGACATTTTTAACCTTTCCCTAGCACACTCCTCCGTTCCAACGTGCCTGAAAACCACCACTATCATCCTGGTGCCCAAGCAGACAAACATCAACTCCCTCAATGACTACAGGCCCATTGCTCTTACATCTGTAGTCTCCAAGTGCTTTGAAAGGCTGGTCCTAGGTCACCTTAAATTATCTCTCCCCCCCCCCCCCCCCCCCTCACTCGACCCACACCAGTATGCCTATAGGGCTAATAGATTCACAGAGAATACCATAAACACTGTCCTCCATGCTGCACTACAACACATGAATACATGAAGCTTTTCCCATTGAGGGTAGGAAAGATTCAAATGAGAGGGCATGACATGAGAATTAAGGGACAGAAGTTTAGGGGAACATGAGGGGGAACTTCTTTACTCAGAGAGTGGTGGCTGTGTGGAATGATCTTCCTGCAGAAGTGGTGGAGGCAGGATCGATTTTAACATTTAAAAGTAAAGTGGATAGGTATATGGACGGGAAGGGAATGGAGGGGTATGGTCTGAGTGCAGGTAGATGGGACTAGGGGAAAATAAATGGTCAGCACGGACTGGAAGGGCCGAGAAGGCCTGTTTCCGTGCTGTAATTGTTATATGTTATATGGTTATAACACCTAGAGGAGAAGGGGTCATATGTCAGGATGTTTTTTGTTGATTACAGCTCAGCTTTTAATACAATCATCCCCAGCAAGCTGATCACAAAAATGCTAGACCTTGGCCTCAGCAGTCAACTGTGTCGGTGGATATTGGACTTTCTCAGTGAACGCCCACAGACGGTGAGACTTGGACCCTACGCCTCGACATCCCTGGCCCTCAGCACAGGAGCACCGCAGGGCTGTGTGCTCAGTCCCCTCCTCTACGCCCTATACACACATGACGACTGCTTGTCCCATCACCACGCAAAATAGGATCATAACATTTGCGGACGATACAACTGTGGTGGGGCTCATCTCAAATGGGAACGAGGTCGCCTATAGAGAGGAGATGCACAGACTTTCTGGTGTGCTCACAACAATCTCTCTCTGAACACTAAAAAGACAAAGGAGATCATCACTGATTTCAGGCGACATAGAGTGGAGCTCAGGCCACTGGAGATAGGGGGCGAGGAGGTGGAGAGGGTACCTAGTTTTAACTTTCTGGGGATCAAAATCAGTGAGGATCTTAAATGGTCTGCAAACTCTGCTGCAGTTGTAAAAAAAGCGGAACAGAGAATTTACTTCCTCAGAACACTGAGGAAGGCCCATCTGTCTGCTAAACTGCTGGAGTCTTCCTACCGCTGTTCGGTAGAAAGCATACTGACTTACTGCATAACTGCCTGGTTTGGGAACTGTTCAGCAGCTGACAGAGCAGCTGTCCAGAGGGTGATAAAAACCGCCGAGGGTATCATTGGACTCCCCCTGCCACATTTACCACTTCAGATGCTGCAGCAGGACCTGTAATATCGTGAAAGACATTACACATCCTTATCACCACCATTTCACACTGCTGCCCTCAGGAACAAGGCACAGGTCGTTAAAGTCACGCACTGCCAGACTCAAGAACACCTTTTACCCATCAGCAATCTTGGAACTGAACTCTGTCTCGGGAGCGGGTTATGGGGAAGGAAGGGTGTGGGGGGGGGGAGACAGTGTTCATTTATGTAAATGTGAATCCATGGGTGGGTTGGGGAGGGACGGAGAGTAAAAAGTATGAGTATGTGAATTTTTGAAGTTCTTTTAAATGCAGAGACACCGTAATCTCGTTGTATGTGACACATGCAATGACAATAAATCATTCTAATCTAATTCTAATCTAAATTGAACAATGATGAAAGTTGCCTCTCAGAAGATTTAGGACACCTGTTGCAGCATCTGTGGAGTGTAGACACAAAATGTTGGAGTAACTCGGTGGGACAGGCAGAATCTCTGGAGAGAAGGAATGGGTGATATTGCGGGTCGAGACCCTTCTTCAGTGATGTCAGCGGGACAGACAGAATGTAGTCCGAGACAGTAAGACTGGTGGGAGAACTGGGAAGGAGGAGGGGATGGAGAGAGAGGGAAAGCAAGGGCTATTTGAAGTTTGAGAAGTCAATGTTCATACTGCTGGGTTGAAGCTAACCAGTTGTCTAACCACAGCATCTGTGAAGGGAATGGACTGAAGGAAGAACCCAACCTAAAACATCGCCTGTCCTTTCCCTCCACAGATGCTGTCTGACCCATTGAGTTACTCCAGCACTTTGTGTTTTGCTCAAACGTCATTCCTTAATTGCTGACCAAAGAGATTCTGGGCCTGTCAAATTCTTTTCATTGCTTCTTAATCCCACATTTAATATTTATTCCCCAATTATTATTGTTGTGAATGAAAATAATAGCCACATGAAGGGCTCATAAAAGTTGGAGTAACTCAACGGGTCAGACATTATCTCTGGAGAACATGGATAGGTGGCGATTCGGGATGGGACCCATATTCATGGAGAACTCCAGCAGTTTGTGTCCTCTTTCTCAATCCAACACCTGTAGTTCTTTGTTTCTACATTTCCATAGCTTTTATTATCTGGGTACTGCAACTTCTGTTCAGTGTGCTCCAAATCCCAAATCATCACAACCAGTGTGTTAGTTAAAAAGAAACTGCATTGGAAGTTTGCTCCACACACAAACAATAACAAATCCTTCATCAAATGAATCACCATTGCACATTTCAGCTGAATGTTCAGTTTAGTTTAACGATACAGCAAGGAAATGGGCGCTTCGGCCTGCCAAGTTAACGCCGACCTTCAATCACCCATTCACACCGGTTCTATGCTATCCTACTTTCTTGTCCATTTTTATACATTGAGGGCTATTTTGCAGAGACCAATTTGTAAACCCATATGTCTTTGGCCTTTAGAAGGATAGCGGAGCACCCGGAAAAAAAAAAAAAACGATCACAGGGAAAATGTACAAACTCCACACAACCAGCACTCGAGGTCAGGTTCTACCCCGAGTCCCTGGCGCAATGTGGCAGCAGCTCTACCAGCTGCACCATCTGCGCCACCCTAATATGCCTGTTTGCAGGCTTTCACGGAAGTTCTTATAGCTCTTTCGGCTGTAAGGACATTAATTGGCACGTTTTAAAAGCTTTGAAGATAATTCTTTGCACTTAAGAAGTAAATGACTGAACGCATACAATTTGCGCAAGTCTAAATACATTTTCAAATTAACTCAGTTACAATTAATCGGATTATCCTCATGAAGGAATGTAAACTAATTAAAAATGTTGAATTATTGTGACAAATCAAATTCAGCTGTATTGATAAAACCTGTATCAAAACAATCAGGGAAATGTGTGTAAAAAGATTAATTGAGGAGTTCAATTTGAAGTACATATATTTTGGGGAAGGAATAATTACATTATAAATTCCATCTTGTTACTTGGACTCAGCAGTCCAAGTAACTGCAAGGACTTCCAACATTTGCAGCTCCATTGGAAGCAAATGTTTCATGAACTAGAGCGGAACGGTGGCGTGGCGGTAGAACTACTGCCTTACAGCGCCAGAGAGCCGGGTTCGATCCTGACGACAGGTGCCATCTGTACAGAGTTTTGTTCATTCTCCTGCTGTCCTGCATGGATTTTCTCCAAGATCTTCGGTTTCCTCCCATGTTCCAAAGACGTTCAGGTTTGTATGTTAATTGGCTTGGTATAAAATGTAAAATTGTCCTTTTGTGTAGGGAAGTGTTAATGTGCTGGAATCGCTGGTCAATGTGGACTCGGTTCGCCGAAGGGCCTGTTTCCACGCTGTAATTCTAAACTAAACTTAACCTGAGGTGGCAAAAGCAAAATAAGCCATTGTCTCTCACAAGACACTACAATTAAAGTCTGATTGATTGCCATCAACACTTGAACACATTTGTGCATAATTTGTTCTCAATCTATGGAGCTTTGCCATGCAGACACCCCCAATACCCGAAAACTGTAAAGGGCCTGTCCTACAAGCATGCAACTCTATGCGATTAGCGCGACCTAACGTGGTCGCTTGAGCCGTCCGGCGTCGCGGGGCCGGTCACACTTCAATCATCGGAGCCATGCGGAATTGTGCGGAGTTCGTCCCGACATCGCGCGGGGCTTTGAAAAATTCACTATGTTCGAAAATTCCGCGCGGCAACGGCTTGTCGGCTCGCAGTCGCCTCGACGCATTACACACCGCCCCGACATCGTGCCTCCGTGACCCTATCTGTAGGTGCCTCCGTGACCCTCTATGTGTGTGGCTCCATGGCCCTCTGTGTGTGTGCCTCTGTGCCCCTCTCTGTGTGCCCCTCTCTGTCCTGGCGAACTTACCTTAGACTTCACTCCGTTCGCCTCACTTCGCGCCGCGTTGCGCCACTCACCCGACCTCCGCGTGGCCCTTGCTGCCGGTTTGGTCACGCTTGCCGCATGCAGGCGCATGCTGGTGGGAACGGCCCTGTACAGGGGATCACCCGACCTCCGCGCGGCCCCCGCTTCTAGTTTGATCGCGTTCATCGCATAGAGTTGCATGCTTGTAGGACAGGCCCTTAACATCCAGGTTCAGGAACAGCTTCTACCCTACAGCCATCAGGCAACTAAACCCTGCAACCTCCAAATAAGCTCTGAACTACATAGACTTGGGCAGATGGACAGACTTTGATAGTTTTCTCTGTAGGTTGAGGGAGAAAAAAATGATGCAAGGCATAGATATGGTAGACAGAATCTTTTTCCCCCATGGTGGAAATACCAAAGACCGGAGCTTCAAGGTGAGGGGCAAAGTTTAAAGGAGATGTGCAGGGCAAGTTGTTTTATGTAGATGGTGGTGAGTGCTTGGAACAGGGTTGGTGGTGGAGGCTGAACACTGTAAATAGTGGCATAACAAGGCTTTTGGATAGTCACATGGGTATGGAGGGAATGGGGGGATATGGATCATGTGCAGGTAGATGAGATGAGTTTATTTTGTATCAAGTTCTGTACAGACATTCTCAGACTATGTCCCTGTTCCTGTGCTGGGCTCTTCTATATTCTCATGTATAACAAGGATTTTTTTCTCTACAATCAGCAGACGATTTTCAATGGAAAATTGTGAACCTTTAAAATATAGGTGGAAAATTAGCAGAACTAAATCACTGATGGCTCTCGAAACATGTGTTGAGGCTTACAGAGTAAAACAACCTCCTGTGTGTGTACATCAACTTTAAAACACAGAAATTCTGGCACCGAGGTTAAAAGATATTAATTAGCTGCCCTCAAGTATCCTATTTTTACATTGTGAAATGGATAAATATTTGAAAATGTAAAGCTGATGAGTTTTCAGTAAAGGAAGATAAAATTTCCAACTAATGTGCCTGTCCCACTTAGACAACTTTTTAGGCAACTGCAGCAGACTGTGCGGTCGCCACATGGTCGCCACATGTTCACGGGTGGTTGCCGGGGGAGTCGCCTTTATGGTCGTGAGGAGTTCCCGCATTCTGGGAACTAATCGCGGCCTCATTATGGTTGCCGCGAATTTTTCAACATGTTGAAAAATTAGCGGCGACTAGAATGAAGCCGCCATGGAGAGTAGCGAGAATTCTCGAGCCGTGGGTGGGTCTCCAGGAGGTCCTAGTGGGTTGCCAGGAGGTCGAAGGTTCTTGGAGGTTCTTGTAGGTTGGAGCCGGTGCTGACCGGTGAATTTCATTGGCTCATTGGGGGGAAAAAAAGGTAAGCAGTAGTTTTCAGAACCAAGGATAACCGACCGGTAATGTTAAATGTCCGCCGAGCTTCACAGCCGTGTATCTCTGGCTTCTTAAACGTTGTCTCCACTCCTTCTCCCCCCCCCCTCTTTTAAAGGACTTACCATACACTGCGCTTTAGCTGTCTTAATTACTGCGCAAACCTTCCTGTTCATCGCGGTGTGTGGCTGTACCACCATGGCTTTGCACTATGGAAATTATTTAGACAGAGCTATCCCGCTTGCTCTTGCGATGAGTGTGTGTGTTGTTCCACTCTGACAGTCGTCGTTCCAGTTGCCGGTTTTTCAGGCGACAGCCGGCAACTTGACAGTCGCCGGCAATCCGCTGAAAAATCGCCGAAGTGGGACAGGCCCATAAAGCTTTTCACAGTACACGTGACAATAAACTAAACTGAAACTTAGTTGTGTAGAAAGCAACTGCAGATGCTGGATTTATATCGAAGATAGACACAAAGTGTTGGAGTAACTCAGCGGGACAGGCAGCATCTCTGAAGAAAAAGGGAAAAGGATGGGTGATGTGAAGAAAGGTCCCGACCCAAAACGTTACCCAGCTTTTTTCTCCAGAGATGCTGCCTGACCCGCTGAGTTACACCAGCACTTTGTGTCTATCTAGAACTCAGTAGATTCATTTGCGAAGAATTGGCTTTGGGATAAAAGCTCAATAATGATTTATATGGTAACTTGTAATGTATGTTCACTAAGGTGGGGTTAAGTGGCGGTATGTGGGAATGGCTGAATCATTTGTCGCTGAAGGACATTACCAGCCCGTTGACCTTTTGAAGGAGGATTTAGCCGATCAAACTCAACGCTTTTCCCCAGTTTGCAGTTTTCTTTCTTCAGGTTGCTACTGAATCTATTTTCACCAATGCATTCAGAATCCTAATCAGTTCCTCATTCATGCCTATCATCCTAAATATGTGTTTGCTGGTTACTGACATATCATCCATTCGCAACATCATCTTTCTGTAGTCTTCCTTGATTTTAAATATTTTCATCAGACTTCCTCCCTGTGCTTTGAAGTGGAAAATCCCAACTCTCTGGGCCATTCACACAACTGCAGCTCGAGATCATCTGGTCCAAGCAATGAATCTCCTAAGCAGACACGTAAGTCGACAGATGCTGGAGTCTGGAGCTAAGAAAACAACGTGCTGGAGAAGCTCAGTAGATCGAGCAGTATTTGTGGAGGTACACGATGGTCTATGTTTCATGTTACAATGGAGGGTCTCGATATGTACTGTTAACCGCCCCTTTTGTTTCTGCAGATGCTGCTTGACCTGATGAAACCTCTTGTACACTCTCTCTATCGTGGGCATGGTCTTCCTCATATTGATGCCCAGATTAAAGCACTAAGCTCCGATGGGGCCAATTCAGTATCTTTGCAGGTTGAAAATAACTTTGTTATTCATCCTTTGAACCAGGGAACAACTTTTGGACTTTGGACAGGCCCGTGAGGTTGGTCAAGGGCCCGCTGCCGAGTGGAAAAAGAGGGTCCCGGCGTGGGGGGCTGCTGAGAATGAAGAAGGATCATTGGGAACTACATTGAACACTTTGTAACTATGTCAGCATCCTATACGTGGCGACCCTTTGTGTGTGGTGTGCAAAAGAAAGAATTTCATGGTGACATGTCACTTGTGATAATAAAGTATCGTTCATTCATTCAGTGTTTGACTTTATGCTCTTGGCCCTTTGTTTTATAAAGTCCTATCTCACATGCTCATATATGGTGCATAAATCTCATATGCTCTGCCAACTACTTTGTTAAACTGTGGTGCCACCTCCGGTGACTGATGCACAAACAGCCCCAGGTCTTTTTGCTCTTGCACCTCCTTTAAGATGGTAACATTTATCATGTAATGTAATGATAAATAGGTGGAGAAACATGGATCAGCTTACAACTTTCTGTGGTGAATTCCAGTTGTTATATTTCTGCATATTCCGCAGGTCAGTTAATATTACCCACTTCCTTTCCTCCTTGCTGCATATCAGGTTTCACATTATCCGCTAATTTCAATAGGTACCCACCAATCCCAAGCCCCTGGAACACCACACTGTACGAGATGCTACACTTGTCCCTTCACCTCCCCCATCCACTCCTTTCAGGGACCCAAGCAGTCCTTCCAAGTCCGACAGAGGTTCACCTGCACCTCCTCCAACCTCATCTACTGCATCCGTTGCTCCAGATGCCAGCTGATCTACATCGGTGAGACCAAGCGGAGGCTAGGCGATTGTTTCGCCGAACACCTCCGCTCGGTCCGCAATAACCAACCCGACCTCCCGGTGGCTCAGCACTTCAACTCCCCCTCCCATTCCGTATCCGACCTCTCGGTTCTGGGCCTCCTCCACAGCCAGAGTGAGCAACACCGCAAGTTGGAGGAACAGCACCTCAAATTTCGCTTGGGGAGTCTACATTCCTTGGGCTTAAACATTGAATTTTCTCAATTCTGTTAACCCAGGCTGCCTCCTCCTCCTCCCCACCTCTCCCTCAGCCCTCGGGCCCTGGCATTCCTTCTCTATCTCCCCCCCCCCCCACCCAAGTCGCAATAGCTTCTCATTTTCACACTACAAACAGCTTACAATGGCCTGTTTCCTTTATCATCAATACTTTTTTGCATATCTTTCATTCATTATTCTTTACCTCTCCACATCACCGTCTATACCTCTCGTTTCCCTGATCCCTGACCAGTTTCAAGAAGGGTCTCGACCCGAAACGTCGCCTATCTCCTTCACTCCTTGTATGGTGCTGCACCCGCTGAGTTTCTCCAGCTTTTTGTGTAACCCACACACTGAATGAGTTGTTTAATGCAAATCCGTTATCTATTCATTACACAGTTTTGTATCCATTCCTCAAATGACCATTTCCTGCAATTGTGTAGACGTCTTTACCGTGATACTTTATCAAACCCACTTGAACGTCAATGACACTGTTCTTAATCACTCTTCGCTACCTGATCAATTACCTCAATCAAGTTAATCAAATTTGATTTGCCTTTTCCCAGCCCTCTTTTATTAATTAATTGGCTATTAATTTTCTCCCTGATTATCGCTTCTAAGTACTTCCCCATCACAGATATTGAACAGACTGGGTTGTAAATGGCACACATTGTTTTTTATGCATCTTTCCTGGAATATACCCACCATCCTTGGGGTTTGGTGAGGATTGGAAGATTGTAGTGGGAGCATCTCCAAGTAATTCATGCCACGTTTCATTCAGAAACAAGGAACTGTAGGTGCTGGTTTACAAAATAAAAAGACCTAATGTGCTGGAGTAACTTCATGGGTCAGGAAGCATCTCTGGAGAATATGATTAGGTGATGTTTCTGGTTGGGATCCTTCTTTAGTCTAGTTTTCCATTTTTGCTAACACCTCACCCCCCCCCCCCCTTCTCCCTATCTCCTGACACTGGCACACACCCATTCTCCCTCCATCCCACCCCACATCCCCCTCCTCCCATCTGCTTGCACCTATATCCCTCCCTCTAGCTTTACTTTTCACTTCTCTATCAACATCCTTTTTTCTCCTTTAGTTCCCCCTTGTGATCATTATGTTATTTTTATTTCTAGCCTTCATCCATTTGCCCATCGGACAACTCCCTTACCTGTATCCACCTATCACTTGCCAGTGTTTGTCCTGCCTCTATCTCTTTTCCAGTTTTCACAATTACTTAAGGTGGATCCTGACCCAAAACGTCGTCTATCCATGTTCTCCAGAGATGCTGCCTGACCTGTGGAGCTACTCCAGCACTTTGTGTTCTACGTCAGCCTTTCTAAGATTTCGTCTTCAGCTCGATTCTCTTACCTCAATCAGTATTCTGACAACCTCTCCATCTATCCTAGTCTTGGCAAAGCCCTCTTTGTAAGTGAACAATTCAACCACTGAATGTTTTGGAAAGAACTGCAGACGCTGGTTTAAATCAAAGGTAAACACAAAATGTTGGAGTAACTCAGCGGGCCAGGCAGCATCTCTGGAGAGAAGGAATGGGTGACGTTTTGGGTCGAGACCCTTCTTCCGACTACATTCTATCTCTGTACTGCCAACTCCCCTGTCATCAGACTGAAGAAGGGTCTCGACCCGAAACGTCACCCATTCCTTCTCTCCAGAGATGCTGCCTGTCCCGCTGAGTTACTCCAGCATTTTGTGTCTACCACTGAATGTTGCTCCTTTATATCAATGCTGACATTCAAGTTTCCACACGAGTTTTAAAAGGCAGTCTAAATCTCATTTAGCAAACATGAAACATAAATTAGTGATCATTGGATTTCCATTATCCCCTCCAATGCCAATGACACCTATTACTTAAGCAACCATCATCATTTTCATAACTTTTTTCTGGATTTATTTATCAGCAGATTTTTTCCCATCTATTAAATATAAATCATATCAATGCATATTTAATTATATTCCAACCAATCAAACGCTTCAAAGGAATCTATATTTTATTGATGTAATCAACTTCCATGATCAATTTCTAATAAACTTTGATTGCTTTTGTCTATGCACACGAACAACTTTAATCTCAGTCTCTGGACCAGCTTACTTCAATTCTGGTACCGAGTCTGATGTTGAAACCGTGAGGATGATAACATTGAGGTGTGGAATGAAAAATAAATCTTTTAAGGACCCTGCAGCTTCACTCGGTGGCACAGGGATGATTAACAAGTAGAAATGCTGATGGAACCACAAAATTAAGTACAGTAAGTTGCTTAGAATTTCATGGACAACTGGTCCAACGCACAGACCTGCATCAGAATAAAGACAATGCATAGTTGACTGAATCTCGTGGAAGTCCGCGCAGTGCCCTGGGACATTAGACACATACAGCGATCTGAAAATAAATTGCTGATTTCCAAATCCATGCCGCAAATCCTAATTTTCTTCCAGCAAAAAAAAACGTATCTCAGAGATTGTAGTCCAGATAAAAAGGTTTCGATGGAACATTGAGGTACAATGATCTCAAGGAACAATTTGTTACCAGGAGGAATGAACTTGGTTTTAATGATTCCCTTCCTGAACTTGGAAGGACGAACAGCAATGCCTGCACACAGTTCTCATCATTCAAAGGATTTTTTTTAACTTAAGCACCAGTGTGGACATTCTGTGGTAAGACTAATTGCCAATTAACGTGCAATTCATTAAATTCAGGGGGTCTATTTTGTTGCACTACAGACGTTACTTTGGTACCTGCGTTATGATAATTAATTGATTAATATTTGAAATTATTATATTTTTTAAAAAATGGTTGGCACGGACTGGAAGGGCCGAGAGGGCCTGTTTCCGTGCTGTAATTGTTATATGTTATATATGTGTATATGTTATATGTTATGTTTATCCGTGTATATTGTGTTTATGAGCCAGTTAGGCTGCTGCAGGTAAGAACTTTATCGTCCTGTTGTCGGTACATTTAACTCTTGACTTCCTCGACAGAAGGGAACTTTTTTGTGGTTATATGGGGGGGAAGAATTAAATTGCCCCGAAACTCACAGTCTCTCCCTCTATCACTACAGATTCATGGACGATTTACACTCTAGTAACATTGTGCATTTTAAATATGCCAGCGTTTTGTCCGCAAATTCTGGTTCAAGGTATGAGCGTTTCATTCTAAATTACAATTAATTTATTTCCAGTCTAGTTAGTTTAGTCCGTTTATTGTCACGTATACCTAGGTACAATGAATAGATTTATGTTGCGTGCTAACCAGTCAGCAGAAAGACAGTACATGGTTACAATAGATCCATTTACAATGTATGCACACGATAAGGGAATATTTTTTAGTGCAAGGTAAAGCCAGCAAAGTCTGATCAAGGATAGTCTGAGGGTCATCAAATAGGTAGATAGTAGTTCAGGTTATATTTATTCACTGTATCCCGTCTTCTTGATTTTTCTCTATTTTTTAAATATAGAATCTAATCCATTACACAAATCTTCGGTGAATTCATGTATTACAAAGCTGGTGGTATAAAATTGAAATCTTCGAGTAATATTTTACCGCCTGACTGAAGAAGGGTCCCGACCCAAAACCTCGCCTGTCCGTTCTCTCCCCGCAGTTGATGCCCCAACTCGTTGAGTTCCTCCAGCACTCGGTGTTTCACTAGCAGTGGGTATTAGTTCACCACGACACATGAGCTGTATCGGGAGGGCAGGAAGCACATTCTCAGCTGGGTTGCAAGATGGGATTTTATTTGATAATGACGCATCCCACCTTGAGCAGAATGAGTACAAATGGCAACATTCGCACTGCCCTCCTTAACAGAGCCTCCCCGCAGCTAATTGTGAAAGAGCATTGATTTGCGGGGAACGCCACAAGCCGTTCAGTTTAACATCGACTTCGTGATCTCAAGCCTCTAATTGCAGTGACGGACGCAAGTTCAAAACTACTCTGCACAGAAATAAACACAAATAAATACTATGAAAATGCAAATTGAACACTTAATTTACGATCTCTCTTTATTACCAACATCCACTGTTTGAATTACTGCATCTCTTTACTTTACGTAGACTGTTGGGAACAGTTATTGACTGTAAAATCGGTATTTTATATTCTGCATCTTCATTCATAGTTTATTCATTGAGTTACATAGCATGGGAACAGGCCCTTCAGTCCATCTTTTCAGTGTTGACCAAAATGCCTATCAATGCTAATCCCATTTGCCTGCATTTAACCTCTGTGTCCCTCGAAACTAGTCTATCAATGTTCCTATCCTATAATGTTTTTTTTTAAATCTTTAATGAGTTTTCTAATTTTCTATCCACGCACCTAAACTTTAATGGGTTTAATATCTACCGATGTGTTTTTTTCTAATAATCGCAATATTAGAGTGGGCAAATATATTTGAACAGAGGTTTTTTTCTACTGCAGTTACAAAAGAACCTAGCATTTAATGATTCGCAGATGGTGTAAAACAGAGATCAGGGTGACTTTCAGTTACAGAGATACAGCATGGAAACAGGCCCTTCGGCCCACCGAGTCTGCGCCGACCCGTATCCTGTACACAAGGGACATTTACAGACGCCAATTAACCTACAAAGCAACAGGAGAAAATCCACACGGTTACAGGAAACGTACAACCTGTACGGACAGCACCCACAGTCAGGATCAAACCCGGGTCTCTGGTGCTGTGAGGCAGCAACTCTACTGTGTCATTGTGCCATGAGGAGGGACATTGTGGTGGCAGCGGTTTGTAGCATTCTGTACTTCAAAACGGCATCTCAAGGAGCCTCTACTTTCCTGTGTATTTTATTTTTTTACAAATTTACCTTTCGAATGTACAATCTGCCTTCAGGATCACCACATTTTAGATGCGTAGTGTAGCATTGTTACAAAATTTTGAGATTTAAAAAATCAAGTCTGCAATTTATCCCATCAGATAAAGCATAAAAAGAAGTTTAATTTGACACCTAATTTACTTTCATATCTTCAGTATTAAGAAAGTTATGGCCATTTTCACACTCGGAAATTAGCATCTTGCTCCCCATTGCCTTTCAATTGACTTAACTCAAAAGCTGTGATCTGGAAAAGTTAAAAGCCCATAACTTTCTTAAAAATTTAGAGAACTCAATGAAATTTTCAGTTATTATAGATTGAAGCATTCTGAAACAAATATTAAACAATCTTACTTGGATTACCTGAAATTAAAGCATATAATTAGTTGTTATCTAATTGTAGCTAATTACAAAATTCAATGAGTAGATCTAAACATCTATCCATTTCTTAAGAAAGGTAAACTTTTTTTAAATTGTCTAAGTGTCCAAATAACATTCACACAATAATCCACAATATAACATAATTTTTAAATCTCATTTTCATGAATTTCTGGGCCAAATGGAAGGAATTTAGTGTTTGATTCCTGTAAATTAATGGCCATTTAAATCAACTAGCGAGTGGGTTTTAGTGGAATGCGGTGGATTGGAACGTTGCGGTTAGCAGTGAAGTCGGTATGAAAAATACTGTTTGTTCATACATTTTTGGGACCCCATTTCGCAACATAAAAATATTATTAAAGCCTCCCAAAAAACCAACTTTTAATATAAAAATAAACTATTTACCTTTTTTTCTCCCCTACGGAAAATCCTTCCGGTTGTCAGTTCTCACGGCTTTTGAAGGTGATTTTTAAATTACTCTAGTTAATAAATAATTTAGAGTAATTTAAAAATACCTTCATTGATGAAATGTCGGAGCGATTTTTCTTCCGCAACAAAATCGCCCGACATCGATTATCCCAGTCTGTCGAAAAACGGCACTTTAAGCCCGCCCCCCTCTGAAAGGCGCCATCTGTCTTTGAGGCTGGGACCACAAATTGGATCGAATGCCCTCGTCTGCTCCTAATTGGTTTGGGGTTGGTGTAGGTCTTGTGATCTATGTCTAGCTGACGATTTCACATTTTGTAAAAACAGGTCAAACGGTGAGCTTCACGTCTGTCTTGGAGAGGGTTCCACCCCAGAGAATTCAGAAGTTTGGTGACACTCGCTTCTCTATCATAGGTGTTAGTAACAAATCGAGCGGCCTGTCTTTGGACACGTTCGATGGATGCAATGTTTTTATCTGTGTATGGGTCCCAAGCTGCAACTGCGTAGTCCAGATGAGGTCTAACGAGGGTGAAATACAGCTTCTCCTTGACAGAAGCTGAACAATGATGGAAGTTGCGCCTCAGGAAGTTTAGGACACCTGTTGCTTTCACTGTTACATGATGAGTCTGACCATTCCAACGTAGATCATTCTGCAATTTGATGCCAAGTGAAATTTTTAGGGCAGAGCGAGATAGATTCTCGATTAGTACAGGTAAGAGGCTATGGAGCAAAGGCAGGAGAATGGGGTTAGGAGGGAGAGATAGATTAGCCATGATTGAATGGTGGAGTAGACTTGATGGGCCGAATGGCCTAATTCTACTCCTATCACTTATGACATGACACACCTCGTCTTCATGCCTAAGATATCTTTTGGCATGAGGGAAGAGGGTAGCATACATATCAGGAGATGTGGTGTCCAGTGTTTCTCACTTTATGGGTGAATTAAGGTCAAATAACAATGTCTGAATTATATTTTGAGCAGCATTTTTGAGTGTATTATTTGAAAACTAAACCCGAGGAGCAATACTTTTATGAGAATACAATCATGAATACATAATTGTGTTTTGAATAAAAACTATTTTGATGGATATGACATGGACAATATATTTTTTCAGAATCTGCCTGGAAATGTAATGGCATAATGTAGCTTGTCTGGCATTGCATAATTGAAAATCCATTTTTCTTGGAGTGAAAAATGATAACCATTAACTCTCAGATGGCTGGTATCACCTTGGAAATTTCATTAGCCACGTCCATGCAAAATTAACACAATATCCTGGTCAGTTACGTGCTGCCCCGCCATTTAGAGCAGTTTGGGGAATCACAGAATGGGCCTTCAGAGACGTTGGCGATACAGTGTGGACACAGACCATTCGGCCCACTGAATCCATGCTGACCACTATCCTACAGACTTGCAAAAATTGACAATTTTTACCCAAACCAATGGGCACACAAACCTGCATGTCTTTGGAGTGTGAGAGAAAACCGGAGTACCTGGGGAAAACCTACATGGTCACGGAGAGAATGTACAAACTCCGTACAGACAGCACCCGCAGTCAAGATCAAACCTGGGTCTCTGGCGCTGTGAGGCAGCAACTCTACTGTTGCGCCACTCGATCGTCCCAGAAGAAACCATCACTTGCAGGGCACTACGATATGGTGCGCTAGCATTCGATGGAGGCTTTGCTAAGGCAAGTTCTCTAGTTACCTCCAATGGGTACATTTTTTGTGATGGTATGTACCGGCTCCTCCAGAAGCATAAAAGGCAGTTTTAAAAAAAAACATTTTTAGAATTTTAAATAGTTTAATTTTAAATAGTTTAATTGGCCACAAAATCAAAACAGACGAGGGTGGTACATTGGTGGAAAAAATAGCTGATAAATGTAGCTTGATTTTTAATTGATATGCTTACTGGCACCTTTTGACTGCAAATAGATGTAAACTATTACTGGCGATCTGTCGTGGACTAAGCACATCGATGCGGCAGTCACACAGGCATGACAATACCTCTACTTCCTGAGGGGACTGAGGAAATTAGACATGTCTTCAGTGACTCAAACAAACCTCCGCAGATGCACCATAGAAAGCATATTGTGGGGTTGCATCACAGCATGGTTTGGGAACAGCTCGGCCCAAGACTGCAAGAGGTTGTGGATGTAGCCCAGTCCACCACGCAGACCACACTTCCCCACTACTGACTCCATCTACGCTTCACGCTGCCTCGGAAAAGCAGTCAACATTGTCAAAGACTTGTCCCACCCCGGTCATTCGTTATTCTGCCTGCTCCTGACCAGTAGAAGGTACAGAAGCATAATCGCCAGACTCAGGAATGGCTTTTTCCACACTGTGACCTTAGACCTCCCCAAGCTCCTGAAGACAACCTTGGTTCTCTGATTGAGAACGGTTGCCGTGGCTTTTACCCCTTCTGGCCACTTGCCCCTCACTCACCACAGCTTTCCAAATGCCCTCCCATGAACATACTTTATTTTGAAAATGTTCAATGCCAATTGGGCAAATGAAAAATGTTGTGGGATCCCACAAACAATATGATTGTTTAACGCTCCTTTACAATGTCGCTGCAGAGAATTCATTTTGGTGTTGCCAGAATTCCATAGACATACAGCAAGGAAACAGGCCCTTCAGCCAACAGTGACCATGCTAACCAACAAGCATGCAACTGCAGTAGTCCCATTTTCCTTTCATATCTCTATCAACCGTTCCCCCCCCCCCCCCCCCCCCCCCAACTCTCCTGTCACCCAATTATAACCAGGGATAATTTAGTGTTAAGGTCCTGTCCCACTGTATGAAGTAATTCAAGAGCTCTCCCGAGTTTAAAAAAAAAATCAAACTCGTGCTAAGTACGTAGAATGTATGTAGCGGGTACATCAGAGCTCGGGACGTCTCTTAGCGGCTCGTAACGCTAGCGGCAGGTACTCTGGAAACGTGGTAAGCTCGTGAAGATTTTCCAACATGTTGAAAAATGGCCACGAGAGCCCCGAGTACCTACGGGCGGCTTTTACCGTAATTCTCCGAGTTCGCATCAGGGGAAACTCGGGAGAACTCTTGAATTACTTCGTACAGTGGGACAGCCCCTTTACTAATTAACCTGCTAGTGTAGAAATAGTTTCAACAGGAATACAATGCCACAGTGGGACTGTTGGGATCCTACAATCAATGAAGAAGATTGTTCAGACTGTCATTATGCTGACCATTTAAAATCTATTCAGTCTAATCTTGCTTCTTACCTGAAATTAGTTTGATTGGTTTATTAGTTTATAGATACAGCGTGGAAACAGGCCCTTCGCCCCATCGACTCAGCACCAACCCGCGATCAATTGTGCACTAAGTCTATGTTTGCCCAATTTTTGCATCCTGCACATGAGGGACAATTTACAGAAGCAAATTAACCTACAAACCAGTAGATGTTTGGCGTGCGGGAGGAAAGCGGAGCACCCCTGAGAACACCCACGCGGTCACAGGGGGAACGTACAAACTCTGAACAGGCAGCACCCGCAGTCAGGCTCAAACCCGGGAAAGGCAGCAAATGTACCGCTGCGCCATCATGCCACACTCATCTTTCATTCAGGTTACTGTTCATCCAGGTAGTTTTAAGACCGAGAAGAAAGCTGTACAGTACATCATATGTATATCAGCTCAGAGCAATTCCATACCCCCATCTAATTCCCTATAACTTATTCCCTCGAACATACCCATCAATTCCCCTGATTATCCCACTGCTGAACTACACAAGGGACAACGTACGGTAGCAAATTAGCCTCTTCTTCTTCTTGCATATGTCCTCCAGCCTAAAGTTGGAGGACAACTTGTTCTATTTGATCTTATTTGATTGTGCACGCCGGGTTGATTGCATTTGTCGAACAGGGCGGACCACGTGAAGTTTGCAACCAGCCAATTAGCCTATCAACTAGCACATCTTTGGAGTACAGAGGAAACCTGAGCAACTGGAGGAAACCCACACGATCGCAAGGGAGAACGTGCAAACTCCACATGGGCAACAGCGGAAGTCAGGATGGAACTTGGGCTGCAGGAGCTGTGAGGCAGGCAGCACTATTTACTGCAGTCCCACACTCCTCTGCCCATGGTGAGAGGGGTTCTGTCACGGCTGTTCTTTCAGAGAAGGAGTCATTGACCACTGACTACTGACCCCAGCCACTCCCACCTCTCCCAAGCAACATCATCGGGCTTCCTCAAACTTCCTTCTTATCCTGGTTAATTTTCCAGGTGCAAACCTCACTGCTAAGTAAAACATACCCTCTCCACACTATCTAGATCTCTCATCATGTTAAGGTTCATCGGTTTAAAGTACCATAAAATACTGATAGTTTCACTCGCGGGTTGGGAAAATATCAATTTAAGCAGAAAAATACCTAACACTTGTTCCATTATATTGCAGATTGCAGACAATTTCTTAAACAGGGAACTCTATGATTACACTCATCGTTTAGTAGATCAACATCAACTGATTTATATCAAATGTCTTTGCAAACAACACCTTAGTAACATTCCCACAGCGGAGTGAATGGGAATATGTGAATGCTTAGAAACATAGAAACATAGAAAATAGGTGCAGGATTAGGCCATTCAGCCCTTCGAGCCTGCACCGCCATTCAATATGATCATGGCTGATCATCCAACTCAGTATCCAGTACCTGCCTTCTCTCCATAACCCCTGATCCCCTTAGCCACAAGGGCCACATCTAACTCCCTCTTAAATATAGCCAATGAACTGGCCTCAACTACCTTCCGTGGCAGAGAATTCCACAGATTCACCACTCTCTGTGTGAAAAATGATTTTCTCATCTCGGTCCTAAAAGACTTCCCCCTCATCCTTAAACTATGACCCCTTATTCTGGACTTCCCCAACATCGGGAACAATCTTCCTGCATCTAGCCTGTCCAACCCCATAAGAATTTTGTAAGTCTCTATGAGATCCCCCCTCAATCTTCTAAATTCTAGCGAGTACAAGCCGAGTCTATCCAGTCTTTCTTCATATGAAAGTTCTGCCATCCCAGGAACCAGTCTGGTGAACATTCTCTGTACTCCCTCTATGGCAAGAATGTCTCTCCACAGATTAGGAGACCAAAATTGTACGCAATACTCCAGGTGTGTCCTCACCAAGACCCTGTACAACTGCAGTAGAACCTCCCTGCTCTTATACTCAAATCATTTTGCTATGAATGCTAACACACCATTCGCTTTCTTCACTGCCTGCTGCACCTGCATGCCTACTTTCAATGACTGGTGTACCATGACACCCAGGTCTCATTGCATCTCCCATCTTCCTAATCGGCCACCATTCAGATAATAGTCTACCCTCCTGTTTTTGCCACCAAAGTGGATAACCTCACATTTATCCACATTATACTGCATCTGCCATGATTTGCCTACTCACCCAGCCTATCCAAGTCACCTTGCAGCCTCCTAGCATCCTCCTCACAGCTAACACTGCCTCCCAGCTTCATGTCATCCGCAAACTTGGAGATGTTGCATTCAATTTCCTCATCCAAATCATTAATATATATTGTAAATAGCTGGGGTCCCAGCACTGAGCGTTGCAGTACCCCACTAGTCACTGCCTGCCATTTTGAAAATGACCCGTTTGCTCCTACACTTTGCTTCCTGTCTGCCAGCCAGTTCTCTATCCACATCAATGCTGAACCCCCAATACCATGTGCTTTAAGTTTGTATACTAATCTCTTATGTGGGACCTTGTCGAAAGCCTTCTGAAAGTTCAGATATAACATATCTACTGGTTCTCCCTTATCCACTCTACTAGTTACATCCTCGAAAAATTCTATAAGATTTGTCAGACATGATTTACCTTTCATAAATCCATGCTGACTTTGTCCAATGATTTCACCACTTTCCAAATGTGCTGCTATCCCATCTTTAATAACTGACTAGCATTTTACCCACTACCGATTTTAGACTAACTGGTCTATAATTCCCCGTTTTCTCTCTCCCTCCCTTTTTAAAAAGTGGGGTTACATTAGCTACCCTCCAATCCTCAGGAACTACTCCAGAATCTAAAGAGTTAAAAAAAATTATCACTAAGGCATCCACTATTTCTGGGGCTACTTCCTTAAATACTCTTGGATGAAGCCTATCTGGCCCTGGGGATTTATCGGCCTTTAATCCATTCAATTTACCTAACACCACTTCCCAGCTAACCTGGATTTCACTCAGTTCCTCCATCTCATTTGACCCCCGGTCCCCTGCTAATTCTGGCAGATTATTTATGTCTTCCTTAGTGAAGACAGAACCAAAGTAGTTATTCAATTGGTCTGCCATGTCCTTGTTCCCCATGATCAATTCATCAGTTTATGACTGCAAGGGACCTACATTTGTTTTAACTAACCTTTTTCTCTTCACGTATCTATAAAAAAAATTGCAGTCAGTTTTTATGTTCCCTGACAGTTTTCTTTCATAATCTATTTTCCCTTTCCTAATTAAGCCCTTTGTCCTCCTCTGCTGGACTCTGCTGAATTTCTCCCAGTCCTCTGGTAGGCTGCTTTTTCTGGCTAATTTGTATGCTTCGTCTTTTGTTTTGATACTATCCCTGATTTCCCTTTTTATCCACAGATGCACTACCTTCCCTGATTTATTCTTTTGCCAAACTGGGATGAACAATTGTTGTAGTTCATCCATGCAGTCTTTAAATGCCTTCCATTGCACATCCACCGTCAACCCTTTAAGAATCACTTGCCAATCTTGGCCAATTCACGTCTCATACCCTCAAAGTTACCTTTCTTTAAGTTCAGAACCCTTGTTCCTGAATTAACAATGTCACTCTCCATCCTAACGAAGAACTCAACCATATTATGGTCACTCTTGCCCAAGGGGCCATGCACAACAAGACTGATAACTAACCCTTCCTCATTACTCAATGCCCAGTCTAGAATAGCCTGCTCTCTTATTGGTTCCTCTACATGTTCGTTTAGAAAACAATCCCGCATACATTCCAAGAAATCCTCTTCCTCAGCGCCCCTGCCAATTTGATTCACCCAATCTATGTGTAGATTTAAGTCACCCATTATAACTGTTTTACCTTTGTTGCACGCATTTCTAATTTCATGTTTGATGCCATCCCCAACTCCACTACTACTGTTAGGTGGCCTGTACACAACTTCCACTAGCGTTTTCTGCCCCTTAGTGTTTCGCAGCTCAACCCATATCGATTCCACGTCCTCCAAGCTAATGTCCTTCCTCTCTAACCAGCAACGCTACCCCACCGCCTTTTCCTTTCTGTCTATCCCTCCTGAATATTGAATAATCCTGGATGTTCAGCTCCCAGCCTTGGTCACCCTGGAGCCATGTTTCCGTGATCCCAACTATATCATATTGATTAATAACTATCTGCACATTCAACTCATCCACCTTATTACGAATGCTCCTTGCATTGAGACATAAAGCCTTCAGGCTTGTTTTTACAACACTCTTGCCCCTTACACAATAATGTTGAAAAGTGGCCCTTTTTGATTTTTGCCCTGGATTTTTCTGCCTGCCACTTTAACTTTTCACCTTGCTACCTATTGCTTCTACCCTCATTTGACACCCCTCTGTCTCTCTGCTTATGCTCCCACCCCCCTGCCACATTAGTTTAAATCCTCCCTGACAGCAGTAGCAAACACTCCCTCAAGGACATTGGTTCCATTCCAGCCCAGGTGCAGACCGTCCTGTTTGTACTGGTCCCACCTCCCCCAGAACTGGTTCCAATGCCCGAGAAGTTTGAATCCCTCCCCCTTGCACCATTTTTCAAGCCACGTATTCATCTGCAATATCCTCCTATTTCTACTCTGACTTGCACGTGGCACTGGTAGTAATCCAGAGACCCTTGCACCAGGGAGGCAACATACCATCCTGGACTCTCGTTTGCGGTCGCAGAAACGCCTATCTATTCCCCTTACAATTGAATCCCCTATTACTATAGCTAATCCACTCTTTTTTCTTCCCTCCTGTGCCGCAGAGCCACCCACGGTGCCATGAACTTGGCTGCTGCTGCCTTCCCCTGATGAGCCATCTCCCCCAACAGTATCCAAAATGGTATATCTGTTTAGGAGGGCCATGACTGCAGGGGACTCCTGCACTACCTGCATACTGCTACGCTGGCTAATGGCAAACTGTTCCCTTTCTGTCCGCTTAACTTTTACCTGTGGTGTGACCAACTCACTGTACGTGCTATTCACAAGTTTCTCAGCATCGTGGATGCTCCAGTATGAATCCAATCGTAGCTCCAATCGTTCAATGCGGTCTGCCAGGAGCTGCAGCTGGACACACATCCTGCAAACGTAGTCACCAGGGACACCGACCATATCCCTAATCTCCCACATGTTGCAGGATGAGCAAACCATGGGGCCGATCGCAACTGACATGGCTTGCCCCCAAATTAAATCAACTCACTCACACTATAAAAATCTTAATCCTTTATACAAACCTTTACTAAAAAGCATTGTACCCTTAACTCACTGAACCCTCAGCTCACCGGACCCTCAGCTCACCGGACCCTCAGCTCACCGGACCCTCAGCTCACCGGACCCTCAGCTCACCGGACCCTCAGCTCACCGGACCCTTAGCTAACTGAATCCTTAACCAGAAAGCAGAAATGCAAACCTGGGGTTACAACCAATCAGCTGCAACCTCCAGTCCGCTTCCACCAATCAGCGACTTCCACCAGAACACTTCCTTTGAAATGTGGAACGTTACAGTGGGTACGCCTCCTCTCGCTCCAACAGCTCCTGGGCCTCTCTTACATGCTTAGATGCTTAGATTTGGGCTAACATTTCTCAAGCCATGAAATAAGAAATGTAAAAGTTTACAGTCTTTCAGAGGTACAGTAACATTGTTTTGCAATCCCGATGGTCTGGCATCTGGTTCAATATCCTGCATTCCTCCAAACGCACTTGGGTTCCATTTCTGTGCTCCCTTTGAATTCACCGGACTTAGTTTAGTTTAGTTCAGAGGTACAGCGTGAAAACAAGCCGTTCGGCTCATCGAGTCCACGCCGACCAACGATCACCCTGTACACTAGCACTATCCTACACACTAGGGACGATTTACAATTTTTACCAAAGGTAAATTAACCTGCAAACCTCTTTGGTGTGTGGGAGGAAACTGGAGCACCCAGAGAAAACCCACGCAGTCATGGGGAGAAAGTTCAAACTTTGTACAGACAGCACCCGTAGTCGGGGTTGATCCCAGGTCCCTGGTGCTGTAAGGCAGCAACTCTACCACTGCGCCACACTAGACTTCTGGTCCCACTTTCCTTATAGCTCACTGGGGCCCTGTTTTCTGTCCTCCTTTGAGCTCATCTGATTCACTGGAAGATTTTTTTACTACAGTTTTGCAGTTTTAAAAAAGTGAACAGGAAGTGTGTTGGCCTATTAATCAGAGCACTATCAAATAGACCGGATAATGTGGAGACACAGGAGACTGGAAGGTTGTGCAAGAAATAGACTGCTGGAGAAAAATGGGTCCGACACAAGTGGCCGGTTCCAAGGAAGGGTCTCAGACTTAAACCTAAATTTGTTTCTCTCTCCACAAATGCTGCCTGACCTGCTGAGTATTTCCAGCATTTTCTGTTTTTATTTGACTATGTTACAGTTACAGAAAGGCAATTTCTCCACAGGGTCATGCCATGTCTTCACCACCTATAAGGGCAAGGATGGAAGGCTGTTGGAAGGAACTGCAGATGCTGGTTTAAACAGAAGATCGACACAAAGTGCTGGAGTAACTCAGCGGGCCAGGCAGCATCTCTGGAGAGAATGAATAGGTGACGTTTCGGGTCGAGACCCTTCTTCAGACTGTAGAAGGCTCATGGAACACCATTACCAGTGAATTCCTCCTGACTTGGAAATAAATGGCTGTTCCTTCAGTATTGCTGGGCTCAAATCCTAGAACTCCTTTGCCAAGACCACGATAGGAATACCTTGGCCGCATGGACAACCATAGTTTAAAAAGGCAACTTATCATCACTTTCCTTGAGGAATTAAAGTTGGGCAATATTTGCTGGTCTTGCCAGTAATGCCTATATCTTGTTGGTGAAAATAAATTCTTACCAGACTTCCCTTCATTTTCCTCAACTCCTCAAATCTCTGAAAACTCTCGACCATCGAGCCAAGCAGCGGATACATTCTTCCTTAGAAGGCTTATGAAGTTTGGCATGTCCCCAACAACTATCACCAACTTCTACAGGCTCGCCATAGAACGCATTTTATCGGGATGCATCACAGCACGGTTTGGGAACAGCTCCGTCCAAGACCGCAAGAAATTGCTGAGAATTGTGAACGCAGCCCAGACTGTCACACAAACCAACGTCCATTCATTCCATTTACACCTCACGCTGCCTCGGCAAGGCCACCAGCATAATCAAGGATGTGTCCCACCCGTCACTCCCTCTTCTCCCCTCTACCATCAGGCAAGAGGTACAGAAGTGTGAAAACGCACACCTCCAGATTCAGGGATAGTTTCTTCCCAGCTGTTATCAGGCAAACGAACCATCCTATCATCAACAAGAGAGCGGTCCTGAGGTACTATCTACCTCACTGGAAACCCTCTGACTATCTTTAATCAGACTTCACTGGACTTTATCTTGCACTAAACGTATTCCCCTTATCATGTATCTGTACACTGTGGATGGCTCGATTGTAATCATGTATTGTCTTTCCGCTGACTGGATAGCATGGAACAAAGGGCTTTTCACTGTAACTCGTACACGTGACTATAAACTAAATTAAACTAAATAAATGGAATGCAATATAGGTTAACAGACTTTTTGGTTAAAAGAATAAAAATGACATTTAAACGTTGGATGTGGGAAAGTTGGCTGACATGAATAGAGCGATTCGGTGGTTGAATTCTCCAAGACATTAAAATCTCTCCTACTAAATAAGGCTGTAAAACTAGTTAATAGATACTGTGTATTATGGCACGAGGTGTGAATTCTAAATGTCAAGATGCGATGTTGAATCTAAACAAAATCATAAACTTCACAGCTGGAGTGAAGTACCTAGTTTAGGCTCCACTGCAGAACGGAGTCTGGTGAACGAACAGCCCGCAAAATAAGATTCTGTACTGAGATTTGGCCACAGCACTGCCAAATATAAGAAATACAAGAAAACAATTGGAAATAATTTCAAGAAAAGAAATGACAAGAAGGGATGATTTGACAGGAACATTTAAAGTTATGAAGGTAGGGATGGAATAAATCTAATTACACTGTGTGCACTAAATTTGTGATCTGAAAGAAAAGAACTGCAGCCCAGTGACACAGCGGTAGAGTTGCTGCCTTACGGCTCCAGAGACCCAGGTTCGATTCTGACCACGGGTGCTGTATGTACGGAGTTTCTACGTTCTCCCCGTGACTGCGTGGGTTTTCACCGGGTATTCCAGCTTCATCCCACATTCCAAAGACAGACAGATTTGCAGGTTCATTGTCTCTGGTAAAATGGTAAATTGCCTCTGGATGGCGTTAGTGTCTGGGGGATCACTGGCCGGTGCGGACTCAGTGGGCCGAAGGGCCTGTTTCCATGCTGTCTCTCTAAAGTCTGCAGTAAAGTCTAAACGTGAAAGGTCTGGGACAAAGAAACATTTTCTTTACATGGAGCAAAGGAATGCAGGAATTGAAGTGGTGATTGAAGCAGAGGTTAACATTTAACAACAAGAGGTTAACATTGAAGAAGATTGATGGTTGAAGAAAAGGGCAATAAAGACACTTGAGAACAAGACGTGGCTTTGGATTAGATGTGCTGATTGTGTGGAGGATAAACATCGACTCAGTTGGGGATGCCGAGATGAAATGGCCTGATTCCATGCCGTCTGCCATCACCATCAAAACACATTAAATCCACAAAATGTACGACCCTGGCATTATTTATAAACACAAACTCAGTCTCTGGTAATTGTTTTACACAAATATAAAAGTGAGCGTTATCCTATATGCTGAGCTGTCCTGCATGGGTTTGGGGTGGATTTTCTGCAGCATCACAATTGAGGAGAGCGTTGGTCAGCGTTGTCATCAGTAATGAATCACACTGAGCTGACTGCCTCTGCAGATCTTCATGCATCAGAAGACACTTCTGACTCATGATCCTCCTGCAGACTTAAAGCCTCTCCACATGCTGCAGATCCATGACACTGAGTCATCCAGCGTGGAAACAGGCCCTTTGGCCCAATTTTCCCACACCGCCCAACATGTCCCATCTACACTAGTCCCACCTTCCTGGGTTTGGCCCATATCCCTCAAAAGCTAAGAAGGGTCTCGACCCGAAACGTCGCCTATCTCCTTCGCTCCTTAGATGCTGCTGCACCCGCTGAGTTTCTCCAGCTTTTTGTGTAACCCTCCCTCAAAAGCTATCCTACCCATGCACTTGTCTAAATGTTTCTTAAACACTGCAATTGTCCCAGCCTCAACTACCTCCTACGGCAGCTCGTTCCATACACCTACTACCATTTGCGTAAAAAGGTCATCCCTCAAGCTCCTATTAAATCTTTCCACCTTCACTTTAAACCTTTGTCCTCTGGTTCTCGATTCCTCTATTCTGGGCAAGAGATCCTGCGTGTTTACCCGATCTATTCCTCATGATTTTGTAATCCTCTATAAGGTCACCCCTCATCCTCCTGTGCTCCAAGGAATAGTCCTAGCCTGCTCAACCTTTCCCTAGTCCTAGCTCAGACCCTCGAGTCCTGGCAACATCCTCGTAAATCTTATCTGCACCCTTTCCAGCTTGACAGTATCTTCCCTATAAAATGGTGTTGAAAACTGAACACAAGAGACTAAATGTGGCCTCACTGACATCTTATATAACAGGAACATGACCTCCTAACTTCTATATTCAGTTACCTGACTGATGCCAATGTGCCAAAGGCCTGTTTGACCATCCTACCTATTCATGACACCACGTTCAAAGAAAATGTCCTGTAGCTTAAGTTCTATTTCAAAATCGCGTTGATATCTTTCGCACCATGATTGCTGCATTAAATAGACACAGACTTCTGGAGTAACTCAGTGGGTCGAGCAGCATCTTTGGAGAACATGGATAGGGAACATTTTGGGTCAGAACCCTTCTTCAGACTGAAAGTAGGTTAAAGAGGTTGAGGCGAGAGAAGAACAGGACCATGGCCACAAATTACCTCAGGCAGGGTGCGGTCATGCTGGGCCCATTGTTGGCCTGGGAAGGGATGACCTCAAGAGGGAAACATTGTGCAGAACTGTGGAACTGGTAACATGGTGGTGGAAAGGGGCAATAGGGGAGGGGAGTGTAAGTAGAAGTTACTTATAAACAGAGAATTCAATGTTCATGCCACTGGGTTGTAAACTACCTAAGCAAAATATGAGGTGCTGTTCCTCCAATTTGCGTGTTCCCTCACCCTGGCTTGCTATATTGCGAATTCACTGAGGACATTTTTTGTCTAATTTGTCCGGCAGTAAACCAGCAGGATTGGAATTTTTAACATTCTTGCAATTTATAATAAGCAAAATCCTGCAGATGCTGCACGTCTGAAATAAAAATAGAGTGGGAATATTTAGCAGGTCAGGCAGCAGCTCTGGGGAAAGATACAGAGTGAAAGTTGCAGGTCAATGACCTTTCACCAGAACTAAGCAGCTTGGCAACTAAATGTAATTGAAGTTGCAGAGTAGGGGGAGGGGTGGTGAGAACAATGTGTTTCTCTCCACAGATGCTTCCTGACCTGCTGAGTAATACCAGCATTTTCTGTTTCTATTTATTGCCATGACTTTGCTAATTTTGTTAACATTGTGTCACTTGTAAACATGGACAGGTGGCTCTATCCTCTCTGAAACTCAACATGCTGGAGTAGCTCAGCAGGTCAGGCAGAATCCTGGGAGGGAATGGACATGCGAGGTTTTGGGTCGGGAATTTTCTTCAGACTGAACCTTTCTCACTCCCAAGCTGCGGGGGCTGAAGAAGGTTCCCAACCCGAAATGTCTCCTGTCCAGTCTCGCCAGAGATGCTGCTTGCATGACCAGCTGAGTTACTCCAGATCTTTGTGTTTTACTCAAGATTGCAGCATCTGCAGTATATTGCGATTCAATCCTGTCCGTCTCTAGTGAGTGAGTTATATTAAACTACGCACAAAGTTTATGTATTGCACATATGCAACACTAAGCTGCTCAATGATACCTTCTCCAGCTAAGATCGCTGATTATATTAATCCATAGTCTATTTCATTCTCTAATAGTTGAGGTTATTAAAAACTGTCCTATCTTACTTCAAGCTCCATTCACCAATCATCCCCATGTTTGTTGACATTCAGTGATCCCCATTGAACAACCGCTCAATGTTAAAATTCAGGAGATGTCAACTTCTCTACATCGGCGAGACCAAGCGCAGGCTCCGAATCGTTTCACTGAACACCTCCACTCAGTCCGTCATGAACATTGACTTCTCTAACTTGCGATCCCTTGCTTTCTCTCTCCATCCCCTTCCCCATCCCAGTTCTCTTACTGTTTCCGCCTACATTCTATCTTTGTCCCACCCCTCCCCTGATATCAGTCTGAAGAAGGGTCTCGACCCGAAACGTCGCCCATTCCTTTTCTCCAGAGATGCTGTCTCACCCGCTGAGTTACTCCAGCATTTTGTGTCTACCTTTGATTTAAAACAGCATCTGCAGTTCTTTCTGACACATGTTAAAATTTATACCCGTTTTTACAGACCTCTCGTCTCTACCTTTATAATCTGACTACCTAAGGGTCCGACTACCCTTTGAAATATCTGTGTCGGCCAAATTCTGGCCTTATGATTATTCTTGAAGTTAATTGCTCTATCATGGGTGAAGATGCCTTCAGTTCCCTAAACCTTGCTAACTTACTATCTGTCTTTCCTTAAGTCTCTGCTTTAACCCTTAATGTTTGATCAAGCATTTGCTTATGTTTCCTAATATCTTCTGATGAGAGTCAGTGTCAAATTTGTTTGATTATGGATTTGTACAACATCATGTTTCATAAAGCCATTGTTTGACACTTCACAACCTTCCTGGTTCAGTCATGAGCTTATTCACGCTCTGTGTGACTGATAAAAATACCTATGTTTTGATTTTCTATGTAACTGAGCCTATTTCGCAGGTATCTAATCAATTACCTTTGACAAGTGGAAACTGAGCAAAACTTTTCAAAGTTTGCTGATGTTTCATTATTTAATTTTAGGAAAGTAAAAAATCTTCGAAGCAGTATGAGAGAGACTCATGTGCCCTTACCTCTTTCTAACTATATTTATGTCTATTTTATTTCTATAAAAATCAGAAATACCATCGCATAAATGACTTTGTACATCTGAACTTCCAACGGGAATTATGTAAGGATATGGTAATGCAAGAAAACATTTTGGGCAGCACAGTGGCATAGTGGTAGAGTTACTACCGTACAGAGCCAGTGACTGGGCTTGTATTCACAGGAATTTAGAAGGATAAGAGGGGATCTTATAGAAACATATAAAATTGTTAAGGGATTGGATACGCTAGATGCAGGAAACATGTTCCCGATGTTGGGGGAGTCCAGAACCAGGGGCCACAGTTTAAGCATAAGGGGTGGGCCATTTACAACTGAGTTGAGGAAAAAAACGTTTTCACACAGAGAGTAGGCAGTGGAGGCCAATTCACTGGATATATTCAAAAGAGAATTAGATAGAGTTCTTAGGGCCAGCGGAATCAAGGGGTATGGGGAGAAGACAGGAAAGGGGTACTGATTGTAGATGATCAGCCATGATCACAGTGAATGGCGGTGCTGGCTCAAAGGGCCAAATGGCCTACTCCTGCACCTATTGTCTATGTATCTATGACCCGGGTTCAATTTTGACTACTGGTGCTGGCATTTGTACAGTTTGGGAGTTTGCTTGTTCTCCCCGTGACCGTGTGGGTTTTCTCCGGGTGCTCCAGTTTCCTCCCACATTCCAAAGACCTGCAGGTTTGTAGGTTAATTGGCTTCTGTAAATTCAAGATTCAATTTTCCTCTACTGTGTAGAATAAAACTAGTGTTGGTCAGCGTGGACCCATTGGGCCAAAGGGCCTATTTCCTTGCTGTTTCTCCAAACTAAACTAAACTAGTGCACAGGCGATCGTTGGTCGGCATGGACTCAGTGGGCTGTAGAGCCTGTTCCCGCACTAAATCTCTAAAAGTAAAATAAATGATTTGCAATTTATAACGTGTCCTATGGAACAAAAATTGCCACACACAGATTATCTCTTCAATCATTCATTAATTCAATGGGGAATCTGTGTGTCACTGGTTAGGCTAATGTTCATTGCTAATTCCTACTTGGTTTATTAATTGGATGACTGTACATATGCTCAATACTGTACATATTTTTTCTCTCAATAGTTTTTATTGAATCTGTTCACGGGATATGGACGCCACTGACAAGGCCACTTATCCCATTGTCTGCTCCCAAAAATCCCATCAGAACTGATCAATTTATTGTTGATTTTTTTTTAAAGTCATTTAAGGTTTGGATTACTGTCCTCAGACTCACATTTATTATGCCTAAAATAAATAGGAGGCTAATTTGTCCTATGTGAATCAATGTAAAAGATTAGTTTCAAAGATAGACACAAAATGCTGGAGTAACTCAGCGGGCCAGGCAGCGTCTCTGGAGAGAAGGAATGGCTGGCGTTTCGGGTCGGGTCGAGGTAGCAAGCGGTATTTTTTTTTAAATTGACTTGACAACGTATTGTAAATATCTGCCCAGATGTTCTGCACAAGTTGAGAAGTGTTAATGCCATTTAAGAAATTCCAATGGAGGTTTGACACAGCAGTAAGCCTTTCAAGCAATTATCAGAGACAGGTGTTATGCATGCAATTAACTTTGGAAACTTTGCTGAAGGAGATTGTTGTCACCATCTTACCGAATGATTCAGAGATCAATGAGACTGAATGGGATCTGGCAATGATCAATTGATGGGTTCAAATTAAGAGATCAATGACACTGAATGGAATGAGTGTCATAGAGGCACAGAGATGTACGGTACAGCGCTATTATAGGCCTTTTGGCCCAATTCCTCTATGTTGACCAAAGTTGCCTAACTGAGCTAGTCCCATCTGACAGCACCTGGTCCATAGCCATTCTAGTCCACTCCACCAGTCTTTTAAGAGCAAGGAGCTATTGTTCAAAGTGAGTAGAGACGCAACTCCTGATGGCCATGTGACCATGTTTAATGTTCTTCCTTTATAAACGGTTAGAGACACTGTGGAGTGTGGTGCAGTTATCTAACTAAATGGTCATGACATCATAGAGTTGTAAAGTCATGGAACTATAGAGCATTGAATAAGCCCTTTGGCCCATCTTGTCATTGTTGGTCTTCTGCCAGCTAGTGCCACTTCCTGCATTTGGCCCATTTCTCCTTAATCCCTTCCTATCCATTTATCACTGCTTGCCTCATTAAGGAGATCATTGGACAGTTATTTAGACATTAGCAAACTTCCTAAATTGAAATTATTTTCACTTAATTGATTAGCTGGTGTATATACACACAGTGCATTTAGAAAGTATTCAGACCCCTTCACTTTTTCCACATTTTGTTATGTCAGTCTTATTCTAAAATGGATTAAATATTATTTTTGTATCATCAATCTACACACAATAACCCATAATAAAAGAGCAAAAACAGGTGTTTAAAATTGTTTGTAAATTAATTAAAAATAAATAACAGGCATATCAATAGACCTTTCAATAGAGGTCATTTACACAAGTATTCAGACCCTTTACTCGGTGCTTTGTTGAGGCACCTTTGTCAGTGATTACAGCCACAAGTCTTCTTGGGTATGACACTACAAGCTTGGCACACCTGTATTTGCGTAATTTCTCCCATTTTTCTCTGCAGATCCTCTCAAGCTCGGTCAGGTTGGATGGGGAGCATCGATGCACAGCTATTTTCAGGTCCCTCCAGAGATGTTCGATCGGGCTCTGGATGGGCCCTTCAAGGACATTCTCAGACTTGTCGCATAGCCACTCCTGCGTTGTCTTGGCTGTGTGCTTCAGGTCGTTGTCCTGTTGGAAGGTGAACCTCCGCCCCAGTCTGAGGTCCAGAACGTTCTGGTGCAGGTTTTCATCAAGGATCTCTCTGTACTTTGCTCAGTTCATCTTTCCCTCAATCATGACTAGTGTCCCAGTTCCTGCCGCTGAAAAACATCCCCACAACGTGATGCTGCCACCACCATGCTTCACCTTAGGTATGGTACTGGCCAGATGATGATCAGTGCCTGGTTTCCTCCACACTTGAATCTTGGCATTCAGACCAAAGAGTTCAATCTTGGTTTCATCAGACCAGAGCACCCATGAAAACAACCCTTTTGCCAATCTCCAAGCGGGCTGTCATGTGCCTTTTACTGAGGAGTGGCTTCCACCCAGCCACTCTACCATAAAGGCCTGAATCGTGAAGTGTCATCAATATAGTTGTCCTTCTGGAAGGTTCTCCCATCTCCACAGAGGAACACTGGAGCTTTGTCAGACTAGTGACCATCATGTTCTTGGTCACCTCCCTGACCAAGGCCTTTCTCCCCCGATTGCTCACTTTGGCCAAGCAGCCAGCTCTATGACGAGTCCTGGTGGTTCCAAAGTGCTTCCATTTAAGAATTACAGAGGCCACTGTGCTCTTCAGGACCTGAAATGCTGCAGAAATTGTTTTCAACCCTTGCCCATATCTGTGTATCGACACAATCCTGTCTCGGAGATCTACAGATAAATCCTTCATCTTCATGGCTTGGTATTTGTTCTGACATGCACTGTCAACTGTGGGACTTAATATAGACAGGTGTGTGCCTTTCCAAATCATGTCCAATCAATTTAATTTAGCACTGGAGGGCTCCAATCAAGTTGTAGAAACATCTCAAGGATAATCAATGGAAACAGGATGAACCTAAGCTCAATTTTAGCAAAGGGTCTGAATACTTATGTAAATGTGATATTTCAGTTATTTATTTTTAATTACTTTGCAAAAATTCCAAACCACCCGTTTTCACTTCATTCTGGGGTATTCTGTGTAGATTGATGATTTAAAAAAAGGAATTTAATCCATTTTAAAATAAGGCTGTAACGCAACAAAATGTGGAAAAAGTGAAGGGGTCTGAATACTTTCTGAATGCACTGTATCCACACATTGTTACCATGTTAACTTCGACAAGGATCGTGAATTATAATTTGTAATTTCTAGGTTATAGATTAAATAATTTGTATTCAAAATACACGGTCTCTGAAGTGAACTGTTAACTTTTTTTCCACAGATACTGTCTGACTTGCTGAGGGTTTCCAGAATTGTCTGCACAGCAGTTTCCAGGTTGCAGCAGGGTCTGAGAACTGTTTGTCAACCACACAGTTGGTTAAATTGGAATCATGGAACGGGCATGATGGTAAAACAAACAGGCGCGTGAGGGGCAGCTGAGGGGAATGATCCAGAGTGCAGAATGTAGTTCTGCAGAGTCAGTGAGCAAAGTAGTGAGTCTTCTCAGCGCCCCCAGCTCCGCCTCAGCTTGACCCATACCGCATAAGGTCATAAGTGATAGGAGTAGCATTAGGCCATTTGGCCCATCAAGTCTACTCCACCATTCAATCATGGCTGATCTATCTCCCTCCTAACCCCATTCTCCTGCCTTCTCCCCATAACCTCTGACACCTGTACTAATCAAGAATCTATCTATATTTGCCTTACAAATATCTACTGATTTGGGCTCCAAAGCCTTCTGTGGCAAAGAATTCCACAGATTCATCACCATCTGACTAAATACTTTTCTCCTCATTTCCTTCCTAAAAGAACATCCTTTAATTCTGAAGCAGTGACCTCTAGTCCTAGACTCTCCCACCAGTGGGAACATCATCTCCACTATCCAAGACTTTCACTATTCTGTCTGTTTCAGTGAGGTCCCCCCCTTATTCTTCTAAACTCCAGCAAGTACAGGCCCAGTGCTGACAAATGCTCATCATAGGTTAACCTACATATTCCTGGGATCATTCTTGTAAAGCTCCCCTGGACCCTCTCCAGAACCAGCACATCCTTCCTCAGATATGGCGCCCAAATTTGCTCACAATACCCCAAATGCGGCCTGACCAGCGCCTTGTAGAGCCCCAGCATTATTCAAGGAGAGAAAGTACATGGGAAGCCCTGTTCTCACTTGGCAGAAGATTCCTACAGTCTCACAGCATTTGGCCATTCTGAGAACTATATTCGACTCTCTTGTATCTATGTATGGCATATCTGATCTATTTGGACAGCATGCACAAAAGGCTTTTGACTGTACCTCGGTACATGTGACAATAATAAATCTAAATTCAAATTCTATTCTAATTCAATCCAATAGTTGTCTATCATCACATGAAAATCCTCATCCATCTCCATCCGTCCAATTGGTCTCTAAAACCTTTGGTCAAATGTATTGGGCATCTGTAAATTAGGCATTTGTAACCAAGGGTGGTGCTGTATTTATTTCCAATTATTCCCTGGTCTGTGCAATTATTTTAATTTTCATTTAATAATTTGGAATTGTGCAACTTACTAAATTGCAACACATCACGTTCAGAGAGGCAATGTGTTATCGTTGAATTACAATGGCAGCTTGGCTTGCACTCTTGCTTCTGGGTAGCCTGGGTACCAAGCCGAATGGATGCATGCAAGCACGCTTCAATGCAGCACTCTGCGTCCAACATGGTGCATTTGAATGAATCATTAAACTGTTGGCCGTCTCTGGCTATTCAGGTGAAAATAAAAGTAGCATTAATAGAAGATGATGTTTAAGAAGGAACTGCAGATGCTGGAAAATCGAAGATAGACAAAAATGCTGGAGAAACTCAGCGGGTGAGGCAGCATCTCTGGAGCGAAAGAATGAAGCATCTATGGAGAGAAGATTGAAGATGGGTCTCGACCCGAAATGTTGCCTATTTCCTTTGCTCCATAGATGCTGCCTCACCCGCTGAGTTTCTCCAGCATTTTTGTCTACCTTAATAGAAGATGATGTTCTCCCAATACACAGGCCAACATTCATTTCCGAACCAACACAAGTATAAATTGCTTAGTTGCTCACTTATCCTTTGTGCTATTTTCAGGATATTGTAGCATACTAATTAGGGACCTATCCAAATAGATCAGATATACCAAATATCAAAATGTTCCCGCTATTACATTCCTCTGTCCTGGTTGTTTAACATTCTCAACAATTCAAGTTTTTGAAGAAATCACCTAATCTTTAGAAGTATGGAAATTTCGAGGATGATTGGATTTAGTAACTACACCGTATAACTTTCGTAACTACTTTAGTTAGATTTAATAACTACATAGCCAACTATTCTGAAAGCAGAGGTTGATAGGTTCTTGATTAGGAGGGGCATTAAAGGTTATGGGGAGAAAGCAGGAGAATCGGGTTGAGAGGGAAAAATAAATCAGTTATGATTGAATGGTGGTGGGGACTTGATGGGCCAAATGGCCTAATTCTACTCCAATGTCTTATGACCTCATGAAAACTTCTCTGTTTTGGAATCTCTGCTATTATATATAGTGACAGTGCAGGTTCACTTGCACCTTCTCCAACCTCATCTACTGTATCTGTTCTCAGTGTGGGCTCCTATATTTCGGCAAGACCAAGCACAGACTCGGCGATCGTTTTGTTGAGCACCTACACTCAGTCCACCATGGCTTATATGATCTCTCGATTTCCAAAGATTTCAATTCCCCTTCCCATTCCCATACTGACCTTTCTGTCCTGGACCTCCTCCTCTGTCAGTGTGAGGCCACACGAAAACTGGAGGAACAGCACCTCATATTTCACCTTGGCACCTTACAACCCAACGCTATGAACATTGATTTCTCTAATTTCAAGTAACCCCTACATTCTCACCACCCCCCCCCCCCCCCCACTCCCCCATCCTGATCGTCCTGCTAGTTCCACTGTTCGCATTCCAGTTTCCCTTCCTCAACCAACAATGGCCCAGTGTGGGCTCCACCCTTCCTTGGTCATCTGTTGCCTTGCCCTGCCTTGTTCTGGCCTTTTCCTACCTCCAGTTCCCTCCCCTCTACTTCCAGTCTGAAGAGGAGCCCCAACCCGAAACATCACCCATCCTTTTTCTCCTGAGATGCTGCCCGACCCACTGAGTTACTCCAGCACTGTGCGGTAGTGAGAACTGGTTTAGTATTTTCATCTCTTCAGAGTTTTCCTTGCTTTCCCGGTGCTTGTGTCACTTCTATTGGAGGCTTCATTCCGCCCCTTCAAACCACTACCCTTCACTTTATGTGATCCAGTTATCTTTAAACTTTATGTTATATGTTCATTTTTATGGTTGTGGATTAACCTTTAAAAATTCTGACCTACTGCTTGGATAGGATCGTAATTTATTTCAGCTCATCATGGAGTTTAAGGAGCCTGTTATAAGTGTGAGTTATAGGTTCCAATACACTGGCACCAATTTCAGATTCTGCTTCACACGGCCATTTAGTTTCCTGTCAGAAATTCCCAGCCTCTATTAATCTGACACACAGGTGTGTGGCCATCTGATGGACACATTAGTCTGGTGTTATCCAATCAATCATTTTAACGTTAACACTGTTCCTTTAGACACGGAAACAGAAATATATTTGCAATTTTTTTAATTGCAGTGCATCGGATTATTAACATATTAGAAGCAAGAGGGCATCTAGGGTAAGGGGGATGCCTTTCAGGGATTAGATGGAAAGTGTTTGTGTGGAGCCAGGAGATATGTGTGGAGTTCTGAATGAATATTTGGTGTCAGTTTTCACCAAGGAGAACACTGGGGAGGATGGAGAGTTCAGAGAGGTGTACATTGATAGTCTGGTTCATGTTTGTACCAGGAAAGAGGAAGTGTCGGAGATATGAAATGCAGATGCTGGTTTACACTGAAGATAAACACCAAATGCTGGAGTAACTCAGCGGGGCAGGCAGCATCTCTGGAGAGTAGGAATGGGTAACGTTTTGGGTCAAGATCCTCCTTTAGACTGAAGAAACGTGTTAGAGATAGGTCGGCTGCGGGAGGTGCCCCCAGGGAACAAAGGTGGATGGGCGAGGAGAGGACATCAGTTGCTGGTCGATCAAGGGAAGGTGATGGCTGGAGGCCCTGCAGCAGACTGGGGCTTGCCTGAATCGGGGGCACCTCTTATAACAACTAGAGCGTGGACTGGACTTGGAAAATCGTGCCAAACATGGCCCCTCTTGCATGCGGGCTCACTAGACTATTTCTGTACACTTGCTAACTGTGGGTGGTAGGGTGACACTTTGCTTGGCTGTTTGTAAGAAACTAATTTAATTGTGCATAGAGACTCGCAGTCTTATTCCAAGGATGGCAGATTCTAAACCTAGAGGGCATGTTGTAGATGAGAGGGGAAATATTTAAACCAGAGCTGAGGGACAATATATGATATATGAAACAAGCTGCTACATTATGCAGAAACAAAGAACTGCAGATGCTGGTTCACGCCAAAAATAGACACAAAGTGCTGGAGTAACTCAGCGGGCCAGGCAGCATCTCTAGAGAAATTGGGTGGGTGGCGTTTCGGGTCAGGATCCCCCTTCGTTCAGTCTGAAGGGTCCCAATCTGAAATCCATGTTCTCATACCTGTCCATGTTCTCCAGCGATGCTGCCCGACCCGCTGAGTTACTCCAGCATTTTGTGTCTCAGCTGTTAGAGAAGGTGCGACGAGGCAGGTACAATCACAGCGTTTAAAAAGTAATGGGACAGGTAGGTCGATAGGAAACGAACGGAGAGCCAGGGCCAAAATGCAGGGAAAACAGGGATACTGCAGACGAGCAACTCGGTCGACAGGGACAAGTCGGGCAGAAGGGCCTGTTGAAGAAAGAAAGATCAGCAGACGCTGGTTTACACCAAAGGTAGACACAAAGTGCTGGAGTAACTCAGCGGGCCAGGCAGCATCTGTAGAGAAATAGGATGGGTTACGTTTCAGGTCAGGAAGCCTTTTCACGACCCCAAATGTCACCTATCTATTTCCTCCCGAGATGCTGCCTGGCCCGCTGTGTTACTCCAGCACTCTGTGTCTATCAGACGGGCCTGTTTCCTTATGACACGACCTCACCATGACACATCGGAGGCGAGGAAACTACAACAGTGCAACAAGCGACTGAGCAAACACCTTGCGCCCAACTTGAGCCATTGATTTTTCTTTGACAAAGGGGAATGATGATGAGATATAACATCAGTTGTTCATTTCCTCAAGGACAATCCTTCCCTCTATCATTCCATCCCGTTGTAACAACTTGGCGATTGTCGATGGCCAAAAGACCAAAGGTTTGTACAACGATGGTCTCCAGGCATGAGGCGAGGCTTTGTTGAGTTAGATCGGCAACATGGAGACAGTTCGTTGCAACAACGAGGCCACAGTTCTTGACGCTGACCATTGCATATCCGTGGCGAGACACAAAATGCTGGAGTAACTCAACGGGACCTGCAGCATCTTTGGAGAGAAGGAATGGGTGACGTTTCAGGTCGAGACCCTTCTGCAGACTGTGGCGTATCTGTGGCGTATCTCCTTCCTATCCGTGGCGTTCCTTGCACCAGGAGGGTTGCGGGTCTCAGTTATCCAGGCCACTATGATACGTTGTTGGATCGGCGTGGGGTGTGCAGGAAGGAACTGCAGATGCTGGTTTACACCAAAGATAGACACAAAACTCAGCGGGACAGGCAGCATCTCTGGAGAGAAGAAATGGGTGACGTTTCGGGTCCAGACCCTTCTGACAGAATCCGGGGAGAGGGAGACACAGAGATATGGGTAAGGGTAAGGTTTGAAAACGAGACATCAAAGGGGTCGTAGAAGCAGCGTGAAGGTGAACATCTACGACTAGCTTTGGACCATCTACGACTAATTGGCACAAAGGCCTATTCCCATTGCTCTATCCTGGGCTATTGTATCTGCTTTCAGCCCTTCAATATAAACACACCGATCTCACTTCATTTAGTTTATCCAAGTTTCATCATTTTAATATAAAACCTGTTGCAATCCAATGCCCCTTTTTTCTAAATAATGTAATTTAACAGTAATGTCTTCATAACCCACTAGGCTCCATGCTATCGAATTCCGATGATCAATTGAATAAACTTTTACCAGTAGCTTAAACAGACAGGGACTGGACTAGATGATGTTATCAAAGAGAGAGTCAAAATGCTGGAGTAACTCAGCGGGACAGGCAGCGTCTCTGGAGAGAAGGAATGGCTGTCGAGACCAGTCTGTGATCAAACTGTGTTTGCAATGAACAACGGCGTAGGGATGAACTAACTGCAGATGCTGGTTTACACCGGAGACGGACACAAAATGCTGGAGTAACTCTGTCCCGCTGGGTCACTCCAGCATTCTGTGTCTATCTGTCTGCAATGAATAACATATACGCGTAACAAGCCCGGTGAGAGAGAGAGAGAGAGAGAGAGAGCGTCTGAACACTGTACATGAAGGGATGCTGTCTGCCTCCTACCGTCCATATCCAGTCGCTGGATGATCACCTCTAGCTCCACTTCATTCGGCATGTAGCCCAGAGAACGCATCGCCATTCCCAACTCCTGCTTCGAGATAAACCCGTTTCCATCGCGGTCAAAGACTTTAAAAGCCTCCCGGATTTCTGTAGGAAGGAACTGTGTTAAATGAAATCTATGCTGAGGTTAACGTATAATAAATGATAATCGATTGATAGCATTGCGGTTATATATTTAAGTTACATCCATGTCGGAAGCGTACAATAAGTTGATTGGTATTATTGCGGTTATATATATACGTTGGCCAACGTCTGGGAAAAAGTCCGATAACTCGAGTCGCTTTGAATCAGTGTTGTGTTCGGCGATCTGAGCTTGTTATTGACTTGGAGCACCTCAGCAAGATTCATTACTGAATGTGTCGCTCTCCTCAGCATTTACCTGTGGAACTAATTCGTGAAGGCAATCGTGACAGAATTGTCAAAGACGCCAGGGGTTTTAGGCACACATGCAATCGAGCTATATATATATAGATTGAGCAGCGGGTTTGTTTTTATTACACAGTGTCAAAGATCTCTGAATCCATTAATTTAAATCGCCGATCAAAGTTATCCACAGAACGGGAAGAGATGGAGGGGAAATCCAGCCTTAGTAGAGGAACAGTTCGGACGCCCAGTTATTAAGCCTCAACCATCTGCTTCTAATCATTGTCTATGGACTAATCGATTTGAGAGGATGGTTGGCATTGAAGGTGGGGGATATCCACCCGTTAGTGAAAACGAGTGGGCGCTTCTACGAGAAGATGCATTCGGAATAGTTGGCCCCCCTAAGATTAAAAACAATTAATCCCATCCTTGAAGAGAGACAATTGTCTTAGTTTTTCTCCCAACAGCAGCAAATGAGAACGGTGGTGGCCGACGCGCGTTGAATACCAATGCTTCATTTCCAAGGCAGTTTACACGATTGCTTGCGACGTTATCTTCTCCCTTCATTGATACCTAGTGTTTGTGATCTCGGGGCTTTCTCAGTGTCTGTCTTTACACTCGCTCTGTCTGCCACCTGTCCACAACCCCCCCTTCTATCTCTCACCTCAAGACACGATCCTCCTATTTTAACTACGGGAGAGAAAGATCACACTCATCTCGGGTACCGTGCGAGGTGGCGATAGCCCCGTTTACCCGCAGCTTGGTGACAATAGCATAGAGAACCAACATCTATCTCACTGCCCTCTCAGGTAACACGGCGAAGACATGAAATGATAGCAAGACATCATACTAACCTTCCAGTTCGTCCTCAGGAATATCTATAGGATCCCGGTTGGTGAGGATGTCGGGGATGGTATAGATCCCTCGATACATTAAAGTGGCAGTCACTGGGTGCATAGGCATGTTGGATGCTTTAGTTCTTCAACCTGGTCTTCATACGGCGAGTTTGGGAGAACCGACCCTCGCGGTCACTTGCAATGCATCAGCACTCAGGAGCCAAGGCAAAGACATGATGTCGGGGCTTTAACACACGCGAAGGAATCCACTGCTAGCCTCCATACATTTCCCAACGATTTTCCGATTCCGAGCGAGTTGGTGCCCCCGTTCTCCCCCCCCCCTCCTTTCTCTCTCTCTCTCTCTCCTCTCTTTCTATCTCTCTCTCCCTCTCTCTCCCCCTCTCTCTCCCCTCTCTGTCAGCCCGCTCCGACAGTCTGACACGTGGCTTCACTCAGGAAAATCCCATCTGACACTGAAGATGCAACCTACGAGCCAGTCAGGTCACTAGCTGCGAAGCTGCCCCAGCATCCACACTTACTTGAAACCTAGTTCGGTTCATCACAAGTTCCGCCCTCCCCTCTCTCTCAAACCACCACCCCGGGCATCGCAAAGCAGGAGCAACACATTTCAAAATACAATGTCTTTGCTTTCACGTCCATAACAATCAGATCTTCCGTCAGCACCGACCCATTATTTTGCAAAACAGACCACAGCGACCGGTGGAAGCGAGAAAAAGACAACCCGGAATATTGTGCCTTTTGACCATCAGTCATATTCCGGTGCAAGAGAAGGTGGCAATGGAACAGGTTGAGATGCTCGCCGCCGGGGAAGCGCCAAGATCCGGGAAGCTCCGTCAATCCATCTCAGGTGGATGCAACCAGTTACACGGGGGAAACGGATGGGACACGAGGAACTAACTGCAGATGCTGGCATTGACTGCCCACCCTCGCCCACTCAAAGGCACCGAGTGGAGGAAGAGTGGCGTTGTATTTCAGCGAGCGGCGGGAGAGGCAGGCAACACGAGAAACCAGCAGCACAATTATGCTCCCGAGGCAACCTGTTCCTTCTCAACTCCACCGACTTGTATTTAGGACGCGGGTTTCAGAACCAGGCAAATGCATGACATCCTGGACTTGTGCGGTGCTGACAAATTGTGTGGGAAGGAGCTGCAGATGCTGGTTTACACCGAAGATAGACACAAAATGCTGGAGTGACTCGGCGAGACGGGCAGCATCTCTGGAGAGAAGGAATGAGTGACGTTTCTGGACTTATTCAGAAGAAGGGTCTCGACCCGAAACATCATCAATTCCTTCTCTTCAGAGAAGCTGCCTGTCCCGCTAACTTAATCCAGCAAATCTTCGGTTTAAACCAGTATCTGCAGCTCCTTCCTGCACCATTTACATTGAGTTATCTGGTCTTTAGACCGTTCTTTACACCGGGTGATGTCGTTTCGTTGACAAAATGACCTTCTCCGGCTGAATATTCTGAAGTTCATTCGTCGTGTAGGAACGGGACACGCGAGTGGAAATATGACTTTGGGAGGGAACGTATTGGCTTTCTAGGATGCTGGTCGTACGATTAAGGTGGCTGGAATACACCTCGTGTCCAGTATCACAATTCTGACATTGCACATAAAATTCTAATCTTATCAATTTGCACCAGAGATGCTGCCTGACCTGCTGAGTTGCTCCAGCACTTTGTGTCTATTGGGTATTAACCAGCAAACGGCAGTTCTTTGCTTCTAATGCTCCACTCTATATATATACGGTCGGATTATACAAAAATTACAATCACACATTCAATTTTTGTTAGAAAAAAATAAAGTTGGCAGTTTTACTGTTAAGTCGCATTATAATGTATGTGTCAGTAAATAATGAATGACCAGAGACGCGACGCTTCACTTGTTTAGAAAAAAAAAATGCAAATTTAATATTATGAATTAAAAGTATAGGGCGTATGACAAAAATGAAGAAAGGTGACCAGGAATAAATATTTGTTGGGAAAATAATTAAGTTAATTACAGAGATTAATGATGTTCGATGGCGCAGGAAAGAATTCATTCAGACCATTATATCTAGAATGGGAAGGAGTTATTTAATAGGAAAAGTAAGGGTTAATTTACACGATTTAATTGTATTGCAAAAAGCTCTTTAAGATGATTGTCGGCCTATGTACTTTTTGACACCGGTGAGGTTTGAAAGGGCCATAGTTACTAATATGATTTTTAAAAATTATATCTACCGGGAAACAAACGCAAGGAGAATATAATTGGTTCCTGCAATCTGGGGTGCATGACCATCAAGATAGCCCAAAGATATATGACAGAATATAATTGGACACAGTGACAGAATTTAGAATTAAATCACGCACAATTAGAAGTGAATTAGTTATCAATACAAGTTTCATCTCAAAATAAAAGTAAGGTTTCCTTTTTGGTTGCATTAATTTATTTCAATTAGGTGATTTGTGTCAGCACTGCGCACATTCTAATTTGCAACTGGTTATATCCGTCAATTTTCAGATTAAGCCGTTTGTGAATAGATTTGGAATTAGGTGCGATAAGTATTTTCATCACAACCAAGAGACGTTTTTAAGATTACTTTTGGTCTCATAGATAAATGTTCTTCGCAGATGTATTATTAAACATATTTAATTGAAAAATTGTTCATAGAAAGCCATGCTTATCATAACTGAGTGTACAAAAGCATGACAGGAATAGATCAGGTGGACGCAAAGATTATCTTGCCCAGAGGCGGGGGAATCAAGAACCAGGGTTCAGGTGAGAGGAGGGAGGGGGGGGGGGGGGGATTTAACAGGAACCTTTATCACACAAAGAAGGGTGGTGCATGTATGGACAAACTGCCGGGGGAGAAAGTTGAGGCAGGGACTATTGCAACGTTTAAGAAGCATTTAGACAGTTACATGGATAGGACAGGTTTTGTGGGATATGGACCAATTGCAGGCAGGTGTGACCAGTGTAGATGGGACATGTTAGCCAGTGTGGGCAAGTTGGGCTGAAGGGCCTGTTTCCATGCTGTATAATTCTATGACTCCATGGCACAATCTGCTTGGATTATTATCAAAGCCAGCACAAATGATGGGTTGGAGATACAAGGAACTGCAGATACTGGAATCTTGAGCATTCTAGTACATCCAGCATGTGAACGAGACATTGGACTTTTTTTTTCACGAATGGCACCACGATATGGAGATGGGTGCAAGCAATCACTGTGCAGCGCGTGCTTGACAATAAAGAACCATTGGACCATTGAGAGAGAAGTCTAACAGTAACTCAGCAGGTCAGGCAGTACCTGTGAAGGGAATGGATTGGGGACATTTCAGGTCGGAACCCGTATTTAGATAAATGTTTAAGTAGTAGGATGGCAATGTTTGAACAAATAAATAGATTAAGGGACAAATAGATGTACAGGTTCAGGTACAAATCTTCTCAAATGAGAGTTAACAATGGTGAAGTGCGTATTGAAATATGATAACAAGAATAGGCCATTAAGCCTTTCAGCCTTTTTAGCATTCAAAGAGTTCTAGTTTATTTTAAAATCATGTAGTGTACTCCCTTGCACCAAATCCCTTTATTGCTTTAGTAAATTAAAATTATTACTCTCAAATGTTATGTTAGCAGCTGGCACAGTAACAATTGCCATTTTCAGTGCAGTGTTTCAAGTTTTATGCATGTGGACATTTTTCCAAACACTCCTATTATGATTGGGATTAATATTTTAAGTGATGCAGCTGGTAGAGCTGCTGCCTCACAACGCCGGGTTTGATCCTGACCTCAGGTTCTGTTTGTGTGGAGTTTGCATGTTCTTCCGGTGATCGCGAGTGATTTCCCAGTGCTCCTGTTTCAAGTTACAAGATGCAAGATACATTTATTTGTCACATGTACCAATTGGTACAGTGAAATGTGTGGTCGCCATACAGCTATACAATAATAAAGAGCACAGAACACGATAGACTTTAATACAGACATCCCCACACAGTGAGATCAAAGTTTTCCACTGTGAGGGAAGGTTCCAAAATTCAGTCATCCTCCTCTGTTGTCCTCCCATGGTCGGGGGGCTCCCGAACCCCCTGCTGTCGCCGCTACGGGCGGCCCGATGTTCAGGCTCGCCCGCCGCCCACGCTCCGATGTTGAAGCAGCAGGCCCAACACTCCGGAGCTTCAAAGGCGATCCACCTGCTCCGTGATGTATCCAGTGCTGCGCCGCTGCTGCTGAAGCTCTGGTCCTGGACCCCGGCAGGAAAGGCCGCGCCAACCCAGGTGGTAGGCCGCGAGGAGGGGGGCGAGGATGCGACTCGGAGAATAGTCATGTCCTCGCCAGGTGGTGACTGGGAAACGGTTTCCCCAAACCCTACCCCCCTCCCCCGCATAGAAAAGCTAAAAGAAATCTCCAAAACGAACTTTTAAAACTGACTAAAAATAAAAAAAAGACGGAAAAACAGACAGACTGTAGGCAGAGGCTGCCATCAATGCGGCGTCCCCTAGTGGCAGTTTCCTCCCATATCCCAAAGGTGTGCGGGTTTGTAGGTTAATTTGGTTCTGGGAGAAATGCCTCTTATGTGTAGGGGTTGGTGCGGAAATGAGATTACATAGAACTAGTGTGGATGGGTGGTTGATGGACTGCATGCACTCAGTGGGTCGAAGAGCCTTCTTCCATGCTGAGTCCATGTCAACAATCGATCTCCTGCTCACACTAGTTCTATCTTATTCCACTTCTGATCCTGGCCTCAGGCACTGTCTGTATGGAAATGCATGCTCTCCGTGTGATTGCAGGCATTTCCTCCGAGCGCTCCGGTTTCCACCCTCCTCTCAAAGATGTGCGATATATAGGTGAATTGGCCTCTGTAAATTGCCCCAAGTGTGCAGGGAGTGGATGCGAATGTGGATTAATATAGAACTAGTGTGAACAGGTGAATGATAGATAGCATGGGCTCAGTGGGCAGAAGAGTCCTTTTCTAAGTTGTATCTTTAAACTAAACAAATTAAACTCTTCACAATTAGATTTTCCCAACCAGCTTTCAGTTAACCATTATCTCTTGAAAACTTTAAGTGATCTCGAGAATACAACCATTGTTTTGTCTAATCTCTTCTCATGGTGTGGACGAGGCATAATACTGGTGTACTCTCTTCAAAGCCAGAATATTCTTCCCAAAATATTTCAGAATACTCCGGATATGGTCTAATTAAATCCTTGAATAGATACAACACGCCTTCCATCCACTTGTAATCATCACAATATAAGAACCAGCAGTCCATTAGCATTTGCTCTACCTTTACATGTGATTTATTGAATGATGAACATTGAGCCCAAATCGCATTGAACTTCCATTACTGCTACTTTCATCATCTACAAATTGCTGCCACATCTCAAAGTGGACAACTTTACAGATGACCATATTGAGGTCCATTAGCAGATTCCCCCATTCATTTGATCTATTAATAGCTTTAGAACATAGACCATAGAGCACGAGAACAGGCCCTGCAGGCCAGCAATGTTTGTGCCAATCATGATGCCAAGACCAACTCTTATTTGCCTGCACACAATCCAAACGTCATATAATCCACATATCTAGGTTCAGGAACAGCTTCTTCCCTACAGCCATCAAGCTATGAAACACTACAACTTCCAAATAAGCGCTGAACTACGTACTCTGGGGGCATTGGTTTTGCCTTTTAATACTATTATTGTTTTTTTAAGGTGTATGTGTGTATGAGTGTATATATATAAAACCCACACACAAACCCACACACTCACATATATATGTATATATTTGCGAGTGTGCTTTATATATAAATGCAGACATACAGTTATATATATATATATATAATTGTATGTCTGCATTTATATATAAAGCACACTCGCAAATATATACATATATATATATATATGATTGAAATTGATATATTGAATTATTTATATATATATACAGAGAACTTGTTTATTATATTGTTTACAGAGTACTATGTTTACTTATTCTGTTGTGCTGCTGCAAGTAAGAATTTCGTTCTTCTGTCGAGCACATATAACAATAAAAGCATTTTTGACTTTGGTGACACCCATTTATTCACCAGGTGAATCATGCTCAACCTTGCAATTCCAAGCAATCTGGCGACGGAGTATTAAGTAGTCCTAAGCACGTTTAGTAACTGAGGTCAAACAGCTATCATGTCGGAAGACGTCTCAACCCTAAACGTTGCCTATTCTTTTTCTTCAGAGATGCTGCCTAACCTGCTGAGTTCCTGCAGGTTTTTGTGTCTATCTTCACCAATGATGTGAAACCTCTGCATTGAATTTGCTCCCGTAATCCATTGAAATTCTTCTGTGCTTGTGCGCCATAAATTGTGATCTGTTATTTTGTTCTGATGTTTTACTTAATTTAGTTTTATTTCTCTTTTCCGTCTTAACAACTTTATTCAATCTTGATCTCCTGGTGTCAGGACCTCTATTGGAGACTTTTATTCAACATTAATTTTTCCGTTATTTCAGAAATATTATTTATACTTCATTTTCTAAGTGTATACAAAACCATTTTTACTAGTTTGTAGTCTCTGGCAACTCCATTTATTATTTCTACGAAGAACCTGATCTCAATTTCAATCAGATGGAGTCAGTGCAAGCAATACCTTCAGATGCCAATTGTCACAGAAAATAGAACTTCTCTCTCCTATTTCACTTTCTCAGTGGCTCAGATAAGAATGGAGATCTTATAACCCGCAAGGTCCTGCCTTATAATTTAGAGTCACAGAGTTATACAACAATGAAACAGGCCCTTTGTCCATGCAGAGTCCAAGAGGCCCATCTACACAAATCATATTTTCCTGCAGTTGGCCCATATTACTATTTTCCTTTCCTACCCATATATCTGTCCAACTACAGAGATCCACGTCATTTTGGAGGCAGGAGTTGATTTGTGGCATAATCAATCTCTCAAGAGCACTTTTGTTACGGTGAATGTAAGCGCTACTGGACTGCAGTCATTGAGATAGTTCACCATGTTCTTCTCAGGCACTGGCACGAAAGATGCCCTCTTGAAGCAGATGGGAATGTCTGGCCCCAGGTTTGAACAGTTGACGATGTCCTTGGATACTCCAGCAAGGTGGTCTGCACACAGATCTGTAGCAATGTTGACATGTTTTGTAGATGATGGTAAAGCTTTTAGATATCAGATGTGAGTCAATCCAAGTAGAATATCATCATCACATTTTGTAGTCATTGACATTATGTAGTAGCAGTCCAGTTTATTGTCACGTGTGCCGAGGTATAATAAAAAGCTTTTTTGTTGCATACTATCCAGTAAATAGTGTCAATAGTCAATAGTGCTTTATATTATAACATACGGTATGTTAATTGTGAACACAGTGAAATTATTTTTCTTACAAACAGAGCTGCACGCAGGAGGAGCCATGTTTTGGTGCCATATTCAAAGTCCATGCTCTAGTTCCCATGAGCGGCGCCTGTATCAGGCAAGTCCCAGGCAGTTGTGGGCCTCCAGCCATCTCGTTCCCCATCTCCAGTCAGCGGAAAGACTACACATGATTACAATCACGCCGTCCACAGTGCACAGATACAGGATAAAGGGAACAATGCTTAGTGCAAGATAAAGTCCAGTAAAATCAAATTAAAGCTGGTCCAAGGGGTCTCCATTGAAGTAGATGGTAGTTCAGGAGCAATCTCTAGTTGAAGGTAGACACAAAATGCCAGAGTAACTCAGCGGGACAGGCTGCAACTCTGGAGAGAAGGAATGGGTCTGAAGAAGGGTCTCGACCCGAAACATCGCCCATCCCTTCTCCCCAGAGATGCTGCCTGTCCCGCTGAGTTACTCCAGCATTTTGATTCTACCTTCGATTTAAACCAGCATCTGCAGTTCTTTCTTACCCACTCTCCAGTTGGTTCAGTTGCCTGATAACGCCTTATGTGGCTGTCTACTTGAATGTTGAGTTGGTAACAACAGCCCCAGGATGTTAATGGCAGTGGAGTGGGCAATGGCAATGGTGGATGGGTGGTTGTGAGCTACTCTCTCTCGTTGGAGAAAGTCATTGGCTTGGATTTGTGTGGCATGAATGTTACTTGTCGCTTTTCCGCCCATGCTGAAATGTCCATGGAGTTCAGGGTCACTTCATCTTCGGTGTGCGTCCCAGCAGGACTGAATATCATCAACATATAATGACTGAATTATTAGTCACAGGATGAGTTACGAATCTATGAGTAACAAAATAATTCTTGTTGCAATACAAATAGGGGTTCTGTCCTTGGAATCAGAACCTCCTGCACTCAGAACAAGTTGTTGAAACTATGGATGAACTGATGCATCGTGCAGTGACGCAGCTGGTAGTGCTGCTGCCTCGCAATGCCACAGACCCGGGTTCGATCTTGACCTCGGGTGCCGTGTGTGTGTGTGGGGTTCACACATACTTCCTTTGGGTGCTCTGGTTTCTGATAGCACAGAACTAGTGTGAATGGGTGATCGATGGTCGGTGTGGATTGGGTGGGGTCTAAACTAAATGAAACAATGTCCACTTCTAACCATAATTGTGGAAGATGATTGAGTTTCACAGCTGGTTCTATCCTCCTCTGCATGAGATGAGACTCCAAACATTGAGTGTTTTGACGATAGCGTTACTAGAGCTCCTTGCTGCTACACTCATTCAAACATTGCCTTGATGCTCAGGTCCGTCACTCTTTCAGCATCTCTTGAATTCAGCTCTTTGGTCTTTCTGTGGACCAAGACCTCTCCGTTGATCCTTTGACATGCAAGCATATCTGTGTCTCTCTGGTTTGTTCTTGATGGCTCTTGTGGTGTACCACCTTGTCCTTTAGCTCAGTGCAAAGTGGTCAGTATGTATCAGATAATTTGTTTGCAACACTACACGACAAATAAGCATGAGCTGAAGCAATGAATGATAGATATGATAAACAAGAAACTGCAGGGGGATGCTGGTTTACAAAATAAAATCACAAAATGCTGGAGTAACTCAATGGGCCAAGGCAGATGCTTCTGAGTTACTCAAAAGTTTATGTTCATAAGTTCTAGGAGCAGAATTAGCCATTCGGCCCATCAAGTCTACTCCGCCTTTCAATTGTGTCTGATCTATCTTTCCCTCTCAACCCCATTCTCCTGCCTTCTCCCCATAACCCCTGACTCCCGTACGAATCAAGAATCTGTTAATCACCGCCTTAAAAATATTTATTGACTTGGCCTCCACAGCTGTCTGTGACGATAAATTCCACAGATAAATTCACCACCCTCTGACTAAATAAATTCCTCCTCATCTTTCTAAAGGTAGGCCCTTTTATTCTGAGGTTACAGCCTCTGGCTCTCCCATTGGTGGAAATATCCGCTCCACATCCACTCTATCCAGGCCTTTCACTATTCGGTAAGTTTCAATGAGGTCCCCCCCCCCCCCCCCCCCTTCTCCAACACTTTGTGGGTTTTTTAAAGAAAGATGTAAGTGCAGGTTGATAGAGATTGTTGGCAGGTGAGTGTTGGGAGTGTGGTGCATGGAGTAATCAGGGGCTGCTGGTCCACCTTTGCACAGAGAGAGTTGTGAGTCTGTGGAACTCTCTGCCTCAGAGGTGGAGGCCGGTTCTCTGAATACTTTCAAGAGAGAGCTGAATCGGGCTCTTGAAGACAGCGGAGTCAGGGGATTCGGGGAGAAGGCAGGAACGGGGTACTGATTGGGGATGAACAGCCATGATCACATTGAATGGTGGTGCAGGCTCGAAGGGCCGAATGGCCTCCTCCTGCACCTATTGTCTGTTGTCTATTGATATGGCTGTTGAAAATATATTCACTGACTTTAACCACTGATGTAACTACAACCATGTCCTTAGGACTATCTCCTGGGTTTGGGCTCCATGGATCTTTGTTTCAGTTGTTTACTGAGTGTGTTTCTGGATCGATAGAAGACCTGACCTTATATTTTCACTGAATTTAGTTTAGTTTAGAGATACAGCACGGAAACAGGCCCTTCGGCCCACTGGGTCATGCTGACCAGCGATTCGCGCACATTAGCGCTATCCACACACACAATTATACCAAGCCAATTAACCTACAAACCTGTACGTCTTTGGAGTGTGGGTGGAAACCGGAGGTCCAGGAGAAAACCCACGCTGGTCATGGGGAGAATTTACAAATTCCGTGCAGATAGCACCCGTCGTCAGGATCGAACCTGGGTCTCTGGCGCTCTAAAGGGCCTGTCCCACTTTCACAACCTAATTAACGACCTCTGCCGAGTTTGCCCTTGACTCATACTCGCAGCATGGTCGTCACGAGGTCGTAGGTAGGTTGTGATGCTAGTCGTACGTACTCGTGGCATCAAATAGGTCGGGGCGTTTTTCTAGCCTGATGAAAAATGTCAACGACTAAAAACGGTCGTGAATTAGGTCTTGAAAGTGGGACAGGCTTTAAGGCAGAAACTCTACCACTGTGCCACCGTACTGCCCAATGTCTGTGTGTATATTTTGAATGAATGACAAATTACAGTGCATTTGCAACAAACTTTGCATTCTTATATGAGCAGGATATACGGTTAAATACAAACAGCTCTTGAAATGTCACTGCAGTGGTCGTGTTATGGATGTTCCGTCCAAACTGCTGCTCTTGGTGTGCCATTTCCATCCGTTACAATTGCCCTCATGTCTTTGAATTTCTCCGAGACTAGAACATAAGGATTGTTTCCCTGCAGCTCATCAAACACTTCATGTTTCTGTGACGGCATTATTAGTTGCAGGATGAATAATGTATACATGAATAACAAAATAATTTTTTTTGCAGTGCAAATGGAGATTCTGTCCTTGAAATCAGCCCCTCCTACTGAACTCAAAGCAAATTGTAGAAATTATGGATGAACTGATACATAGAGCACAGTGGGCGGCAGTAACTCATTATGGACTGCACAGTGGCGCAGCGGCAGAGTTGCTGCCTTACAGCGCCAGCGTCCCGGGTTCGATCCTGACTACGGGCCTTGTCCGTACTGAGTTTGTACATTCTCCCTGTGACCATTGCATTGAATTGAATTGAATTGAATTTATTTGTGGACCGTGTGGGTTTTCTCGTTTGCTCCCACATTCCAAAATTGTAAAATTGTGAATTGTCCCTAGTGTGTGTAGGGGCGGACTTGGATGGCCGATGGGACATGGTTCCCCGCTGTATCTCTGGCGTTTAACATCGAAAGAGCAACTATTGTGCTTGTAGTCAGATGAATTTAAATTAGTGCAAAAACTCTGGAGCAGTAATAATGAAATGCTTTCCATACCTCAGTATGATATCATAGAAACATGGTGTACAGCCACCAGCAAATTTCCTTGGTAAGGGGAGAAGGAACCAGAAGAGACAATGTAAGTTCAAAGGATATGCGGGAACAAAATGCTTGTGCATGTGTGCATAAATATTTGAATGAACGGGCTAATTGGAAAGAGCAGTCGATAGTGGATAGAGCGCAGCCTGTGGCAGCTGCACAGAATGGCGGCGAAAAGAGCCGATAGCATCATGTTGGGCCAGGCCGACCCCTACTTCATCGATCCAATGCCACTGGGACACTGGGCCTTAGAGTGAGAGTTAGGGTTGCCAACTGTCCCGTATTAGCTGGGGCATCCCGTATATTGGGCTAAATTGGTTTGTCCCATATGGGACCGCCCTTGTGCCGTATTTGACTGCTACTACTCGGGTCGAGGGGACTGTCAGGTCGGAGCGCCGCGTCCGGCCGCGCCTCACCCGTCCTGATGTAGTGCAGCCCATGGAGTGCAGCAGCAGCGCCTCGCCCGTGGCCCTGTTGGTTGGCAACCCGGCCAGCTGTCTGACCTTCGGACCTTCGCTTACAGCCGACACCACCATCCATCCCTCTTTCTCATGGACGGTCATCGGTTCACGAGTTGGATGGGGTGTTGGACTTTGTGCGACCCGGGCCAAACCTTCTCAGCTGGCCCGCCGGCTGGGCTTTGTGTGCAGTCCAGCACCCGGGCCAACTCATCATTCACCCAGCCACGGCCGAGTCGATCAACGAATTGCCATTGGGAATTTGTTCCTTATTTTAACCCTTTGTCCCTTATTTGGGCGTGAGAAAGTTGGCAACCCTAGTGAGAGTACAAGAAATTCTGTCTCCCCTTCTGCTGAGGCCCACCTTTTCAGAGACTCAGAAGTTGCATGATGGCACTGGGTCGTGGCGACTCTCTGCATGCTGTTTCAGAAGAGGATCAATTGTGCTCATGTATAGCCTGATTTGACCGACTAGCTTGCAGACCAAGCTTTTCACTGCATTTCCGGATGGGTGACAATAATAAAATGAACTAACCTTACAGCATCCTGGGGGTTGTAAATCGTGGCTCAGTGTACAAGAGCAGGAAGATTATGTTAAACCTTTATAAAGCACGGGTTAGCCATAACAGAAGTACTGCATCCATTTCTATTCAGCACACATCATAGGAACGGGGATGTTGCCGAGAGTGAGGGGCTGAGGAGAGGGAGGGGGACGTTGAGAGGGACTCAAGGGAATGAACTATAGGGAGAGGTTGTGCAGGCTAGGTCTTTATTCCTTGGAGCAGAGGAATGGGTGATCTTATAGAGGTGTACAAAATCATGAAGCACTTCCCTCTGGAAGGCGACTCTGGACTCTGGACTGTCAAAGCTGCCACAGCCAGACATAAAAAGAGCTTTTTTTTCCCACGAGCAGTAGCTCTACCCAATAACCAAGTCTGTAGCCTCCTTTTGCTCTGGTATTTTATTTCATTCACATGTTTAAACTATAATGTTTTATTCTTAATGTTTTCATGTTTTATGCTGTATTGTTAATGGTTTACTGCATGTCGTGTTGTTACTTGCGAGTGGAGCACCAAGGTAAATTCCTTGTATGAGTACACACTTGGCCAATAAACATATTAATTAATTCATTCATTCGATTGATTAAATGCACAAGTCTTTTGCCCAGTGGGGGAATTGAGAACCAGAGGACATAGGTTTAAGATGAGGGGAGACAGATTTAACAGGAACCTGAGGGATAACTTTTTTACATAAAGGATGGTGGATATATGGAACAAGCTGCCAGAGGAGGTAGTTGGGGCAGGTACTATAATAACATTTAAGAGACATTTGAACAGACACATGGATGGGATAGGGTTAGAGGGTTATGGCCAAATGCAGGCAGGTGGGACTGGTTAGATGGGGCATGTTGGTCAGCATGGGCAAAGTGGGCCGAAGGGCCGGTTCCACGATGTATTATTCTTTTATTCTGAAAGCAGTGAAGGCCCAAGAAGAGGTTTGGGGGATAAGAGATGAGAGGTAGACTGGAGAGGCTGTGTTTATTGGAGCTAAATAAATTGACAGCGAGATGATGGAGGTATTCAATGTCATCGAGACAGAGTAGAAAGGCTGTTCATGGTGAATGATTCATGGACTTTAATGCAAAGAGAGTTCAATGTGGAGAGTGAGGAGACCGTCGAGAGCAAGGGGGTCATTGAGAGCAAGGGGACTGTGGAGACTACGCAGTGGCATGGGAAGGGGGGGGGATCCGGTGGAACCACTGAGAATGATGGGGGGGGGGGGGTCCAGTGGGGAGTCGCTGACCACGAAGGGTGTACACGGTAGGGGAGGGCCACCTAGAGTGGGTTTTCTCCAGGTGCTCTGGTCTCCTCCCCCACTCCAAAGGGGTACAGGTTTGTAGGTCAATTGGCTTTGGTAAAATTGAAAATCATCCCTGGTGTGTAGGATAGTGCTAGTGTACGGGGTGATCGCTGGTCGGCGCGGACTCGGTGAGCCAAAGGGCCTGTTTCCGCACCGTATCTCTAACGTTCAATGCATTGTACACCCTCTTTGAACATTGGAATGCCACCCGCCTCACCAATCTTGGGGGCGCCGGTACCAATGGTCACTGAGGCTTCACAATGGTAAGATCAGCCTTCCTGAGAGTGAATCCATTGAATGCATTGAAACAAGGTACTGCAGATGCTGGTTAATACGCAAAAGGACACAAAGTACTGGAGTAACTCAGCAGGTCAGGCATCAGCTGTGGAGAACATGGATAGGTGATGTTTTGGATCGAGACTAATTCTTCAGGCATTCTTCAGTCTGGATGGAGTCTCAGGCTGTGTCCTCAGGATGTGTGCGGGCCAGTTGACAGAGGTATTCACGGACATCTTTAACTTCTTACTATCCAGTGTTCTCTAACATCCACCATCACGAAGTGCCTCGAGAGACAGGTGTTGGTGCACATTAACTCCAGCCTCCCAGCTAACCTTGATCCACTGCGGTTCGCCTACCATCACAGCAGATGTTATTCCCAGCCCTAAACCTATCACTGGAACAGCTAGACAACAAGGACTCCTACATTAATTTAACTTAGTTTAGAGATAGCATGGAAATAGGTCATCGGCCCACTGAGTCCACACCAGCCAGTGATCCCACACACACACACACACTAGTCATACCAAATTATACCAAGCCAATTAATTTGCAAACCTGTACATCTTTGGAGTGTGGGAGGAAACCGAAGATCTCGGAAAAAACCCTCGCAGGTCACGGGGAGAAACGTACAAACCCCTTACTGACAGCTCCCATAGTCAGGTTCGAACCTGCACTGTAAGGCAGTAGCTCCACCGCTATGCCACTGTGCCACCTCTTAGACAATAGCTCTGCCTTCAACACTATAGTCCCATTCAAACCTATCTCCAAACACTGGGACCTAGAAATCAGCTCCACACCACTGGATCCTCAACCTTCTCACCCACAGACTTCAATCAGTGAGGTTAGGTGACAACACCTCTCAACACTGGTGCCCGGCAAGGATGTGCACTCAGTCCCTGACTATACTCCCTTTATACTCGTGACTGTAAGGGCAAATTCAGCTTTAACTCCATCTATAGAATTACAGACAAAACTATTGTGATGGGCTGAATGATGTACCATGGTGAGACGGTGCACAGGAAGGAGAGAGAGGTTTTAGTGACACGGTGTCAGGACAATAACACCTCCCTCAATGTCAGCAAGATGAATGGGGTGGAAGATTGCAACCTTCACGTGGTCCACCCTGTTTCGACTAATGCAATCAACTCGACGTGCACAAACCGAAGATCGAATAGAACAAGTTGTCCAACAACTTTAGGCTGTGCACGTCACACGAACGAAGAAGAAGCAAGATGACTGAACTAGTTCTTGACTTCAGGAAGCATTGAAGGTGCATGGTTGAGCACTTCAAGTTCTGTAGCATTAATATAACCAATGATCTGTTGTGGACCAACCATAATGATGCAACAGTAAATAAGGCTCACCAATGTCATGTCTACACTTCTTCAGGAGACTGAGGAAATTTGACACGTTTCCAATGACTCTTCCAAACTTCTACAAATGCACGATAGACAGCGCAGTGTCGGGTTGCATCGCAGGTTGGTTTGGATACAACTCTTCCCGAGACTGCAGGAAATTGGAGAGAGTGTGTAATTGTAGCCAAGTCCATCGCACAGACCAGGCCTTCCATCTACACTTCACGCTGCCTCGGAAAAGCAGCCAACATAATCAAAGACTTGTCCCACCCCGGTCATTCATTCTTCTCCCTGCTCCCATCTGGCAGAAGCTTGAAAGCGCGCACCCCCAGACTCAGGAATAGCTCCTTTCCTTTCATTATCCGGCTTCTGAATGTTCCCTCCACAAGCTGGGGTACTGTCTGATTCACCTCTACCCATTGAAGACATTGGACTTTCTCTAAGGAGCTGATGCTCTACATTGTGGAGAACTTCCTCTTTCCGCTCTCTGTTGTATCTGAGTTTAAACTGATTTTCTCGATGTATGGTATATGTGATCTTTTTAGATAGCGTGTAAAACAAATATACCTTGGTACACGTGAGAAAAATAAACCTAAACTTAAACATGTTATGTCACAAGCTTATACCTTCCTCTACCAGTTCCTCTGGCAGTTCGTTCCATATACGCACCACCCTCTGTGTGGAATTGTTGCCCCTCAGGTCCCTTTTAAATCTTCATCCTCTCACTTTAAACCTATGGCCTCTAGTTTTGGACTCCATCGGGAAGGACTGTGGCTAGACATCTTAGCTAAGAAGGAAAATATTAATTTAAAGAATGAGAGAATGGGGCTGACCATATTAATTTACAGAGCTAGCATGGACATGATGGACCAAATGTCTTCCTCCCGTATCATGAACATTCTATGATTCTGTGGTTCTACAGATTTTTAATTAGTCTGTTTACTGCCCAACAGAACAAGACAAATTGCTAGTTATACTCCTAAGATTTGATGTGGATCAAGTGATAAAGATCTCAATGGGGTGTTTCCAGGAATAGCAAGATTGTAATACAAAGCTTAGATTAGTTACAGAGAAGACTAATCAGTCTAGAATAAAAATATTTAACTAGGGAAAGGCTGATTTCTGAATATTGAGAAGGGGAAATGCAAATAAAAAAATTGCAGATGCTGGAAATTTGAAATGAAAACATGAAATGCTGGAAGCATCGGTTACTCAGTCACTGCGAGAAATAGAATTCAAATTGCAGGTTGAGGATTTTTTGTCAGTACGGGCAACGTGAAAATAAACAGTTAGTTTTAAAGGGGGGGAGAAGGACAGGACAAAGGGAATGTAGTTGAGAGAGTGATGCCATGGTTGCCATGGCGACGAGCTGTTGGTGCATCTCTCCGCTTGACAGATTAACGAGGACACTTAAAGAAAGAAATAAAACAAACAGAAGGACACAATAAAGCCGTGAAATGCAGGTCAGGGTTGGAGGAAGTGCTCAGCACATCAATCAGTATCTGAAGAGAGTAAAAACTGCTAATTACTGCAGATGGATTTCCCATGAGCCAGTTCTGATTTAGGGAAAAGCAAGTTACCTCCAGATGTTGCGTTCAATATTGAGTCCAGAACATGTTGAACATGACCAGATGAGAGACGAGGTGCCGTTCCTCAAGATGAACTTGGGTTTTATTATAACAGTGCAGGATGCCGTGGAGAACTAGGTCAGACTGAGTGTGGGATGGAAGGTTGAAATGGCACCAGGAACTCTGTAGCCCACCCTGAGGACTAGACGCAGGTGCCCTGTGAAGTGGTCATCCACAAGATTTTTGGTTTCTCCATAGTAGAGGAGACCACCTTGTGAGCACTGAAAGCAACGCACTTGGTTTGGAAGAAGTTGGAGACACAGTGGTAGAGTTGCTGCCTTACAGCGCCAAAGACCCAGGTTTGATCCTGACTAGGAATGCTGTCTCTACAGAGTCTGCACGTTCCCTCTGTGATCTGTGTTGGTTTTCTCAGGGAGCTCCGGTTTCCTTTCATGCACCAAAGACGTACAGGTTTGAAGGCTAATCGGCTTGGTGAAATTGTAAGTTGTCCCTAGTGTGTGTAGGATAGTGCTGGTGTGCGGGGATCGCTAGTCGGTGCGGACTCGGTGGGTCAAAGGGCCTGTTTCCGCACTGTATCTTTGAACTGATCTAAACTAAAAACTCCATGTGATGGGTGTTTCACCTGCATGGTGAGAAGGGAAAAGCTGAAAGGATAAATGTTGCATCTCACTGTGGTAATCTCAACACCCAAGTGTAGAAACAAAAAAACTATAGATGCTGGTTAATATACAAATGGGCATAAAGTGCTGGAGTTCATCAGATGAATGTGTACCCTGGTTGAGGGATGGTGGTTGAGTCTCTATACAAAGAAGAAGTAGAGGGCCCTCAGACCATCTTGATGTGGATAGAGATGTGGAAGGCCTGTATGGCCCATGGTAAAGCGAGTTTTTTGAGACCAGCAAATTGAAGTCTGTCAAAATGCAGATGGCACCGTAAGGGTCACGCATGTTAGTGCGGAAGGACTGGATCAGGTGAAGGAGTCAAGGTAGGAAGAAATAAGTTCAGCAGGGCAAGAGCAGGCTGAAGTTGTGGGTGTGAATGTTGGCAGGAGGTGGAGGTGGGCTGTGTGGGGTGCAGAGCTACAGGAAAGGAAGCTAGGGCTGGAAAATCTCTTGAGGAAATGCGGTCTGTGACTACTTCAAAACATTGACTTGGGCTTGTACGGTGGTGTCGTGGTGCGGAGGGAGTTATGACGAGCTGACTCCTGGCGTATGAGAGTTTGAGACCAGTTCACCAAAACACCGCAGCACCGCACTTATCGGCAGGTATCTGGGTCGGTCCTGACTAATGGAGCGTTGCAACTTTCTGAAGGAGGTAAAATGGTGGACTGAGAAGTGTAGAACAATTAGGGTGGTCAATATCACGTTGGCAGTTGGTGATGAATTGATCTGGAGATGGATGCAGGCCGGAGAGAGGGAGGGGTGCAGGTGGGGTGGGTCTGTTGAAGGTAGACGAGTACGGAAGATGCACAAAAGACTCCTGGCCAGCGAAGTGGTGCTGCAGGTGACGCCAGCAGAATCATTTTTTAATTGACTAGTTGATTGAAAGATACAGCATGGAAACAGGCTCTTCAGACCACTGAGCCCATGCCGACCCATCAATCACCCACTCACATTGGTGCTGTATTGGTGCACCCATTCACTGCACACTATGGACAGTTTACAGAGATCAATTAGCCTACAAACCCATGCGTTTTTCGCATTAGGAGGAAACTGGAGCGCCCAGAGGAAACCCACACAGTCACTGGAAGATCATGCGTAATCCGCATGAGTGCCTGAGGTCATTATCGAACCCTGGTCTCTGGTGCCATGAGCATGATGCTCTCTACCAGCTGCGCCATTGTGAGGCCCCTTCAAATGTCATGCTGGTTACTCAATTAATAAGGGATAAATTGAAACTTTACCTGGACTGGATAAATTGGTCTCAAAGATGAAAATGAAACAAATAAAGGGCTTGTCCCACTTAGGCGATTTTTGAGGCGACTGCCGCGACTGTCATTGTCATTGCAGGTCGCCGAGAAACCGGCGATTGTACTCCCCTATGACATACAACAGTGCATACAAAAATATTATAATAACATTAAAATTTAAATTATCTATAATATAACTTTAACATACAACTGTGCATTCAAAACTATTATAATAACATTAATATTTAAATTATCTATAATATAACTAATAGAATTCACCAATGTCATCACCGGCAACTACCTACATCATCGTGGTGACATCCTACATCATGCTGGCGATAGCACCTAAACCATGCTACATCAGGCTGCATCAGGCTGCCCCCATTGGCATCAAGACAACGGTCGATGAAAAGTTTTGAACATTTCAAAATTCTGGGGCGACCAGAAAGACTCTACGACTCTGTGGGCGACTGAGGCAATTATACTGGCGACACCCCGGCGACCATATGGCGACAGCCGAGTCGCTTGAAGTCTCCTAAAATAAAATCGCCTGAGTGCGACAGGCCCTTAAAGGGCAGCCTTCAAAGACGAAAGGGAAAGTGAACTGAGCTCTGTGAAGGAAGGAACTGCAGATGCTGGTTTACACCAAAGATAGACACAAAATTGTCTGCTTATTTGGATGATTGAGGACTCGAGCAGGAGAACAGAGTGGAGAGAAGTCACTCATAAGGAATGTTAACTCAAAAATGCAAGAATCAGGCTGCAAATCAAAATACCTGCACCTCCAGTTGCCAGTCTTGTAAATTCTCCACCCTGACCTCTCAGTCCTGCCTACATTTCTCCAACGATACACTAAGTAAGCTCGAGGGACAGCACCTCATCTTCTTTCTGGGTATCTTGAAGTCCTCTTGATGTTATATGAATTTAGCATGGGGCGAGTGGGAAAACACACTGTAGAACTTGTGTGAATGGGTGATCAATGGTTGGCGTAGTGGCCTGAAGTGCCTCATTCCATGTTGTATCTCTAAACTAAATTAAAGGAAACAATTTCAGGTAACCATTTCTCCCACTCTTTTCCTCCTCTGTTCCTTCTTTGTTGTCATTGTCTTTGTTTTAAAGACAGCTTCAGTCAGCACCCGGCCACACACCTATTTCTCCTCTTCAGCTCTCCCGGGCTGCCCGTGGTCGCGCAGGGAGACAGGACTGGCTCATTGTCATGAGGAAGGACCCGGTGGGCCACGGCCTGTCAGAGGGTGGGGGGAAGCTTGGAAGCCACCGAGCTCGGCCCCGAAGACCGGAGAGCTGCGGAGGAGGGAGCTGCTGGCGATGACGGACGCGAGGATTGGGCCGGTGGGGGAGGGTCCGGGGTATTGCCACCAGCGCCAACAAGGTTGGCTGCAGGATGCGCTCCTGGGACGCAGAGGTAGTCGGTCGAGGAGAGAGACGTGGGTTGGTGGGCCGAGCCGGTCGAGGGTGACGGAGGAGGCCCTACAGCAGCCTGGGGCTTGCCTGGATCAGGAACCGCTCCAGTACATCACACACCTGGACCAGACCGTGGACTTTTGTAAATGGCGCCAAATTATGGCAACTGATGCATGTGTGATCTATGCAAAAAGAAATTCACCGAGCAGTGCACACGTGACATTAAAGCACCTTTGTACCATTGAAACCATTTTATCCCTCTCACTGATTCAGCCTGAACTATGCTTGGATGACATGCATCTGCAATTCTTTGCTTTAATCAGTGAAACGGAAGAGAAGGTTGCTAAATGTCTAAAAGGGACATTAAAAGCTAGTACGAATTAGCAGCTGACATCGGACGTAATCCAACAGGTTTTTTTTTCCGAACAGTAACAGTAAAGGGGCTAGCTGAGCTCTGCAGCTGACACGGGGCAGAAATAGAAATCTGTCAACAGGAGTTGGTGATTGGGAACGCTGCCGAAGAAATGGCAAAGGTGGAAGTGGTCAGGTTACTAGACGAGATAAAAATAGAGGAATAGGAAATGTGATCAAGGTCGATCCAGTCACCTTTAATCTGCCTATCAACCCATCAGTCATATCTCTCCTTCATGACCTTAAATATTTTTCATCGAACCTACCATTTGCTCTCTAATTGCATTAAGACTCACAGCCACAACCATTCTGGGACCTTCTTGAACGCTCTTTGTCCTTCGTAAGACATTGCAACTCAAACTCAAACATAATTTAAAGCATGCATCAAATTAGCATTTTACATAATCAGCCTCAGTTGCTATGATATGATAGCTATATGTAACGTGTCTAAGGTAAACGAGGAATGAAAATATTGGACACCATTGTAGGGTAATGGAAGAGCAATCAAGTGCGAGCAGGCCAGTTAAACGTTAGTGGGGAAGATAGACTAAAAATGCTGGAGTAACTCAACGGTTCAGGCAGCATCTCTGAAGAGATAAAATAGGTGACTTCAGACTGAGAATCAAGGGAGAGGAAAACTAGAAGTTTCAAGAAGAGTCCAGACCTGAAACGTCACCTATTCCTTTTCCCCATAGATGCTGTCTGACCTGCTGAGTTACTCCAGCATTTTATGTTTATTTTCAGTGTAAACCAGCATCTGCAGTTCCTTCCTACACAGTGGGGAAGATGTTTTTGGAATCCAATCATCTGGGAGAAAATGAACCGCCACTTGAACAAATAAGGATGGGTCAGATGGATTAAGCATAGATCTTGGCCCCTGTTCCACTTAGGAAACCTGATAGGAAACCTCTGGAGACCTTGCGCCCCACCCAAGGTTTCCGTGAGTCTCCAGAGGTTTTGGTCACTCGCCTGGAAAACATCGACCGAAGCGTGAGCTGCATCCTACAGGATCTTTGCTGCCGACTGCACGCACACACACACACACAAACATCGCGAAGGTGGGGGTCAGGGACAGCGGAGGAGCGCTGTCTGCACGATGAAGAGGAAGGTAAGCGGCTGCCACAGAGCACGGTAAGTCCTTTAGAGAGCGCGGAGGGGAGGGAGAGAAGGGGAAAGAAGGGGAGAGAAGGACAGAGAAGGGGAGAGAGAAGGGGAGAGAGAAGGGGGAGAAGGGGAGAGAAGGGGGAGAGAAGGGGGTGGGGGGAGAAGGAGTGGAGACAGTTTAAAGTAGTTTAATAAAGTTAGCGGGCATTTTACCTTCGGGCGGATCTTCTAGGTCCTGAAAATCAAAGATCCTATAGGATCCGACAGGATCTTTGCTGAAAACGCCAATGAGCCAATCAAAATGGCCGGTCAGCGAAGGAGATTGCCTTCGAATGCCTGTAAGTAAATAGCGACCCCACTCCACTGGCTTCGACCAAACGGCAACCTATTTTTAGTCAAGGCCGGTTTTGAATTTGTTGAAATAATCGCAGGAACATAGAAGAAGCCTCGACTACGCGGAAACCACTTTCGACTATTAGGGAGAGTGACCAGAACCTCCGGGAACCTCACGGAAACCTTGGATGGGGCACAAGGTCTCCAGAGGTTTCCGTTCAGGTTCCCTATAATCTAAATTTACCAGCTTGTTTGAGTTCTGTTGAGGAGATATCACAGACAGAGGTTGAGAGCATTGCAGTTGGTGTTGTGGATTTTCAAAAATTGTTTGATGAAACAGCGCATAATAGTCTTGTTAACCGAAGTGAAGCCCTTGGGATAAAACTGACAGTGACAGAATGAATGCAAAATTGGTTTAGGGATATAACCTACAGATGTAATAATGTATGGCAGTGGAGTTACCGCAAGGACCAGGACAAGGCGAGTTATTGTGTCTGACATACATTAATATGTATTAACATTTAGTCTTTAAACATTAGCGATACAGGGCGCAATCAGGCCCTTCGGCCCACTGAGTCCGTGCTGACGAACGATACCCATTCACCAGCCAGCAGTATCCTACACACTTGGGACCATTTACAATTTTACTGCCGCCAATTAGCCTACAAAACCTGAACAGTGCGGAAACAGGCCCTTCGGCCCATCGAGTCCGCACTGGCCAGTGTTCCCCGCACAATCCTACACACTGGGGCCAATTTACAACAGAGCAAATAAAAATAAGAAATGCTGGAAAAACTCAGGTAGATTCAGAAATACCAGTCCTCTTGAAAGATCAGTGATTTGAAACATTACGTCTGTTTCTCCCTCAACAAACTCTATGACTCTCTACACGGACAGGTACATGGATCGGAAATGTCTTGAGGGATATGGACCAAATACGTGGAAATGGGACTAGCTTAGATGGGGCACCTTGGTCGGCTTGGACAAGTTGGACCAAAGGGCCTGTTGCTGTGCTATATGACTCCATGGGATGCTGCTTGGACTATTGAGCTTTTCCTGTATTTTCTGATTTTATTTTACAATGAAGAAGGCAAGATTAATTTTCAAGAGGATGCAGAAGGAAGGATTGAAATGGATAGGCTTATGTCAGGAGTAATCCAATCTAGGAAAGAAAGGAGAGTTGCATTTTGATAAGAAAATAAATGGTTCATGTTTAAGTAGGAATGGACATGGAGGTGTCCGGGTGAAGTTGTTTAAGATGTCAGATTTTAATCTAAGACAGAGAGTACATAAGCCAGAAATCATTACTAAACCTATATAAAATACTAATTTGATTCAGGCTGGGGAATAGTAAGATTGAACGAGAACTTACCAGTTCGAAGGTTGATCTTTATTTCATGAGGAGTCGAAGTGAGGGATTTCGTGAAGAGCCCGCCGGCGCGCATGCTCGACATACTTCAAAGTAGCGGCGTGGAATCACAGAAACCAATCAAAAGAAATGACTTCACATAGTAAGAATGAAACGACTAAGATTACCAGATGAAGGTGATTGAGGGTTGGGCGAGGAGGGCACGAAATCCCTCACTTCGACTCCTCATGAAATAAAGATCAACCTTCGAACTGGTAAGTTCTCGTTCAATCTTACTATTTCATTTCGGAGTCACGTGAGTGACTTCGTGAAGACTTCAAAGCTTCTGTGATGACACGCCCTGGACCACGTCCATGCTGTCACACCACTACCAGGGATGGATGGGAGGAATAACTTGCTGACTAGTCCATACTGCAAAACAAAGCATATTTATTAACAAACAAATCAAAAAACCCCTCATTCGGGGACATCTCCACGTTCTTGCCCCGCATTTAGCACGGCTTCTGCGAACTGTAGAGGCGCAGCAACGGGCCGGTTGTAGAACCGCTGGAACACAGCTTCATTAGCCCATCCTGCTGTGGCGAGAATATGGTCCATGGGCACCTCCATGACCCTCGCCGCCGACGTCGATGCAGCCCTGGTGGAATGAGATTTGAACACATTAGTGTCGATACCTGACTTACCCAAGACGACTCGAAGCCACCTGGATATCGTCTGTGTTGTCACTCGATGGTGAGGTCTCTTATGAGTGACAAGCAGGTATCTCTCCATTCCTCTGATGCTTGCCGTCACCTTGACGTAGTAACGGATATGGGAGGCTAAGCATAGCCTAGCATCGGCGGGGTATGCCGGGAACTTCAGCTGCAGCCCTGTGCACCCAGGTCTGTGCTGCTTTAGTAGCTCGTCAACAAAGAAAACTACTACTGTGGGGGTAGACATCATTCTGTCGACACGTAGTTTGTGGAGTGTCTGTACCCTCTGTGCTGAAGTCAGCGCTAGTAACATCACCAGTTTCATGGTGAGTTTGTCCAGCCGGAGCCCTTCCATGGGGGACCACGTCCTGAGCAGAGTTAAAACGTCCCTGACATCCCAGGTGATATTATAACGTGGTGTAGGCGGATTCATATTGAATATACCCCGCATGAGCCTGGACACTAGCCTGTTGGATCCCACCTCAATATTGAGGTAGAATGATAGAGCGCTCCTGGCGCTGTTGATGGCACTGTAGCTTAAGTGTTCATCATGGTGCAACCCCGCGAGGAATTCCAGGACGTCGGTTATAGTCACAGCATCGTACGTGATGCGAGAGCGGCTGCAGAAGGCTTCCCACTTCCTGATGTGAGAGCGGTATCTTCGCCTTGTAGACCCTCGGCACGACGCCGCAATGGTATCCATGGTCCGGGTAAAAAAGGCCGTATTGAACTAAAGGCCGATTCAGAATCTGCAAGCCAACAAATTTAAATAGCCATGGCAGGGATGTGGCTCCCCTGAAACAGGGTGAGTAACTAATTCTGGGCTACCCTGCAAACGGACCCAAGGTTCACTGAGCGTGTCAAAGACCATCGGATACCACGGCTGTGTAGGCCAGTCGGGTATGATAAGGATGCCCTTGGCACCATCCATCTGAATTTTACGTAATACCCGACTGATGAGGCAAAACGGGGGGAATGCATAGAAAAAGCAATTCCCCCAGTCTAGCGAGAATGCATCTAACGCTATAGCCCCAGGATCTGGTTCCCACGAGACGTAGGTTGGTACCTGATGGTTCAACCGGGACGCAAAAAGGTCAATGTCCGGTTGCCCAAATTTGGCTGTGATTTTTGCAAAAATTTCAGGATGTACCATCCATTCAATATTATCATTGAACTTGCGTGACCTGGCGTCCGCCACAATATTAAGCTCACCTGGCAAATAGGTAGCTGAAATCCAAATGTCTTGATACACCAGAGCCAAATTGAATTAGCCAATTTATCACATGAAACTGACCTGGTACCGCCCATGTGGTTTAAATACGCCACCGCTGTGGTATTGTCTATTTGGAGCCAGACATGTGCTCCAATGATCTTGGAACAATATGCACGAAGTCCGTGAAACGCTGCAAGCAGCTCCAAATAGTTGATCCCTTGTGATACCAACATCGTATTCTCAAGGGTATCCCATCGGCCCCCACAACTAGAATATTGATTCGTAGCTCCCCAGCCATCAGAGCTCGCATCAGTTTGTAAGTATATCATCGGTTTCGCCTCAATAATAGTTTTAAACGAGTTACTAATGTGGCAAACCCACCATCGTAACTCATCCAATGCTGCAGGCGGCAGCTGCATTGATCGATCATAATGACCAGCATGCCGTCGCAACGCAGCGATCTTGGCTCTCTGCAAGTTTTGATAATGCAGAGGTCCATACCGGGCTGCCGGAAACAAAGCCACAATCTTGCCAATGACAGTAGCTGTGTGACGAATCGATGGTATACGAGTATTGATTAAATCTGTACACACCTGTGTTACTTCCTCAATTTTGTTAATTGGTATGGTGACTCTCATGCTAATGGAATTCACCTGGAACCCCAGATAATTAATTACCTGGGTGGGGCAGAACTTAGATTTTTCTGGATGAATAATGAACCCAAGCTGTTGGAACAAATTGACCGCAGCTGCAACCCCTTGTTGAGCTAATTCCAAGGTGTGGCCGACAATTAAAATATCATCTAAATAGGCCATAACGATATGATGTCGTTGTCTTAAATAAGCCATAATTGGCTTCACCAATTTAGTAAATAAACGATGGGCTGTGGTGAGCCCATTAGGCAACGCCCTATATTGCCACAGCTGATCCATCCAGATAAATTTTAAGAACCTTCTGTAATATTTTTTCATGGGTACGGTATAGTACGCATCCTGTAAATCAATGCATGCCATAAAGCACCCTTGTGAGATCAATGATTTGGCCGTTTCAAACGTGTCCATTTTAAAATGAGTATATGTTACAAAGTTATTCAGTGGTTAGATCAATAATGACTCTACAGCCTCCATCCTTCTTAGGTCGAGTAAAAATATTGGAAACAAATTCAACGGGCTCATGAACCGTTCTCTCTATGACCCCTTTCTGTTCCAACCTTAAAATTTCCTTATAGCCTACGGACTGTTCCGCAGCCGTTAGTTTAAAAGTACGACCCGGTCTATGCTGAGACGGAGGGATGTCCCCATTAATAAACTCAATGCTATGGCCCTGAATATTCCGTAACACATACTCATCACTGGTAATGTCACCCCATGCACCCGCAAACAACCGCAGATGCCCACCAACATGTGAAGTTAAACAAAGAGAAAAAAGAGAACCAGACCGCCTCACCTCTGTGGTTACCGGCGGTCCCTGACACAAGTGGGTGGACGTAGAGGTGCTGGGTTGGTTTGAGGTCATGGCGTCCTCATTTTCCACCTCGGCTTCTGCCGAGCCTGTCCTAAAAAAGACCCCTGGTGTTGGGGTGGTTGATATCGGTTTGGAGCTGGAGGGTAATTTCTGGTAGAAGCGCTGACAGACCCTCGTGAGCGGCCAAGCGGAGCTTTCGAGCTCGATGGCGTGGGGGCACTATGAGAGCGCATGAGCCCCACGGTCTTGGCTTGTTCATCAAGCTCTCTGACCCTTTTGGAAAGGTCTTCGCCAAAGAGCTAACGGGGCGGCGGCGGCGGCGGTGGTTTGCACAACCCTGCAAACTTAGGGTTGAGCGCTGGGCGGATGCTATTTTTGCGAAAGCCATTTACTTCATTTTGAGTAGCGCACAGAAGCGCCAGAGCATCCTCCTGGTCCAAATTAAGCTCCTCTCCGTCGACCGACCGCACAAAGGCAGTAATCCCGGCCGTGAGGAGTTTCAGGATCCGCTGAATTTTCAGCTCCTGCTGACGGATAGCCGCACTGATGTTGCCCCATATTGGCGTATTGACCACAGGCACGTTGAGGGAGTTGCAGTTTGATGGAGCCTTGTGACGGCTCATGGCTTGTAGTAGAACTTCCTCCTGAAGCTGGTGATTATTTAGGAAGTCCACAGTGGCTGCCAATTTCGTATTGATGGGAAGCCCCGAGGAATGAGGGGCTGCAAACTTGGTGGCCACATCGAGGAGGTCCTCCGCCGGTAATTCAGGCGGGGGTGGGATGGGGTCGACCACTGCCTCCTCGTCCTGCTGCTCCAGGCTGATGTACGAAGCTGGTGATGAAGCCCTGTGCCTGTCGCTGCTGGATGCCTGTTGTTGTTGACCTTGTATGAGAAGCTCCAGCAGCCGCTCCATACGGTCAATACGCCCTTCACCCTGAACACTCAGGTGGTCGGAGTCCTCCGGCTCTGAAAATTGGCCGGGGCTCCTGTCATCGGCCCGCACCTCGTCGAGGCCCTGCCGGTGCCGGTAGTTGTCGTCGACAGCCGCCGAGGCGAAACTGCGCGATTCCTGCACGGGCGTGTTCAACCGCCTCCGTTTAGCGGGAGCGGAAGCCGTTGCCTCTACGGACAGATGCGGCATGGTGTCGGCACCAGCCGAAGCCTGGATACCTTGAGCCCGTGCAGGCTTGCCAGCTGCCCACATCATGGACCTTGCCGACGCATGGTCTCGCCCACCCATCCATGGGGGGCTCGGCGACCGTGACGGGACCCCCAACTGACTCGTCCCGGCGTCGAAAGTTGGGGGCCGACGGCTGGACCTCACAGCTGCCCCGGGTCCCATCCTGGAACCTGACCGCTCCTTGGCGGCAGGCAGAGCCTTAGCCCCGACAGGGTTAGGCTTCTGGGCTCCTGCCCTTCCCCTCCTCAGAGGGCTGCGTGAAACGGGCCGTGCAGCCGCACGGACCCTTCTGCTCGAGGCCGTCAGCAAGCCTGCTGACGACCTGACTGCCATGGCAGGGTCGTCCTGCTCTGGCGGCACACCACACTCCTCCTCGTCGAACTCCTCCGAGTTGTGGTGTGCGGGCGGGTCCGGACCTGAAATAAGAATAAGAAAAGACAGAGCTCACCGACATCTCCGCCCTCGTTCCGGTCTGTGTTGCAGGTACCCCCGACAACTCTCGCTCCGGAACTGCTGGCCGGCGACTTTTCCCCGATCTCCGGCCTCTCAAACTCCCATCCATGTTCTTGCTGTGAAGCAAACACAACAAGAACCACCAACTTAAGGTAGCATACTTACCTGCGTGGTTCCCTTATGAAGGGCTGGCGAGGAGCGCGCTCCTCCGTCAGCCGTCGCAGCAATGCGATACGACGATATGTCGAGCATGCGCGCCGGCGGGCTCTTCACGAAGTCACTCACATGACTCCGAAATGAAATAATGTTTGCCTTGGGCTGCTGTGTTTTAGGCTTGTAGAAGGTACCAGGATGGTTGATGTGGGGAAACAATTCATTTAGAAAGCAGATAAAATTTAAGAGTAAAATCTAAGAGCGGCACAGTGGCACGGCGATAGAGTTGCTGCAGGGACCCGTGTTCGATCCTGATTGTGGGTTCTGTCTGTACGGTGTTTGTACGTTCTCCCCGTGATCGCGTGGGTGTTCCCCTTGGTGCTCCGGTGTCCTCCCACACTCCAAAGACGTACAGGATTGTAGGTTAATTGTTGTTTGTAAATTGTCCCTGGTGTGTAGGATAGTGTGAGTGTGAGGGGATCGCTGATGGGCGTGGGCTCGGTGGGCCGAAGGACCTGTTTCTGCGCTGTATCTCTATACTAAACTTTAGTAAGTTTGATAAAACATATTTAAGACATTGAAGGGTAAATAAGGAGAGATGATCAATTAGTTTAGAGCAGATTTAAGGAGACTAGAGCAAACAGAACCTCTCCTTTACATCTGAAGAAAGGTCTCGACCCGAAACGTCGCCTATCTCCTTCGCTCCTTAGATGCTGCTGCACCCGCTGAGTTTCTCCAGCTTTTTGTGTAACCCTCTCCTTTACATATCAACATGCAGTCGCTGGGTTCAATGTTAAGTCTGGATCACTCACATTTCAAGACAAGGTTATGGGAACATATATGTGTTAGACTGCATCTGGCTTTGTTCTAAACATAACATTAAAAAAAATATTCTTCCTTGCTTCTTTTATGATTGAAATAAGAATATTTAATGGTGAACAAGGCTCCTTTGAGTTTCCATGTCAAAGACCGAATGTGATATAAATTATTCACTGCAGCCAATTAATGACCTTTTCGAGTGTAGTTATTGTGTTATGTAGAGAAACTTGGCAGTCAACTTATTAATAGCAAGGAGCAATGAGATCATTTGAACAAATAATCTGTTTTAGTTCATGTTGATTGAAAAATTAATGTTGGCCAGAGCCACAGGAGAACTCTCCTGCATTTCTTCAGATCTTTTTCTCGTCATATCGGGGTCGACGGAGCAGTGGTTTAACAATTCATAGGAAAGACTGTACAATCTTGTACTCCCTAAGTTTAGTTTAGTTCAGTTTAGAGATACAGCGCGGAACAGGCCCATCGGCCCACCAAGTCTGCGCCGACCAGCGATCCCCATACACTAGTATTATCTTACATACTAGGGACAATTTACCAAAGCCAATTAACCGACATACCTGTACGTCTTTGGAGTGCGGGAGGAAACCAGAGCACCTGGGGTAAACCCACGTGGTCACGGGGAGAACGTAAAAACTCTGTGCAGACAGCATCTGTAGTCAGGATCGAACCTGGGACTCAGGCGCTGCGAGCAGCAACTCTACTGCTGTGCCTGAATTGTACTGGTTTGAATTGTCGATATAATTATAAATGCAGGCCTCTGGAGAAGAGATTTTGAATTCAAAGCCTCTTACTCAGAAGGAAGAATTCTGACGGCACGAATTATTAAACCAAACGTGACTGATATTTATTTTGAACTGTCTTAAGGTTAGATTGGGATCAGAGTGCCAAATTGAAAACAAAATCTTGGTAGACTGCAGGTAGATGGAATAACAAAGTAAAAGATAATGGGATAAAGCTTTAAAAAAAAAAGCTGATCTGAGAAGAATAATAAGAAATAAAATATAATGGATGCAATGATATAACCTGTCAGACCCCATCAATCTGCTCAGGAATCAAGGCATCAACTTCGTTCCTTCAGAGAAAAGAATCTCCAGTTTATTGTAGCATAACTGCCTTGAATGTTATTTCATTCTTACCTTGAAACTCTATCTATAGATGGCTACAGTGTTGTTATCTATATAATATTAGTGGATGCTGCTGTTTTTATATGTCTTTGTAATTCACTAAGTGCTGCAAATGTTATCCCAAAGCAATTTTTTTCCGCCTACTTTTGAATTGGGATGTGTAGAGTGTATCGTGAATGATTAATCACTGGGATGGACAGGATCTTTTGCTGTGAAAGTCACGGGGGAGAAACTGGACGGCAGCAGCACTCATGCACGGGAATTACGAAGGATGCCTGCCGAACATAGTGTAGGTTACACATAAAATATGGGCTCTCACCCCATTATCATCCAGAGTGTGATTACTGTGCTCTGCATTACATTTCTATTAATGCACTGGGGGAAATTGTTAAGTGGATGTGCTGATTGAAACTAAGCCCCCATCTCTTAAATGGAAGGCCATTGTTGCCTTCCGACCTTTGGTGGATGTCGGTCTTTTGAGAAGCTGTTTTTGGAGACCAGTTGCTACATTTTTGCTCAAAGAATTGTAGAATCATAGAAATGTACAGCACAAAACCGGGCCCTTTCACCCCACCTTGTCCAAGCTGCCCGTAACGCCTGTTTAAGCTAATTCCAATTCCCTGCATTCGGTCTGTATCCCTCCACACCTTTCCTCTCCAATGCTTTTTGTTGTCTTTCGACCTCAGGGATTCAGCTTGGAAACAGGGCCTTCGGCCCACCGAGGCCACGCAGACCAGAGATCACCCCGTACACTAGCACTATCCTATGACTATTCACAAAAGACGATTAACCTACAAAGCTGCACGCCTTTGGAATGTACGAGAAAACCGGAATAGTTGGAGCAAAAACCACGTGATCACAGGGAGAACACACAAACTCCATACAGACAGCACCCACAGTTAGGTTTGAACCCGGGTCTCTGGCGCTGAAAGGCAACAAATCTTTGTTGGGCAACTGTGCCGCCTGGTACGCCTGATGAACAATGGCGCACAATGCGGTTAAACGGTGTGCGAAGGGCGAGGGAAGTCTACACAGCCTAGTAGCCAGAATGTTAGTACTAGCAGAAGTTCACTAACTAAATCAAAGGCAAGAATGAAGTTCAATGGACATTGACGTAATGCTGATGAAATATGGTCAGTGTTAGGGCAGACATCATCAATACCTATCTCTCGACGAAGCTCTGGGCTCACCATGCTCCATGTGATACATACGCATGAGTTACTTAAAAGCAATTGCTACAACATAACATTGATATGTCCCATCTCACATTCATACATTTACAATTGCCACAATACTCACGCCGCATATCCGAACATCAAGGAATTTAGCAACAGCTGAACAATAACCAGACACATTCCCTTTGTTCCTTTCTTCTTTTATCACAAGGCTATCTATCTTCAGTGATGATTGTACAAAATCCGATTTTGTTTACAAATCCCTAAAAAATGAATCGGTTCATGCCCCAACATATAGCAAGTTCGATATATCATTCAGGCACAGTCACGAGAACAAAGAGTGACCCGACGGTGGTGGGGGGGGGGGGGGGGGGGGGGGGTAGTGGGGGGGGGAGGAGAATGAAGGGCTGCAGAGAGCAAAGAAGAACCAACATAACTCAAATAAGTCTTGTTGAATCATTGAATCATCAAAGATCAAAAAAGACCGTTCTTTTCCAGTTGACATTTTTCAAATAGCCAACCCTGACAAACCTGGAAACCATGGACAGTCCCTTTGAACCGAACAAGTGGTGTTGGGTGAGGACGAACTGTTGGATGCCAAGTTCCCTGCGCTGATTAACACAAGATATTGCTGGATCTCACACTGCAATTTGGCTGGGTTGACATCAAATCAAAATTGGAAGCAACTCAGCACCCTCAACAAAGAGGCACTTAGCACTACTTGAGTCCATTTGTAGCCACAATCTTTCAAATGATAGTTGGAAACATTTAAGGATGCATTAACTTTCCGAAATAAAAAATAAAAAAGAATTATTATCTTTAAAGTTGAAAACAATCAATAGGTATGTGCTCTACATAGATTTACAAGGGTAATTATTTTCAGGCGCTATTGTATTCCTTGGGAACTTGACATGGTTAAAATGTGTAGGAAGGAACTGCAGATGCTGGTTTATATCAAAGGTAGACACAAAAAGTGTTGGAGTAACTCAGTGGGTCGGGCAGCATCTTTGGAGAAAAAGAATAGCTGACGTTTCGGGTCGGAATCCTTCTTCAGAACCTCCTTGGCCTGTCACCAATCCTTTTTCTCCAGAGATGCTGCCTGACCCGATGAGTTACTCCAGCACTTTGTGTCTATCTTTGACACAGTTAAAATATCCACAACACATTTCCACAGAAACCCGAGGATAAAGGACACAAGGTGAATGAGAGGAAGAAAGCAAGGTACTTTGAATGTTTAAATTAAACTGCTGGAATCAATGAAAAAAAGTTAAAGGTGAAATTAATGGCCATCAAACAATAAGTGTGGTGTTTATTGGAAGTTTGGCTCAGGGTGCCATTTATGCTACCAATTTATATAACAAAACCAATCCATTGTTTAAGTTCGAAAATAATGTTTAAAATCTATATAAATAAAACTCAAATCTTGACCACTTCCTGTTTGCACTGCATATTGATTTTAGAAAAAATGCTACCACTTACGGCTGTGATTTTTGGCCACCTTACTCAGAGTCCCTCTCCACTGTGCAGGACAAGAGGATTTTTCCCATCGATTAAAAATAAAAGACTTAGTAATGCTTGAAAAATGTTGAGATTCTCTCTCCTGTCAATCCTGCCATGAAGGCCATGCCCCTTCCGGTGGGAGGGGGAGGGAAAATAAAACCTGGAAGTATGTACTGCCTCAGTCTCTGCAAGATAGGGGAGTGAGAGGTCACAACTCTCAGTCTGAGCTGTGAATAACACTGAACACATGTCTACTAAACTGTGAGTGGTTTTACTGACCTGTGAGTGCCCTTAATGTAGTTTGAAAATGTGGTTTGAAAACGTGATTTGTAAATTCAAATGTGGTGTTGGTTTGAAAATGCAAAAGTGGTGTTGGTTTGGGTTTGAAAATTCAAAAGTGATGTTGCCTTTGCCTTATTGAAAAGTGGTGTTGCCTTTGCCTTATTGAAAAGTGGTGTTGCCTGATATATAATTAAAAGTCTAATCTTGACCACTTCCTGTTTGTGCTGTATATTGATTTTCGAAAAATCGCTACCACATATGGATGTGATTTTTGATCGATTTTTGCTTCGATGAACAATAAAAGAATTATCAGTGTTTTAAAAATGTTGAGATTTTCTCTCCGGTGGGAGGGGGAGAGGGACTATAAAACCCGGAAGTGTGGCGTGGCTCAGACTCTGCAACATGGGGGAGGGGGAGGTCACGACTCTCTGTCTTTAGTGGCCTTGCACCCTGCTTGAAGATATGAAACTGCACTTGAATTCGGTGGCCTTGCACCCTGCTTGAAATGGTATGAAACTGCATTTGAGTTTGGTGGCCTTGCAGCCTGCTTGAAATGGTATGAAACTGCACTTGAGTTTGGTGGCCTTGCACCCTGCTGGAAATGGTATGAAACTCCACTTGAATTTGGTGGCCTTGCACCCTGCTTGAAATGGTATGAAACTCCACTTGAATTTTGTGGCCTTGCACCCAAATGGAATTTGAAGGAATAGTCGTGAGTCAACTGCCAGCCCACCCGCCCTGGGTGAGCTGCCAGCACACCAGGCTTGAGTGACTGAGCTGCCAGCCCAAGAATCCATTCAGCCCACTATGTCCATAATAGCCCTCTGGAAACCAATCCCTTCAGCCCACAACACCCATACTAGCGCTCCAGAAAGAACCCCCACTGGCTACCAATATAGGAATTGGTGGAGAGGTGGAATATTGCGTTGGGGGACCAACCCTCCTGTGTGAAGCTGGGACCCAACGGGTCCCACTTAGGCTAGTCTTTTCTAAAAATAGTATAGGTTAAAGTTTTGCTTAACTATGGTAAGTTTCTTAAATATTTGGAATGTTCATGAGGGCTCTGCAGATGTTGGCTTTCACACCAGCTAAAATTCTTTGATTTTGCTTACAAACTTGAAAATAAGAGATTAAATGCCATAAAAGTGTTGGCATTTAACTCATTAATTCCTTATGATTTCTTTATTGGAACAATTATGTATTAAACTTCATACATTGGCTCAGAATTCTTTGGAAAGGAACACCATGTGGCAGCAAGTTTTTTTTTCACACCCTACAGCAAGGCAAATCCTTGCGCTGCAAATTGCAGGAAGTGTGAACAGATAATGAGATGGCGAGAGCAACACAGCATCTGGGTCCTTGGTGAAAGACAAAAGCTAAAGTCTATGCCCTTGAGCAAAAGGATCGAAGTTTGGCAACAGGTACAAGGAATGGGGAGTCCAAATATATACAGAAAGAACAAATAAAGATGGGACAGGTCCATGGAGAGGAAAGGTTTAGAGAGCCAATGGGACTGGCCGAGATGTGGCACCTTTTGGATAGGCACATGAATATGCAAGGAATGGAGGGATATGGATTATGTGCAGGCAACATTGATCTTGGCATCATGCTTGGCACAGACAGTTTGGGCCGAATAGCCTGTTCCTGTGTTGTACTGTTCTATGTTCTAGCCTTGGTCGGCATGGACCTGTTGGGCCAAATGGCCTGCTTTCCTGCTCTATGTCTCCATGAATCTATTGGAATAAATGGCAGGGAATAATGAGCGATTACAGCAAAACAAAAACTGTACGAGAGGAAGACTCATATTGAATTGTATCCTTTTTAGGAAAAAGACTCAGTGATATCGTAGGAGCACATAGCTTATTGTTAGAAATGTTCTTACATTGTTAAGTGCCAATTCCACCTTTCTGCAGTTAAGTTAGAGTCATAGAGTCATGCAGTGTGGAAACAGGTCCTTTGGCCCAACTTGCCCACACCGACCAACATGTCCCATCTACACAAGTCCCACCTGCTTGCGTTTGGTCCATATCCCTCTAAACCTGTCCTATCCATGTGCCTGTCCAAATGTTTCTTAAATGTTGCGATAGTCCCAGCCTCAACTACCTCCTCTGGCAGGTATCCAGTTGCTAAAACGTAGATTCAGCAACTTCTTGAGACACATGGCGAGGTTGGGAGTGATCTTTTGGTTTCGCAATTCTAATGTCCAAGTGTTTCAAAACAAACAGGTAGAAATATCAGAGTATTTGCCTACTTTTTCTCAATTATAATGACATGCAATAACAGTACATCGATACTTTTCCAGCTAATTCTGGGCGATGATTTTAATGTTATTTATGGGATATTATTTCAGTTTGAGGTCCGTGAGTGTTTTGACAACTGTCAGTGTCCTCCACATCCTCGATACGTGATGACAAGATGATTAATGACTCTGATATAATTGCTGCAAATTTAATCAAGAAATATTCTGCAAATGATTGCTGTTAAATTATATGTCCAGCAGGTATGTTTTATTTATGGAAAATGCAACATTCATGTGACGGTTCCGAATGTTCCAATTCTGTTCATCCCAAAGATGAAAGTGTGGAACTTAAAAAAAAAATTGAGATTCATCTTAAATCTTAGAAGGATCAAAGTGAGCGGTGTTTTATATATTTCTTTAAATTATAAAAATTAGAATGGATATTCGATATTAATATTAATATTAGAATTAGGGCGAGTAATTAGGGTAGAGTTACTGCCTTACAGCACGTGAAACACCGGGTTCAATTCTGACTACGGGTGCTGTCTGTATGTTCTCCCCGTGACCACTTGGGTTTTATCTGAGATCTTCGGTTTCCTCCCACACTTGAAAGACGTACAGGTATGTAGGTTAATTGGCCTAGTATATGTGTAAAAAATGTGCCCCTAGTGTGTGTAGGGTAGTGTTAATGTGCGGGGATCGCTGCTCAGTGTGGACTCGGTGGGCCGAAGGGCCTGTTTCCGCGCTGTTTCCCTATAAACTAAACTAAAATAACAGAAGGAGTCCATAAACAATATTTCTGTGCTGCAAAGTTCTATGTTCGACTAACCACATGAAAGTAACCTGTATAAAGTAATGGTAAGATGAAGGTCCAATTAAAAAACCCCGTATTTTACAGGTTTGGGTCTATTATTGCCAAGTGTACCGAGGTACAGTGAATCATGCTATCAATCAGATCAGATATCAGATGGCGGTGTTCCGGCGTTCCGGCGACAGCGGTGGCGGCGGCCCGGTTTCGGAGGCTCGGCCGCGGGCCTGGTGGACGACAGCATCGGAGGCTTGGATCTCCTCAGCGCAGAGGGAGAATAATAAGGGAGAAGACAGAGACTCTAAGACTTTTGCCTTCCACCACAGTGAGGAGGTGTTTGGTGAACTCACTGTGGTGGATGTTAATTTTTTGTGTTTGTTGTGTGGTTTTGTTATTTTTATATATGTATGACTGCAGGCACAAAATTTCGTTCAGACCAAAAGGTCTGAATGACAATAAAGGCTATTCATTCATTGATTCATTCATTCATTCATATACCATACATGAATCCAATCACTGAGACTCACTCAGTTTCACAACCTCAGGACGTTGCAATGTGTTTTTCTATCAATAAAGCATTTTTGAAGTACAGTCAATGTTGTAATGAGTATGTGGCCTACTTCCCCATTGCTCTAACTATTGTACTTGAGTTTGACGATTGTATTTAAGCATGGTACATCTGATCTGTTTGGATAGCATGCAAAATAAAGTGTTTCAATGTACTGCGATTAACGTTTCAATGATGAACCTAAACGTAAACCTAAATCTCAAATTCAGCAAATGACTTGCATCTGCTGAGTTTAGACTTCATATTTAGAGATACAGCGCAGAAACAGGCCCTTCGGCCCATAGTGTCCGCACAGACCAATGATCACCACGTATACTAGCACTGTCTTACACACAAGGGACAATTTAACCGAAACCAATTAACCTACAAACCAGTATGTCTTTGGAGTGTGGAAGGAAACTGGAGCACCCGGAGTAAACCCACACTGTCACAGGGAGAACGTACAAACTCCGTACTGACAGCACCCATAGTCAGGATCAAACCCAAGTCACTGGTGCTGCAAGGCAGAAACTCTACCGCTGCACCACTCAGCTTCTGCAAATGTAATGAGAGCCACTCAATCTTCTTTTGGGTGCTTACTGAGAAATACATTTAGACCAGAGCAACAGGGAGTACTTTCATGCCTTTCCTAGAAACACTGCAATGGAATTATTGTAGATATACCCGAGCTGCACATCTTGATTCAACATTATAACCTGAAAGCAACAACTCCAGTGAAGCGTGGCACCTCTGCAGCACTGGGGCATCAACTTGCATCTAGTCTTACAGTCCCTGGAATGTACGTATTTCGACATTTATTTTTATTATGGTTTTTCATCCTTATATTAGCATGGTTTAGACAATTAATGTAAGTTGTTAAAATTTCCATTTCTGCTCATTCATTGATGTAAAACTCCATGTCATATTCTCCATCTTCCATTGTTGGGGATATTGTGATTCCTAATGGCCTGTCCCACTACGCGATCTTTTCGCAACTTGCCGGCACCCGTCATAGTCGCGACAGGTCGCCGAAAATTTTCAACATGTTGAAAATCCAGCGGCGACCTGCTGTGACCATGACGAGTGCCGGCAAGTCGCCGAAAAAATCACGTAAGTGGGACAGGCCCTTAATACTCATCGCAACAGATTCTAAATCGGCATTTTAGAACTGTCTGAGCTCCAGAGAACTTTCAAAAGCAATATGTTGATACAACATGCCCTCTGTATCCTTCATGTGCACTAAGGTAGTGTCTAAATGTATTTGATAATTAAAGTTTATAGATAGTGGGAATAGTTTATAGCACTCCTTGTTATTTTATTGCAGACAACAATGGTGTGAATTGTTCACTGCATCCAACTCTTGGTCTTCAGCTTGATGCAAATCAGATTTTGTTATTTCCATTGCACTTTTAATAATAAATGTGACAAAATGCAAGACATCCATATTCATGTTTTGGTTTTTAAATAGAATGATCTCAGTTGGAATGGTTCACCATAATTACTAAATGCCCTCGGGATAAAACAAAGAACCTTGCACCATCTTGTACCAATGATAATTGTTCACACTTTGATCCATTGAGGTTATTTTAGGTTAGAGATACAGCGTGGAAGGTTGTCAGCCCATTGAGTCTGCGCTGACCAGCGATCTGCCCGTGCACTAGTTCTATCCCACACACACTAGGGACAATTTACTGAAGCCAATTAACCAACAAACCTGCACGTCTATGGGATGTGGAAGCAAATTGGAGCACCCAAAGAAAACAAGCACGATCACAGGAAGAAGGTACTGTCAGCACCTGTAGTCAGGATTGAACCTGTAAATAGCTCGTTCTAAGCTCCCCCCAGTCTCGTTTCAGTCAATAAAATACCGAATCAAGCATTTGAGCAACTAAACTCTATTTTGGATAACACAACAACAGTTCCCCTATACAATACCTAACCACAGTGGGTTCGATCCTTGTATCTGCTTGTCCAAGCCCTTCTAGCCTCGTGTAAGCGGAAACACTCCAAAGGTCACGCAGTCCCAAGCGTTCTTCCAGAAGATCGACACAGGACCTCATTTTATAGGACCCCGTTTTATTGAGGGGCCAAACCAGATGAGGGTGGTCTATCTATAAACCAATCAAACATATTGATAATAACAGTACATAATTGACAGTTCCCTAACCCAATAACATAATCATATATATTGTATTCAAAATAAGCTTCTAGAAGGAAGCCAACACTGAGTAATAGTGCAACATTTGCCCCGGGATTCAAACAGTTCCTCCAAGGCTCAACATTTCAACCAATCACCAATTAACGGGATAACCATCTCGCAACATTATATGTACTATGTACACTCAGTTTGCATTGATCCAATCAGTTCTATGCATTTTCCACCTTATTGTAAGAACTCTGCAGATGTCCCATTCTTCCTCTGCAGTACTTACCTAGGCCACAGGCATGCTGGCACCATTCAGCAGCTTGTCTTAGTTTTACAGAGGCACATTTAACTTGACCAAAATGGCCCAGCAGCACACAAGCCCTTTCTCTATTTTAAAGCCATGGCTGCTCCGATTTAGCCAGGGTTGACAAACCCGGGTCTCTGGCTCTGTAAGGAAGCAAAGCTGCTGCTTCGCCACTGTGCCACCTTAGAGTTACTTAGTCCATAAGTCCCAGAATCAGATAGATTTCTGCAACTGGTATATTCCAACGTTTATGATCATCGAGAACCTCCTCAGGTTCCTGCTTCATCTAATTACATCACCGGTCCTTTTTATTCCATCTGTCTCATGTGCTTTTCAACTTCCTGTTAAACACCTCAATTACACTGTGGTAGAAAATTCCATATTCTGGTCATTCACTCGGGAATGAAGCTTCTCTTGAATCCTGCCCTGGAGTTATTACTGCCTATTTAGTATTTGGTTTTGGATGGCTCCAAAATGGAAAGGGTAGTTGTAAAACTGTGATCGACTGTCCCTGTTTTTTGGGGGCATTGGGTTGATTCAGTTGTACTTTTATGTGTAATTGAGATTTTTAATATATCTTGCGCAGTATTTGAAAAAGCAGTGGTTTGTTTTTGAACCTCACACACTCAATTAAGGCTAGATTAAGCACCAAGCCATGATCTCACAGGTTGCATCTAATATCATGCAGTAAATATTCATGGAGAACCCAGTGGATTAGTTTTAGGAACAAAGCCACAACTCACCTAAAAGGAGCATCCACTAATTGCAAGTTTATTTGGGAATTATTGGTAGGTATGGTGGTTATTGAGATTTGCAAGTATTTGGATCATTCCTAAGGATTGAGGAGATTCGTTATGTCGACGCACACTCTCTTGAACTTCTCCAGGTGTTTGGTGAAGAGCATAATGACTGAATGTATCAAGGCTGAGTTCGGTAACTCAAAGGTCAATATTACTAGAAGTGGTGTGAACCCTGCCCAGTCCTTCACGGGTACTGACCTCCCTATCATTGAAAGGAGGAAGCATCAAAAAGGCATTCTGGCTACGCTCTCATTTCATTCCTGCCATCGGAAAGAGGGTATAGGCTTCGGAAAACCCTGATCTCGAGATTCAGGAGCAGCTTCTTCCCAACAAACATCAGGCTCTGGAAAACCACACAGCAACTAAACTACGAACTATGTATTTGTTGTACTAGGGACTTTGGTCTTCTTTTGCACTAACATTGATTTAAAAAATAATAATATTATACTTTTTTAATTTATTATGTTATCTACAAAGTACTATGTTTACATATATGTAATGCTGTTGCAAGTAAGTTCTGTTTTCGGAACCTATGACCATTAAGTATTCCTGAATCTTGACTTGACTCTTGACTCGTGATACTAGACTTCCAGAAACCTTGAGGGAGAAAGGTGGCTGAAGGACCTTCTAATACGATGGCAATCATTTTTTGGTGTGTGTAGAAAGATACAGAAAATGAGAAGAGAGTCTGAGGAGCAGGGCGCTCCTCTGACCGAGAATGGAAATGGAAGAATAGAAGGTGTTACACCCAAAGGCTCTGTCCACAAATCATGTTCGGCGAGCAATTCTCTTTTTTATACCTGAGTGGCATGCTCATAGAAATGCCCCAATATTCGCTGCTATGAGCAAAATCGCAGTATAACTGCTGCATACAGGAACGACAATAACTATGAACATCCACACTCATTCCTGGTTAATGAGGACATTCGGAACATTAATAACACAGTGGAGAAACATAGTCGTAGAGTGATACAGTGTGGAAACAGGCCTTTCATCCCACCTTGCCCATGCCAACCAACATGCACCATCGACACTAGTCCCACCTGCCTGCTTTTGACCCATATCCCTCTAAACCTGTTCTATGCATGTACCTGTTCTATGCGTGTACCTGTTCAAACATTTTTCAAACGTTGCGAAACTACCTGCCTCAACTACCTCCTCCGGCACCTCGCTCCATACACCCACCACCCTTTGTTAAAAAAGTTACCCCTCAGGTTCCTATTAAATCTTTCCCAAGGTTCTGGTGAGGCCATGCCTGGAGTTGTTTGTAGAGATTTGCTCCCCTTTTTTAGTGAAGGTTCATACTCCACTGAAGATTCAGTTGTCTAACTCTTGGGATACGAAGATTGATGAAAGAGATAAGTTAAGTGACTTCTTAATAGAAGGAACAAACTGAATGCATAGAAATTCCAAAGCTGAGTGCCCAAGCACCAAGGTGGCCCAGTGGTGGAGTTGCTGCCTTCCAGTGCCAGAGACCCAGTTTCGATCCGCACTATTGGTGCTGTCTGTACGGAGTTTGTGAATTCTCCCCGTGACCTGCGTGGGTTTTCTCCGGGATCTCCGGTTTCCTCCCACATTCCAAAGACCTGCAGGTTTATTGGTTAATTGGCTTGGTATAATAATAAATTATCCCTAGTATGTGTAGGATAGAGTTAATGTGCGGAGATCGCTGGTTGGCACAGACTTGGTGGGATGAAGGGCCTGTTTCCGCACTGTATCTGCAAACTAAACTAAGCACCTAACGTCATGTCAATTAGTGGTGAATGTTTAAGTTAGTGTGTACTCAAGAACTAGGAACAAAGGAGAGTGAAAAGACGGGATGATTATAGGAGCGGGGGAAGCTACTGCGATACTGAGAGGGGAAACCAGAGAGATTTATCCATTGGAAGAGTACGCACAAAATATAGCAGAGAAAAAGAACAAGAACAGAACGAATCAAAATGAATTTCAGAAATTAACAAAAACATTTACTTCTATTAAGCATATTTACTACTCCTGGGCATGCTTAATTTTCTTGAGTTCTGTATACAGTAGATATTTAGACTTTAGAGATACAGTGTGGAAACAGGCCCTTCAGTCCGTGCTGACCAACGATCACCGCATACATTAACACTCTTCTGCACACCAGGGAAAATTTACAAGAAGCAAGTTCACCTACAGACCTGTATGTCTTTGGAGTGTACAAAGGTTTATATTAACGTGTAAATATGTGTGCCTTTAAACTTAACATGCTGACTAATTGACTTGGTGGAAACTAATGGGCCTGTCCCACTTAGGTGATTTATCAGACACACACACACACACAGCTTCCTTCACCAGCCTATTGTGCAGGTGGGCAACAGGGCAAGCGGGGGAAGGGTTGTCTTAGTGAAATTCACACTGTGCAAAGCCAATGTGATACAGACGCACATCGCGATGAACAGGGAGGTTGGTGCTGTATAGATGGTTAAAGCACAGTGTACAGTAAGTCCTTTAAAAGAGGGGGGAGAGGGGGGAGAAGGGAGAAGAAGGGGAGGAGACAACTTTTAAGAAGCCAGAGATACATGGCTGTGAAGCTCGGCGGACATTTAACATTATCCTTGGTTCTGAAAACTACTGCCTATGATTTATTTTCCCAATGAAGCAATGAAATTCAACGGTCAGCACCAGCTACAATCTATGAGAACCTTCAAGAACCTTCGACCTCCTGGCAACCCACTAGGACCTCCTGGCGACCCACCTACGGCACGAGAATTCTCGCGAACTCTCCATGGCAGCTTCATTCTAATCGCCGTTAATTTTTCAACATGTTGAAAAATTTGCAACTATTTTTCAACATGTTGAAAAATTTGCGGCGACCATAATGAGGCCGCGATTAGTTCCCAGAATGCAGGAACTTCTCACGACCATGAAGGCAACTGCCCGGCAACCACCCGCGAACATGTGGCGACCATGTGGCGACTGCATAGTCTCCTGCAGTCGCCGAAAAAGTTGCCTAAGTGGGACAGGCCCATAAAGAGTAAAACAGGAAATGTTTTATTTCTAGCTGAAACTACAGGGAAATGTCAGATTCGGTGGAATAGTAATATGATGAGCTAGGTATGAAAAATACTTAAATGCCTTAAGAGGCCCAGTCTTAGTGGCATCTTTTTGTGTTCAATTCCCAAGGGCAGTTTTTTTGGTATTCTTGCAACAATTTATCAAGAAAAGTATTTGGAGAGATGTGGAAATGTGATTTACAGTTTTGCCGTCTAATATCCCAATGAACGGTGCTTCATTTAACAAAATGCATTAAACTTATTCACCCAGCCTACACTTAAAAGGGATTATTTTAACTTTCTGCATTATTGGGTTTCAGTGCAGCAGAATACATTGCAAAAGATAACATTCAAGTTCTGCCAAAGCTAATAATTTTCATGACAACTCCCTGCATTCTGTAATTTTAATGCACAAAGAAAGAATTCACAATATTCATGAGTTCAATTTCACCATAAGGAGTTGAAATATGTGACAGTCTATTACGGAGAATTAGATTTTGTGATATTTTGACAACTCTTTATGTCAGAAGCATAAACTGGACGAATGATACTGGCAGCCATTGCTTGTCACAGTAAATGGTTCTCCAAATCTTGTGAAATGAATCAACGTTGCCTGCTTGATATAATGGTGATATACTCCAGCTAAGGTTACTGGAAGATGCCTCGGTTTGTTGAAAGAATAATGTCCTGGAAAATCAATCATGTAGCATGTATTTTTTGCATTATGGTTTGAATTGTAGCACAAAATTGGTGGCGAAATGCAACCAGACATAACAGCATGCATATCTATATAACTAAAAGTCTCATCTTGACCACTTCCCGTCTGCGCTGTATATTGATTTTAGAAAAAATGTTACCGTATATCGCTATGATTATTGGTCAACTTACTCACAATCCTCCTCCTGCTGAGGCAGCCCTGAGGATTTTTCCGATCGATTAAAAATAAAAAAGTTATGAGTGTTTAAAAATTCTTGAGATCAGCTGATTGGTCCTCTCGCCTGTCAATTACCGTGATGACGGTAATGCCCCTCCTGGGGGGGGGGGGGGGGGGGCAGGACTATAAAACCCTGAATGCCTGGACGTGAGTCAGTCACTGGAAGATCGCGAAGGAGAGGCCACAACTGTGAGTCTAAGCTGTGAATCAACTGAACTGTGAGTTTGCAATGTACTTGCAATAAATGATTTGTTAGCCCTGAATGACAATGCAATGAGCTGTTGGGCCTGTCCTGTGCTTGAGACTGCAATGCAAAATGGAAATGAAATGACAATGCCATGAGTTGTTTGGTCTGCCCTGTACTTGGGACTGCAATGCAAAATGGAAATGAAATGACAATGCCATGAGTTGTTTGGCCTGCCCTGAGCTTGGGACTGTAATGCAAAATAGAAAGAAAATGACAAAGCCATGGGTTGTTTGGCCTGCCCTGTGCTTGAAACAGCAATGCAAAATGGAAATGAAATGACAATGCCATGAGTTGTTTGGCCTGCCCTGTGCTTGAAACGGCAATGCAAAATGGAAATGGAAATTAAATGAAATGAGTTGTTTGGCCTGCCCTGTGCTTGAAACGGAAATGCGAAATGGAAATGGAAATGAAATGAAATGAGTTGTTTGGCCTGCCTGAAACCTCTAATTTTGGCCCACAAGTCACCTATTAGCCGATAAACCAGTCCCTTTTGCCCAAAATGCCCGTATTAGCCTAGGAGGAGCATTTTGGCGCAAAAGGCCTGTGCCAGGCCCGGAAAAGTCCAGAAAAAGTGCCTAGTACTGATATTTCTCTGATTTCTTTTGAAGATTCCCTTCAGCCCATCAGGCTTGTACTAGTCCCAGGATGTGTCCCTTCGGCCCATCAGTAAGTATTCTCCCTGCAAGTATTAAACCTCACCCCAGTATTTTTCTCCCTCCCTTCATTGGCTCCCTATGAGATCCAGGCCAGGACAGGACAGACTTTCCTCCTTCATTGCTGTGATCTGCAGAAAAAGATGAAAAATGTCTAAAATTGATTCATCACTTTCCCCCCTTCCCTCTCACAGAGTCTCTCACCTGTTTTGGGTGGAACATCTGGCAGTTTCTGAGCTGCCAGCCCACCAGGCCTAAGTGACTGAGCTGCCAGCCCACCAGGCCTGAGTGATGGAGCTTCCAGCTCACCAGGCCTGAGTGACTGAGCTGCCAGCCCACCTGGCCTGAGTGACTAAGCTGCCAGCCCGAGAATCCATTCAGCCCACAATGTCCATACTAGCCCTCTGGAAACCAGTCCCTTTGGCCCACAACACCTATACTAGCGCTCCAGAAAGCCCCCCCCCCCACTCGCCACCAATATTGGAATTGGTGGAGAGGTGGAATATTGTGTTGGGGGACCAGCCCTCCCCTTTGAACATGGGACCCAACGGGTCCCACTTAGTCTGGTCTCCATTAAACTTTCACCCTCTCATCTTATATTTGTGCCCTCCAGTTTAGTTTAGTTTAGTGATACAGCATGCAAATAGGCCCTTGGGCCCACCGATTCCACACCGACCAGAGATCCCAGCACATTAACACGATTCTACACACAATAGAGATCATTTACACTTATACCACGCCAATTAACCTACAAACCTGTACGTCCTTAGAGTGTGGGAGGAAACGGAAGATCTCGGAGAAAATCCATGCAGGTCACGGGGAGAACGTACAAACATATAGACAGCACCTGTAGTCAGGATTAAACCCATGTCTCCAGCACTGCAAGCTGCAAGCGCTGTAAGGCAGCAACTCTACCGCTGTGCCACCATGACCGCCCTTACCACACTGGAAATAGTGTTGCATATTCCCACCCTGAGAAAAAGGTTCTGGCTGTCTACCCTTTCTATGCCCCTCCTACGTTTATACACTACGTTTATACACTACTATCAAGTCTCCCCTCAACGTACGACATTTCAAAGAAAACAATCCAAGTTTATCCAACTTCTCCCTGCTGCTGAACCCTTCTAATCCAGGCAGCCTTCTGGTAACCTCCTCTTAGTCTGTTCATTATAGATGTTCCACTGGATTGTTTTGTGGAAGGTGGGTGGTTCTGATTGGAACTACCAGTGCTTATGTATTTAATCTAAAGAAAATAATGAAAAATGTACAGGAATTACCAGGTGATGTTGTCCTGTAGTCACAATTCCACGTGGGTAGATAGAAAGTAACTGCTTTACTGGTGAGGGAATAAACTGCAAGTCACCCTTTACATTTAGGAGGGATGTTAATAAATGCTCCTTCACTCAATGGTTGGTGGAAGTGTGGAAAGCTTTCTCACAAAATCAGTGCCTGTAAGTTCAATTAATAATTTTTGATCATAGTTTTACAGAATTTTGGGTTTAGTTTAGTTTAGAGTTACTGCGCGTAAACAGGTCCATCGGCCCACCGAGCCCGCGCCGACCAGCGACTCCCATACAGCCGCACTATCCTACATACACTAGTTTTACCGATGCCAATTAACCTACAAACCTGTACGCCTTTGGTGTGTGGGAGGAAAGCGGAGCACCCGCAGAAAACCCACAAGGTCATGTGGAGAATGTACAAACAGACAGCGCCCATAGTCAGGATCAAACCAGGGTCCCTGTTGCTGTAAGTCAGCAACTCTAATGCCGCCAACATTGGCATCCGTCCATCTGTGAGAGATAATGGTTCCGGCTTTGACGTTGCTGTGCTTGGAGAGGGGAATATTTCGTCTGTGGATGCATTTCCTGTTGTGGCTGACTAGGCCTGGCCTTGACAGGCAGAAGCTCCCACAGGTGAAGGTGGCTGTTGCCGTTGACCATCTTGTGGCGTTAGTGCCTGTTCTCCAGGGTCTTGAACCACACGCTGTTGTGATGCTTCATACCCTCCAAATATACCTTCATGATGAAAGAGTCAACCAAGTGGATGGGGTTAGAATATTTATTAGTCAAGTTCTTATTGAAACCACGGCAGACTTGAAGAACCAAATGGCCTACACCTGTTCTTATATTTCTATGTGCTACCATGATAATTTGTTTGTTTCTGGTAATAATGCAGTCATAACAACAGCTTTCGATAACACTACAGTTATAGTAATTGGTTTTATGGTTTTAACTTTGCTTTTACTCAGCTAATGTATTTTGAGCAGTTTGGGTTTGGGTACATGCAAAGCATTTCGATATTCCAAGCATGAGCAGATTATTTATCAGGAATATTCTGAACTAATTTCCTTTCTTGTACTTAGTAACATTGGACAAATAAACTGATGAAAACAGTTATTTGATAGTCTTTATCACGTTAGGCTCTGGGAACAGTTTGTGTGATTGTGCCTCTGCTTTGAAAAAACACTCACCGAAAAGCAATATTTTCATCTCGAACCATTTTCCAAATTAGATTCAGATGAAGGCTAGAAAGCCACAAAATTGAATGCTAATCTTAAAGCATTGGCAATCCTGGAGAAACACAGTGTCCTGGGACAGACAATTCAATCCCTCATTAAAATAAGATGACTTGCTCACCGAGCCGGCATGTTGTACCAGTCTCATTCTGATCTCATTCATACCTGAGAAAATGAAATACATTGAAAACATGCCAGCTACTTAAAAAAAAATCCCAAATGGAAACCTGCAGCAACTAAGGAGAACAGAAAATATTTCAGATGTTGAGAAATATATTTAGTGGCGAATCTGTGGAATACTTTCCCACAGGCGGTTGTGGAGTCCATGTCATTGGATATTTTTAAAGATAGATAGATAGATTTTTGATTAGTACAGGGGTCCAGGGATATGGGGGGGAAGGCAGGAGAATGGGGTGAGAAGAGAGAGAAAGGTCAGCCATGATTGAATGACGGAGTAGACTTGAAGGGCCTAATTCTGCTCCTATCACTTATTTAATTATTTGACAATATCCCTGTAACCATACTTAAAATTTAAGTTTGCAAATAAAGATGACAGTGTTCATTGCTTCTCTCGGAATGTTTATCAAAAAGAAATAGGACCAGACAAACTATTCCTAGAATATACTGTGCCCTAATAAAAACTGACCAAAAATGATTTCATTATTTGAGATCGAGCTTGAGTTTGTTTATTGTCACGTGTACCGAGGCACAGCTAAAAGCTTTTGTTGATTTTTCTTATTTTTTGATTTCTTATACAATTTTATTCACATACAAAAAAACAAACCAGTTTTGGATTAGAGATTATTAGTTATAGGGAGACATTGGACACATTTGAGTTGTTTTCTTTGGTTGAGGGAGCAACATTTATGTATATAAAATTATGAGAGGCATAGATAGGGGAGACAGTCAGAATCTTTTTCTCTGGGTGGAAATGTCCAACAAAGGCAGAACTTTACTGTGAGAGGGGGAAAGTTTAAAGGAATTGTGCAGGGCAGGTTTTTTTACACAGTGGGCAGTGGGTGCCTGACATTTAAGATACTTTTAAATAGAGAGATGGATATGTACAGAGTGGAGGTATATGGTTCACATACAGGCAGGGAAAATTAATTTAACGTTGAATTTGAAATTCATGTTTGGCATAAATGTTGTGGGCCGAGTGGCCTGTTGCTGTGCTGTGCTGTTCTACGTTCTATGTTCAACTATCCTCATAAGTGAAACTTCTAAATGTTCTAAATACTATGCATACATCCGGAAAATATTTAGTTTTTTTTACTCAAAAATCCTTTGAGTGGATGAAATCAAATATAAATCTGACATTTATAAGTTCAAAATAACATGCAAGTTTATTATTAACAAGTTAAACAAAGCATAACATGGAGCGACTCCACCAACATTTGACAAATATTGTCTGGCTCTCCTGCTCCATCTGTCTGTCCGTATGTTTAATTTAGTTTAGAGATGCAGCACAGAAACAGGCCCTTCAGCCCATTGATCCATGCTGACCAGTGATCCTACTAACACTAGCCCACACACACTAGAGACAATTTACAATTTTACTGAGCCAATTAGCCTACAAACCTGTACATCTTTGGAGTGTGGGAGAAAACTAGAGCTCCCGGAGAAATCCCACGCAGGTCGCACGCAGAACGTACAAACTCCATACAGACAGCACCCGAAGTCAGGATCGAACTCGGGTCTCTGGCACTGTAAGACATCAACTCTACTGCTGTGACACCATGCCGTCCTCAATGTTTGAAGGCTGCAAATGTAGTCATCTTTTCTCTTTGGCTTCCTCTATAACAATTGTTAACTGCGCAATCTTACAACATAACTGAGCCAAATTCAATCAGAATTATTCATACACATTAATAATTTTACATTGTTTGTTGCCAGTTTGCAGAAAGCTTACATACAAGGTTGGGTAACTGAGCAATCGATGCACAATTTTTTGTCAACTGAATATTATTTATTTTGAGTGAACTTGACAGAAATTCAATATGTTTGATATGTTGGGGTTAGCAGGTGAATGGAAACAAATGGCTTGCTTCTGCATTGTGACATTTATTACCTCAAGATACTTCAAGATATGTTTCGGATCAAGACCCTTCTTCAGACTGAGAGTCGGGGGAGAGGGGATGACTCGTTTTCCTTTTCCCCAGAGGGTCGGGCAGCATCTCTGGAGAAAAAAGGTAGGTGATTTTTCAGCGGGTCCTATCCCGAAACATCACCTGTCCTTTTTCTCCAGAGATTATGACTGACCCGCTGAGTTACTCCTGCAATTTGTGTCTTTCTTTGGTATAAAACAGCATCTGCAGTTCTTTGCTTCTATTATTTAATGAGTTGTTTTCTTATTCATTGATAGATGAGAATAAAGGTTCAACCTTCAACTTTGACTCTCCTATGGCAATATATAACAATTGAACAACATATTTCATTTTGTTGTCTTCTCTTTCGTTTAGCTTATAATAACTGGAAACATTTACAATCTCAGAAAGCCACTGTGACACCAGTATCCCAGACTACACCCTCATAAATCGTGGAATCAATGATAGAGGTCAGTATATCTGTTTATACTGTCGGCACCTTTATTAGTCACAAGCCTGAGATCAAATTCCCAAAGCAAGCACTCAGCTCTGTGCGCCTTCACAGTAAACAACTTGCGGAAGGACAGGTAAAACGTTTTGTGGATGTTCTCGAAACCACGGTGAGAAACTCCAAGCCAAGGTGAGAAACATCTCCAGCAATTCATTGATAAGGAAAAGGAAAGCAAGAGGCAGGAGAAGGTTCATAACTGTTAAAATAGATGGTTGATAAGAGCTGCATTAAAATAGTACATGGAACATTATGGCACTAAGTGCTGCCAAGTTAAACTGATCTAATCTGCCTGTACATGATCCATATCCCTCTATTCCTTGCACTTCCACATGCCTATCAAAAAGTCTCTTAAATGCCACTATCGTCCCTGCCTCCAATGCATTCCAGGCCCCACTACTCTCTGTGTAAAAAAACCTGCACCACGCATCTCCATTAAACATTTCCCCTCCAGGCACGGATCAGCTGAAGTTAATGTGACTGCCAAACAGCATGAGACATTGACCAGTTATATTGCGAATAAAGAAATGCAGAGAGTTAAACATATTTTTCCGTCTCTCTTTACGAAAGAAAATACTGAAACCTTCCTGAAATACTTGTGAACTCCAGGTCCAGAGTGAAACACAAAGTCCAAGAATTTAGCGTAAAGTGCAAATATACTGATGGAGGAATTCATGGGACTGAAATGTGGTAAATCCCAAAAACTGGCATCTTTGGGATTTGAAAAAAAAGTGTATTTTGAGATTAGGGATGCTTTGGTTCTCCTGATGTAAAATTCAATGGATTCTAGAACATCATTAGTATGAAAAATGTTGGAATCTTGTATTAGGAAAATGGTACGAGGCGTCCTGGAATAAAAATAGGACTGGGCTAACCTACATGGATGTTGGAGAAATCACATTTCACAGTCTTGTTAGATGTTCTTGAGTTTCAACCAAGCCAACAAGTTTTGTTTATTAATATTGTCACATGTATCGAGGTACCGTGAAAAGTTTTTGTTTGTGTGCTTTCCAGTCAGAGAAAAGACTACACATGAAAACAGTCAAGCTGTCCACAGTGTACAGATAAAGGATAAAGGGGACACCATTCAGTGCAAGAGATATGACCATAGTTGTTGAAATGATATCTTTGGACTGCCAGAAGGCCTTTCTTGGATCAAAGATTATTGAACAAAATGAGTGTACACCGTATCGAGGTGATGTACTGATTATTGAGAAATGGATTAACGGACACAAAATAGATCAGTTAGGGGCTTAGAGGCTGTGGATTGTGGGGCGATGGACTTTGTTAATTTATTTGCACTTTATTAATTTATTAATTTATTAAGTCATGGGTGTATTTATGTATAGAATTGTAGTCAATGCCTTCTATGTTCTGTTGTGCTATGTAAAGAAAGATTTTCATTGTCCTGTCAGGGACACATGACAATAAACTCTTTTGACTTTTTTTTTGATGGAAGGGCTGGTGTTGGGACCACAGCAATTCATATTCCGGATCAATAATTTGGATGAAGATAACAAGTATAGCATAATACAGGTTTGTTATGGAATTTTGGGAATGTGGACATTGTTAACAGGAATATAACATTGCTGTGCCTATATCTTCTTCCATAAAGAAAGACTCAAAATATGTTCAGCTTCACTGCCTTTTCCTTATTCCCAATATAACTTTTCCTGTCTCATTCTGTCGGCTGATCACATTAACCTCAGCTGATCTTTACCGTTTTAACTATCTACAGAAGCTCTTACCATCCATCTATTTCTCTGTTCCTCATCGGTCTTCTCTTGCTTGAATGGAAGATGGAATATAATGCAGAAAAATGTGAGGCTTTCACTTTGAGGGTAGAAATTCTTTGGGGCTGCATGGTGGCGCAGCGGTAGAGTCGCTGCTTTACAACACCAGAGACCCGGGTTCGATCCTGACTACGGGTGCTGCCTGTACGGAGTTTGTACGTTCTCCCTGTGACTGCATGTTTTTTTCCGGGTGGTCCGGTTTCCTCCCACATTCCAAAGACGTACAGGTTTGTAAGTTAATTTGGCTTTGGTGAAAATTGTAAAATTGTCTCCAGTGTCTAGGATAGTGCTAGTGTGCGGGGATCACTGGTCGGACTCGATGGAAATCTGCATTTACTGGTTGTGTTTTTAATTCTCAGAAGGAAACCAACAACAGTCTTCCCTGGTTCCTACCTCAGGTTTCGTAACTCACATGTAGATTGAGTTATTCAAGGTGGGTGCTGACATTTTCAAAGATATTGTGGCGACTATTATTCTCTGAATTATTTCCTAGCTTTTATAAAAATCTAATCTTTTCTTTCCTATCTAGATATATCTGATCTGATATATCTGATATATCTGATCTCTTTATCACCTCATAAGACCATAGACCATAAGGCACTGGAGCAGAATTAGGCCCTTCGGCCAATTGAGTCAGACAGATGCTTGATGGTCACCTTAGACATGATGGGCTGAAGGGCCTGCTTTGTTGCTGTGCATCCCCATGGTTCCCGTTGGCATCCAGTTCATCATGGGCTGCGACTGTGGTGGCCACTGTTACCATATTACTATCTTTCTCCTGCATAGAACAATCGCCACACATTAGAGTTGATTTTTAAATTTTATTTCTTGGGCCAAATTTGCGTTGTGTTAGAGCATGGCCAGTAATTTATTAGATGTAATTTCATATTAGGTTGGTCCCAAAGCTGATTCTAAGTAAAGTGAGACACAAAATGCTGGAGTAACTCAGCGGGTCAGGCAGCATTTCTGGAGAAAGGGAGTAGTTGACGTTACGAGTCAAGTATCATCTTCAGACACGGGTCTCGTCCCGAAACGTCACCTATTCCTTTTTTCCAGAGCTGTTGTCTGATGCGCTGAGTTGCTCAAGCTTTCTGGGTCTATCTTCAGTTTAAAGCAGCATCTGCAGTTCCTTCCTACTTTGATTCTTAGTAAGATTTTTAAAATCCAAATGTCTAGCTATTACACATTTACTTTCAGATGACATGCTCAAGTTGGTGAGATTGAATGTGTGTTTCATGCACAGAATAAAGTGTACCAGTGAATGATACAGCCTAGTGACCATAACAAGATAGGCCCTTATTCATTCTTGCAGCAATGTAGTACTCTTCATGAATTCTCAATAAGACAAATGACACTGAACATTTGGATACATTTGGCTTTACATATCTTTGTTACTCTGTTGATTTAATATGTGCTCAATCACCTTCAGTAATTTGCATGCTTAGGAAGGAACTGCAGATGTTGCTTTACACCAAAGACAGACACAAAATGCTGGAGTAACACAGCTTGTCAGGCAGCATCTCTGGAGAAAAGGAATAGGTGACGTTTTGGATTGAGACCCTTCTTCAAACTGAGAGTCAGGGGAGAGGTAAACCTGACATATGAAAAGGTACAAAAACAAAAGAATGAAAGTATGAAAAGAACAAATCAAAGGCCAGCAAGGATGATCGAGGAAAAGTGGAGCCCACAATGATCTATTGTTGGCTGTGATAACAAGGGGGTAGGAACAGTGAAACTAAGCAGGACGACAGTGAAACTAGTAGGATGACCAGGGTGGGAGAGGGACGGAGAGAGAGGGAATACAAGGGTTACTTAAAATTAGAGAAGTCAATATTCATACCGCTGGGTTGTAAGTGGTCCAAGCGAAATATGAGGTGCTGTTCCTCCAATTTGCATTTGGCCTCACTCTGATAGTGGAGGAGACCCAGGACAGAAAAGGCAGTGTGGGAATGGGAAGGGGAACAGTATGGTTGTGAGGCAGTTGCTGTAGTTTAGTTTTAATTCTGGAGACAAAGTGCCGAAACAGGGCGGTCCGCACCGACCAGTGATCCCCCCACAATAACGCTATCTACACACAAGAGGGGCAATTTACATTTATACCAAGCCAATTAACCTACAAACCTGGACGCCTTTCGAGTGTGGGAGGAAACCGAAGATCTCGGAGAAAACCCACGCAGGTCACGGGGAGGACGTACAAACTCTGTACAGACAGCACCCGTAGTCGGGATGGAACCTGTGTCTCTAGCACTGTAAGGCAGCAACTCTACCGCTGCGCCACCGTGCCGTCACGTGGTGCTTTAAGCCCTGGATTTATTATTTTCTTATTTGAAGGTATTACTGTGACCACAGCCGAGGATCTCTGTAACTCTGACCAAATAGTCACAGCATAATAGATTGAGAAGCACCATAGCATCCTGACTGACTACTTTAACCTGTGGGAGATTGATGATGTTTAAAGAAACCAGCAGTTCTGTGGAAATAGAAAGTGCAGTCAGCCATTTGGCCCCTTGTGTATTCTCCACATTCAATAAAATCCTGGCTGATTTTTTTTTTTCCCATCTCAGTGCTAGTTTCCTACAGTAACCCGTGATGGCACTAATTCTATCAATCTATGTCTTGAGCATGAGATGGAGATACAAAGAACTGCAGATCCTGATTACGGGTGCTGTCTGTGTGGAGTTTCTACGTTCTCCCTGTGGCCACGTGGGTTTTCTCTGGGTGCTGCAGTTTCCTCCCACACTCCAAAGACGTGCGGGTTCGTAAGTTAATTGGCTTCTTTAAAATTGTCCCTAGGGAGTGGGATAGCACTAGTGTACAGGTGTTCATTGTTGGGCCGAAGGGCCTCCATGCTGTATCTCTAAACTTTCACTTGGTACACTTGATAGTAAAGAACCATGGAGCCATTAAATCTCTACGAGCGCTGATGAACACATATGAGAGGGCTGCCTGAAGGGATATTAAATGACGATGCATCTATTCCTTCCGTCGTTTTAAATAAACAGTGTGCTTTGCCTGTGTTTGACGATGATCATATTAGTGGATAGATTTGCACTTACGCAAACCTAATTATTTTCTCAATTATCTTTCCCTGCCGTTACCTTGTGAGGAGATACATCATTCGATCTAGGGCAAACTGAGAGAGCTTCTAGGTGTAGCCTTAGATTCATATTTAAGAATGAGAGTAGCATTTGCCTGCAGCATGTCACAATTTCTTCCTGTGCTTCACCAGTAAGCCAAGCAGACAGATCTCATGAGTACGTGAATGGAATCTTCAAACTATGTTTGTCAGGAATGCAATAAACCATTTGCTCAAATATATTAAATAATTTGAATATTCCTCTCTGTCATTGGTCCGCATTATGTGAAATCTCTCGCAGATATTCTCAGAAGCAAGATTTAGGTGCATCATTTTCTAATTTTGCCGACTTGATAACAATTTTCAGTTAATTAGATTTATTAAAATAGCGTGCCGATTTAGAATTATACAGTCCTCACCATGAATAATTGCAATAATTGAAGATAATGTTACCCAAACATTCTGATGCATATATGTATATATATATATAAATATGGAGTGAAATATGAAGAACACAACAGGAATAGTGTTTAAGTGATTTAGGCACGGTGCTCGCATAAATCACCCCCGTTCGGGGTGATTTGAATCCTAATTAGATGTTCAGGTTGTAACAGGCAGAGTCTTGGTGGTCAGCCTAATGCACCCACTAATCTTGTTACCAATATTAAGGTTAATTCCCTTTTCCATAATGAGAAAGAGTAATACAGATGGAAAAGTGACTGTGAGATGTCAGGAGTGTTTCTGCATAGATGATTACATTATTTATTCGAATGCAAAACAAAATGCTGGAGTAACTCTCCTTCAGTCTATGCTGAGGTTGATGGTCGTTGCAAAGAACAAAACTATTCTTGAACCTGTTGGTCACGGTTTATTTAAGCTCCTGTCCCTGCTTTCCGATGGTATGAGCAAAAATGAGAGCGTAGACAAGGCGGTGAGGGTCTTCGATGGAACTGGCTGCCTTTTTGAAGCGATGCCTCTGGTAGATCCTTTCAATGGTGTGGGTGAGGGAGGGGGGTTCACTATATTATTTCAAGATTCCCCCATCTTCCCAGCTGGGTCTCCTGGACTAATACATAAAGAATTATATATTGTAAATGACATAACAGTATTCATTTCAAGTGATCAATTTAAGAATAAAAGGCTGCAGTGTTTCTGCTTCGGGTTACACTTTAATATTGATACATTTAAATTGATAAGTAAAAAATACTGTTTTGAGAGGACGTCTAGCATGTTGCACCTTTCCACCAGGAGACTTGAAGCAATTGACAGGTGTGTGCAGGAATACAGCCATAGTCATACAGTGTGGAAACAGGCTCTTCGGCTCAACTAACCCATAGCAATCCACATGCCCCATCTACACTAGTCCCACCTACCCGTGCTTGGGCCATATCCCTCTACACCTATCCTACCGATGTACCTGTCCTAATCTAGTCATCCTCTCTCCTGCTCAGTCAACCTCCACCTGTGCCAGAGTCTGCAAATCCCACGCGGACCCCGAACCTGAGTCTGATGAAGGTTCCAGACCCCGAAACGTCACCTATCCATGTTCTCCGGAGATGCTGCCTGACCCGCTGCGTTACTCCACCACTTTGTGCCTTTCTTTGTTCCCACACGGAACCTGTTGGCCACCTCAGAATTTGCAGAAATGGAGTGGCAAGACATCATCCTTGAACCTGAGAGATGGCACAAGATGCAGAGAAGATCAGGTTGTCTTTGTCTATCTGACTGGTCAGTCAATTGGAACATCATAAATATTACAAGATATAATTAAAATTACTTGTAATTACTTGTACGATCCATAATTACTTGTGCCATCTATGTGCCGGAACCATGATCTGAATTCTACCTTCATAATTCTCTGGGAGAGGGTTGGTTTACAGTAGTGAACTGTAGACCACAAACTTGCTGCACTACATTTGAGAAAGCCTCTTCATCCAGCCACAGTAAGTTATTGATTCCAGGTTTCTCCGTCAGTCGTGTTGAACAGGCTTGATGTCAATGTGCACGGCTCGATTAAAGCATCGCTGTTCAAAGGCACATTGTGATCGCAGCTTTTGACAAATGCTGGAGCTGGCTGCACCACTTGAGGATGTCACACAATAGAATGCAGGTGTGGTGACACAAGGAACTGCAGATGCTAGTTTGCAAAATAAAGACAGTGCTGCTGGAGTAACTCAGCAGGCCAGGCAACATCTCTGGAGAACACGGATAGGAGACGTAGTAGGAAGGAACTGCAGATGCTGGTTCATAACAAAGATAGACACAAAGTGCTGAAGTAACACAGCGGGTCAGGCAACATCTCTGGAGAAAATCCTGCTTGACCTGCTGAGTTACTCCAGCACTTGGTGTCCATCTATGGATAGATTAACGTTTCGGGTTGGGAACCTTTTTCAGACTGTTGTGTAAAGGGCACAGTTTATTGGTTCTCTGCCGGACACCATTCTGGGGACTGCAGAGGTGTATTGGGACATTGTAGGCCATGCTTGAGGGAGGGAGAAGGAAGATTGGAGATGGCACCAAGTCAGCGTGCTTGAAAGTTACAGACGTGAGGCAGCAGAAGTAGCTTTTCCTGTGATGGTGATGGTGATGGTAACCTGCTCTCTGCAGGTCATGCCTTCCACAGGGCCAAGTGTCAGTCTGGAGTTTAGAAGGATGAGAGGGAATGTCATTGAAACATATAAGATTGTTAAGGGTTTGGACACGCTAGAGGCAGGAAACATGTTCCCGATGTTGGGTGAAGTCCAGAACCAGGGGCCTCAGTTTAGGAATAAGGAGTAAGCCATTTAGAACGGAGACGAGGAAACACTTTTTCTCACAGAGAGTGGTGAGTCTGTGGAAATCTCTGCCTCAGAGGGCGGTGGAGGCAGGTTCTCTGGATGCTTTCATCCAGCTTCTCTGGATCTTAAAAATAGCGAGTCAGGGGATTATGGGGAGAAGGCAGTAATGGAGTAATGATTGGGGATGATCAGCCATGATCACATTGAATGGTGGTGCTGGCTCGAAGGACCGAATGGCCTACTCCTGCACCTATTGTCTATTGTCACTGCGTCCAATGCTATGGAGGGTGCAGCACAGTGCTATTGTTCTGGAGATTCTGGCTGGTGATTATTGAAGGGAGACTCCTGTACTTTCGGGGCACTTGAAGCTGGCTGGGCAAGGTTGTCAGATGCCTCTGATGGTAACACTCCTGGGACTCATTGACTGGGCTGCTTGAAGAGGCTTATCAGCCATGCTTATCTCCCAGCAGACAGCTGCCAAGGTACAAAAGCATAGTGCTACGTTACTCAACTAGTAGCCAGCGTTTAGTCAATTGATCTGGAAAAATAAGTGGGTCCCATCTCAGCAGCTATAGAATATTAGAAATTATCATCAAATATGCTGGTGCTTAAAAACATTCTAATAGTAATTCAAGGGCAGCACAGTGGCCCAATGGTAGTGTTACTGCTTATGGTGCCAGAGACCTGGGTCCAATCCTAACTATGGGTGCTGTCTGTATGGAGTTTGTATGTTCTCCCTGTGATTGCATGGGTTTTCTCCAGGCACCCAGGTTCCTCCCAAAGACGTACAGGTTTGTAGGTTCATTGGCTTCGATAAGTTGTAAAAATGTCCCTAGTGCATGTAGGTTTAGTGTACGGGCGATTGCTGGTTGGCGCAGACTCGATGGGCTGAAGGGCCTGTTTCCGCATTGTATGTCTAAAGTCTAAAGTCTAATCATGGAACTATCAGGATGTTTAGTTTTTTTCCTTCGTTTTAGAGATACAGCATGGAAACAAACCCTTCGGCCCACCTAGTCTATGCCGACCTTCAATTATCCTGGTCGGCATGGACCACATGGGCCGAAGGGTCTGGTTCCATGCTGTTTCGGAGCATTTCCAAATGAAATGATTCCTATGTTATCCCATTGCCTCATCCACTCCTTACACACTAGGGGCAATCTTACAGAGGCCAATTAATCTACAAAGCTGCACGTCTTTGGGATGTGGAAGGAAAACGGAGCACCCGGAGGAAACTCACAGGGAGAAAGTGCAGACTCCACACAAACAGCACCCGAGGTTAGGATCGAACCAGGTTCTCTTGTGCTGCGAGGCAGCAGCTCTACCAGCCGCACCACTGTCATAGCGTTCCACCTTGTTCACCAATGTGCCTCAGGGGAGAGCGGCAGGCGTTCTGTGCTGGGTATGACTGTGAACCAGGGCCCAGGGTCAATGAGGAATACACAACAAATGCTGGCATTGCCGGCAAAATCCACTTCTTGGGAACGACTTAACGATGTGAAGAGTACGGAGACTGGATGGTTGTAGCAGCAATCTTAGGACCCTTGTTGTGTGGATAAAGGCCAGTTGGCTATTTCTGAACTGCAGACCCACTAATTGAATGAAAACATAGAAACATAGAAAATAGGTGCAGGAGTAGGCCATTCGGCCCTTCGAGCCAGCACAGGCATTTAATATGATCCTCCAAAATCAGTACCCCGTTCCTGCTTTGTTCCCATGTCCCTTGATTCCGTTAGCCCTAAGAGCTAAATCTAACTCTCTCTTGAAAACATCCAGTGAATTGGCCTCCACTGCCTTTTGTGGCAAAGAATTCCACAGATTGACAACTCTCTGGGTGAAAACGTTTTTTTCTCATCTCAGGCCTAAATGGCCTACCCCTTATTCTTAAACTGTAACTCCTGGTTTTGGACTCCCCCAACATCAGGACCATTTTTCCTGCAACCCATGTGGCTGATGATGGATGATGTTGGGATGCCTTGGTGTCCCCTGATTTCCAGTTCCAATACACCCTGAGTCACTGAAGAGCCAGCCTGGGCCATAACCCAATGTGCCCACTCATTCTTTATTGCTCTCAAAACATGATAATATTGGAAAGCCCTGGAAACAAGTCATCAGTCACCTTCCTCACACACTTGCAGTCTGTTGCTTACGGTATCCTACAAATGTCCCCTGCAGAATCCCGGAAGGATCTTGAGGTAAAGAAGATGAGAGCCTTTTGCATCCTTGAAATAGAGGATTGAATTGCATTTGGCATAAATCCAACATGACCCCAAACACTCACAGTTGGTTTTGCACTGAGAAAATCATTACATTAACCCTCCTTGAGATGCACTTCAGATTAAAACCAACTTCACTCCATTTTTTATAAGGACTCAAATTAGCATTAAGCGGCAGGTCAAGGACTGAGTGTGTCTCTTTTGTTCCACAAAATGAATTGGCTGCATTGTAAATGATAGCTGAAATCTTTTCATTTAAAAGCAATTTAGTGGTATTGTAATTGTCGTCTGAAGCCTATCTTTATAAAATATAACGTGTTATTCAACGCTATAAGTGCAGTGCAATAAATTGCTCTACGAGACTGTAAGTTGGGAAAGATGCATTTGAGGTCAGTTTTGAAATATGAAGAGCTTCTACTCACTGCCCTCTTCACAAAGTACCACATTTCAACCGGATACATCATTATGTAAAGTGCAGGTGCCAGCGATTGTATAAATGCGCATCAAGTACATGTTGTACCGTCATCCAAGGTGCCTTTATACAAGAAAAAAAAAATTCAACGAGCAGAATTTCATCTGCAAACCATTACTGAGGCAAGGTCCACAACTAAGTTTAAATGCTCGATAAAGGAGAAATGGAAAAAGGGCAAGAGGAAAGAACAGGAGAATGGATTAGATTTGGTGGCTCATCTGGAGAAATCGCAGTGCAGGTTTTAGCTGTGTCATTTATTTGCTTTCACACAATGCTATGTGACTTCGAAAATCAGTGGCACTGAGTTGCATGACAAAAGCAGAGGCTGGTTTTGTGTTGCCAGCTTTTTCACTGCAGTGCTTTTCCGAAATAAAATACCAATCACTTCTAAAATGCGTTGTGAATGGAGTCATGGTCATACAGCGTGGAAAGAGGCCATTCGGCACAACTTGCCCACACCAACCAACATGTCCCATCTACATTAGTCCCACCTGCCTGCATTTGGCCCATATCCCTCAAAACCTGTGCTATCCATGTACCTGTCCAAATGTTTCTTAAACATTGCAATAGTCCCTGCCGCAACTACCTCCTCTGGCAGCTCGTTCCATACACTCACAACCCTTTGTGTGAAAAAGTTACCCCTCAGATTCCTATTAAATCTTTTCCCCTTCACCTTAAACCTATGTTAATGTCAAATATCTATAGATATTCTGTGTTTTTGCATTAAATTAAAAATTCTCTCTTAGCATGAGGGCAGCACTGTGGCGTAGCGGTAGAGCTATTGCCTCCCTTAGCGCCAGAGACCCGGGATCGATCCTGACTACGGGTGCTGTCTGTCTCATTCTCCCCGTGACCTGCATGGGTTTTCTCTGAGATCTTCGGTTTCCTCCCACACTCCAAAGACGTACAAGTTTGTAGGTTAATTGGCTTTTGTAAATTGCAAATTGTCCCTAGTGTGTGTATGGTGGCGTTAATGTTGGGGGATCGCTGGTCGGAGTGGACTAGGTGGGCCGAAGGGTGTGTTTCCACACTGTATCTCTAAACTAAACTAAAAACTAAACAATCATTTTAGATGTCAAATATTTAATTGGAAAATGAAAACAGCAATGGATCTCCCCCCTAATTGTGTGCAATCAACTTGAGGCCAAGCCCAGGTAATAGGTGATTCCTTTCCTGCAACGGAGCCCGGCCTATATTGCATCCATTGAAATATGTAGCTGGTAATTAGATCCGAGCCTCATGGACATGTGCTGCCCTCCTCTTCAGATTTATCTCTATATGCTCTGCCCAGGCGATCGATTTTTCCTCTGACACAGAGGAGGCAGATATGCTCTACGGCATCAGATGACAAAGATCATTTAAAAGCATGCTTCGGTTTCAAAATCAATCTGTGCAGCTGGGCTATTTATTCTTACTATCGCAGAGTTTCATTCATGTCCAACATACTTAGCACTTTGAGAATCAGTGACAGATTGTGCAGCATTGTTAAAAGCACTTTCCCCCTGGTGCAGTTTGTATTTCAAACCTGCTTGAGCTTTCATTGCACTCCATGTGTCATAGCAACAAATGACCTGATTAAGAAATGCACACCTTCATTTAGTAGTACAATCTTGTAAACAGGTGAAAAGAAAAAGATCTCAACGGATCAGGCACGGCGGCACTGCTGGTTCGGCACGGTGGCGCAGCGGTAGAGCTGCTGCCTCTGGCTCGGGAGGATACCTGCTTATTAAGAATAAGGGGTAGGCCATTTAGAACTGAGATGAGGAACACCTTTTTTACCCAGAGAGTTGTGAATCTGTGGAATTCTCTGCCACAGAAGGCAGTGGAGACCATTTCCCTGGATGTTTTCAAGAGAGAGTTAGATTTAGCTCTTAGGACTAAAGGAATCAAGGGATATGGGGAGAAAGCAGGAACGGGGGACTTCTTCTGGATGGTCAGCCATGGTCATATTGAATGGTGGTGCTGGCTCAAAGGGCCGAATGGCCTACTCCTGCACCTATTTTCTATGTTCCTATGTTTCCTGTTAACTTTGATGGAGTTGGCCGCAGACACAGTTCAACGTCAACTTTATTGGTTTTCTGACTGCTGTCTTTGGTTAAATTTGTCCCTGCTGGAACAATGTCAAGTCTGCACACAGGGGAGACCAAGCTGATTAGCAGTTAAACCAAGCAGGTAAATTACCTGACAATCTGCCACTTACACACCACTGATCTCAAACTGTTCGCCCGAGCCACTGGCAAAAGCAAGGACTTCTTAGAAAATAATATAGATAAAGTTCATATGATTTAAATCTCTCCCTACTGAGCATTTTATCAGCACTGTAAGCTCAAAAACAGTTGTTGCTTCCTCACTGGTGTTGGACTAAAGTCAACAGGGGATGAATCATTCATGGTGAGATCTTTGTCAGCCCGGCTTCCATAAGGAGAGTGTACCTGTGCTCTCAGTATCTTCATCACCCTTCTTCTCAGCTTGCGAGCTCCACTCTCCACACAACCTGCAGTCATTTGCTGCTTATTCTGTGCATGTCGGTGAATGCAAGAACAAAGGACTGGTAAAAGGAACTGTGCCTTACCTTCCCCCACACTCAAGAGTATAACATGTGTTGAAATAGCCCCCTGACACTGTACACAAGAGTCGCCAGGTTTGGGCACCATTTTCAAAGTCCAAGTTGCTCTAAGTGCAGCTGGCCAAAAAGTTGTCCTGGCAACGTTGCAGAGTCGAGCAAAGTTGTAGCTGTCCCCCACCGCTGCTCCACCGCAGCAGGGCACGTCAGGCCTGAGCTCTTGGTCACTTGGAGCAGCGTCCGTTCCAGTTGAGCCCCAGGCTGCTGCAGGGCCTCCAGCGGTCACCTCCATCTGCATTGTCCATTTTTCCTCTCCTCGCCCGGCCACCGTTCGCCCCTTGAACTCCGGGACACCTCCTGCAGCCGACGGTGTGGGCCCGCAAGGTCAGACATGGTTCCTCTTACCTCTGGCTCGGGCGATCAGTTTGAGATCAGTGGTGTGTAAATGGCAGATTGTCAGGTAATTCACCTGCTTGGTTTAACTGCTAATCAGCTTGGTCTCCCGTGTCTGTAGACTTGATGTCATTCTAGCAGGGACAATTTTAACCAAAGCCAACAGTAACAAAACTGACGAAGTTGATGCAGAACACGTTTCAAAGCTGGAAACTCTGAACGGGCCACTCGCTGACCCTTCAGAATGGGCAGGTAAAAAATACACTTAAACTACTTGTGTAGGAAGGAACTGGTTTAAACCGCAGAAACCGAACACAAAGCTGGAGTAACTCCGCGGGACAGGCAGCTTCTCTGGAGAGACGGAATGGGTGACGTTTCGGGCCGAGACCCATCTTCTGACAGGTTAGGGATAAGGGAAACAAGAGATATAGACCATGTTGCAGAGAGATAAAGAACAATTAATGAAAGATATGGAAAAAAGTAACCATGATAAAGGAAACAGGCCATTGTTAGCTGTTTGTGTCGAAATATCCAAATTGAATCTTTTCTTGATAATGGTGGATACAAGGGGGTCACAGAAAAAACAACCCTGGATACAGGCAATTAGAAATGTATTTGATAAACCCTCTAAGTGTTTGGCTCAGTTCAACTTGATGAAATCATTGGAGATGTGTGTGCAGAGATGGTGATGATGAGTCAGAGTATAGAAGTGAGATCGATCGATTGACCAAATGGTGCCAGTACATCAACCTGGCTCTCAATATCAGTAAAACCAATGAACTGATTGTGGACTTTGGAAGAGGAAGGATGAGGACCCACAATCCTGTTTATATTAACGGGACGATGGTGGAGACGGTCAAAAACTTCAAATTCCTGGGCGTGCATATTTTCGAAGATCTTTCCTGGACCCAGCACACTGATGCAAAGCACATCAGCGCCTCTACTTCCTGAGAAGATTAAGGACATTCAGTATGTCAAAGAGGATTCTCTTGAACTTTTAGAGGTGTCCAGTAGAGAGCATATTGACTGGTTGCATCATGGCCTGGTTCGGGAACTTGGAAGTCCAGGAGCGGAAAAGGCCGCAAAAAGTTGTGACCACTGCCCAGTCCATCACCGGCTCTGACCTCCCCACCATCGAAGGGATTTATCAAAGTCGCTGCCTTTTTGCATCATCAGAGACCCACACCGTCCTGGCCTCATATTCATTTTATCACTGCCATCGGGAAGAAGGTACAGGAGCCTGAAAACTGTAACGTCCAGGTTCAGGAACAGCTTCTTCCCTACAGCCATCAGGCTATTAAGCACTACAACCTCAAATCAGCTCTGAACTACAATAGACTATTATTATTATTATTATTATTATTATTATTGCACTTCTATTGTTTGTTTTTTGAGTATGTGTGTATGTGTATATATATGTATGTGTGTGTACTTGTGAGTATGTGTATATATACACATTGAACTTTTTTTCTCTCTCGTTTATCATATTGTTTACAGTGCACTATGTTTACATATTCCATTGTGCTGCACTAAGTAGGAATTTCATTGTTCTATCTAGGACACATGACAATAAAACACTCTTGACTCTTCAACCCGTCTGAAGAAAGGGTTTTGACCCAAAACATCACCCATTCCTTCTCTCAAGAGAGTTAAGGGCCTGTCCCACCAGCATGCAAATCTATGGGATGGGCGTGACCTAACGTGGTTGGTTGAGCCGTCCGGCGTCGCGGGGCCGGTCCCACTTCGATCGCCGGAGCCGTGCGGAATTGTGCAGAGTTCGTCCCGACATCGCATGGGGCTCCGAAAAACTAACTATGTTCAAAAATTCCGCGCGGCAACGACTTGTCGGCTCGCAGTCGCCCCGACGCATTACACACCGCCTCGACGTCGTGCCTCCGTGACCCTCTCTGTAGGTGCTTCCGTGACCCTCTCTGTGTGTGCCTCTGTGCCCCTCTCTGTGTGCCCCTCTCTGTCCTGGCGAACTTACCTTTAGACTTCGCTCCTCACTTTGTGCTGCGTTGCGCCACTCACCCGACCTCCGCGCGGCCCCTACTGCCGGTTTGGTCGCACTTGCCGCATGCAGGCGCATGCTGGTGGGAACGGCCCTGTACAGGGGATCACCCGACCTCCACGCAGCCCCCGCTGCCGGTTTGGTCACGCTCATCGCATGGAGTCGGATGCTGGTAGGACAGGCCCTTTACTCCAGCATTTTGTGTCCATCCTAGTACGACAATTTGCTGTGTAAAGAAATACAAAATACAAAAAATAATCCCAATACCATGCTCAGCGTGACATACTCTGCAGCTCACCACTGCTCAGAAACAGTAGAACTAACATATTCAAAAACATTGCCTATGACATCTCCAGAGAGATTAAATGAAGTTACAATCAAAATAAAAACGACTCCCCTTACTGATTGAGCAACAAGTGCGTCAAGCATGAGAACACACATTTGTTGATGTTAATTGCAGATTACTCAACAGATAATTCAGATCAGTAGCACCACAAGTGTTGGAGCACTACAGGTTTCCTCACACTGCAAGCATGGCAACCACTGCACACAATTGAGAGACACTTTGTGTTGGATGCAATAATGATGAGGATGCAATTTAAGGTGTAGAGTGAATGCCAGCTGGAAATTTCATTTCGGAGTCACGTGAGTGACTTCGTGAAGAACCCGCCAGGCACGCATGCGCGACATATCGTCGACGCGCGTGCGAGCGACGGGCAGGGAGGAGCGCTGCTCCTCCACTGCTGGGACCTGCAGGTAAGTGGAAAACTAACCCGCCGTCCGTTTTTTCTTTACAGAGACTCTGTTTCCAGAGTGCTCCAGGCCGCTTCAACACCGACTGCGGACCGCGGTATGCGGGCAGTCAGCGGCGGCTCTAACTCATGGAGTCGGGAGAGCCCGTTGACCTAGGTGGGTCCGGGTTCACACTCGCCGGCGGAGGACGGCAGAGGCAGCCGACTCTACGCCGCAGCCCGCAGACCGCGGGCTGGCGGCATTTATAAGTAAGTATGGGCTGTCGGCATTTATATTGTAGGATGGGCTTGCAGACTCGCCGTGTGCAATAAGCAACGGCAGAGCACAGCCCGATTTTACACCGCAGCCCGCAAGGATACTGCGGGCTGTCGGCATTTATATTGTAATATGGGCTTGCAGACTCGCCGTATGCAGCAAGCAACGGCAGAGCACAGCCCGATTTTACACCGCAGCCCGCAAGGATACTGGGGGCTGTCGGCATGTATATTGAACTAGGGGCTTGCAGGCTCGCCATTCGCGGTCAGCAATGGCAGAAATGCAGCCCGACTTACACCGCAGCCCACACGATACTGTGGGCTGTCGGCATTTACTCAGAGTAAGGGGTTAGCCCCAACTCAACTCTACACAGCCTGTATTATCCCAGTACTGTAATTAAGAGGTAATGGAGTTGCAGCCGTTATCATGTTGTTCGAAGCCCAACTTATTTTTACAATGGGGCAGCTCGTTGACCCTGCAGGGTCCGGGCTCAACGCTCACCATTGCGCAGCAATGGCAGAACGACAGCTCACCGCCAGCCCTTCATTAGGGCCACTCAGGTAAGTACAGGCAACCTTGAGCTGGTTGTCCTTTCTGTTTTGAATTGTGTTTTCTCCAACAGGGACATGGATAATGAGGAGTACAGGCCGCAGGACTTCCGAAAGGAGTCGTCGGCCATTATTCCCGGAGCTCTCTACAACGACAGCACCCGCTAGACGGGCCGGGAAAAAGGCGCAAAAGTCGGGGAGCCCTGTGATTACAGGACCCGACCCACCGACACAGCTGTGTACAAGCGGGGTACCCGCAGAGCAGGAAGTCGGTACGGCGCCGGAGCAGGTAGACCCTGACTCCATTTTTCACTATCTCCAACAGGGAGAGAATCGTAGGCTGATATGAGCAAACGGGTTTCACATGCTGTTGCACGACCCTTCTCCCCGAGCCCTCGCGAAAGAGCCAGGGATAGAGCTCAATAACAAAGCCCTTTTAGGGCAGGAATTTCACCAGAGACCGCTAGATTGCGGACTGGTGGTCTACCGAGACCCGAGTCCACTGGCAGACCAGGGAGGGCCAGTGTAGACTCACCACCTAGTTGGGCCAGGTGGAGTCATACAGGTGGAGTCTCGCCACGGTCACTGCATCCCCCAAAAGCGGCAGGACGGGACCGTACGCCGCCTGAGTCCAGGAGTAGGACAGGTGGCAAGCCCGCGCGGATGTCGGGTCACCACGCAGCAGGCGTCAGGTGCCGACTTCACACCGCATATGCCCTTTGAGGCAGTCGGGCCTAGCTCATCCAAGGAGGCGAATGAGCAGATCCGCGCGGGAGTCGTACAGCTTCGCTGAGGCGGCTGGCAGCGACTTTTCGTCACGGCACCGAGATTACCTCGATGAGGTACGGGCCGATGATAGGAGCCTCAGGAGTTCCTTCGGGCATGAGGGCTCTGACCTCCCATTTACGCACCATGAAGGGCGCATTGAACGGATGGAGAGGATGATGGAACGGATCCTGCAGCAAAATCAACGGCAGGAAATGTCCAGTTCAGGGGACTTTTGGATACATCCCCATCATCAATTGGTAGCATGAGGCAGCCAGGAGAAGAGGATATCTTGGTACACGAACCAGTGGCACCTGAGGTTCCTCAGGAAGAACTTTTGGACGTGGCAGCCAAGTTTGCGTTACCCGAATCATCGGGACAACCTCTCAAAACTAAACTGGCCGCTACCATTGATTTCCTCACCAACCACCATACAGGATCAGGTCCTTGCGGAGGCCATGAATGGATACAAGGCACCGAGTAATTGGAACTCACTCAATGTACCTATTGTAAACATGCCTATTTGGAGCAATATAAGCCCGGGCATAAGAGCACAGGAAGTAAAAATTACAGAAAATCCTAAAACTGCTCACATCTGGGATTACCGCTTTTGCGAGGTCGGTGGACGGGATGGACTTGAAACACCGTACAGGAGGATGCTCTTGAATTATTATGTAACACGCTATACGAAATAATGCATTTCGAAAAAAGTGCCATCAAGCTCACGCTAAATCCCAAATTTGCGGGGCTATGCAGAGCATCTCCAACACCACCACCCAGACAACTATTCAGGGAAGACCTTCTGAAGCAGGTCAAGGATTTAGACGACCATGGCAAGACAGTGGGTATTATGAGGTCGCACACCTTGATCAGACAAACGGCCAGGAACATTCCATATTCCAGGCCACGGGGTCAAACCGGAAGGCCAGCAAGGATCTACATACCGGCGCCTCGAGATGTGAGTCAACGCCCACCATTCCTGGAGCTGCCCGTTACGTCGGCAGCACCCGCTCTGCGGGTCGGGATAAAAACGCGGAAATCAGGGGAGCCCTGCGCAGTCAGGACCCGATTCTTCACCACGACTGATCATGGTGCCATAAGTGGTAACCGCACAGGAGCAGGGTAGGTAAGACCCTGACTCCCTACCTCTGTCACTTAACCATAGCGACAGTGGAGCAAAGGTGCGTAACGTGTTATATTCTTGGCACGTTCTCTCTCCCCAAATATGCAGGTCACCAGAGAGAGGACCAGGGGAAGTATCGCACAGCAGTCGGTAAACCCGCCATAGAGCCGGGGTCGACTTCCACTGGAGCAGGCCACCAGATCGTGGACCGGTGAAGGATTGAGGCCTGGGTCTGGAGGACCACATGTGCGGCCGGCACAGACTCAGCACCGAGGGAGCCTACCTGGTTGCAGGTCGGAGTAGTCTCATCTCGGTCACCGCACCCCCTTTAGCGGCAGGACATGACCGAACGACGCTTTGTCCCAAAGGAAGATACCGACTCAGCACCGAGGGAGCCTGCCTGGTTGCAGGTCGGTGTAGTCTCATCTCGGTCACGCACCCCCTTTAGCGGCAGGACGTGACCGAACGACGCTTTGTCCCAAGGGAGGACACAGACTCAGCACCGAGGGAGCCTGCCTGGTTGCAGGTCGGTGTAGTCTCATCTCGGTCACCACACCCCCTTGTAGTGGAGGACGTGACCGAACGTCGCCTTTGGAGGATAGGCGGCAAGCCCGCGCGGACGTTGGGGTACCACGCTTCAGCGGCCGGGACCGACTCATCACCGCTATCATGTCTTTTTAGACCAGCGGGCCGCCTCCGTCCGGAAGACGGCGGAGTAAGCGGCAGGTCCGCGCGGGAGTCGCTTAGCCACGCAGGAGCGGCAGGCAGCGACATCCTGTCTTGCACCCTTGTCATCACCTCGACGAGGTGTGGGGCAATGACAGAAGCCTCAGAGATTCTCCAGAACCTGAGGAAGTCGACTTATTGTCCGCATATGCGGCAGTGGTCGCATGGCTCGGATGGAACGCATGATGGAGCGTATCCTAGAGCACAATCTCTGCAGCTGGACCAGATGTCCTCCAGTTCTGAAGGAACCTGTAGTACCTGAGGAAACGCAGGAGAAACTGCAGAATGTGGTCTCCAAGTGTGGCGATGGACGAGTTCTCGCTACATTGAGGGAAATGGATTTCGATGCTTTCCCCATTCTGCCTTATCGGACAGGTGTTGCAGAAAACGTACCCAGGTCTGGAACATACAGGACCATGGACGTCATATAGATCGTGCAGAGAAAGTCCACTGGGAAGCACTACCTCACCTACACAGGATATGAGAGGTTTTTGTAGTCGGACCAAGACGACCTACATATCTGCTACGATCTCCAATGTGCTGGCATGCTCACTGGTCTTCATTATGATGAGCCCTCAGTTACAGTGCTGCTTACAGTGCCTATAGTGCACTGTCATCCTAGCTCAACATTGGAGTGGGATCTCACCAGCTGGTATCCAAACTACGAGGGATATGTTCTATCCATCCCTTCCCGACCACGATATAATATCTGAGAGATTAGGGTGGTGTTGACCCTACTCAGGAGGTGGTCGCTTATGACGGAGGTACCACTGGACTTACTCACCTTTAAAAGTGGTGATGGCAATAGCACTGAATACAGCACAACGGGTCCAGACTCTACAGGAATTAAACCTGGATAGAATGATCAACCCATAAAAAGTAACTTCTTTATGAAAGAGTTACTTAAACTATACAGACCTGCGACTACAGGTCTGGAAATGGCCATCAGGAATATGGAGGCGGATCTGTTGTCAGCCATGGAAACCCACGTCACAGGGTAACGGTGCAGACTATCTCCAGATGGCTTAAGGTGGTATTCGATGCAGCAGGTAAGACACTAAACATATGAAATGTCATTCTACCAAGGCCGCATCCACATCAGGAACGAGGACCATGGAGGTGTTCATGGAGCATGTCCTCACGATAGCGGGCTGGGCCAATGAAACTACATTTCAGTGGTTTCATAACAAACCTGTGGCCGGTTTTTCCCGCAACGTTACGCACGTTAGTGCTGTCCCTAAACGTTTGTCCCCGAGTTCAGGGGTTTATTGTTGTACTAACTATAATGTTATTATTTTTTCAGCTTGTTCAAGTCTGAAATACGTTAACATACCTCCTCCATCAGTATTACGGCAGTGTGTGAGCATGGACGTGGTCCAGGGCGTGTAATCACAGAGCTTTGAAGTCTTCACGAAGTCACTCACGTGACTCCGAAATGAAATAGTAACATTAAACGAGAACTTACCAGTTTGAAGTTTGATCTTTATTTTATGAGGAGTTGCGATGAGGGATTTCGTGCCCTCCGCTCCCAACCCTCTACCATAAGATCAACTGGTATATAGAGTCTCTTCAATCTTACTATAACAAGTCATTTCTCTGTTGTTGGTTCTGTGATTCCACACCGCTGCTTTGAAGAAATGTCGCGCATGCGTGCCTGGCGGGTTCTTCACGAAATCCCTCATCGCAACTCCTCATAAAATAAAGATCAAACTTCAAACTGGTAAGTTCTCGTTTAATCTTACTATTATAAAGAGCTGGCAGATCATAAGTCTGTATTGCTCTTTGATCAAAGTCAATGATCATCCATGATGGCGCCCAGCTCTTTGTGTGCTGGTAACAGAAGTGGGTCTGCAATCAGACATTACAATCGTTCCACTCTTATAAATCTCTACCCGGATAGTAACATATTCACTTAGTCCTTCTGCTGACTGGATTGCACGCAACAAAAGCTGTTCACTGGTCCATGGCACACGTGACAATAAACTAAACTGAACTAAACGTCAAAATGTTCACGTTATCATGTATCTGTGCACTGTGGAAGGCTCGATTGTAATCATGTATTGTCTTTCCGCTGACTGGTTAGCACGCAACAAAAGCTTTTCACTGTACCTCAGTACACGTGGCAATAAACTGTACTAAACTAAAGTAAAATAAACTAAACGTGACAATAAACTAAGCTAAACCATTTGAAAGTAAATTAAGCTAAATGTCAGTGCTGTCAAATTGGAGTTTGCAATGCTCCTAATGTCATCACTCAACATAACCTCACCATTGTTATTTAACTGTGCAGGTTAAAAGAAGTTGACATCTTTTGACGCACCACAAATCTGTAAGTGTTCGGTCATTTTTTGCAATCGACTTAAGGGCCTGCCCTACAAGCATGCAACTCTATGCGATTAGCGCGATCTAATGTGGTTGCTTGAGCCGTCCGGCGTCGCGGGGCCGGTCCCACTTCGATCGCCGGAGCCGTGCGGAATTGTGCGGAGTTCGTCCTGACATCGCGCGGGGCTCCGAAAAACTGACTATGTTCAAAAATTCTGCGCGGCAACGGCTTGTCGGCTCGCAGTCGCCTCGACGCATTACACACCGCCCCGACATCGTGCCTCCATGAACCTATCTGTAGGTGCCTCCGTGACCCTCTATGTGTGTGGCTCCGTGGCCCTCTGTGTGTGTGTGCCTCTGTGCCCCTCTCTGTGTGCCCCTCTCTGTCCTGGTGAACTTACCTTAGACTTCGCTCCAAGTTCGCCTCACTTTGCGCCGCGTTGCGCCACTCACCCGACCTCCGCGCGGCCCCTGCTGCCGGTTTGGTCGCGCTTGCCGCATGCAGGCGCATGCTGGTGGGAACGGCCCTGTACAGGGGATCACCCGACCTCCGCGCGGCCCCCGCTTCTAGTTTGATCGCGTTCATCGCATAGAGTTGCATGCTTGTAGGACAGGCCCTTTAAGCTGTAAGAACCTGCAGGAAGTTGTGTGGTAAATACTGAATGTTAAAGAAGGAACTGCAGATGCTGGAAAATCGAGAGTACACAAAATGCTGGAGAAACTCAGCGGGTGCAGCAGCATCTATGGGGCGAAGGAGATAGGCAACGTTTCAGGCCAAAACCCTTCTTCAGACTGAAGCCCTTCGTCTGAAGTAGGGTTTCAGCCCGAAACGTTGCCTATCTCCTTCGCTCCATAGATGCTGCTGCACGCGCTGAGTTTCTAAAGCATTTTGTGTACCCTGGTAAATACTGAAGACCCATTACTCCGATTTTAAGGCTTCTGCTCCAAACAGAACACTTTCCCATTTGGATTATTAATGGGAATTCCCCTGGTGAATGGAGGATATTCAAGAACAAGTCAAGATATATTATTTGTCATATGCAACGGTAAATGAACCGAAACAATGAAACTCGTACTTACTGCAGTTTTACAGGCACATTCCATGCTGCTACAGCAACAACAAAAATATTGAATTTGTTATCAGTTGTTCCAAGTAAAATAGACCACGATAGAACTTCCAGCAGAGGTGCAACTGTCTGGGTTGGCATGGGCAAGGAAGGCCGAATGGCCTATATCCGTGTTGTACAGCCCCATGACTGTCACTAGATGTATTTTTGTTCTACTTTGAAGAACCCAGGCTGACCAATATTGTGTAGAGGAGCTGCAGATGCTGATTTACACCGACGATAGACACAAAATCCTGGAGTAACTCAATGGGTCAGGCAGCATCTCCGGAGAAAATCGAATAGGTAACTTTTTGTGGTCAAAACCCTTCTTCAGACAGAGAGTCAGGGGGGGAGGGAAACTAGAGGTATGAAAAGGTCCAGAACAAATCAGAGCCGGCACCGATGATCAAGGAAAGGTGGAGCCCACAATGGTCCATTGTTGGCTGTCAAAGAGGTGACACTGTTTGTATGCGAACTGTAGAACTGGCAGGACTACTGGGGTGGGGAAGGGGCAGAGAGAGAAGCAATGCAGGGGTAAATTGAAATTAGTAAAAATCAACGTTTAAACCGCTGGGTTGTAAGCTGCTCAAGCGGAATATGAGGTGCTGTTCCTCCAGTTTGCGTGTGCCCTCAGTGGACGAGGCCCAGGACAGAAAGGTGAGTATGCAAATGGGAAGGGGAGTGTAAAAAGCTTGGCAACCAGTAGATCGGGTAGACCAAGGACCAATATTGTTAATGATGTTCCATCTGCTGCAAATCCTTATCATCAGGAGCAGAGAGCTCTTGGCACAGACTATCTGGTGAAAGTCTAAAGGGCCTGTCCCAGGGCGATTTTTTTGGCGACTGCCGGCATCATTGACTGATGTAAAATACGCCACATTTTTTTTGCGTCTTTTTCGGTGACCTGATACGTCAGTCAATGAGGCTGGCAGTCGCCAAAAAAAATCGCCAAGTGAGACAGACCTTTAAGAAGCCGAACCATGAAGTCATTGTTAAAATATATTTTGTGTGTTTTGTTGCTTTTTATTGGTATGAATGGCAAATCAAATTCCTCGTAAGTTGCAAAACATACTTGACTAATAAAGTATGATTATGATTATGATGAGGTGGAAGAAGAAGAAGAGTGGAGGTTCTGGACCCCATTGCGGACATTGGACTTTGTCTGTGGATCTGGTCTTCTACAATGCTGAGAACTATATTCTGCATTCTGTATCTTCTCCTGTTGTACTTGAGTTTGAGGTGGTTGCGTTGATATCTGATATGCTTGGATAGCATGCAAAACAAAGCTCGGTCCACGTGACATTAATAAACCTCAGTAACATGGGCAACAGGTCTCTGCCAGCTTCCCTGAGGAGTTCATCTGGACGGATGAGAGATTTAAGAAAATGCAATCTCTATTTCACTCAGCCAGTGCTGTTTCCCCTCCGTCACTAATCCTCACAGCTTCTTCTTATCCATGTTGCAAAAAATAAAAGCCAGTGTGAAATGAATGCTCAAAACCATGTTTATCAATGAAAGTATGTCATGCTGCACACAAGAATCCACAAATCAACCCAAATCATTCTTCAGTGCTTGTCTTCTGCATATCCCACTTCTGCCTAGCAATGCTACCTCAGGTACACACCAGACTGGCTAAAGTGGAATTGTGAGCCAAACTATGAGTAAAGCTGCAGAATTGCAAAACTGCATCAGTGACCATCGAGGAAGGTTCTCGACCTGAAACGTCACCCATTCCTTCTCTCCAGAGATGCTGCCTGACCCACTGTGTTACTCTAGCGTGTTTTGCCTATCATCAGTATTAAACCAGCTTCTGCACTTCCTTCCTACACCACTGCCATGCAGGATAGAATGGGCTTCACACTCTGATCAAGCCCTGCTCTGAGTTGCTGCTGCACTCTTTTCCTGTCCTTTATGGTGAATGGAAATCTTCAGGCAGGCTTGCTGGTGCACTAATCACTTCACTATGTTCCCTCAGGCATTTTCAGTGCTCTGACCCATCAGAACCCTTGGGGTTTGTATTCAGTTCTACACCTGTGGAGAGTGAATTAGTAACTTAACCACTGCACTCCTGTGTCTATAAGTGATAAATCACAAATTGGAGCCTGCTCTTCGTCACGTTATTTTTTAAGGCTTCACAATTTTACTTTTGTTTCAGGACATCTGTCTATAACTGCTCGCACCACAAATGGCATCCTCTCAAGAGGGAAGATTCAAACAAGAGGGCATGACGTGAGAATTAAGGGACAGAAGTTTAGGGGTAACATGAGGGGGAACTTCTTTACTCAGAGAGTGGTGGCTGTGTGGAATGATCTTCCAGCAGAAGTGGTAGAGGCAGGATCGATTTTAACATTTAAATGTAAAGTGGATAGGTATATGGACGGGAAGGGAATGGAGGGGTATGGTCTGAGTGCAGGTAGATGGGACTAGGGTGAAATAAATGGTCGGCACGGACTGGAAGGGCCGAGAAGGCCTGTGTCCGTGCTGTAATTGTTATATGGTTATATGGTTATATGCAGCCCCCTCTATTTATCAGCACGATTCAGTTTCAATTGGTTCTGGTCACTCAGAGATCCACCCCAACCCTCCCCTCCCACCCTCCCCACAACCACTGATGTCGTATGTGGTGAGAGGCGCTGATTATTATTTATTGAGTCAATGCTTCTTTCATGTCACCTGTCACATGCTGTCACACTGGAAAGGGCTCAGAGAAGATTTACGAGGATGTTGCCAGGACTAGAGGGTCTGTGCTACAGGGAGAAGTTGGACCGGCTGGGACTCTATTCCTTGGAGCGCAGGAGGATGAGGGGTGATCTTTAGAGGTGTATAAGATCATGAGAGGGATAGATCGGGTAGATGGACAGAGTCCCCTGCCCAGGTTAGGTGAATTGAGGACCAGAGGACATAGGTTTAAGGTGAAGGGGAAAAGATTTAATAGGAATCTGAGGAGTAACCTTTTTACACAATGATGGTGGGTGTATAGAATAAGCTGCCAGAGGAGGTAGTTGAGGCAGGGACTACCCCAACATTTAAGAAACAATTAGACACGTACATGGATAGGACAGATTTAGAGGGACATTTGCCAAATGCGGGCAGGCGGGATTAGTGTAACTGGGACATATTGGCCGGTGTGAGCAAGATGGGCTGAAGGGCCTGTTTGCACACTGTATCACTCTATGTACCTACGTACAGTGAAGTGCTTTGTTTTGCAAACTACCCGGTAAAATCATACACCACACCTCTCCTGGGCAGTACACGAGTATCGCCACGTTTTGGTGCCGATAAAGTTACAAGACTTCACCAAAGTGCTATCTACTGCCAGTCTGAACAAGGGTCTCAACCCGAAACGCCACTTACTCCTTTCCTCCAGAGATGCTGCCTGTCCCTGCTGAGTTACTCAAGCATTTTGTGTCTATCTTTCGGTTTAAACCAGCATCTGCAGTTCCTTCCTACATATGCTGTCTACTGCCTGCCTCCGCACGTGGCAGCAGCTCCCCCCTCCCCCCCCCCCCCCGGATCCTCCATTGTCCTTGGTGCCCCCCCCCCCCCCCACGCGCCGGGACCCCCCTCATTCTCGGCGACCCTCCACGCCCTCCAATGGCCCTCCTCGTTCCCCTACGCTGGCCTACTAGGTGGCATGCCGTCCACAGTTAACTAAAACACAGGGTTAATCACAAACCTTGGACCCGTTTCCAGCGGCTTCTGACTTTAGCTGCTGCTGTCGTACGCTCATTACCAGTCTTCTTGCGGAACCAAATCCTCCAAATACTAATAATGCAAAACCACTAGAAATCCTCCCTGTCTGTGAATCTTAAAAAGCAAAGTGCAAGGCACCGGGGCCTGTGAGATCTGAGAGTGTACGATGCTGCTGCCTCAAGGGATTAAATTAGCATTGCAAAAAATACTTGGTATGTCCAGACCCAATGTGCTAATCTTCCAGACATATTAAGAATATTGCATGCCGACTGAGGGCATGTGGAATGTTTTGCATCAGTGTTTTAGTACAGTGTGAATAATTTGTATATCTGTTTCAGTAACCATGCTGGCTGATGGTGTCCTATTCTTCCAACATGTCAGCATCCATAGCAAAGGATTGTCCCACTCAGCAATGGCTAATGAAGTGGCAGGTGGCCTCAAGTACCTGATATCTGAGCAGTGGCCTGATATCTACTAACCTACGAGAGAAGGCACGGTGGCGCAGTGTTAGAGTTGCTGCCTAACAGCGCCCGAGACCCTGGTTCAATCCTGACTATGGGTGCTGTCTCTACAGAGTTTGGACGCTCTACATGTGACCCGCGTGGGTTTTCTCCGGGTGCTCTGGTTTTCTCCCACACTCCAATGTCGTGCAGGTTAATTGGCTTTGGTAAAACTGTGATTGATTCTAATGTGTAGGATAGTGCTAATGTATGGGGATCACTGGTCGTCGCAGACTTGGTGGGCTGAAGGACCTGTTACCGTGCTGTATCCTTGAAGTCTAAATTAAAGTCTAAAGTAAACACCTTTGCAACAGCAGAGCAGTAATCAGTGCTTGTTGAAATCGGCTGCAGAAAAAGACAGGAGGTAACACTACTGGATATAAGGGTACAAAAAAGGCTGGAGAAACTCAGCGGGTGCAGCAGCATCTAAGGAGCAAAGGAGATGGGCGACGTTTTGGGTCGAGACCTTCTTCAGACTGGTTAGGGATCAGGGAAACGAGAGATATGGACGGTGATGTGGAGAGATAAAGAACAATGAATGAAAGATATGCAAAAAAGTATCGATGATAAAGGAAACAGGCCATTGTAAGCTGTTTGTAGTGTGAAAATTAGAAGCTAGTGCGACTTGGGTGGGGGAGAGATAGAGAGAGAGGCATTCTCTGCTGCACCCGCTGAGTTTCTCCAGCCTTTTGTGTACCCTCGATTCTCCAGCATCTGCAGTTACTCCTTTAACACTACTGGATATAACGCTAGCAGAATTGAATATGTGGACACTACGAATGTATTAAGTGTTTTGCGAGGTTTGTTTTTTACATATATTTTTATTCCGAATAAAGATTATTTTTGAAATTAAAAAATATATTTTCCATTGAAGTGCAAGGAATTCCAGAAGTGGGGCACAATTTGCAAACTTTACTACATTATAGTAGTAAATAGTATTTCTGCTCTCTTCTATCTTTCTGTACACCTTACATGGACACCTGGAGTATGGTGTACAATTTTGGTCGCCCAATTATAGGAGGGATGTCAACAAAATAGAGAGGGTACAGAGGAGATTTACTAGAATGTTGCCTGGGTTTCAACTGCTAAGTTACAGAGATAGGTTGAATAAGTTAGGTCTTTATTCTCTGGAGCGCAGAAGGTTAAGGGGGGACTTGATAGAGGTCTTTAAAATGATGAGAGGGATAGACAGAGTTGATGTGGACAAGCTTTTCCCTTTGAGAATAGGGAAGATTCAAACAAGAGGACATGACTTTAGAATGAAGGGACAGAAGTTTAGGGGTAACATGAGGGGGAGCATCTTTACTTAGAAAGTGGTAGCGGTGTGGAATGAGCTTCCAGTGGAAGTGGTGGTGGCAGGTTTGTTGGTATCATTTAAAAATAAATTGGATAGGCATATGGATGAGAAGGGTATGGAGGGTTATGGTATGAGTGCAGGCAGGTGGGACTAAGGGAAAAAAGTTGTTCGGCATGGACTTGAAGGGCCGAGATGGCCTGTTTCCGTGCTGTAATTGTTATATGGTTATATGGTTACATGGCAATTATGCTGTAAAATAATGTCTATGAAGACTACACAAATGGAATTTATCAAAAGGTGTAGCAGAACACAACTCCAACTTTGCTTGGATTTATTCTTGAATGTGTGTGATATTTCGGGTCAAGGGGTCCTTCTGAAGAAGGGTCTCGGCCCGAAACGCCACCCATTTCTTCTCTCCATAGATGCTGCCTCACCTGCTGAGTTACTCCTGCATTTTGTGTCTCCCTTCAAATTTGTCTCTCTTTGACTGATTCCCATCTAGTCCAGGCAGCATCCTGGTCGACCAGTTCTGAAGGATTTAATCTCCCCCTCCCCCCCTCCCCCTTCGCACCTCTACGAGAGAACCAAAAGACATTAACCTTTGACAATGGTAGAGTTATCAGTCTCTGAGTCAAGTACCACTCAGACAATCTGACAACTACTGTATGTTTAATACTCCTGAGAGGAATGATCTAAAGTGCTGGCCTTTTTATCCCTTTGACATAAAGGCTGGATTTGCTCATTAGATTTAGTTGGTTGTTGGCTTTGAGTTCACCCAGTCTGGCCACATTATCACTGACATTTTCTCTCCACGACACATTCTATCAGTGGATGTGATTTCTCATGACGTGTGCAAACGTGCACTGAATACTCAATGAAAATACAGCAAACAACAATTGAAAATAACTGGGGGTTACACAAAAAGCTGGAGAAACTCAGCGGGTGCAGCAGCATCTAAGGAGCGAAGGAGATAGGCGACGTTTCGGGTCGAGACCCTTCTTCAGACTGGACAGAAAATAACTGGGTCTGCAGACAGAAATGAAACTGCTAATGTCCAGTTTAATCACTTAACCCACATTTTGCTCTGCCATCTGGCACTCGTCTCTGTAAACTAGTTCCAAATGGGTCACCAACCCTTTTTCTCCAGAGATACGGCCGGACCCTCTGAGTTCCTCCAGCACTTTGTGTCTATCTCTGTTAACCGCTGTCCCCTTCAACCCCCCCCACCTTTCCCCACAGAGTGTTAGTTACTTCTTTTCACATGGTTTTCAAGAAGATCTTTCAGATTTTTCACCCTCTTTATTGAAGATTAGGGTCAGTAGCACAGATGCTGATAGTCGTTGGCAAATAGCCCACTTGGCCAATCTTTATATGTGAGCTTTTTGAGAGCCAATAAAGTCTCGTACACCACAGAAGCTACTTTTTACGGATTTCCGCACCAGGGATGTCCAAGAAAGTGATGCAAGGATTGTATCAAAGACCGCCTTCAACAGAGTGGCAATCTTATAAGAGCTGGGATCCTGGTGCCCAGGACAGGACAGGCACTGGCGACTACAGAGATGAGGAGTGGGCCAGAAGGAGAGGGACCGAGGTTTTGCCTCCAGCACCTTCAGGGTCAGCTGCATGAAGTACCCTCAGGATGCAGAGGTGGTTGGGTGACGGGCAGGTCCTAGGCCTGCAGCAGCCTGGGGCTTACCTGGATCAGAAGCGCTCCAGTAATTCCAGCATGTGGAACTTTGGACTTTGGACTTTTTCTTTCCTTTGTAAACGGCGCCAAAATATGGTGACTGTGCACTTGTGGGTTGGGCAAAGGAATAGTATGATTAAATGAGAACTAACCAATTTGAAGTTTGATCTTTATTTTATGAGGACTTATGGTGAGCGATTACGTGAAGAAGCCCCGCCAGTGCACATGCACTTCGATCTTCAAAGCAGCGTCATGAAATCACAGTAACTACAGTCAAAATGATTTAGTAAGACTCAGAAGACTAGAACTACCAGATGATCTTTGCGATTATGAGGGCCGGGAGCAGAGGGCGCGTAATCGCTCACCGTAACTTCTCATAAAATAAAGATCAAACTTCAAACTGGTAAGTTCTCATTTAATCTTACTATTTTACTTCGGAGTCACGTGAGTGATTCCGTGAAGATTTCAAAGCTCTGTGATTTCATGGCGTAGATCTAGTTCCATACGACACACTGCTTCTGTTGACACAGGATAAACAAATAATGTATTGAACATTGTTTAAATTATACAATGACTGTTTTTAATAATAAAAGAACAGTAATAACCGCTCTCTCCCAGGGGGAAATTACAAAGGAGAACTCAAAAAAGAACCCAAAACAACATGCCCGAGTCCTTCCATTGCGAGGACAGGTTTATCATAAAATCGTGAAAAGGCTCCTTCACTGGACCATCCTGCAGCCCCGAGGATTTGGTCTAAAGGCACGTCCTGCGCCTTCACTGTGGATGTTGATGCCGCCCTGGTGGAGTGAGATTTAAACACATCAGTGTCTATTCCTGCACAATCCAAAACCTGTTTCAGCCATCTAGAAATAGTTTGTACTGTCACCTTTCTATGAGTTTTTTTGTGGCTGCTGAGCACCGCTGTTTCAGAGCCTCTGAGACTCTTGGTAACCTCGATATATTGACTTATTGACTTAGCGTAACTACACATATTCTCAGGTCATGGAGTATGCTTTATAGCTTATTTTGGTTCCAGCCGTCCCTGGCCTGCTTTGTTTGATTAGATCATATACATAAAACGTAATATTATCTACAGAAGAATGCATGCTGTCCAGTTGTAGCTTTTGCAATGTCTGGACCCGTAACTTTATCATGAGCATGACCATTTATTAGCTTCTGGATAGACAGAGATGTAATTGGAGCCCATTGCCGAAGCAGTGTGAAAACGTTCCAGATTTCCGTATATCTAGGTCTGGGAGGTTTTTTGTTAAAAATACCTCTCATGAATCGGGACACCAATGGATGCGATCTGACAGAGTGTTGTCCCGACCCTTGCCATAAATAGGACAAAGCACTTCGAGCACTATTAATGGCACTATAGCTCAATTGCTCGTCAAAATGCAATGTAGAAAGGAACTCCAATATATCAGGTATGCCTGCAGTATGATAATATATATTTGACTAAACAGAACATCTCCCATTTCTTAATATGAGATACATATTGTTTTTTAAAATACTATCTCTCCAAGCCCCAGTAATCACATCCACGGTCCTACTCGATAGCCCAAGCCCCTGGAACGGTCTGGTCAGATTCTGCAAATCAACAGATTAATACGATCATGTAAAGGTTGACTCTCTCCTGTCACAGGGTAAACCAACAAGTTGCTGCATTTGGGGATAGTCATGAATGGCTGTTTCATCAGTCTCAGAACCAATGGGAACCATGGCTGCGTGGGCCAGTCAAGAACTACCAAAATGTCTGAAGCGGAGTCCTGCTCTATTTTGGTAAGACATTGATGGATGAGGCAGGATGGGGGAAAAGCATAAAAGAACGTACATCCCCAATGTAGCGAGAATGCATCCACCGCTACTGCCCCTGGATCCGGTTCCCATGAGATGTATTCATGTAACTGGTGATTTAACCTGGATGCAAACAGATCTATGTCTGGCAATCCATACCGGGTGACAATCATTTTGAAAACTTTTGGATTCAGCATCCATTCTGTGTTGTCATTAAATTTACGTGACCTGGTGACTGCTACCACGTTATCTCTACCTGGTACGTAGATTGCTGAGACCCATATGTTTCTCGTAATGCACCAGTGCCAGATGAGGTTAGCCAGATTATCACATGATAATGACTTAATTCCACCCACGTGATTGATATATGCAACAGCTGTGGTATTGTCAATCTGGAGCTGAACATGTAACTCATGCATTGTTGAACAGTATGCTTTTAGGCCATAGAATGCACCCAGCAATTCTAAATAGTTTATCCCATGCCTCTGCAGGATTAATGCTTCTTGCACACTCCATCTGCCGCCACAGCTGGACTCGGTATCAGTGGCTCCCCATCCCGAAGCACTCACATCAGTTTGTAAAATAACTGAAGGTTGTTGAGTCAGAATGTCTTTAGTACATCGTGAGACATTAGTTATCCACCATTGCAACTCGGCGATAGCTTCGACTGGCAACTGCATCGGTCTATTGAAATGACCTGTATGTACTTTGAGTGCTTGTTCTTTAGCTTGTTGAACATTCTGATAATGCAGAGGCCCAAACTGCACTCCAGGGAAAGCCGCCACTAATTTACCAATAACACTAGCTACTCGTCGGATGGAGGGTTGTTGTTTATCTACCAGATTGCTACGGGCCTCCATAATTTCTAAAGTTTTGGCCGTAGGCAAAGTCACTGACATGTTAGTTGAATCAATAATGAACCCCAAATAGTCAATCATTCTAGATGGTACTAATTTGTATTTAGTTGGATGGATGAGGAAACCTAACGTCTCAAACAGGTGTCTGGTAACTGAAACCAACACTTCAGCTGCCTCCTGAGATTTGCCTATGATCAGAACATCATTCAAGTATGCCATCACAATGTGATTCTGAGTGCGGAGTAGTCCTAATACTGGTTTCAACAATTTTGTAAATAACCTAGGGGCTGAGGTTAACCCATTGGGCAAAGCTTTAAATTGCCACAGCTGTCTCATCCAACTACATTTTAAGTATCTATGGTATTGGTGATGAATTGGTACTGAATAATATTCATCCTTGAGGTCTATGCTTGACATATAACACCCTTTGGATACCAGTTGCTTAGCAGTACTGAAAGTTTCCATTTTAAAATGTCTATACTGGACATAAGAGTCGGGTTAGGTCCAGAGTGACTCGACACCCACCATCTTTCTTTTGCCTTTGGAATATATTGGACACAAATTGTGAGGCTGATATGCCGTCCTTTCCATTACCCCTTTCATTCACCTGTAGAGTTTCTTGTTTTGAAAAAAACAAGACCCGACTAGGTGTATTTTGTACGGGTGGATGTACTTCCGAGATAAACTCGATTCGAGACCCCCGGATACTGTCCAGTATAAATAGATCTGATGCTATGCAGCACCATTCATCATAGAACATTTGCAACCTACCCCCGACTGGTGACTGATCTCTAGAGGATATATCCTGGACAAGTCCAGTTACTCGTACCTCCATAGTTGCTGGATTCCTCGGTCTCCTGGCCCCGTTGGGGGTGTGCATTGGAGTGTGCCAATGGCGTGTAGCTGGAGTCGCCCGGCGTGGTCCTTGACCTGCACCAGCGTCTGTAGCCGTCTGAAAGGTATGGTTTGCGAGGCGGCATCCTGCTCCCGGGATGAGTTTTGATGACGCTGATTGTTTTTGCCTCGTCGTCCAGGTCTTTCACTTGTTTCACCAGATCCTCCCTGAATAGTAAGTTTGGTGTCTGGATATTGGAAGATCTGCACAAGGCTGCAAACCATGGGTTGAGCATAGGCTTGATGGTTATTTTCCGTAAACAATTAATTTCAAAATGGGCATTACACAGCAGGGCCAGCATATCCTGCTGTGTGTTTGATAGTGGTGCCCCTTGTACCATCCGCCCAAACACCGTTATTCCTGCTCCAACCAATTTCAGGACTTTCTGCAGCCTCAACTCATGCGCCCTCATGGATGCGCCCATTTGCGCCCAGATAACCTGGTTCACTGTGGGCACTTTGAGCGATGCACAGTTAACAGGTGTCTCATATCTTCCCGAGGTTTCCTCCATTATGGAGTCCTGGAGCTGGTGAGAGGCCATATAGTTGATATTGCAGGCCAGGTTTTCGTCCATCTCCTCACCAGTTCCAGCCCGTATGGCAAATTTGCTTGCCACATCCGGCACACCTGGAGCATGGCTCATGTGCTTTGGTGTATCCTCTTCTGCACTATCACCAACTTCAGGGTCAGAGTCATACTGCCCTGGCTCTCCCGGCTCATGCCCAAGGGAGGTATCATGCAGCCCTTGACATGGCGCTGCTGGTATGGGTCCCCATGCAGACTCATAGGCATATGGTTCTTCCTGCCAGTATAGCTCTTCGCTATATGGACCTCTGCTAGAGGTTGCTGCTGAGAGCTGCTGGGGAACCCTTAGGATATAAAACCCTGGCTGGAACACCTCATGGTTGAGCATTTTGTCTATGAGGTGTTCCATCTTGTCCAAACCTTTTTGTTAGTAGGAGGGGAGTCTTCCTGGCCTGACTCATCAGTGTCGACAGGCCTGGACGATTTCCTCTTGGCCTTCCTCCCGACAGGAGTGGCCACAGTGCTCTGAAGCACCGGAGCTGCTGCCACTGGCTGAACTGCCGGTAGCTCTGAAGTCGGCGTCTTCGAAGCTGGCGTATGCTCGCTGACCGCGGTCCCGCGGGTAGGTTTTTTACTTTTAACGGCGGCACCCCTCGCCTTACTGTTTGTTAGTTTTTCCATTCTGAAATTGTTCCTGCTGGTTCCTGCAACCAGCCTTACGGAACCTAAGTAAACCGCAGTAAAGTTTTAAAGCACTTACCTGCGGGTTTTTAACTTAGCGCTGGTGGAGCTGCGCTCTCCACTCACGTGACTCTGAAGTAAAATTTCACTGTGCCGTGCTCACTTGATAATATAGAACCATGGTTTAATGGTTGAATGTTTCAATGGTTCAATGGTCCTTTATTGCTACGTGTACTATTTAAGGTACAGTGAGATTTGATTTACCTTACAGTCATACCAGAAAAAGGCAACAAGACACACAACTACATAAAAGTTAACATAAACATCCACCACAGCCACTCCCCCACATTCCTCACTGATGGAAAGCAATAAAGTCTTATCTTATTTCCTCCTTATTCTCCTGCGGACGGGGCAATCGAACCATCTGCAGTCGGGACGATCAAAGCTCCCACAGCCAGCTATGGAAGCTCCCGCGTCAGGGTGATCGAAACTCCCGCGATTGGGGCGGTCGAAGCTCCTGCGGCTTGGAGCTCCCGAAGTCGGTCCCTAACCAAAGGACCGCGATCTCCACGATGTTAAATCCACCGTCTCCCACGGTTGAAGTTCTGAGGTCAATCCCTGACAAAGGGACCACCAGCTCCACGACGTTAAGTCAGCAGGAGCTCCCAAAGTCGATCCCCAACAAGCGGCCACCAGCTCCTCGATGTCTGGCCACAGCGCCACGGAGATACGATATGGAAACAAAATTGCAACAGATGACCAAGGAAAGGTGTAGCCCGTAATGGCCCATTGTTAGATGGGGAAGAGTTGATAACAAACGGATATGGGGTTGTGAACAATGGAACTAGTAGGACAGCCAGGGTGGGGGGGAGGAGGGGAGTGGGGGGAAATGTCAAAACAAGATCACAAAGACCAGATTATTTTGTTTAAAGTGATCGTGATCAAAAGGTAAATATTGACCAGACAACCAGGCTAACAGGTTGCTAACTCCTCCTGCCCTTCTCTTAGGTGTGTTGGAATCATTTGCTTCCATTTAAAATGGCAGGTAGTTTAGTGCTTATCCAAATGATGCAGCCTCTAATAATGATGCACACTCTCTTGTTTATGCAATGTAACAGTGACGGCAATTCAAAGTTCTTCCGTGACTGTAAAGCAATTGGGGTGTGCTGAGGTCATAGTGGGTGAGGTCACTCCTTTGGCTGAGAAGGGATTTAATGCAATATATTCAAGACCAAACTGAAAGCCTTCTCACAGAGGCAGTTAACATGGTTGAATGAACTCAGTAGGTTTTTTTTCCCTGTCCAAAAGTTACTGTAAAGGAAGCAAAGGAGAATTGAATATGATGAAGTTACACAATGGAGTCGAACTTAAAACCCGTGCTCAAATTGGCAGTGCATCATTGAAGTCCTAGAGTCACATAGCATGGAAACAGGCCATTCTGCCCACCACATCCATGCTGGCCAGTGGGCACGCTTCCTTTCTCCCTTCCAGCACTTAGCCCATAGTCTTCTATGTCAGTGTTTTAGTGCTTGGCTATGGGTTTCTCATGTTCATAAGTCCTAGGAGTGGAATTAGGCCATTCAGCCCATCAGATCTACTCTGTCATTCAATCATGGCTGATCCATCTTTCCCTCTTAACACCATTCTGCTGCCTTCTCCCCATAACGCTTGCTAATCAAGAACCTGTTAATCTCCGCTTGAAAAATACCTAATGACATGGCCTCCACAGCCGTCGGTGGCAATGAATTTCACAGATTCACCAGCCTCTAGCTAAAGAAATTCTTCCTCATCTCTTATCCAAAGGAACATCTTTTTATTTTGAGGCTATGGCCTCTGGTCCTAGTATCTCCCACTAGTGGAAATATCCTCTCCGCATCCATTATTCGGTAAGTTTCATTGAGATCCCCCCTCATTCTTCTAAACTCCAGCATGTACAGGCCCAGAACTGTTAGGCGCTCATCATATGTTAACCCAATTATCTCTGGGATCATTCTCGTAAACCTCCTCTGGACCCTCTCCAACGCCAGCACACCCTTCCTCAGGTATGTGGCCTAAAATTGCTCACTATAATCCAAATGCAGCTTAACCAGCAGCCCATAAAGCCTCAGCATTAGATCCCTGTTTTTATATTCTAGTTCATCTCCAATATCGCACACCATTGTCTGATTTTGTGACTCAATGATAACTGAATGTGGTCCTTTCAATGTGACCAAATACTTGCCCAAGGCTTTGAGCAAATCATAAAGGATTAGGATACTGCAATGGGGAGCAATGGGAAATGGGTAGCAATGGTTGTCATTGTTTAGTTTAGTTCAGTTTAGTTTATTGTCATGTGTACTGAGGTACAGTGAAAACCTCTTGTTGTGTGCTATCCAGTCAGCTGAAAAAAAATGAGGATGTGAAAATAAATTCCACTCTGAAAGAATTGGATTTTATTCACCAAGATTACAGTTCCACCAAGGTTCACAATATTTGCCTATGGGTCCCTCACCAGACAATATTTCTCCTGAGACGCTGCCTGACCCACTGAACAATTCCAGCACTCTGTATCTTGCCATAGAGGGAGTACAGAGAAGGTTCACCAGACTGATTCCTGGGATGTCAGGACTTTCATATGAAGAAAGACTGGATAGACTCGGCTTGCACTCGCTAGAATTTAGAAGATTGAGGGGGGATTTTAGAAGATTTGAGGGAGGACTGAGATGAGAAAATCATTTTTCACACAGAGAGCGGTGAATCTGTGGAATTCTCTGCCACAGAAGGTAGTTGAGTCTACTTCATTGGCTATATTTAAGAGGGAGTTAGATGTGGCCCTTGTGGGTAAAGGGATCAGGGGGTATGGAGAGAAGGCAGGTACGGGATACTGAGTTGGATGATCAGCCATGATCTTATTGAATGGCGGTGCAGGCTCGAGGGGCCGAATGGCCCACTCCTGCATCTATTTTCTATGTTTCTATGTTTCTTTTGTGAACCAAAGTGCGCAGTTCCTTGTTTCTACATTTGTAGCTCGATTAGTTAAATACCCTTTATTTGATGGTATCTAGCATTGCATTTGGAACACATTTTATTTTCTTGAAACTCATCCTGGATATTGACTCTCACACAATATTAGTTACCTGGTCACATTATTTGCGGTCGTTACACAACAGTGAGCATTCTCTAACTTATTTTATCTTTAGGCTCCATCACCCTCTTGGCCCCAAACCTCCCTATTGTCATTATTTACCTTGGGAAAAAACTCCTGCTCTCAGCAGCTCTCTTTAATGCCATCTTATTATTTCTCAAGTCAGTCACCTGCAGTACTATCATCGCCTCCATCAATCACCTCCACAGCCCTTTATCCCTTTCTCTCCTTGGATTTTCCAGTTGTCACTTTAACTTCACTCGTCACGTTTAGATTTTAGACTTTGGAGATACAGCGTGGAAACAGGCGCTACTGCCCAGCGAGCAGCGATCAACTATCACCCCGTACATTAGTGATCACCCCGTACACTAGTGACCTGCGATCATCCCGTACACTGGCACTTTCCTGCACACTGGGGACAATTTACAATTTACACAGCCAATTAACTTACAAACCTGTCCGCCTTTGGAATGTGGGAGGAAACTGGAGCACCCAGGGAAAACCCACGTGGTCACGGGGAGAACAGACAAACTCCGTGCAGACAGCACCCCTAGTCAGGATCAATCTCGGGTCTCTAGCGCTGTAGGGCAGCAAATCTACCGCTGTACTGCCGTGCCACTTTATCATTGAATGTATTTTGCATCAGTTATTTATATCCATATTGCATCCATATTGACCATTCCAAATCTATGCAACTTTTCTTGAACTTATAATAATTATTTAATCTTCTCACCAAACCTATTGCTGGGATAAAGTTCCCTTCAAGATGGTCTGACGTGCAGATGATAAATTACATCGAATGGAATGGCGCTATTAATTACGATGCAGATTTTAATACCATTGGTTGCGTATTTCTTTTCCGATTATTTGGCACCTAGTCACGCTATCATTAATCACCGAGCCTATTTACCATTCAGGAACTATTGGCTTTCAAAGTTGCTCAGCAAATACCACAACAACTATGGAAAGCTCTAGGTTATTACATTATTTTTGTGTAAAACATGCACGATTCGCTGAGCTAATGACTCCTTTCATCATTTCCAAAAGGGGTTGCTGGACGGAACTGGAGCAGAATATTTTTATTTAAGACTCACTGAGCCGTTCTCTGGAGCATTTCCAAATAATATCATTGCTGTCACGGTTGTTATCTTACTCTGGAAAGAAAGTTAGATTTGGGCTGTATGTGGCTCTGCGATATAACTTATATGTAAAGACACAGGAAACCTGATTTATAAAATAAGAGGCAGAGATAATCAAAACTTTTGATCCGAAATTGAATTTCTAATGAATGCCTTACTGAGCTAAAGAATAAAAGGGCATACAATTCACAAATGGAAAGATGAAGAATTTATTTTAAAACACATTTATATTCTACTGTATGTATTATACAGGTCTCACTGAGGCCAAAAAAGGACTTAGCTTCATTTCACTCTTGAATATCAAGCTTAACCTGATGTGTGGGGAGTAGACACAACTTGCAGAACAAATTATCTGTTCTTCATTAATGTAAAATGCCGTATTATTTTGATCTAAAATAGGATTAGAGATTAGTTTGGTTTAAAATAGTTTAATGATCTTCTACACTTCGCACTTCACAGCGCCAGAGACACTGATTCAATCCTGACCTCACATGCTGTCTGTGTGGAGTTTGCACGTTATCCCTGTGACTGCGTGGGTTTCGGCTCCCTCCCACATCCCAAAGACGCGCGGGTTTGTTGGCTAATTGGTTTCTGTAAATTGCCACCAGCGTGTAGGGAGTGGATGAGAAAGTGGAATAACATAGAACTAGTGTGAACGGGTGATCGCTGGTCAGCACGGACTCGGTGGGCTGAAGGGCTTGGTTCCACGCTGTATCTGTAAAGTCTAAGTAAACACTAAATTATAGAAAGGACCAGACAACCGTGAGGGATTACTTCAAAATAATAATGTTAGAAATGGAATCATGCCTTGACACGAAACGTCACGCACTCCTTCTCTCCAGAGATGCTGCGAGGCAAGGAGCGTCCTGAGTTAAGGGCCTGTCCTACCAGCATCCATGCGATGAGCGCGATCAAACTAGAAGCGGGGGCCGCGCGGAGGTCGGGTGATTCCTGTACAGGGCCGTTCCCAACAGCATGCACCTGCATGCGGCAAGCGCGACCAAACTGGTAGCGAGGGCCGCGCGGAGGTCGGGTGAGTGGCGCAACGCGGCGCAAAGTGAGGCGAACTTGGAGCGAAGTCTTAAAGGTAAGTTCGCCAGGACAGAGAGGGACACACACAGAGGGGCACAGAGGCACACACAGAGAGGGCCACGGAGCCACACACAGAGAGGGTCACGGAGGCACCTACAGAGAGGGTCACGGAGGCACGACGTCGAGGCGGTGTGTAATGCGTCGAGGCGACTGCGAGCCGACAAGCCGTTGCCGCGCGGAATATTTTAACATGGTCAGTTTTTTCGGAGCCCCGCGCGATGACGGGACGAACTCCGCACAATTCCGCACGGCTCCGGCGATCGAAGTGGGACCGGCCCTGCGACGCCAGACGGCTCAAGCGACCATGTTAGGTCGCGCTCATCGCATGGAGTTGCATGCTGGTGGGACAGGCCCTTTACTCCAGCTTTTTGTGTCTTTCTTCAGTTTAAAACAGCATCTGCAGTTCCTTCCTAAACATATCATTTGGGTAAGATAGACCACAAAATGCTGGAGTAATTCAGTGGGACAGGCAGCATCTCTGGAGAGGAGGAATGGGTGACGTTACGGGTCGAGACCCTTCTTCAGACTCTCTCAACTAGACTAAACTAAACTCAATTACAAGTAACGGAGGAAGGTAATATATATTTCATGTGAAGCATGTTTGATAAACAATTTACAATTCTCTTCAAAAATATGAAAAAACTTGGAACTGCAATCATTCACAAGCAGTTCTGTAAAATGAATGAGACCAATTGCTTACAATTAATAGCAACCCAATACAAATCAGGGCCTCCTCTCACAATAGTCAGTGCTGTAAGTGGTCCCCATATTGTTGCTGCAGTTTCTCTGCTCTGTTACGCCTGACAAATTCCAATCAACCTGGACGAAGCCAAAAGTTATTATGTGCAAGATTATGGAGCGTGTTCCTCACCAGGTCATCATGTAAACACAAAGCCCGAGCAAAACAACGGTCTCCTGTACCAGGTTTATTGAATGTGTAAGGAGGAACTACAGATGCTGGTTTAAACCAAAGATAGACACAAAAAGCTGGAGAAATTCAGCGGGGCAGGCAGCATCTCCGTCGAGACCCTTGTTCAGTCTCGACCTGAAACATCACCCATTCCTTCAGAGATGCTGCCTGTCCTGCTGAGTTACTTCAGCTTTTTGTATCAATCTTCAGTTTATTCAATGATAGCCTTTAAATTCTGCAGCTTACGAATGAAATGCTAACATTACAATGTCCCACCTAATATCCACATAACTTGTTGATTTTGCTTTCAGATTTCATTCAAAATCGGAGGCTTCAGATGCACGTGCTTTGAAACACATTTTGTTTTGTCTTGAACTGATTCAGGGATGTTATATGGTAACTCATTGTGTTGGGAGATATTCAAATGGTGGAAGGTGGGAAGGGCTTGTGAGGGGAGTTTCATTGTTCGCATCCCTGTATCACCTCTTCCCCAGCCAACAGTGGACCATTGTGGGCTCCGCCCTTCCTTGCTCATCTCTTGCCGGCCCTGATCTGTTCTGGCCTTTTCTTACCTCAAGTTCCCTTCGCTCTCCTTTCAGTCTGAAGAAGGGTCCCGACCCAAAGTGTCACCCATCCATTTTCTCCAGAGAAGCTGCCTGATCTGCTTGGTTACTTCAGCACTTTGTGTCCATCTTCTTCATGAGGGGGAAAGTCAGTTCTGTTTCCAGTTTGTTGGAATATTTTGGTCAGAGTGTAATTGTGAAATATTCACAGTTGATTTGGCTTTATTGGTGTGGACATTTATTGGTTTCTTCACTTTTAAAGAAACCTGCTGCATAATAAGAATGTTAGCAATCCAGTGTGGCTGCCGGAGGAACACTCATGTTGTGTCTGTATTAAATTCCTTGCGCAGTAAGATGTTGAAGTGTTTCCCAAAAGGATAAAGAGAATAGACTAGGTACGGAATATGGGACAGGGAAGAAACATTGGACTAATTATAGAACAGTACCGTGCAGGAACAAGCCCTTCACTCAACAATCTCCATGGTGAACATGATGCCAAAATAAACTAATCTCATCTGCTGCACATAATCCATATCCGCCATTCCCTGCATATATGTGCCTCTATGTTCATATATGTGCCTCTATGGGCATAAAATCAGCTTTCTTTTCCACGAGCAGTAGCTCTACTCAATAACCAAAAGTCTGTAGCCTCCTTTTGCTCTGGTATTTATTTCATTCACATGTTTAAACTATAATGTTTTATTCTTAATGTTTTAATGTGTTATGTTTTATTCTTAATTGTTTACCGCATGTCGTGCTGTCGTTTGAGAGCTGAGCACCAAGGCAAGTTCCTTGTATGTGTACATACTTGGCCAATAAACCTATTCATTTATTCATTCATTCATTCATTCATTCTATCTAAAAGCCTCTTAAATGCCACAATCGTACCTACCTCCACCATCACCCTTGGCTGTGCATAACTGGCATGTTCCCCGCACACCTCCTTTATACTTTGCCCCATTCACCTTTTCGCAATGCCCTCTCATCTTTGTCATTTCCACCTGGGAAAAAGATTCTGACTGTCTATCCTCTCTATGTCTCTCTTCAAGACAGGTCGGTCCATCCTCGCCTTGTAACCTATACCCTCTAATCTAGGCAGCATTCTGGTCAAACAAACATGGTCCATTCTCCCTGAGGCTGTGGGTTTTTTCCAGGTGATTCACTTTCCTCCCACACTCCAAAGACAGAGAGGTTTGTAGGTTAATTGGCTTTGGTAAAAATTGTAAATTGTCCCGAGTGTATAGGATAGTGCTAGTGCATGGGGCGATCACTGGTTGGCATAGACTCAATGGACCTGTTAGTTTTTGCTAAAGTAAAGCAAGGGCTAATCAGATCTTCTAACCGCATAAACTTTGACCACTTTACAGTTCAAAGATCAATCTCACTTTGAAATATATTCAGAGATATCTCTGCTCTTTTCAGTTGAGAATTCCAATAACCCATGACCCTTCAAGAGAAAAGATCCCACTTCATCATTTTAAATGTGTGACCCTTTATTTTGAAACAATGCCATTTAGTTCTCATTTTTTCCACAACGGGAAGAATCCTCTCAGCATTTATCTCATTAAGACCCCTCAGAATCTTTCAATTCATTAAGTTCACCTATTGATTTTCTGAGGAACAAAGGCTTCAGCTTCTCATTTTTTTCCTCAGAAGACAACTCTTTCTTCCCAAGAATCAGCCCAGTAAACTTCCCATAAACTTCCTCCAATTCTAGTAGGGTGACCAAAACTGTTTGCAGTATTCCAGCTGTTCTGTATGTGTATAATATTATGCTAGACTTGTAGTCAATCCCCTTGCAGTAAAGACTGCAGATGTCGTGCTTGTCTTCATAAATTCATAAGTTCCAGCAGAATTAGACCATTCGGCACATCACGTCTACTCTGCCATTCAATCAGGGCTAATCTACTTACCCTCTCAACCCCATTCTCCTGCCTTCTCCCCATAAACCCTCACACCCTTACTAATCAAGAATCTGTGAATCTCCACCTTAAAAATATCCATGGACTTGGACTACACAGCTGTCTAAGGCAATGAATTTCACAGATTCACCTTTCTCTAAAGAAATTCCTCCTCATCTCCTTTCCAAAGGTACCTCCTTTTTTAATTCTGAGGCTATGACCTTTGGTCTTAGGCTCTTCCACTAGTGGAAACATCCTCTCCACATTCACACTACCCAGGCCTTTCACTATTTGGTAAGTTTCAATGAGGTTCCCCCTCATCCTTCAAAACTCCGGCGAGTATAGAGCCAGTGCTTTCAACGCTCATCATATGTTAACCCAATCGTTTCCGGGAATTCTTCATTACTTGATGCATCAGCACGCTAACTTTATGCTTTATGTTACCCGTGATGTTTTCAAGAGAGAGTTAGATTTAGCTCTTAGGGCTAATGGAAACAAGAGATATGGGGAGAAGGCAGGAACGGGGTACTGATTTTGGATGATCAGCCATGATCATATTGAATGGAGGTGCTGGCTCGAAGGGGCGAATGGCCTACTCCTGCACGTATTTTCGATGTCTATGTCAGTGGACATGATGATTGCTCTGCGGAGAATGTGTAGCCCTGTACTGTGAAAGAATGCAGAGCAACATTCTGCAAAAGTGGTTACGCCCCTCCTATCTACCAAAGATTTTCCCCGTCACTAACCCTTTCTGCATTCTTTCACAGTCCCTTCATGTCTTCTTCACAATTTGCTTTCTCTCCTGTTTTTGCATCATCAACAAGGGTATCAGCAAAGTTCGCCACAAATACCCTTGGTCCCTTCATCTCCGTCATCAATGCACATTATAAATAATTAAGGCCTCAGCGCTGACTCCTGTGGCATGCCATTTGTTACGGCTGAATAGATAAATGTATCCAGACTCTGATGTCTGTCGGATAGCCAGTCCACTGTCCATGCTAATGTATTGACTTCAACTACATGAATCATGTACAGCAATCTTTCATGTGGCATCTTATCAAATCCCTTATTGAAATCCAAATTCAGCATGTCTTTTGGCTGCTTGTTGCTTCCACTTTGCTTGTTACATTCTCAACAAACTAAAATCAAATTATCAAACATGATTTCTCTTTCATAAAACTTTAAAGACTTTGTTTAATTGTCTTATGCCTTTCTAAATATTCTGCTATTACTTCTTTACTAATGAATGTTAAGATGTGAAATTACTGAAGTAACAATAACATGTAACATAGCTTCCTGCTTTCCTCACCGACCAGAGCCACACGCCCAATGATCTCTTAAAGGGCCTGTCCCACTTGGGTGACCTAATCCGCGAGTTCTGGCGAGTTTGCCCTGGACTCATACTCTCAGCATGGTAGGAGCTGTAACTCTCCTTCATGCTCGAGAGTGGTCTCCGCGTACTCGAGGCCTCAGCTAGGTTGCGACTTTTTTTTCAACGTGTTAAAAAATGCCAGTGAGTAAAAAAAGGTTGCCATGGAAATAATCTATACTTTTTTTACTCATAGGTTTAGTCGTAGTAGGTCGGCATGTTAGTTGTAGGTAATCAAGGGTAGTCGAAGGTAGTCATAGATAGTCTTCACAATAGTCGAAGGGAGGTCGAAGGAGGGCATCTTCACTCTCCACTATTCGGTGTCCAATTTTCCTGAGGTTAGTCGTAGCTAGTCGTAGCTAGTCGAAGCTGGTCTTCAACATAGTCATGGAAAACATTATTGTCATTCAGACCTTGCAGTCTGAACGAAATTTTGTTGCCTGCAGTCATACATATAGTAAATAACAAAACACACAATAAACACATATTTAACATCCACCACAGTCAGTTCACCAGACACCTCTTCACTGTGATGGAAGGCAAAAATCTTGTCTTTGTCTCTTCCCTTCTTGTTCTTCCTCTTCCTCTGCGCTGAGGCGACCCAGGTCTCCGATGTTGTGACCGCACCGGGTGATGTAAATAAGTCCCGCGGCTGAACTGCGCTCCGCGAACGGGCCGGTTCAACTCCGCGGCCTGGGGCGGAAGCTGCCGCCCTCCAGTCCAGCGGACACAGCTGTTGCCGCGGGAGCTCCGGAAAAACAGGTCACCAACCTGTGACCTGCGAGCTCCCGACGATGTCGTCCACTGGGCCCGCGGCCGAACCTCCGAAGTCGCTGCCACCACCACCGGAAAGCCGCACAGCTCCGAGTCGGGCCGCCGGAACGCCGGAATGCCTGAACCCGCCGCAGCCCCGAAGTCGGCCAGCCCCGCGCTGGTAAGTCTTGGCTGGCTCTGCCTCCGGAGCCTCGAGGTCGATCGCAGTTGGAGGCTGTCAGCTCCGCCATTAGGCCTCAGCGCAAACGGAGACGGAGACGGGGGATACGACAAGAAAAGTCCCCCCCAAAAGGAAGAGACCAAAATGTTTCTCCCACCCCTCCCAGACACATACACTACATAATAACTCAGTTTAACATGCTAAAACAAGACAAGAAAACAACAAAAAAAAAAGAAAAACAGACGGACTGCAGGTGAGCCACTGCTGCCAGGGCAGCGCCGCCACTCTTGAAGGAGGTCTTCAACATAGTGGAAGGAGGTCTTCAACATGTCATTTTTACAAACTCTTCTAAACTCGCCAATTAGGTCGCACAAGTGGGACAGCCCCTTAACCCCAAGCCCAAAACCGGCAAATCTGGTTGTCAGGTAAAAAGACACAAAGTGCTGGAATAACTCAGTGGGTCAGGCAGCATCTGATGGAGAACATGGATGGATGACGTTTCGCATCGTTTCTTGGTTGTTTCGTTCCTGATCGATGGAGGCACAGTGGCGCAGAGGTAGAGTTGCTGCTTCACAGTGCCAGAGACCAGGGTTCGATCCTGACTATGGGTGCTGTCTATACAGAGTTTGTACCTTCTCCCTGTGACCGCGTGGGTTTTCTCCGGGTGCTCCAGTTTCCAAAGACATGCAGGTTTGTAGGTTAATTGGCCTCTGAAAATTGGCCCCAGTGTGTGTCGGATGGAACTAGTGTACACGTGATAGCTGGCCGGCGTGGCCTCGATGGTTCAAAGGGCCAGTTTTCACACTGTATCTCCCCAAACTAAACTAAATTAAAAATCACGATTAGGTTCCCCAAAATATGAAGGTATAGATTTACTGCTTTCTGCAGAATGTGTGTGTTTTACTTTCCACACACACACAAGTGACACAGATAATTTTAGTGTTTATTTTCATATGAGTGGTAATGTCAGAGGATTTCTTCAACGTCCTTACTCACTATCGCTTCCACGAAAGGATTTACTGAGGTTTGTCATCTGTTAGATTATTTTCTTGAATCATTCTCATCAAAGTGTTAGATAGACACAATATGCTGGAGTAACTCAGCGGGACAGGATCTTCTCCTGTTAGCTAGGAGAAGCTAACAACAAAGCAAACTGGGAAAACTCTTGTGTAGGAAGGAGCTGCAGCTGCTGGTTTAATCCAAAGGTAGGCACAAAATGCTGGAGTAACTCAGCGGGACATGCAGCTTCTCTGGAGAGTAGGAATGGGTGACGTTTCGGGTCGAGACCCTTTGTCCAGAGATAACTCATGCCAGTGAAGTGATTCAAAGCAGAATGTAGTGAACCTGCTACCATCCACTGGCATAAAAATGTTCAGGGACCCTGTACAAATGCCACATTACGTTTACATCTAAGAAATGCATAGATAAGAGTCCAATCATTGAGGAGAACATTTACTTGTGTTATTTAACGACTAATTACGCAGTAGCTCCAGGCTATCGACTCTTGGCAAGGATATTATTTTCCCTCATCATTTTAGTCGCATCCACATGCCTCACGTAATTTACAACCAAAATCGTCCCTGATATTGAAAAACTTAAATGTATAAAACCAATTAATTTTCAAAACATTACTTACATCCAGGATTCAATTTATTGTAAATTACTGAGAGCCTTTAACGTTGAGCAAACCTCATTTGTTTCCTTTCATTAAAATAATTATTGGTGCACATTCTTGTAATGACATATTCGATGATATTTTTATGACCAAGTCAATTGGTCCGTGTTAAATATGTCAACAATTGAACCCAAAGCAGCATTTATTGATGCATTTCGTTGTCTCTGTACTGTACACTGACAATGACAATTAAAATTGAATCTGAATCTGAATCTGAATCTGAACCTCCCTTGCACAGCAAGCTGTAGATATTCTCTGTAGATATTCCAGACCTTTAAGTGACATTTTTATGAGACAATTTAATTAATTATTTAAGCCAATTTTCTTTCTAAAGCACCTATAATGTTTCACATCCGAAGGCCACAAGTTAAAAGTATACATTGTTGGGAATAAGTTTCATCAGATACCATGCAGACCTGGAACAGTTAGTACAAGGGCTTAGGACCACTCTGTTTTTCTGTTGGACAGCAGGGCTGTGAGAACGGACTTTTTATTTTGAGCCATTGAGTCATACATCATAAATACTGGCCCTTCGGACCAACTTGCCCATGCCAGGACTTGAGGGGCAACTTTTTCACACAAAAGGTGGTGAGCATATGGAACGAACTGCCGGAGGAGGTAGGTACTATCACATTTGGATAGGTGCTTGGATAGGAAAGGTTTAGCGGCATATGGGGCAAGCATGGGCAGGTGGGACTAGTGTAGATGGGGCGGCGTGGAAAGTTGGGCCGAAGGGCCCGTTTCAGTGCTGTATGACTCTATGAATTTAATTGGACGACCCAACATGTAGGTGGAAGCAGAAGTCTGGGGACTGGATTAACGGCCAATTCTTCCTCATGGTTGATGCACTGGATATTCAAGCAGGGCCTGGGGTCAAGGGGAATTGGGAACCTGGAGCTAGTAGATCGCTCTGTGGCAGGGTCAAGAGATGGTGGGTGGAGTTATGAGTTGGTGAACATGGAGTCAAGTATTGACAATGGAGTGGTAGTTGGTGGAGGGATTAGGGCACAAGGAATAGCAGAAACATTAAGCAAATTAAAGTAAAGTAAATTAAAAAGGAATTAACCAATTTGCGTTGCTGGTACTGGACTGGGGCGTGGTCAGAGAGACCTCTTAAATTAGGCTGCTTCAAGATCACCATCGGAAATGAACAGTTCTGAAGAAGGGTCTCGACCCGAAATGTCACTCATTCGTTCTCTCCAGAGATGCTGCCTGTCCCGCTGAGTTACTCCAGCTTTCTCTTTCTATCTTAGGCAGAGATTTCTATGTTGTTATCTTTTGGTGCTCTGAGATCACGGAATAGCAGATGAATCCCCGATTACAGCCTCAGTGACACTTGTTCTGCCAGCCACAATGGACAAGGGGAACACATATTTCCATGAATGATCATGATTGTTCTGTTGATGTGACCACTATTCATGCATGTTAGTGCCTGGATTTTATAAGTTCTGAGGTAGAATCAAAATTAAAAGTCAAAGTGGCGCAGTGGCAGAGTTGATAGAGTTGCTGCCTCACAGCGCCAGAGCCACCAGCGCCAGAGGCTCCAGAGACGCCAGCGCCAGGGACTCCAGTGGCATAGGCGCCAGAGATATCAACGCCAGAGACGCCAGAGACCCAGGTTTGATTCTGACTACGTGGAGTATGCATGTTTGCCCCGTGGCCGCGTGGGTTTCCTCCGGGTGCTCCGGTTTGTAGATTAATTGGCCTCTGTAAATTGCTCCTAGTGTGTAGGGGTTGGATGAGAATGTGGGATAACATAGAATTAGTGTGGAAACAAAGAACTGAAGATGCTGGTTTATCAGTCTGAAGAAGGGTCCTGACCCCAAACATCACCCATCCTTTTTCACCAGCGATGCTGCCTGACCCACCGACTTACTCTATAAATTTTAGTCTAATTTTTTAATAGACTTAGTGCGGACAGGTGATTGCTGGTTGCCACTTCCCAGAAGTGGGAAGTTTGAGGAAATATATTGAACCGAGGATGAGTTTACCAGATGCAAGGCCATCAGAGTTAATTCCAGAAGACACGGGCGAGATGGCCAAATAAGGGGCACCTAATGTCGAAAAGGTGGAAGAACAAGCCAAGATTCCAGAAGACCCAGAGCAGAGCATACATATTGAGATTAATGTAAGGGATGGTATAGGTCAGGTTGGGCAGAGCCATGGAAGGGAACATATCCCTACATTATGGGGCAGTGGGACATAGGGAAGCAGTGAATCTTTGATGGGATTTTGGAAGGGGATACAATAAATCATTTTAGTTTAGTTTAGTTCAGTTGAGTTTAGTTTAGAGATACAGCATGGAAACAGGCTATTCGGCCCACCGGGTCCGTGCCAACCAGCGATCACCGATACACGCGTTCTCTCCACACACTAGGGACAATTTACAGAAGCCAATTAACCTACAAGCCTGTACGTCTTTGGGATGTGGGAGGAAAATGGAGCGCCCAGGGAAAACACAGAGAGAGCACACAAATTCCATACAGACAGCACTTGTAGTCAGGCTCAAAACCGGGCCTTTGGCCCTCTCAGGCAGCAACTCTGCCGCTGTGCCACTGTGCTGCTCTCAGTGTGGATGAGGTGACCTCAAAAGGTTTTCTGAGCAATGGCCCAAGGAATTTAGATGCTGAAGCTATATTTCCTAGTATTACAAGTAATAAAAGTGATGTTTTTTCTGGAATGGAAGGCAGCTACAATAGTTTCTGGGTCAATTGTGTCCCTCTGGAAATTACAGCTAGCACTTGTGATGTCAAATTTTGTTCATGCAGATGACATGTTCAAATACAGATCTATTGAATGCATTCTCATGCAGTGCTGGGGAAATTAGCTCACATGATTCTCAATTGCTTTAATTTCATTTAGAGATACAGCATGGAAACTGGCCCTTCAGTTCAGCGAGTCCATGCCAACCAGCAATCACCTGTCCGCACTAAGTCTATTAAAAAATTAGACTAAAATTTATAGAGTAAGTCGGCGGGTCAGGCAGCATCGCTGGTGAAAAAGGATGGGTGATGTTTGGGGTCAGGACCCTTCTTCAGACTGATAAACCAGCATCTTCAGTTCTTTGTTTCCACACTAATTCTATGTTATCCCACATTCTCATCCAACCCCTACACACTAGGAGCAATTTACAGAGGCCAATTAATCTACAAACCGGAGCACCCGGAGGAAACCCACGCGGCCACGGGGCAAACATGCATACTCCACGTAGTCAGAATCAAACCTGGGTCTCTGGCGTCTCTGGCGTTGATATCTCTGGCGCCTATGCCACTGGAGTCCCTGGCGCTGGCGTCTCTGGAGCCTCTGGCGCTGGTGGCTCTGGCGCTGTGAGGCAGCAACTCTATCAACTCTGCCACTGCGATCCCCGCACAACTAACATTATCCGACACACGCTAAGGATGTTTTTAAAAATAAATTTGACCAAGCCAAATTAACCTACTAACTTGCACGTCTTTGTAGTGTGGGCAGAGAAGTGCTGGAGAAAACCCACACAGGTCACGGGGAGAACGTACAAACTCCGTACAGACAACACCCGGAGTCAGGATCGAACCCGGGTCTCTGGCGCTGTAAGGTGGCGACTCTACCACTGTGCAACTGTTCCACTCCAGTTTTATTCTGCCGGTGTCCATGGTATCCTTTATTTTCTTACTGAAAAATATTCTGAAACGTCTTTCTGTGCATGGGGAATGCTAAACCAGTACAGGGGTTGGCAGATATTTGGCTTGACGCCAGGTACCTAGTCCATCAAATTTAGCAGTGGAAATACAAATCAGGTTGCTTCCACAATAAGTGGTTGATGCACAATGCCAAAGTGACAAATTATAAATGGACCTTATTGTGTTGCTGCCCTTCTTAATTATCGCCTCGTTTACACTTGTTCCATCAGCCATGATGGACATGGGAAACTCATCACTTTCATGGATATTCATAATTATTCTGTTGTCATGATCATTATTCATGCATCTTTGTAACTAATAGATGGTATTTTATCATTTGTGACGAACAAAGAATAAAAATTGAAATTCAGAATGTTTGTGAACACCTCTGGATCATGGCCAAGAGGAAGGGAGAAGATGGGGGATGGATGCACTGAGGTAGGAAAGCAGTGGAGATAGTCACAAAATGCTGGAATTACTGGGGTGCTGTCTGCACAGAGTTTGTACATTCTCCCCGTGACCGCGTGGGTTTTCTCTAAGATCTTCGGTTTCCTCCCACACTCTAAAGATGTACAGATTTGTGGGTTAATTGGCTTGGTATTAATGTAAATTGTCCCTAGTGTATGTTGATTAGTGTTAATGTGCAGGAATCACCGTTCGGTGCAGACTCGCTGGGCCAAAGGGCCTGTTTCCGCGCTGTATCTCTAAAAATAACCAAAAAAACCTTAATGGGTCAGACAGCATCACTGGAGAAAAGGAATAGGTGACGTTTTGGGTTGAGACTCTTCAAGAGACTGAGTCAGGGGAGAGGGAAACTAGAGACATGAAAAGGGCCAGAGGAGGTAGAGTGGCAGTGGTGCCTGGTTCAGGAGAGGAAGGACCTAAGGGAGGTTGAGAGGTAGTCAGAGGTAGAGGAACACTGAGAAAGAGCATTGAAGGTGAGAAGATTCAAGGCGGGTTGACTGTGTAGACATGTTAGCGGTAGCACTGGGCAAGTACACGTGCTTTTGAGTCCACCAGTGTGTGCTTGAGTGAATGTGTGTGGGTGCATGTGTGACAGATCACGGAGTGATGTTTTCATGCGCTACTCCTGTATATGAGCATTAATAGTAAGATTAAACGAGAACTTACCAGTTTGAAGTTTGATCTTTATTTTATGAGGAGTTACGATGAGGGATTACGTGAAGACCCCGCCAGCACGCATGCGCGACATTTCTTCAAAGCAGTGGTGTGAAATCACAGAAATACAGTCACAATGACTAATATAGTAAGATAAACAAGAGAACTTCCATACCAGGTGATCTTTATAATAGAGGGTTGGGAGCGGAGGGCACGTAATCCCTCATCGTAACTCCTCATAAAATAAAGATCAAACTTCAAACTGGTAAGTTCTCGTTTAATCTTACTATTTTACTTCGGAGTCATGTGAGTGACTACGTGAAGATTTCAAAGCTCTGTGATTTCATGCCCTGGAAGCTCCATGCTCACACACCGCTAAAGTTGGGATAAGAGGATGAACGTAATTCAGACAAGACACTGGCTGAAAAACAAAGAAGGTATTTAATCATACCTAAAATGATATGCCCCACATTGGGTAAATCATGTAACAGAAACCCAACATATTCCCCTGCAACGTCTCAGGAGCGGCCACGGGTTATAAAAGAAGTGCTGAAAATCCGTTCACTCTCCAACCCGCTGTAGCAAAGGATGTGGTCCATAGGAACTCCCATCATCCTAGCCGCTGACGTGGATGCAGCCTTAGCTATAAGACTGGACCCGTTGTGCTGTTACAAGTGCCATAAACATAACCACACAATATGTAGTTATCCAGAGAGCGCCCCAATATTGGTGTCCATCCTCGAAGCATAGTAAATTTTATGCCTAGGTCCCATGTATGGGTGGATCTGGTCTAGGGGAAAAAATATTAATACCCCTCATCAGATTGATACCAGAGGGTGTGATCCTATACGCAGGTGATCACCCCCTCGGTCCAGGTTGGTAGGTAGGGCACTCCTGCAAATTTAATGGCACTATAACTCAAACCTTCATGGAAAGAAGGGTGGCCAGAACTCCTGCAATCCAGTGATGGTGGCCGAGTCATATGAAGTGTTTGTTCTGAAGAAGAAACACTCCCATCTGCTGACATATGTCAGTGCTGTCCCTGGTGGACTCCCTCACGACGAGTGATGACATTGATCGTCCTGTCGGAGTATCCGAAGTCCAGAAATGGCCTGTTCAGAAACAGCATCAATAGGTTAATGCGATCATGGCACGGATGACTTACCCGTCACAGGGTGTGCCAACAGGCCCGGCCGTTTGAGGATCCGAAAGCAGTGTTCTGCGGCCATCTTTGTACTGCTGGGGACCATGGTTGGGTAGGTCAATCGGGAACCCGAAATACCCGTTGCGGAGTCTATTAAATTTTTGTAAGACCCGACTGATGAGGCAGAAGGGGGGAAATGCATAGCAAACAATTCCCCCAATGCAGCGAGAAACATCCATCGCTGCTGGCCCCGGTCCCGATCCAACATCCATTCAATGTTGTCGTTGAATTGCGTGACCTGGTGTTCGCCACCGTATTTAGTTTACCTGAAAGGTAAGTGGCTGAGATCCAAATCTCTCTATCCAGACACCAGTGCCAGTTGTAAAAAAGGCAATTCATCACATGATATCGATTTTATTCCACACAAAAGATTAATATAGGCCACCACTGTGGTATTATAATTTGTAACCATACATGCAACTGGTGCATATCTAAGCAGTAGGCCCCCGGGTTCCACGAATGCTTCCAGTATTTCTAGATAATTAATCCCTAGTGCTCCCAACAGGGTTAAATCTTGTGCATTCCATCTGCCACCACAACAGTGGTGGTATTAGCTGCTCCACACCTTTAACACTGGCATCAGTCTGTAATGTAACCGAGGGATTTATGATAGTGATGGATTTGGAACAGAATTGAGCATTTCCCATCCACCAATTTAATTCAACTCTTGCCTTTTCTAATAACTTCATAGGCCTGTTGAAATGGTATGACTTTTGAGAGCTATAATTTTAGCTCTTTGTAGGTTTTGATAATGTAGTGGTCCGAATTGCACTGCGGGAAAAGCAGCCACTATCTTCCCAATACCATGGCCACCTACCGTATGGATGGATCCCTGATGCCAGTAAGGCTTCTGCAAGCTTCTACCAAGTCCACCACCTTGTTCGGTGGTAAGGTGGTAGACATTTGCACCGAGTCAATGGTGATCCCCAAGTAATCCATGGTAGTAGAGGGTTCCAACTTTGATTTATCTGGATGTATGATGAACCCCAGCTTTTGAAAGAGATGTTTTATGGCTAGAAACTGCCAATGTAGCCGTTTCCAAATTATCCCCGACAATGAGGATATCATCAAGATAGGCCATAACAGTATGATTTTGTTTCCTTAAATAGGCCAAAGCTGGTTCCAATAATTTGTTGAACAGCCTGGGTGCTGATGATAACCCATTGGGTAAGGCTATATATTGCCATAATTGTCCCATCCAGATAAATTTAAGGTATTCCCTATGATCCTTGTGTATTAGTACTGAATAGTATGCATCTTGAGGTTAATGCATGCCATGTAGTACCCATAGCTATAAGCTGGCTACTGTGTCCATTTTGAAATGAACATACTGAACAGAAGTATTCAGTTCGGTCAGGTCTATGATTATGCGGCATCCGCCATCTTTTATTTTTGGTAAATATATTAGATACGAACTCCTGTGATTCTCTCAATAACCCCTCTTAATAGTTCAGCATGGCCTGCTGTTCTTTCTTTGTGAAAGTATAACTTTCGGCTAGGCGAATGCTGGACCGGGGCAGGGAGTTCGTAAATGAATTAATTTTATAGCCCTGAATACTTCCGAATATGTAAGGATCAGAGGTAAAAGTGCAACCGGTCTCCCCCATAAGATGAATTTTAGACATGTGATGTTCCTGGGGGAGGCAGACCCACCTACCTCCAAGGTATTGCCGGCGTAGTGGTCCAATACCACCGTTATTTCTTCTGTTAGAGTTGATGCGTTGTAGGGGTGGCGCATTTTCCAAGAAGGCCGGGCTGGGCCATGGCCTAAAAAGGCTGTTGTGCAGGTGGGCCGGCCTTCGAGCTTTGGGTGTGTAGGGGTGCTGTAGCTGTTGGTAGTGCGCTTGGAGGTACTGGGTACCTTATCAGCCCTATGGCCTCTTTGTCCAGGTCTTTCACCTGTTTGGGGAGCTCCGCACAGCAGATATGGTGGTTGAGCGTACCTGGTTTGCATAACCCCACAATTTGGGGTGAATTGCTCTTCCTGTAGTTATTTTCAAACTGTGTTCACAGTAAGGCCAGAGCATCCTTTTCCTACCGGTAGCTCTATACCCACCGCAGTACTGGCACTGCCGAAATACTGGCGGTCAAAAGCTTCAGGATCCTCTGAAGTTTGACTCCTTGCCCTCTAATCGTAGGGCTCATGATCCCCCAAATAGGGTATTTACCGCGGGAACAATAGCGAGTACAATTATCAGGAGCAAAGTACTTATCAGCTAGCATAGATAGCTGCTCCTGAAGCTGGTTTGTAGTCATATAATTGAACTAGCTGCCAGCTTAGGGTGGATAGGTAACCTTTTTTAGAAGGAACTGCATGTTACTTACCATATCCAGAACTCTTCACTGCACCCCTGACACTGTTGGTTTGTTCAGCCAACTCCCCCTCTTCGGGTCAGCCCAGTTCTGACCCCCAATGCTCCCCTCCGAAGAGGGTGAGACATTTAGGCAGTCCATAATAGGATCCTGCCGTGGGCCTGCGAAGTGGCCCACTGTGACCCTGCCCCTGCTAAAGCAGGTCACGCTGGAGCAATTGCTCCACCATCCGCTCCATGCGGGTAAGACGACCTCCGTTGCTACAGCGAACGGGGTGTCCTCGGGACTGGACCCAGCTGAGTCGACAGTCCTGATCGGCTTCCGGGTGGTTTTACCGCCTGTCCGTGGCGAACCAGCAGTCCTCCCAGGCGGAATTCGGGAGCTGCAGGTAGCACCTGCAGCTCGAGAAACGAACGGGTGGTTTTACCGCCTGTCCGTGGCGAACCAGCAGTCCTCCCGGGCTGAATTCGGGAGCTGCAGGTAGCACCTGCAGCTCGGAGAAAAAACGGCACGCTGCTGGCTGCGCTCTATAGCAGCAGCTCTTGCCGCTACTCTCGCCGCGCTCACCACTCTGGTGAGTCTTACCGTTCCATCGCTGGAGGAGCCCCGCTCCTCCCGACTGTCGCTTCCGCATGTGAACGACGATATGTCGCGCATGCGTGCTGGCGGGGTCTTCACGTAGTCACTCACGTGACTCCGAAGTAAAATAACCATGCAGCAGCACAGTCTGCTTCCCAGTTGCATTCAATCCACTTGTTACTTGATCGAGATCTTGCTGTCGGGCTAGTGTGATTGCTGGCACGAAGTTTAACTCAATTAAGGATGGCACGGTGGTGCAGCGATAGAGTTGCTGCCTTAAGGGCCTGTCCCACTTTCCCAAGTTATTCACAAACTCTCCCGAGTTATTCACCAATTCTCCCGAGTTTTCAAACTCGCAGAATGTTCGTAACGAGTCCTGAGGCCGTAGGAGTCCGTGGATGTATCGTAGCAGCTCGTTATGCCAGCCGTAGGTAGTAATATAACATATAACCATATAACAATTACAGCACGGAAACAGGCCTTCCCGGCCCTTCCAGTCCGTGCCGACCATTTATTTTCCCCGAGTCCCATCTACCTGCACTCAGACCATACCCCTCCATTCCCTTCCCATCCATATACCTATCCACTTTACTTTTAAATGTTAAAATCGATCCTGCCTCCACCACTTCTGCTGGAAGATCATTCCACACAGCCACCACTCTCTGAGTAAAGAAGTCCCCCCTCATGTTACCCCTAAACTTCTGTCCCTTAATTCTCATGTCATGCCCTCTTGTTTGAATCTTCCCTACCCGCAATGGGAAAAACTTATCCACATCAACTCTGTTTATCCCTTTCATAATTTTAAAGACCTCAATCAAGTCCCCCCTTAACCTTCTGCGCTCCAAAGAATAAAGACAAAACTTGTTCAACCTTTCCGTGTAACTAAGTTGCTGGAACCCAGGCAACATTCTAGTAAATCTCCTCTGTACTCTCTCTATTTTGTTGACATCCTTCCTATAATTAGGCAACCAAAATTGTACACCATACTCCAGAATTGGTCTCACCAATGCCTTGTACAATTTTAACATTACTTCCCTACTCCCATATTCAATGCCCTGATTTATAAAGGCCAGCACACCAAAAGCTTTCTTTACGACCCTATCTACATGCGATTCCACCTTCAAGGAACTATGCACAGTTATTCCTAGATCCCTCTGTTCCACAGCATTCCTCAATTCTCCTACCATTGACCATGTACGTCCTATTTTGATTTGTCCTGCCAAGATGTAGCACCTCACACTTATCAGCATTAAACTCCATCTGCCCTCTTTCAGCCCACTCTTCCAAATGGCCCAAATCTCTCTGTAGACTTTGAAAATCTACTTCATTATCCAAAGCACCACCTATCTTACTTATCCAATTTTCCACCCCATCATCTAGATCATTGATGTGCATGACAAACAACAGTGGACCCAACACAGATCCCTGAGGCACCCCACTGGTCACCGGCTTCCAACCTGACAAACAGCCATCCACCATTACTCTCTGGCATCTCCCATTCAGCCACTGTTGAATCCATCTTGCTACTCCGCCATTAACACCCAAAGATTGAACCTTCTTAACTAACCTTCCATGGGGAACCTTGTCAAAGGCCTTACTGAAATCCATATAGACAACATCCACTGCTTTACCCTCATCAATTTCCCTAGTAACCTCTTCAAAAAATTCAAGAAGGTTTGTCAAACATGCCCTTCCAGGCACAAATTCATGTTGACTGTTCTTGATCAGACCCCGTTTATCCAGATGCTTGTATATATTATCTCTAAGTATCCTTTCCATTAATTTGCCCACCACTGACGTCAAACTAACAGGTCTATAATTGCTAGGTTTATTCTTTGTACCCTTTTTAAACTATGGAACAACATGCGCAGTACGCCAATCCTCCGGCACTATTCCCGTTTCTAATGACATTTGAAATATTTCTGTCATAGCCCCTGCTATTTCTACACTAACTTCCCTCAATGTGCTAGGGAATATCCTGTCAGGACCTGGAGACTTATCCACTTTTATATTTTTTAAACGTGTCAGTACTTCCTCCTCTTTGAATCTCATAGTTTCCATACCTACTCTACTTTTTTCCCTTACCTCACGGAGTTCAATATCCTTCTCCTTGGTGAATACCAAAGAAAATAAATTGTTGAATATTCTGGGCCATTTTTTCACTCGTGGACATTTTTCATCATGCTGAAAAAACTTCCCGACTTACCTGATGCCCTGAGTACCTACAGAGTACCTGCTGAGTTACTCCAGCTTTTTGTGTCTATCTAAAGTTTAAATGGTTATTTGTACATGGAATGTCTCCTTCAATGGTGTGGATGTGCAGTTTACCAGAGAGTACAAATTCCATGGAGTGTACCTGGACAGTAAACTGGATGGGTCCAGGAACGCTGAGGCCCTGTACAAGAAGGGACAGAGCCGGCTGTACTTTTAGAGAAGGGTCCACTCCTTCAACATCTGCAGTAAGATGCTGCAGATGTTCTACCAGTTGGTGGTAGCCAGTGCCATCTTCTTCGCTGCCATGTGCTGGGGCAGCGGGGCAAAGGCTACGGATTTACAAACTCATCAAGAAGACTGGCTCCGTCCTGCAGACAGAGTTGGATTCATGGGAGGTGGTCTTGGAGAGGGGGATGCTCCTCAAACTGCGGAGCATCCTGGACAATACTGCTCACCCCCTCCATGACACACTGGTCAACCTGAGGAGCACCTCCAGCAATAGACTGGTTCCACCAAGATGCAGCACAGAACGCCACAGGAGATCCTTCTTCCCTGTGGCTATGAAACTATACACCCCCCTGCCCTTCTGACTCACCCCCCCCCCCCCTTTCACTCGTGCCTTTAATTTCATGTTTCAAGCATTTTGTATTTTATGACTGTTCGCAGATCAATTTCCCCCCTGGGATAAATAAAGTTCTATCGTATAGTATCAAAAGCATGGCCAGATGAGCCAAAGGTATCCCACCTGAAGTTCTAAAGCTTGTTAAGTCAAGTCAAAAGTCAAAAGATTTTATTGTCATGTGTCCCTGACAGGACAATGAAATTCTTTCTTTGCTTCAGCACAACAGAACATTGACTACAAAACAGATCAGTGTGTCCATATACCATTATATACGTAAATACACACATGAATGAATAAATTGATAAAGTGCAAATAACAGGTGAAGGGGTATTAATGTTCAGAGTTTTGTCCGAGCCAAGTTCAATAGCCTGATGGCTGTGGGGAAGTAGCTATTCCTGAACCTGGTCGTTGTAGTCCTCAGGCTCCTGTACCTTCTACCTGAAGGTAGCAGGGAGATGAGTGTGTGGTCCAGGGTGGTGTGGGCCCTTGATGATGCTTCCAGCCCTTTTGAGGCAGCGACTGTGATAGATCCCCTCGATGGAAGGAAGGTCAGAGTCGATGATGGACTGGGCAGTGTTTACTACTTTTTGTCGTCTTTTCCTCTCCAGGGTGCTCAAGTTGCCGAACCAAGCCACGATACAACCTGTCAGCAAGCTCTCTACTGTGCACCTGTAGAGGTTAGAGAGAGTCCTCCTTGACAAACCGACTCTCCGTAATCTTCTCAGGAAGTAGAGGCGCTGATGTGCTTTCTTAATAATTGCATCTGTGCTTAATAATTGCAACTGTGTCAGAGAGGAAAGTCACAATCTTATCTCCCTTGCCCGGTTACAGGAGCACACGTCACGAAGCCTCGAAGACGCCATGATCATGACCACCTTGAAACCCACACCATCAAGCAACTCCCCCGTGTTTGGGTTCTGCATTTCCCTCACAAACCACCTCAGACCCCATAGAACCGGAGCAGGAGAAAGTCAACTCAATCGCAACAGCAACAATCAATCTGCTGGAGGTACTCAGCAGTTCGAGCAGCATCTGTAGAGGGAATAGAATTGTCAACGAGCTTGCTCGTTGTTCCATGTTGCAGCATCTGCAGCCTCTTGTTCCTACATCCCGAGGGTCTGCCTGAGAAGGAAAAACCAAGCTAACTTGAATGGGTTCCCAGGTGGGGAAAGATTCGAACCTGGAGGTAGCTAATTCAACACTCCCATGAATATTTAGGCTAACAATCTTGGAACCTGCCAAGAAATTCCAGAAATGCAAAGTTTTGCAATTAATTACGTTTATTTTTATGTGTAAGAAAGACCTGGAGATGCTGGTTTAAATCGAAGGTAGACTCAAAATGCTGGAGCAACTCAGTGGGTGAGGCAGCATCTCTGGAGAGAAGGAATGCGCGACAGCTGAACTCGCGTCGGAGAGAGTCTCATGGCGCCCATTCCTTCTCTCCAGAGATGCTGTCTCACCCACTGAGTTACTCCAGCATCCAGGATAGACTCCAGTCTATCTTAAGTTTATTTTTATATTATTAATACACAGGGTAATTAAATGACAACTGAGTTAATAAAACAAAAATAACTTTTTTTAAAAGTTGCGTAAAACACAAAGTTGTGGAGCAGTCAGGGTCGGGTCAAGCAGCTTCAATGAAGGGAATGGACAGGTGACATTTTGTGTCGGAATCCTTCTTCAGACTGATTGAGACAGGTGAAGAGAGCTAGTATACAAGGTGGGGGGTGGGACAAAATCTGGCAAGTGATAGGTGGATACAGATAAGGGGGGTTGAATGTCAGATGGTGGACATGTTGGAGGAAACCGGAGCACCCGGAGAAAACCCACATGGTCTTAGGGAGAACATACAAAAACTCTGTACAGACAGCACCCGTGGTCAGGATGGAATCCGGTTCTCTGGCGCAGTAAGGCAGCAACTGTACCACTAAAGCTGTGCTCTAGCCACTGTGCTGCCCCTGAAATACTATAAAGAATCGCTGATATCTGCACTTAATTCTCACAGCTTAGATAGCTGTCTGTGTACCCTGAGTGTTCAGAAGGAATCGTGCTAAAAGACGCAGAGTAGAAAGAAGCAATGCGTAGAAAGGAACTGCAGATGCTGGTTTAAATTTTCAGTGGACCGGGTCTGTGATCGGCTAGGAACTCAATGAGGGTCGGAGAGGCGGTGGATGTTGGTGTTAGTCCTCATGGTGGTGATGGCCACCATTTAAACCAACATTTTGTGTCTATCTTCAGAAAGAAGCAATGGTTCTCTGGCTGAAATGTTTTTAACATCTTCCATCTAGAGGAGCGAGCAAGTGTTGACTTTGCCATTTAGAGTGAAAGAAAAGTGGACTGAAGCGGAAACATTGTTATAGGCGTTGTAGACTGCGATAGAAGCATTTGTCACTGAAGACCCATGGTAAGATCCATGGACATGTTAAATTTTGTTCTATTTAGGTTTGTTTTACCCTTTTTTTCATCATGGATCTAATGTTCGGCAACAAAATGGTGTAGCATCATTGCAATGGAAGAAGGTTTTATGGAATAAGAAATGTGGATGATAAGATAGTTGCTTAAATTACTTAAGTAGGAAAAATACTTAACCTGTACTACTTATATAATGGAGTGAGGGGCAAGAGAGGGGGAAGGTTTAACGAAGAATTACATGGTGAGTTTATTCACATTGAGTTGTGGGTGCTTGGAACACGCTGGCTGGGGCGGTGATCGAAGCTGACATGATAGCTGCATTTTAGCAGCTTTTAGACTGGCACATGAACAGGTAGGCAATGGAGGGATATCGATCACGTGCAGGCAGATGGGATTAATTTAATTTGGCATCATGTTCAGCTCAGAATTGAGGCCAAAAGGTTTGTTCCTGTGCTTCAGGCAAAAGGTATAGAACCTCCAAGGACAGTTTCTTCCCAGCTGTTATCAGGTAATTGAATCATCCTACCACAACCAGAGAATAGTCCTCAACTACTATCTACCTCAATGGTGACCTCCGGCCTATCTTTGATCAGAATTTGCTGGCTTTACCTTGCACTAAACGTTATTCCTTTATCATGTATCTATACACTGCAAATAGCTTGAATATAATCATGAATAGTCTTTCCGCTGACTGGATGGCACGCAACTAAAGCTTTTCACTGTACCTTGGTACGCGTGACAATAAACTAAATCAATTGAACTGAACTGTACTGTTCTAGGTTCTATGTGTAAATGTTTCCATGATTTCAGATCTTCAATCTGTTCATTTTATCAGGTTTGAGGTCAGTCTTTATAATTTCCTTATAGACGTCTTAAGGCCAGTCTTTATAGACTTTAGACTTTAGAGATACAGCACGGAAACAGTCCCGCCGAGTCCACGCCAACCAGCGATCACCCCGAGCACTAGCACTATCCTATACACTAGGGACAGTTTACAATTTACAGAAGCCAATTGCAGAAATTTGCATGTCTTTAGAATGTGGGTGGAAACCGGAGCGCCCGGAGAAAACCCATGCGGTCACAGGAAGAACATACAAACTCTGTACAGACCGCACCTGTAGTCAGGATCGAACCCGGGTCTCTGTCGCTGTGGGGCAGCAACTCCACCGCTGCGCCACTGTGCTGCCATTTGCATGGCCCTCCAGAGCCACTACGCATTCGGATGAGTGTCAAGAGAGAACATATTGCTGCAGGGTTAGAAACAATCTCTGTAATGATTGCTGCATCACCATCATCAATGCCCTTCAGTCCTCACTGGCCTTGCTCTGTATGACTCTAAACTTGATAAAATGAACAGATTTTAACAAATGGCACTTTCTCAGGTAAAACAGGAGTATCGTGAATCAAGCAGGCTGGGGTTCTGTGATGTTGATGCCTACTCCCATTCTATCTCCCACCTAGTAGAAGGCCAGGAGACTCCCACTATAAGATGACTTCATGCAGATACGACTCCATATTGAACTTGGCACCCAGACCACCATTTGCAGTAGTGCCTTTTAACTTCAACCCAAAGCACCCAAGCCACCATTTGCAGTAGTGCCTTTTAACTTCAACCCAAATCACCATTTGCAGTAGTGCCTTTTTAATTCAACCCAAACCCCCAAACAACCATTTGCAGGCAGTGCCTTTTTACTTCAAACCAACCATATTTTCATTTTCAATCCCCATTAAGGGCACTCACAGTTGAGTAGACATGTGTTCGGTGTTATTCAGAGCTCAGAGAGATGTTATTCAGAGCTCAGAGAAATGGCTTCCTTCATTTTGCAGAGACTGAGTGAGGCACCCCACTTCCGGGTTTTATAGTCCCTTCCCCCTCCGACCAGCAGGGGCAGCAGAGAGAATGGCAATTTAAAAAAAAAACATTAATATCTCTCTGATTTTTCATCAATGGGGACAATTCACTGGCCCGGGAAGGCGGAGGGGGGCTCTGAGTGAGGTGCCCAAAAATGACGGCCGTAGGTGGCGGCGTTCTCTTGGAAATCACGGTACAGCGAGCCAAAAGCGGTCAAGATCAGACTTTTAATAATATAGATTTGGACAGGTGCATGGGTAGGAAAAGTTTAGAGTGATATGCACCAAACACAGGCAGGTAGGTAGATGGGTATCTATGTTGGCATGGCCAAATTGTACCGAAGGACCTGTTTCCGTGCTGCATGACTCTATGATTGATCTGGCTGACCCAATACATAGGTGGAAGCAGAAGTCTAGGGACTGGATTAACAACCAATTCTTCCTCATCGTTGATGCATTGGATATTCGAGCATGGCCTGAGATCGAGAGGAATTAGGACCTGGAGCTAGTAGGCCAGGTCAAGAGATGGTGGGTGGAGGTATGGGTAGGTGAACATGGAGTCAAGTATTGACAATGGAGTGGCAGTCAGTGGAGGGGTTGGGGCACGAGGTATAGCAGAAACATTGTTGGAGTTAACCAACTTGGGTTCAACTTGAATATGGACCAAATGCAGGCAAGTGGGTAGATGGGGCATATAGGTTGGCATGGGGAAGTTGGGTCAAAGGGCTTGGTTTTGTGCTGTATGACTCTATGACTAATTTTATCTTTGTGGAGGATCAGTAAGCCAGCCCATCTGGACATGAATATATCAAGGCCATTCCTGGGTCCATGCTCACAAACCTACCATAGCATGTGGCTAGCCAGTGATATGTGTCCCAGCTGATATACACGCAATCATTCACCCGCAATTGCATTTTGGAAACGCAACTCACCAGGTCAAAGTAACGCAGGTCCTTTTTTTCCCATTTATTCATTCTTTGAGATATGGAATGTATTGCTTATCTATAGTTGGCCCTAAGAGTTGATCAGCCATCTTTTTTTTTAACCTCTCTGTCTTTTAGCTGGGCTGGGAATAATGGGAAGTGAGATTGAGCAGTGGTGATGGGACGCTGATATATCACCACGTCAGGGAAGGCATAACGGACAGCAGAGGCTGGATCTGGAGCAAAAAACACACCAATGGAGGAACTCAGTGGGTCAAGCAACAAACCTGGAAGAAAAGGGATGGCCAATGTTTTGTACGTTCTCCCCGTGCACGAGTTCTATCCTACACACTAGGGTCAATTTACAGAAGTCTATTAACTGACTAACCTGCACGTCTTTGGAATGAGGGAGGAAACTGAATCCCCTGGAGAAAACACACGCAGGTCATGGAGAGAATATACAATCTTCAAACAGACAGCACCCGAGGTCAGGATCGAACCAGGGCCTCTGGCGCTGTAAGGCAGCAACTGTACCGCAGCGCCACTGTGCTACGTTCTGAGTCTATGGTGCCAGACCTAAGCTAGTAGTCTATGACTGGGCGGCACAGTGTCGCAGCTGGTAAAGCTGCTGCCTCACAGTACCAGAGACCCCGGTTCGATCCCAAGCTCGGGCGCTGGCTGTGTGGAGTTTGCATGTTCTCCCTGTTACCACATGGGTTTTCTCATTGTGCTCCGGTTTCCTCCCACATCCCAAAGATGTGTGAGCTTGTAGGTCATTTGCCCTGTGTAAATTTCCCCTAGTGCGTAGGGAATGGAATCACAAAGTGGGACAACATCGAACTAGTGTGAACAGATGATTGATGGTGGGTGTGGACCTGGTGGGCTGAAGGGCCTGTTTCCATGCTGTATCTCTAAACTAAAACTAAACTAAACTAAACTAAGCCATTAAGCACAGTTATAGATCCACAGAGCACAAAGTGAATGTCCCTCTGTGATGAGACATTGACACCATTAGGTCTGAGCAGTAATCAAACCTAATGGGACTGTCCCACTTAGGCGATATTTTAGGCGACTGCCAGCGACTAGGACAATGGAATTAATTGAAGTCAGCACTGGTGACAACCAATGTTAACCTGGTGACAACCTACGACAGCCCAAATTGTCACTACTGTCGCCAAAAAATCTTCAACATGTTGAAAACGCCTGTAGTCGCATAGAAAATCACCTTGGTGGGACAGGCCCTTAACTATGCTGCATGGATAGATGCACTGCTGCACATATATTAGTTTAGTTTAATTTAGTTTAGAGATATAGCGTGAAAACAGGCTCTTCTGCCCACCAAGTCCAGCGATCGCCGCACACTAACACCATCCTATAGGTTCTGGGGACAACTTACAATTATACCAAGGATATTAGCCTACAAACCTGAACGTCTTTGGAGTGTGGGAGGAAGCTGGAGAAAACTCACGCAGGTCACGGGGAGAACGCACAAACTCCGTACAGTACAGGATCAAATCACGGTTTCTGGAGCTGTAAGGCAGCAACTCTACCGCTGTGCCACCATGCCACCCCTTGGTGCTGCACGTGTATTAGTGGGGATGAAGTCAAATAGGTTTATCTTTCATTTAGTTGACTCACTACCTGCCTCAGACTCAGTGTGGCAGCTATGTACCTCATAGTCTGTGGCGGTGTTTTCAAGCCACTCTTGGTGATGGATGCTGAAGTCTTCCATCCATGGTGAATCATGTGCCTTTGCTACTACCAAGATTGTTCAATAGGGGGAGCACTGGTTCAGCAGCTGAAGGAGGAAGATAGGACGTAATCGTCAAGAGATTTATTTGTGTAGGAAGGAACTGTAGATGCTGGTTTACACCAAAGATGAACACAATATTATCTCAGTGGGTCAGGCAGCATCTCTGGTGAAAAGGACCAGGTGATGTTTTTGGGTTGAGAAGCTTCTTCAGATGGAGGAAGACAAAAATGCTGGAGACACTCAGCGGGTGAGGCAGCATCTATGGAGCGAAGGAATAGGTGACGTTTCGGGTCATAGAAACATAGAAAATAGGTGCAGGAGGAGGCCATTCGGCCCTTCGAGCCAGCACTGCCATTCATTGTGATCATGGTTGATCTTCCGCTATCAACAACCCGTGCCTGCCTTCTCCCCATATCCCTTGATTCCAATAACCCCTAGAGCTTTATCCAACTCTCTCTTAAATCCATCCAGTGATTTGGCCTCCACTGCCCTCTGTGGCAGGGAATTCCATAAATTCACAATTCTCTGGGTAAAAAAGTTTTTTCTCACCTCAGTCTTAAATGACCTCCCCTTTATTCTAAGACTGTGGCCCCTGGTTCAGGACTCACCTTACATTGGGAACATTTTTCCTGCATCTAGCTTGTCCAGTCCTTTTATAATTTTATATGTCGAGACCCTTCTTCAAACTCTTCTTCGGATGGAGAGTCAGGGGAGAGAGAACCTAGAGGCATGAAAAGGTACAGCACAAATTAGAGCCGGCACTGATGACTCAGGGAAGATGGAGCTCACTGTGGTCCATTGTTGGCTGCGGACAAGGTGATAACGAAAGGATACGAACAGTGAAACTAGCTGGAAAACTAGGGTGGGGGAGGGATGGCGAGAGAAGGAATGCAAGGGGCACTTGATGTTAGAGAAATCAATGTTCATACCGCTGGGTTGTAAGCTGCCCAAGCAAAATATGAGGTGCTGTTCCTCCAATATACGTGTGGCCCTTGATGATCAGCCTTGATTACAGTGAATGGCGGTGCTGGCTCAATGCGCCAAATGGCCTACTCCTGCATTTATTGTCCATTGTCTATTGACAGTGAAGGAGGCTCAGGACAGAGAGGTTAGTGTGGGGATGGGAAGTGGAGTTGAAATGGGAAGTTGACAACCGGGAGATGGCGTGGCCCAAGGCGGGCAGAGCGTAGGTGTTCCCTTGTTTGATCTGATGACGTGAGACTTCAGGAGGTCTGGGGGCATTGATGTTGACTCCAGGGCTCCAGCCTCCTTCCTGCATATCACGGCCTCTACCTGTGCTGGGTCTGTTGCAAGGATTAAGATGAAGGAACCTTGCCTTTGCCTGTAAGATACGATTCTACAAGTACAACTATGACTTGACTAGTCTTTGGGACAGTTCTCCTGACTTACGCACCAGTTCCCAGATGTTTAGAAGGTTAACTGGGCAAGGGTCCATTATGCTGCAAGTGCATTTGTTACGTTATAATTCAGTGCCTAGGTTGAGTGAGGTGATCCATCATCTGTATTCCTTCTCGGTTTGAAGTCTGATAAATAAAAGAGACGGGCTGCATGGTGGAGCAGCAGTAGAGTCGCTGCCTTGCAATGCCAGAGACTAGGGTTCGATCCTGACTACAGGCACTGACTGTACAGAATTTATCCGTTCTCCCCGTGACTGCGTGGGTTTTCCCCAGGTGCTCCGGTTTCCTCCCACATTCCAAAGACGTACAGGTTTGTAGGATAATTGGCTTTGGTAAAGATTGTAACTTGTCCCTAGTTACCATGCAACACAAGTTTTTAGCCGTACCTTGGTACACATGATAATAAACCAAACTAACCTAAACTAAACTAGTGTTAAGGATAGCGTTGGTGTACAGTGCATGGAAATCGTAGGTTGGCGCGGACTCGGTGGGCTTGTATCCACAGTGTGCCTCTAAACTAAACTAAAATAGCGGTAATGGTCAACTCAATTGCTTGTTTAAGCAGTACAGAAACATAGACATAGAGACATATAGTGATACAGTATGGAAGCAGGCCCTTTGGCCCAACTCGCCCACACCGGCCAACAATATTCCAGCTGTCCTAGTCCCACTTGCCTGCGCTTGGCCCATATCCATATCCCTCCATATCCCTCCAAACCTGTCCTATGCATGTACCTGTCTAACTGTTTCTTAAACGATGGGATAGTCCTAGCCTCAACGACCTCCTCTGACAGCTTGTTCCATACACCCACCACCGTTTGTGTGAAAAAGTTACCACTCGGATTCCTATTAAATCATTTCCCCTTGGCAACATCCTCGTAAATCTTTTCTGAACCCTTTCAAGCTTGACAATATCTTTCCTACAACATGGTGCCCAGAGCTGAACACATTATTCTAAATGTGGTCTCACCAACGTCTTATACAATTGCAACATGACCTCCAAGCTTCAATGCTCAAAACTCTGACTGATGAAGGCCAAAGTTCCAAAAGCCTTTTTGACCACCTTATCTACCTATGACTCGACCTTCAAGGAACCATGCACTTGTACTACTAGATCCCTCTGCTCTACAACACTCCCAGAGGTCTAACATTCACCGGGTAGGTCCTGGCCTTGTTCGACATCCCAAAATGCAACACCTCACACTTCTCTGTATTAAATTCCATCAACCATTCCCCCGCCCACCTGCTCAATCGACCCAGATCCTGCTGCAATTGTTCACAACCACATAGGATTGTTATGGAGTCAAGCAAGAACAGTATGGATAAAACCTTCATGTGAATGACATGCAACCAACTGCACCTCAGTGCATTTAGAAAGTATTCAGACCCCTTCACTTTTTCCACATTTTGTTACGTCACAGCCTTATTCTAAAGAGGATTAAATTCATTTTTGTAACCATCAATCTACACACAATACCCCATAATAAAAAAGCGAAAACAGGTGTTTAGAAATTTTTGTAAAGTAATTAATAAGAAATAACTGGAATATCACATTTGCATAAGTATTCAGACCCTTTACTCAATACTTTGTTGAGGCACCTTTGGCAGCGATTACAGCCTCAACTCTTCTTGGGTATGACGCTACAAGCTTGGCACACCTGTATTTGGGTAATTTCTCCCATTCTTCTTTGCAGATCCTCTCAAGCTCTGTCAGGTTAGATGGGAAGTGTCGATGCACAGCTATTTTCAGGTCCCTCCAGAGATGTTCGATTGGGTTCAAGTCCGGGCTCTGGCTGGGCCACTCAAGGACATTCACAGACTTGTCACGAAGCCACTCCTGCGTTGTCTTGGCTGTGTGCTTAGGGTCGTTGTCCTGTTGGAAGCTGAACCTCCGCCCCAATCTGAGGTCCAGAACGCTCGGAGCAGGTTTTCAACAAGGATCTCTCTGTACTTTGCTCTGTTCATCTTTCCCACAATCCTGACTAGTCTCCCAGTTCCTGCCACTGAAAAACATCCCCACAGCATGATGCTGCCACCACGCTGCCTCACCGTAGGTATGGTATTGGCCAGGTGATGAGCGGTGCCTGGTTTCCTCCAGACGTGACGCTTGGCATTCAGGCCAAAGAGTTCAATCTTGATTTCATCAGACCAGAGAATCTTGTCTCTTGTTGTCTAAGAGTCCTTTAGGTCTCTTTTGACAAACTTCAAGCAGGCTGTCATGTGCCTTTTACTGAGGAGTGGCTTCCGTTTGGGCACTCTACCATAAAGGCCTGATTGGTGGAGTGCTACAGATATATTTGTCCTTCTGGAAGGTTCTCCCATCTCCACAAAGGAACTCTGGAGCTCTGTCAGAGAGACCATCACTGACAAAGGCCCTTCTCCCCCAATTGCTCAGTTTGGCCAGCCGGACAGCTCTATGAATAGCCCTGTTGGTTCCAAAGTTCTTCCATTTAAGAATGACGGAGGTCACTGTGCTCTATGGAACCTGCAATGCTGCAGAAATTGTTTTATAACCTTCCCCAGATCTGTGTCTCGACGCAATCCTGTCTCGGAGGTCCACGGACAATTCCTTTGTCTTCATGGTTTGGTTTTTGCTCTTGACATGCACCGTCAACTGTGGGACCTTATAGAGATGTGTGCAGTATATATAGATGTGTTATAGTATACAGGTGTGTGCCTTTCCAATTTAATTTACCACTGGTGGACTCCATTCCAGTTTTAGAATCACCTCAAGGATAATCAATGGAAACAGGATGCACCTAAGCTCAATTTTGAGTGTCATAGCAAAGGGTCATGGCACTGTATCTCTTCTAACTTCTGATTTCTACTTTCATAAACTGATCTTTTTATTTATTTTGCGGTTTAATTTTGTACTGTCCACATCAGATCAGTGATTTCCCATTGTTGATTACCTCCATTGAGTTGTTACAGCTCAATACAGTTGAAGACCTCTGAATGAATGTGCAGGAACGCCATTTATGAAAATGCAAAACAGACCACTTTTGCAAGAAAAGAACTATACGCAAAGGCAATTGGACTTCCTAAGATAGCTGGCACTTTGAAAACAGTTGAAGCAGTGCCTGTGTATTTGTCCTCCCTGATATTGATAAATGGTTACTGCTATTTGTCTGACAATTGCCATTTTCTATGAGAAATTCGGCAGCACGAATGGCGGGAATTGTATTTCTATGCAAACTGTAAAAAGCATCGTCCATAGAAACAGTCTGATGATCTTTGGGCTAAACATTTAGATCATGTTGAGATAATGTGATTGAAAATGTATTTCCTACTGAGTTAATCGGGTTAATGACCATTTCTGGGTTATTTTGCATCATTCTCCAAATTTATTCCAGCCCTTCCTGGCTTAAGTCATGCTGATATATTGACATAATTTCCACATCATGCATGCACCAAATGACATAATTCGCCATGCTATGCCTGGGAATTAGTCCTAAGTGGTCTCGGTAATGCGCACTGTTGGGCAATCCTGAGACAACTAGTTATTTGCAGCACAGCAGTGGATCCAAACCTCACCAAGGCAGGTCCAACAAGAATGATAGAAAGTCTGTTTTTCAGTTCAATCATCAGACAGAAGTTGTCAAGCCTTCTGTAACACTGCCTCCCATTCTTCAGACTGAACTTCTGCCGCTAAATGCCATTTGCTGAATTTCTAATATGTTACTATGGAGCTTTATTCCATTTGCTATATTATATTTCCTTGTAATAAAGCAACGTTGTGTTTACGATAGATACAAAGTGCTGGAGTAACTCAGCAGGCCAGGCAGCCTCTCTGGACAACATGGACAAAGACGGGTCCTGATATGAAATGCCACCTATCCATGTCCTCCAGAGATGCTGCCTGACCCGCTGAGTTGCTCCAGCACCCTGTGTTCTTTTTTGTGAATCAGCATTTGCGGTTCTTTGTTTCTACATTTTGACTTCCTCCTTTGCAATATGTGCCAGAAGGTTTCTCTCCTGCAGATTACTGTCATATCTCTCCACTAAATACCTCCACAGCTGCACTGACGAAAGAGTACAACATTGACAGTGTGTTCAGGTACGATTGTGTAACCGAACACCTGTGGGCTCTTGCTACAGCTACCCCCCCCCCCCCCCCCCCACCCCTACCCCCCTCTCTGAGAGGTGTGCTCACCCAGAGAGTGGAATTCTCTGCCACAGAGAGGCCAATTCACTGGACGTTTTCAAGAGAGAGTTCGATTTAGCTCTTTGGGTTAACGGAATTAAGGGATATGGGGAAAAAGCAGGAACAGGGTACTGATCTTGGTTGATCAGCCATGATCATAATGAATGGCGGTGCTGGCTTGAAGGGCCGAATGGCCTACTCCTGCACCTTCAGCCTGAGAGGTGTTGGCTGGCATTAAGCGGTGCTAAATGCTCCCAATATTGGGTTCATGATGAAGGTGATCAGTGGTGAATAGTTGGTGAACAGCACGGTCACTGCGGCTTGCCCGTAACACTCAGGCAAATGAACAGCAAACGCTGCAGTGCTGATGAAGCAGGTCTGAAGAAGGGTCTCAACCCGAAACGTTACCCATTCCTTCTATCCAGAGATGCTGCCTGTCCCGCTGAGTTACTGCAGCAATTCATGTCCATCATAGCAGGTACAATAGGTTTGGATTGAATGCGTATCAAATCATAGCGCTGATTTTCAGGCTATTTAGTTCAGCATTTCTTTGTGATTTCATTCGTCATTTTTTGCTGTAACCTGCACACAATTTCCACCTGATGCAAAGCAATTCATCATTAAGCAGAACTGGTTTATGTTTAGGTTTAGGTTTGGGTTTATTATTGTTACATGTGCCAAAGTACAGTTAAAAGCATTTTCCTGCAGGAAGACAATTCGCTGGATGATCTGGTTGGAGGCGACAGCTACAATGGGCCTTTATGGCCAGCTGCAGCTGGGACAATGAAAATGGTTCCAAAAGCTGCCGACTCTTGCCTATGGATTCAGTCGGCTGGTTCAGTCCGTTGTGTACTTAATCAGGGATTGTACATATATGGCAATAATCGTACCGATCTGTGTGCAATAAAATAATTTCACTCTACTTTGATACATGCAATAATAAACAAACCATTGAACCATTGCATGCTATCCAAACAGATCAAATATACCATTGATAGATACCATCAGCTCAAACTCTAGCACTATGGATAGAGCAAAGGGGAAGATACAGTGAGAAAGAGATTGAGAAGAGTGGAGCGAATGTATCGGGTGGTAGTAGATCCTTCTCTGGAAAGTACGGGCAAAGCGTTGTCACGTACTGGCGCAGTCTTGGGCGACTAACTGCATGGCTTTGATGACTCTTTGACTATTTGATTTCGCCCAAATATTGCAGAGAAAACATCCAGATGTTGTGGGGATGCATCACATAATTAACATCTCAGCTGCTCATCACAATCGAGGTCGCTTAAAGATGCTGTGACTGCATCCTTTCACACACAAAATAGACAACCGCTCATTTGAACTGTCATTTAGCCGTATCATCTGCCAGGCAATTCCTCCCTCGCCGTCCACCAGTGCTCATCTCATTCTCTAATGCCACTGCTACAATGATGATTGAAATGTCAACTGCACAAACATATCTCCTGTTATCTTGAAATCTTGCTTGAAATTCTTCACTGTCAATGCTTATCAAAGTCAATTATTTTCTATTTGCCACATCACAACCCATTTTCCATTTAACAATTAATTTTGATTGCTAAACATGTTTCTGATTATTTTGGCAATATTCAAACATTTTGTCTTCAGCATGTCGCATTTAGAAATTGATCAGGAAATAATACAAGTTACTTGCTTTCATAAAAATGCAAGCGGCAACAGGTTCCAGCCAGAGGACTTTTGTATCTAAGTTTGTACGAAGTGCAGGGCATGATCTGAGTATTTGATTGTTCAATTTATTCTTTGGCCAAATGACTTGCCAGATACATTTAGCCAAACTGAGTGATCAATGTCCGATAATAAATCAAAGGAAAGCTGAAGAATGACTTGATGTCCTCAACAATGGAAGTCTCTCTTTTATTTTACTGGAGGTCCTTTCACACTGGATTGTACTAGCTTACATATTCAGAATGAATAAAATAAAGAAATGTTGGTAATATCATTTCAGAGAAACAATGCCCCATTAATCAAACCTCGAGGCTGCAGATAGCAAATACTAAACCTGAAAATCCAGTGTGTAAAGGGCCTGTCCCACCAGCATGCAACTCTATGCGATGAGCGCGACCTAACGTGGTCGCTTGAGCCGTCCGGCATCGCGGGGCCGGTCCCACTTCGATCGCCGGAGCCATGCGGAATTGTGCGGAGTTCGTCCCGACATTGCGCGGGGCTCCGAAAAACTGACTATGTTCAAAAATTCCGCGCGGCAACGGCTTGTCGGCTCGCAGTCGCCTCGACGCATTACACACCGTCTCGACGTCGTGGCTCCGTGACCCTCTCTGTAGGTGCCTCCGTGACCCTCTATGTGTGTGGCTCCGAGGCCCTCTGTGTGTGTGTGCCTCTGTGCCCCTCTCTGTGTGCCCCTCTCTGTCCTGGCGAACTTACCTTTAAGACTTCGCTCCAAGTTCGCCTCACTTTGCGCCGCGTTGCGCCACTCACCCGACCTCCGCGCGGCCCTCGCTGCCGGTTTGGTCGCGCTTGCCGCATGCAGGCGCATGCTGGTGGGAACGGCCCTTAAGTAAACCAGAAGGCTAAGGAAATTCAGTATGTCCCCAATGACTCTTACTGATCTCTGCAGATGCACCATGGATCATAACTTGGATTGGCAAGTGCTGTGCCGAAGGCCACACAAAGTTGTACAGAGTTGAGAATGCAGTCCAGCCCATCACACAAATCAGTCTTCCCCCCCCCCCCCCCCTCATCGACTCTATCTATACTTCAAGCTATTTCAGGAAAGCAGTAAAACATAATAGTAAGATTAAACAAGAACTTACCAGTTTGAAGTTTGATCTTTATTTTATGAGGAGTCGAGTTGAGGGACTACGTGAAGAACCCCGTACAGCCGTTCGTGCGTCAATCTTCAAAGCAACGGTGTGAAATCACAGCAAATAATAACTGAAGTATAAGATAAAGACTAGAACTACCAGATGAAATCTATGAGGGCTGGGAGCGGAGGGCACGTAGTCCCTCAACTCGACTCCTCATAAAATAAAGATCAAACTTCAAACTGGTAAGTTCTTGTTTAATCTTACTATTTTACTTCGGAGTCACGTGAGTGACTACGTGAAGACTTCAAAGCTCTGTGATTTCATGCCGTGTGAAACGAGTATACACAACCACAGCTGCTTCATTGACAAATGAAGGGAAAACATTCATAATGCATACAGTCATAACATAGATGTAAAACATGCTGATGCTGTTTAAATGAAACAATAATATTTCCATCTCTCACCCAGATGGAACATATAACCAGAACATAAATAGAGTTAACAATACTCCTGGTGCACCAATGGGTCATTACAGATGTTTGGAGATTCATTCGATGGACCATACTCCAGCCGCAACAATGCGACCCAGCGGAACATAAATACCCTTGCTGCTGATGTTGTAGCAGCCCTGGTGGAATGAGATCTGGAAACAGAATCCATTAGTACATAACATAACTCCGTTTTCCTCATCTGGAATGCCATGAACAATACGTTCTCCCAAATTCTTTGTGACTAACAACATTGCTAGTCCAGAACTCCAAGGTTCTTGATGACCTTGACATATGGTTGTATACATGTGTGCTTACCTTATCAAAGGTCCCCTGGTATGCCTGTGACTATTTTGAGACCTGACCCCCTTCTGGTCTGCTCAAGTCTTTATAACATATTATATATTATAATTTACAGACATTATCATCCTGTACCATCACAATTATTTAGCGACTGAACCTGCTGCACTAAACCAGAGCCAGAAGGATAACTACCTAATCCAGCCAAATTTAAGGATATAGTTGCTGCCTCCTGGTGAAATAGTGTTCACAAATATCAACATCGCATATGGCATTATACTGGTCCTGGGACCCATGTTGAAGATATCCTACCCCTTGATAACCGGTGTGGACCCGACAGAGTGAGTCTCGTTTGCTACAGCCAATTCAATGAGGAAGCTCATCGAGCCAATTAATGGCCGTATAACTCCATAAGTAACAGACAATCATTAAGCATGAACTTGAAACATTAGCAATCAATACCATTTTCCATGGAACATAAGCATAACAAACTCTTTCATCTCCTGGAAAAGAAATTCAGCCGTTTGGTGCTATGCAAACACTTTGAACACATAGAAGGATAGATGTAACAACCCAAACCTTAGGCAGTTTGTTAGACCTGCAGAACATAACTTTGAGTTTATCATGCAACATCTGATTTCCGAAACCTCAGGCTGAACAAGCAAATTCAAGTTTAAAATAACCAAAAAGGTTATATAATTATTTGCAACAAATCGGGAATCAATTTGCATAATCACACAATAGGAACTTAAAGCCTCTTAATGACTTTATTTGAAACCTTGATTGATGAGACAAAATGGAGGTAGCCATAAAAGACCCTCCTGCTCCTTTTGGCGAGAATGTATCTTTCACCACTGCTATGCCAAATATTTTGCAACCAGTGAAATAAACATGAAACCAACATACATATGTATACACATATACATATATTCATATTAGGTGTTCCATTGAACCAGAATTTCATAATACAGTGCAATTCAACACCAACTCTGTGTTGCCATTACCCACACTTGATGATTCTCCTGTGGCAACAAAACTATGTAACCATTCCAGTGATTCTTTAACCGATTACACCCTCGTGACTAACATATGCCATCATCACAATGCATCAACCTGAACATGAGCATGACAATATGCTTATTTGTCCAATCACTCTATAGCCCATACAATGCCCGTAGAGTCTATAAATAGTTGATACTAATAACAGAACTTTTTGGGCAAGTCATGCAAATCTGTTCCATCTCCAAACTCGAGATGATCTTTCAGCTACTTGGTAACTACCTTAAATAGCAACTGTGGCCCGATTTCCGAGCCAGTCTAGCAAGACAATCTTGGTCCTTATACTGAACCTGTCCACTCTAATCTGCTTGAAAACCAATATTGTACATTTACCGTTCAAAGTAGCTGATAGTGTCTCAATCATTTGTACTGTATAACTAAGTATACACCTACCAAACTGCAAGTGGTCCCTTAATTGTAGAGTAGCACAAGTCCAGTGCATGGAACCTCTGGCCAGGTTTCATGCTGCCAGCAACTTCAGTGAACCGCTACTGCCAAAAAAGACATGGGATGCATTGTTGCCAAAACTATGAAACCTTGCTTGTTCCAATAGCTTGTGCTTCGCCCTCCAGGTTACTCCTATGGAAAAGTCTTACCTGAATAGAAGATTCGGCAGCCAACTGTAATATCCCCTGAAAGCGGTGTTCACTGCATATTGTGTTTGGGATGGTAACTTTCTTGCCAGGCCTAGACCTCTGGCACATGCCCCGATCTCTTGGGCATGCTCTATGGCTATACCCTCAGACTCGGCGTTAAACTATACCAATCCCACATGCTCACCTCTTACATGAGGGAGCCATAAAGCAGGCCTGCTACAAAGCCCTGCTGACACCATTTCCCATTTAGGCCATTAGCACCAATTTGCAATAGAATAAAAGGTTTACCTAACAACTACTAGAGCAGTAATGAACACTGTTTGTCCATCATCGTGACATTATTAATTTCAGCTGGCGTTAACAATGACCTAGATGGCACTTACTAATTAACCATTTAACAAAATAACTGTTGCAGGTACTTACACACCTGAATTGCATCTATGCACTTAACAATTAATCCAACGACTATAACTGTTTTATACCAACAACTGTTACCAAAGTCTTATTGACTGCAATCTGTTGCCCAGGCCGGCATCATGGCCAATTGAATACCTAACAGTAAATCCCAACATCCTACAAATCTATTTGATAGGACTTAATCTAACTGGATAGAGGAGCCCAATTTCTCAAATATAGTTTGAGACTAGACAGCGGATTTTAGCACAAGCGCTTTTAAAACTGTGTATAGTTTACTTTGAATACTTTTGTCATCATTCTGTTATATTGCCTTAACCTAACAATGCCTCCTCATCCCCCATGATCACTGTGAAAGGGAATACCCTACTAAACTGCTATTCCCATAAAGCAGCCCTAACAAGGTACCCCTGGTGCCCATGAAGCAGCCCCGAACAAAGTAGCTGCTGGCCCGGACTTTCCCATAGCCCAGTATTTGCCATAGATTTGGCATTCTCATCAAGCAGCCCTGAGCAAAGGTGCTGCTGGCATAACCTCTCCAATAGGCTAGCCTACCATAACTTGGCATTCCCTTAGAGCAGTCCTGAGCAAAGGTACTGCTGGCACCGCCTCTGCAATAGGCTAGCCTGCCATAGTTTGGTATCCCCATAAGCAGCCCTGATCAAAGGTGCTGCTGGCACAGCCTCTCCAATAGGCTTGCCTGCCATAGCTTGGCATCCCCATGAGCAGTCCTGAGCAAAGGCACTGCTGGCACAGCCTCTCCATCAGGCTAGCCTACCATAGCTTGGCATCCCCATTAGCAGTCCTAAACAAAGATACTGCTGACACAGCCTTTCCCATAGGCTGGCACTGCCATAACTTGACATTCCCATGAAGCAGCCCTTCCCAAAAGTGCTGCTCTCTAAATTAATTCCCAGAGGTGAAATCTCCCAACTTTCCCAATTGTACTGACTATTTTGTCAGTTGTCCCCATATCCTGGGGATTATTGTAGTTTGGGAACCCCATAGGTGAATTTCCCCTCACCAGGAATCCATATAAATATAATATATATATATAAATATATACCCACGGTACCCTCCTGGCACGCAGGCTAATGATTTATGTGAATTAACCCCATTACCTGGGGACTACTGTGGTCTGAGAACCACACATATACCTGGGTTTCCCCTGCACCGGGAACCCAGCCTAACCATTTAGGTTTGTCTTAACCCCATGCGCTGGGGACTACTGTGGTCTGGGAACCACACATATACCTGGGTTTCCCCTGCACCGGGAACCCAGTTTAACCATTTAAATTAATTTTAACCCCATGTCCTGGGGACTACTGCGGTCTAGAACCGCATATGCTTGAGTTTCCCCTCCACCGGGAACCCAGGCAGACCGTTCAGGTCCGTTAAGCCCCATCCCCTAGGGACTACTGCGGTCTAAAACCGCACTATTCTCGGGTTTCCCCTACCCGGGAACCCAACCTGTGGAGTCCGTGACTCCGATCGCGAACCCGACTTTCCCAGCTCTCCGCTTCCGCGGTCGGACCAGGGTTTCCCCCCCCAAAGCCCTAGGCTGGTTCCCTCGTCGGTCATCGCGAACATCCACTGCAAAAACCCCGGAGGTTCCTGCAGGAGACCTAGAACAGGTAAGAAAAAATAACACTTACCTGCAACTTTTTTAGACTGAAGGGCCTGTCACACTAGCGCGCGATTAGACGCGATAAGCGCGACCTACCGTGGTCGCTTTAGTCGTCCGGCCTCGCGTGACCCTGTCCCACTGCGATCGCCGGAGTCTGGTGGAGTTCCGCGGACTCGTGTGGAGCTGGTGTCGACATCGCGCGTAGTGTCCAAAAACCGACACTGCTTAAAAATTACGCGCGGCAAAATCCTGTCGCGCGGAACGTGATGACGTTTTGACGTTGTGCGTCTTCAGCGTGGCGTTGCGTGATGACGTCACTGCCCGACGTCGTGCAACGCGCATGCTCATGCGCATCGTCACGTGATGAAAAATAACGTCCTTCCTTCGGACGTCGCGCGTGTAATCGCGCGCTAGTGTGACAGGCCCTTCACTCGCACCGGGATCGCCTGACCCCCACGCGACCCCCGCGTCCGAATTTGTCGCGCTTATCGCGTCTAATCGCGCGCTAGTGTGACAGGCCCTTTACCATGGAGGAGCTGAGCTGCTCCACAGTCGCCTGCACGAAAAACGTCTGACGTAATGACGCACGAACGGCTGTACGGGGTTCTTCACGTAGTCACTCACGTGACTCCGAAGTAAAATTAAGGACTTCTCACACCCAGGTCATTCTCTCTTCTCCTTTCTCCATTTGTTTAGTGTAGTTTAGTTTAGAGATACAGCGCAGAAACAATTCAGCCATTCAACCCACCGAATCCGCACCGACCAGCGATCCCCGCACATTAACACTATCCCGCACACACTTAGGAATCATTTACACTTATGCCAAGTGAATTAAGCTGCAACCCTGTACGCCTTCGGAGATTGGCGGGAATCCGAAGATCTCGGATATCCAAACATCCAGACAGCACCCATAGTCGGGATCGAACCTGGGTCTCTGGCGCTGCAAGCGCTGTAAGGCAGCAACTGTACTGCTGCGCCAACATTTCTCCCCTGCTTTGGGCGGAGGATACAAAAGCCTGCAAGAACATACCACCTGATTTAGGAACAGCTTCTTCCTTGTTATCAGACTCTTGAATGGGCTTCTCATATGATAGGAATTAATTCCTGATCTTCCAATCTACCTCAGAGTGGGTTTTGCATTGATTTAAATCTGCACTTTTTCTGCAGCTGTAACAATATAGTCAGAAGAAACGTCTCGACCTGAAACATCACCTATTCCTTTTCTCCAGAGACACTGCCTGACCCGCTGAGATTTGGAGTCTATCTACACTATAATCGGCACTCTGTTTATTTATTTTTTCTTTTGCACTGGCCTGTTGTACAGTGGTATGTTACAATTTGCCTGGATAGCACACAAATCAAAGATTTTCACTGTATCTCAGTACACATTTCAACCATAACTCAATACCAACACCTAACCCTTAGCTGATGGAAGTAAAGTGATTGGCAAAGTTGGCCTTAAAGGATAGATCCGCCACTTGCTGGTTTCTTAGCTGGCAGCAATAACCACTGTGTACTGCTCCACAAAGCACTGACAACCCACTAGTCTCCCGATGAAGTTCAACCATCTCTTAGTCCTGTGAAACACATGCCGTGAATGTATCGTCGCCACAGGCCCTGCTCCTGCCCTTGACTGTGCAAGTGGTAAAGGCACCCCCTTCCAAAAAACCCTCTTTCAACTTCTTGGGGATGGTGGAAATAAAATATATTCAAAGCAATTTCTGCTGTAGCACATTTGCCCGGTGGGTTGAAGGTCCTATTTTTGCGCCTGATCTGCAAAGTCTAAATTACATTCTAAAGACGAGCAAGCAGGAGGTTGAAAATTCAGTGATTTGGTGTAAAGCAAATGTTTTTTTGGCCACTTTCCAACAAGAAAATAGAGATGCCAGCAGCTACAACAATTACTGCAAGTCAGTGGATTGGGTGATGCATTCCATTGAATTCAGGTCATTTAATGCTGCTGCATTTGATGTTTTAAAGTATGAAATATTACAAACTAAAGACAACCCTGGTAAATAACTCCATCAGGGGCATTGAGTATAAGAGTCAGTTAGTCGCGGTGCAGCTTTATAGGACTTTGGCTAGCCCGCATTTGAATTTCTGGTTGCCACTTGTGGAGGCTTTGGCGAAGGTCCAGAAGAGGTTTCATGCTGTTTGGATTAGAAGGTATTTGTTATAAAGAGCAATTGGACAAACTAGGATTGTTTTCCTCTCCAGAGTTCAAGTCTGAAAAGAGACCTGACAGAAGCATGTAAGATTATGGGAGGCATAGATTGGTTGGTCAGTCAGAACCTTTTTCCAACGTGAAAATTACAAAAACTAGAGGTTTTCAAGGTGAGCGAGACAAAGTTTAAAGATGTGTAGGGCACGATTTTACATGGAGAGTGGTGGGTAGCTGGAACGTGCTGCAGGGGGTGATGGTTGAGGCTTTTTTAGGTAGGCACATTGAAATGCAGCGCATGGAGATATATGGATCAAGCGGAGGCAGAAGAGATTTGTTAACCAGGTATCTTGTTCGGCACAGATATTGTGGGCTGAAGGGCCTGTGCTCCGCTACTCTATTTTCTTTATAGAACATAGAGCATCACAGGAACGGGCCCTTCACCCCTTAATGTCTGTGCCGAACATGATGCCATGTTAAACTGGTCTAATTTGCCCAAACATTAACACTCTGTTTTACATTTACCTGCGAAGTGTCTTGTTAGACAAGTTAATTTCTTCGATAATAGGGTGTGTGATTTAACACTCCACTTCTCAACAGTGCCAGTGTGAATATCAGTATTCGCGTCTCACTTTCGCAGATCAGAGCTGGTGCACAATAACTGTCTTTCTGCTATGGTAGACCTGTCCATCCATACTTCCCCAAGCGAATCCTGGTCTTTAATTTATCCACAAAATCCATCTCAGAGAGAATGAAAGAGAGGATTGAACTTGTAGCCTTAAGTCCCTGTCCCACTTTTACGACCTAATTGGCGACCTCTGCCGAGTTTTCCTTTGACTCATACTCGCAGCATGGTCGCCACGAGGTCGTAGGAGGTTGTAGGACGTCTTCGTAACTCTTCCTCATGCTTGTGAGTGGTCTCAGCATACTCGTGGCGTCAAGTACCAGCCTGATAAAAAATGTCCACGAGCAAAAAAAAGGTCGGCATGGAAAAAATCGATACTTTTTGCTTGTAGGTAGGTCGTAGATAGTCGTAGGTAGTCGTAGGTCGGCAACTGGCCCGAGAAAAAATGCAATCATGACATCATTTTATCATGTGATAATTTTCCACTCGTAGCTAGTCGTAGTTGGTCTTAGGTGTGGAGGACTCAGGTCGAGAGGGGTCGTAGGAGGTCGTAGACATAGTCATAGGAGGTCGTAGGAGGTTTTTCACTTTGGCGAGTCAACACAACCTTGACGTTTTTTTCAACTCGTCTAGGGTCTTCAAAACTCGTGGATTAGGTTGTCCAAGTGGGACAGGCCCTGTACAGGTGAAGTTTCACATGCAGGAAGGATTTAGCTGATAAATAGTAACATGTCAGATGAATTTGCAGACTGAATAAACTCTGAGTTAAGTCCACGGGTAAAAGATAAGCAGGGGAGACATAAGGAACAGCAGATGCCAGAATCTTGAGCAAAACACAAAGTGCTGGAGAAACTCAGTGGGTCAGGCAGCATCTGTGGAGGGACTGGACACAACCCTTCCGCTTCTGGTCAAAACCCTTCAAACTGATGGAGTAGGGAGGGGAAAGCTGGAAAAGAGAGGTAGCGGTGGAACAAACCCTGGCAAATGATAGAAACCAGGAACTTCAGATGCCGGTATAAAAAAAAGAAAGTGCTGGAGTAACTCAACAGGTCAGGCAACATCTCTGGAGAACATTGACAGGTGGCGTTTGGGTCGGGACCCCTCTTCAAGGGGGGGGGGGGGGAGTAAATCTGGCAGAGATGAAGGCCAGGACAAAGCCTGGCAATTGATAGGTGGAGACAGGTGGGGGCTGGGAGGGGGGGGGGGGGGGGGGAGAGGGGTGCTAGGTGCATGGATGGACACCTGGTCAGTGAAGACTTTGGTGAGGACTTCGAAGGGCCTGTTTCCAGGCTGTATCTCTACACTAACCCCAAAATCTCGACCGTCAGGAAATATTGGGGCAGTGGACACATGTCAGCGCATGTCAGGCTGAAGAAGGGTCTCGACCTGAAACATCACCCATTCCTTCCCTCCACAGATGGTGCCTGGTAGGATGGTTCAGTTGCCTGATAACAACGGGAAGAAACTGTCCCTGAATCTGTATGAAAACGCACACCTCGAGATTCGGGGACGGTTTCTTCCCAGTTGTTAGCAGGCAACTGAACCATCCTACCAACAACTAGAGAGCAGTCCTGAGCTACCGTCTACCTCATTGGAGACCCTCAGACTATCTTTGATCAGAATTTACAGGACTTTATCTTGCACCAAATGTTATTCACATAATTCCCTTTATCATGTATTTGTACACTGTGGATGGCCCGATTGTAATCGTGTATTGTCTTTCCACTGGCTGGTTAGCACGCAACAAAAGCTTTTCACTGTACCTCGACATATGTGACAATAAAATAACCTCAACTCAAGTTTGGTAGTCCATTCACTGTGGCAGGTTAGTTTGACTGTGTGCGCAGCAATCTATACGTATTGTGACTTCATGTATGCTGATGCTGTCATTGCCATTTCACACCATTGTTTAGTGTACATGTGAAAAGCTTTTATGTTGCATGCTATATAGTCAGCTAAAATAATAGATTTTACTTCAGACTTTAGAGATACAGCACAGAAACAGCTCCTTCGGCCCACCGAGTCAGCGCTGACCAGCGATCCCCGTACAATAACACTATCCTACACACTAAAGACAATCTGCAATCTTTACCGAAGCCAATTAGCCTACAAACCTGTGCGTCTTTGTAATGTGGGAGGAAACCGGAGCACCCGGAGAAAACCCACGTGATCACAGGGAGAACGTACAAGCTCTGCACAGACAGCACCCGTAGTCAGGATCGAACCCGGGTCTCTGGTGCTGTAAGGCAGCGACTCTACTGCCGCGCTACACTGTACACGATTACAACCAAGTCGTCCACAGTGCAGAGAAACAGGATAATGTCTAGCACAAGATAAAATCCAGTCTTGCCGAGATATCGTGAGGTGGATGGAGTCAATGGAAGGGGAGTTAGTTTGCATGATGGTCTGGGCTGCGTCCACAATTCTCTGCAATTTCTTGCGGTCATGGATGGAGCTGTTCCCAAACCAGGCTGTGATGCATCTGATTAAAATGCTCTCTCGGGCGCATCTGTAGCGGTTGGCGAGGGTTGTTGGGGACATGCCGAAGCATTGGAAGAAAGTAGAGGCGTTGGCGTGCTTTCTTGGCCAAGGTGGTCCAGGAGAAGTTATTGGTGATTTGCTGGGAATTTGACAAGTCAAGAAAGGTTTGAGGGTGCAGGCTGCAACAATAACTGCTGAGAAAAATGCATGCGTGTGGTTGGGCAAGAGAGCTGACTTACAACAGGTTCTTGGTCAAAACAATTCGGGTTCAAATACCCGAGGATGACTTTCGTCAACTTCAATTTTTAACGTAAAATTGTTTTACAGAAGGTGATTATCAATCCCATTTCTCTCGAGGGTTGTCTTTTTAACCAGAACAATCTAAACGAAAAAAGCAAGTTTTTACCTCTTTTTAAAAAAATGTTTCTACACTTTTCTTTCGATGGGTGCAGTCATATCTTGTGATTAAAGTTTCAGTACATTCTGCACCATAAGATTTGAATTACTTTACTCAAATATTCAATTAAAATTACATTAGTACCATACTCTGACTCATTGAATTGTTTGTGTGCCTGAGTCAGAATATGGAGCTTGTGGTAACTCTCTGGGAAAAAAAAACTAAGGTCAATGCTCCAAATTTGGGATGTTTTTGTGACTTTATATAGGGGGGAGTTGATGAAAATGTGGGAAGAATTTTTAAAAATTGAATTATTGTAGGAATAGTGTAAATGGGTGATTGCTGGTCGGTACGGACTAGGTGGGCCGAAGGGCCTGTTTCCATGCTGTATCTCTAAACTAAGTAAACTAAACTAGTGTATGGGGAGAAGGCTGGAGGCAAGAGTGGACTGGAGGGTTGCCCCAGTAATAGGGAGAGGAAGAGGCAGGCAGCATGGTGGGAAAAAATGGAGGCCGCAATCAACTGCAGCATGGATGGAGGCTTCTCTTAAAGTTGGTGACGCATTTCTATTCTCCCTGACTCACTAGGAAGCCAGAAAAATACATGCAGCCTGTGGTCAATCAGATAGTCAAAATACATGCAGCCTGGTGGCACAGCGGTAGAGTCGCTGCCTTACAGCAAATGCAGCGCCGGAGACCTGGGTTCGATCCCGACTATGGGTGGTGTCTGTACGGAGTTTATACGTTGTCCCCGTGGCCTGTGTGGATTTTCTCCAAGATCTTCGGTTTCCTCCCACACTCCAAAGATGTACTGGTTTGGCTTGGTCAATGTTAAAATTGTCCCTCGTGGGTGTAGGATAGCGTTAATATGCGAGGATCGCTGGTCGGCGGGGACCCGATGTTGTCCGAAGGGCCTGTTTCAAAACTGTGGCAAAACTAAACTAAACTAAACTAAACTAAAGAGGAATCCCAACCTGAAACGTCATCTATCCATGTTCTCTGGAGATGTCGCCTGACCCTCTGAGTTACTCCAGCATTTTGTGCCTTTTAAATAAACTACTAGAATATGAAGTTCCTTGTATTTACGTTGCGTTTTTGCTTTAGAGAGTCAGCTTGGAAACAAGCCCCTGGTCCCTCTGAGTCCATGTCGACCAGTGATCACCTGTAACCTATCCTACACACTAGGGACAATTTACGGAACTACAAACACGCATGTCTGTGGAATGTGGCAGGAAACGGGAGCAGCCTGAGAAAACCCTCTGCACAGACAGTGTCCGAGGTCAGGATCGAACCCGGGGCTCTGGCAGTGTAAGGCAGCAACTCTACCACTGCGGGAGTGGCGGCTGCTGATCCCCTTTCATCACTGGGTTTCCCAACCTGTGGAAAACCAAAACAAGTGATTCGTAAATTACTCTTTTACATTGGAGTATGGGGTGGATGGACTGAAGAAGTCCCTAACCTCCTCACAACTGGACACATAAATAAATTCCTACTTTATATTGATGCCAATATGACTGATAAATTGCACGCCTTTAAAAACATTTGATGATCAAAGCATACGTCAACCATTCTTTTTCACGAGTGATGCTGCTTGACCCGCTGAGCTACTCCAGCACTTTGTGTCTATCTTCGATGCTCGAAGCCAACTCATTACTGATTGACCATGGCAATGAGTGGCAGGAATTGATGTTTATAAACTATTCAGATGCTGGTTAAATATCTGAAGAAAGGTTCCGACCCAAAAGGTCGCCTCTTTTCCTTTCCTCCAGAGATGCTGCCTGACCCGTCCAGTTACTCCAGTATTTATGTGTCTATCATTGGTTAAATATCAAATGCATTCAGGTGATGCATGGGTGCAGATATCTGCACTACCGCAGCAAGGACAAACATGCACAGATGCTGCTTCCCGCCCAGATGACATTGCATTATCACAGCCGACCAACATGCAGTTAAACAAAAAAAATCTAATTAACTGTACATGATTCCGATAACTGCCAAATGATCATCCAGTTTATGATCTGTTGCTTCAGTTAGCTCTAAAGCTAATACCACTGCAATTAGGAGGAGCAACATAATTAGCAAAGAGAACCATTGAGCAAATGTGTCTTCAGGATGCGAAGCTTTTTTTACGGAGAAAAATAAACTGTACCAGCAAGGCTGTGTGGCACTGGCTGCAAACTGTATGACTACACTGTGCTGTTAAATGCTGTTTGGAATAATAAGTGGAAAATAATTGGAAACCATAGAACATAGTGGAGTACAGCGCAGGAACAGGCCCTTTGGTGCCAAGAAAAACGGATCTATAAAAAAAAAGACACAAAGTGCTGGAGTAATTCAGCACGACGGGCTGCATCTCTGGAGAAGATGGAGAGATGATGCAGATCACCTCGTCTGCCTGCACATGAGCAATATCCTTCAATTCTCTGCATATCCATGTACATGTCCAAAAGCTTCTTAAACACCACTACCATATCTGTCTCCACCACCACCTCGAGCATTGTTCCAGGTACCCAGCACTCTCTATCTAAAAACCTTGCCCTACCCATCTCTTTTAAACTTTGGCTCCTCTCACCTTAAAGTTATGCCCTCTAGTCTTTGATCTTCACACCCTGGGAAAAAAAGATCTATGTCCACCCGATCTATGTCTCTCGTAGTTTTACAAACTTCTATCAGTTCTGCCCTCAACCTCCGGTTTTCCATATATAACAATCCAAGCCTTTCTTGAGATCACACCTTCCCTAACTAACAATAGCTACCAGGCAATGCCCTGTCATTTGTAGCTGGCCCTGATTGCTCCTGGTCTTTACTCATCTCCATCTCTTCGCCCGCTACATTCAGCCTGAAGAAGGGTCCCGACCCATCCTTTATCTCCAGAGATGCTGCCTGACTTGCTGAGTTACTCCAGCATTGTGCGTCTATCTTTAGTTTAGTGGTCCAACAGGGGCTATGACTTGCAAGGATGGATTGGACAGACTTGAGATAGTCACAAAGTACTGGAGTAACTCAGCGGGTCAGGCAGCATCACTGGAGAAAATAAACTTTTCAGGTCGAAACTTCTTCAGACCCAAAACGTCACCTATTCATTTTCTCCAGAGATGCTGCCTGACCCACTGAGTTACTCCAGCACTTTATGTCTTTTTAATAAACTAGTATATGAAGTTCCTTTTATTTACATTTAGTTTTAACTTCAGAGGCACAGCGTGGAAACAGGTCCCTCGTCCCTCTGTGCCCATGTCGACCAGCGATCAGCTGTACACCAGTCCTATCCTCCACACTAGGGACAATTTACGGACAATTACAGTTAACTACAAGTATGCATGTCGTTGGAACGCGGGAGGAAACGGGAGCAGCCTGAGAAAACCCACGCAATCACAGGGAAAATGTACAAACTCTGCACAGGCAGTGTCCGAGGTCAAGATCGAATCTGGGTCTCCGGCAGTGTAAAGGGCCTGTCCCACCAGCATGCAACTCTATGCGATTAGCGCGACCTAACGTGGTCGCTTGAGCCGTCCGGCGTCGCGGGGCTGGTCCCACTTCGATCACCGGAGCTGTGCGGAATTGTGCGGAGTTCGTCCCGAGTTACCGCGCGGGGCTCCGAAAACCTGACTATGTCCAAAAATTCTGTGTGACAACGGCTTGTCGGCTCGCAGTCGCCTCGACGCATTACACACCGCCCCAACATCATGCCTCCGTGAACCTATCTGTAGGTGCCTCCGTGACCCTCTATGTGTGTGGCTCCGTGGCCCTCTGTGTGTGTGTGCCTCTGTGGCCCTCTGTGTGTGTGTGCCTCTGTGGCCCTCTCTGTGTGCCCCTCTCTGTCCTGGCGAACGTACCTTAGATTTCACTCCAAGTTCGCCTCACTTTGCGCCGCGTTGCGCCACTCACCCGACCTCCGCGCGGCCCCTACTGCCGGTTTGGTTGCGCTTGCCTCATGCAGGCGCATGCTGGTGGGAACGGCCCTGTACAGGGGATCACCCGACCTCCGCGCGGCCCCCGCTTCTAGTTTGATCGCGTTTATCGCATAGAGTTGCATGCTTGTAGGACAGGCCTTTTAGGCAGCAACTCTACCGCTGTGCCACCACGCCATATTTTGCGGCTATCTCTTTTGTAAGCAAACATCTGCAGTTCCATCATACACTTTTGGACCACTAAACTAGTTTAGTTTAGCTCAGTTTAGAGATACAGTGTGGAAACAGACCTTATAGACCACCGAGTCCACAATACCCCAAACACTAGTTTGATCTTTACCCAGTTTTGCATCCTACACATTAACAAGCGGCACGATGACGAGCAGTAAAGCTAATGCCTTACAGCCCCAGAGACCCAGGTTCAATCCTGACTGCAGATGCTGTCTGTACGGAGTTTGCACGTTCTCCTGCATGGGTTTTCTCCGAGATCTTCGGTTTCCTCTCACTCTCCAAAGACGTAGGTTTGTAGATTAATTGGCTTAGTATAATTGTAAATTGTCCCTAGTATGTGCAGGACAGTGTTAATGTGCAGGGATTGCTGGTCAGTGCGGACTCGGTGGGCCGAAGGGCCTGTTTCCATGCTGTATCTCTACAACTAAAAAGTAAAACTTTTAAAGAAGCCAATCAACCCATAATGTGGAAACCAGAGCACTGGAGAAATCCCACATGGTCACAGGGAGAGCATGCAAACTCCATACAGACAGCACCCATAGTCAGGATAATAAATCCAACTTCTGTCGGTGTCAGAAAGCTGGAAGTAACCCACTGCTTCCGTATATCGGGTTTTATTTCTGTTTGTCAGTTTCATTTGTATCACCACGGCTCACTTGTGCCGAAAGCCAGCGCAGCTTATCTTCAATTCTGACATCGGGGAACGATGGAGGCGTGGGTTCGAATCCCACTTCTGACACCATGTAAATAAGTATGTCATCCAGCCTGGAGTTTAAAGTCATCTTCAATTGTTCCTCATAATATAACGGTACAGCAGGTTGTTAAAGAACGAACTGCAGATGCTGGAGAATCGAGGGTTACACAAAAAGCTGGAGAAACTCAGCGGGTGCAGCAGCATCTAAGGAGCGAAGGAGATAGGCGACGTTTCGGGTCGAGACCCTTCTTCAGACTGGTACAGCAGGTTGTTAGTTGCTAGTTCATCACCACTGCTTCCCGGATTACCTAGTGTAGGAAGAGGGTGTTAGTATAAAGCATACAGCAAGGTGGGGTTAGTGATGCTACCCTACTATGATTGGTTCACATGCAATAACCAATCTACAATTACATTAACGGTTTATATCAAGAAAAGGGTTGGTAGCATTAGGAGTCCTTCAAAGTCAAAGAAACAATCTTCTCATTATGAACGTTGTTCACAACAACTTGTGGAGCAAGAGGAAGATCAAAACCCATTTTCTTCCTGTCACTACACCTTGCTCTTCAGACCTGCAATTCATTTCAATTTTCAAGGTTGGCTCATGTCATTCACAGTCCCTTCACACATCACAGCCTCTGAGTACCTGAAACATTCAGTGCTGATGAGCAGGACACATAATCAATGGCACTAAAGTATGCTTCATTTAATGGATTAAAAAACAAAGAACGAAAAACTACAAGGCACTACAACAACTTAAAGCCAAATGTAGGGCATTTTATTTTGGTGTCTCTCCACGTTTGCACAAATGGGGAATAACTAGGGGAAAAGTAATGTCTCAATGCTGCTGTCTTCATTTGGCAGATCACTGTCTAATTCATTAATCCTGACATAAAGTTGGCGTGAATTAGAAATTGAGTAGTTTGCCAATAGAGGACCTGGGCTTATTTCCCATTGTGTATGAAGTTCCACACAAGTAGGAGTTGTCCATTCAGAATTCATGAATTTAAAGCCAATTAACCTACAAACCTGTACGTCTTTGGGATGTGGGAGGAAGCTGGAGCACCCGGAGAAAAGCCCAACGTGAGCACAGGTGAATACAAACTCCATGCATACAGCACCTGCAGTCAGGATCGAACCTGGGTCTCTGGAGCGGTAAGGCAGCAATTTTACCGCTGCGCCTCCGTGCCAGTGCCCTTATCGAATGTCTACAGGTATACGATGGAGAGCATGTTGACTGGTTGCATCGTGGCCTGGTGCAGTAGCCTCAGTGCCCAGGAAAGAGGAAGGCTGCAGAAAAGTGATAGACATTGCCTGGTCCATCATGGGTACTGACCTGCTCTCCATCGAATGGATCTCCAGAAAGTGATGGCTCAAGGAGGCAGCTAGTGTCATCAAAGAATCACTCCACCCTGGCCACACTCTCATCTCACTGCTGACATTGGGATGAAGGTACAGGAACGTGGGAACCATGACCGTCAGGTTCAAGAGCAGCTTCTTCCCCTCAACCATCAGGCTCTTGATCCACATTGCTAAACCCTAACCACAACCCTACATCAGCATCAAACTGTTATGGATGTTTTACATTGTTGCTCTATGTAATTCGGCTTGCATTATTACGGTCTGGTGACCTAGTATAACGGATAATTTGTTGCATAATTGTTTATAGCAGGACTGCCAACATTGGGTGAGAGTTGAGAGTAAGAAATCTGGACCCTCCCTACGACAATGTCTACGACAAGCTTCCACCGAGTCGACGTCAAGCTACGACAAGCCACGTCAACTGGTGATACAATTCCTCACGAATTGGGACGTCCACCTATGACAACCTATGACCACGCAGACGACAACCTACGACAGCCAAAGTCAAATTACATCCACCCGCCACAAGCTACGACAAGCTACGACCCTGTCAGCGACAACTGTAGACATCATGCCATAGTAATGTCACTAATTGCACTGCATTAGGGCAGTGATGAAATGCGTGAGTCTCACGCTCAATGCGTGAGAGATGGCAGTGCTGTTATTGTATGTTAATTTCTGGTGTTGATGCATCAATGTGCCCGTAATAGCTGCAGCAAGAAATAATTTAATTGCTCCAGTCCACATTCAAATGCGATTAGACATTTTTGACTCTTGACTTAGAGTCATGGAGTAACACAGTACAGAAACAGGGCCTTCATCCTAACTCCTCCATGCTAATCAAGTTGCTTAACTGAGCTAGTCCCACTTGCCTGCGTCTGGCCCGTAGCCCTCCAAACATTTCCCGTCCAAGTACCTTTTTCTAGTTTAGTTTAGAGATACAGCCTGGGGCAGGCCCTTCGGCCCACTGAGTCCATGCCGACCAGCGATCCCCGTACACTGCGCTATCCCACACACTAGGGGCAATGTACACATTTTTTAAAACCAAAGTTAATTGACCTAAAGACCTGTACATATTTGGAGTGCGGGAGGAAACCGGAGCGTGCATTGAAAGCCCACGCAGTCACGGGGAGAACGTACATACTCTGTACAGACACATCCATAGTCAATATCGAGCCTGGGTCTTTGGCCCTCAAGGCAGCCATTCTACCGCTGCACCACCATGTTATACCTGTCTATGTGTCTTTTAAACTTTGTAGTTGTGCCCCCTCGTACTCTATGGTTGGTGCCACTGATGTAAAGGAGGCCACGTTGGGAGCACGGAATGCAGTTGATGAGGTTAGAGGGGGGGCATGTGAACCTGGAAGGGCAGCTAGGGTCCTTGGATGGTTGTGAGGAATGGAGTGTAGGGACAGGTGTTACATCTCCTGCCGTTGCAGTGGAAAGTAATTCAGTTTTGCCAAACACTTGCACTTGGTCTGCACGACCTCCCATTTTGTGAGCCATTATAATTCCCCTTCCCCTTCCCATACCGACCTTTCATTCCTGGAACTCCTCCATTGCCAGAGTGAGGCCACACTCAAACTGGAGGAATGGCACCTCATATTCCGCCCAGGTATGATCATTGAACTCTCCAATTTTGTGTAAAAATCCTCCCCCCTCCCCCCGCACCACCTTTTCCCCCGTTTCTTTGCTGTGCCCCAGCTGGATGCACAAGTAGTTCTCCTACAATCTTGCCCCCCCTATTCTCTGTCCCTCCATCCCCTTTCCACCTATAATCCCTTCTCTGGCTTCATGCCTCTTCTCTTCTCATCTCACGACCTTTTGTCTTTGTTTCGTGTCTGGCCTTTCTCCATCCATCTGCCAATTACAACCCACATCACCTGTACCCACCTATCACTCCCCAGACTCCCTCCTGCCCCCACCTCTCTTCCAGCTTTCTCTCTCTTGCTGCAATTAATCTGAAGAATGGTCCCGACCCGAAACGTCGCCTATCCATGTCCATCGGAGATGCTGCCTGACCCACTGTTGGCCAGCACTTTGTGTCTTTTTTGTAAACTAGCTTCTGCAGTTCCTTGTGTCTAAAGTAGATAATGAGTGTGTGCAAAGGAAACCTCTTCAGTCCCACAGTAAACATATACCTCCATTTATCTTCAGAGCTGTTTATTATTCTGCATCTGCGTTATCGCTAACTTTCGAGCATCACAAATAGCAATAGGCTTAAACATTTTATTACATATTCATCCACATAAAATCCAATAGAAAGGAGGCACCATGCAAATTAATGACCAACAATGAGATTTTCAATTAGTGCTCTTCCAGTTGTTTTCATTTAATTCTTTTTATGATGGTAATATTTTAAACTCTATGGCTGCTTTCTTAATAATGTGGGCTGGTCATTTTCGATGTGTGGTGATGTTTAAGTTTTTTATGATGGAAACTATTTATTGCTGATGTTAAGTTGCTTGAATCATCATTAATTATCTTTTTACATCACAGATCTAGCACATGCATTAAACATTATTAACTATGTACCAAATGACAAAATAGAGCAACTGCAAAAGTAAACAGTGTCTTCAATGGGAAAATGTGTAGAAAGGAACTGCAGATGCTGGTATATATTGAAGATAAACACAAAGTGCTGGAGTAACTCAGCTGGCCAGGCAGCATCTCTGGAGACACTTCTTCAGAAGAGTCCCGACCTGAAACGTCACCCATTCTTTTTCTCCAGAGATGCTGGCCTAGCCTGCTGAGTTACTCCAGCACTACAGTGGCTTGCAAACGTTTTCATACCCCTTGAACTTTTCCACATTTTGTCACGTTACAACCACAAACGTAAATGTATTTTATTGGGATTTTATCTGATAGACCAACACAAAGTGGTGCATAATTGTGAAGTGGAAGGAAAATGATACATGGTTTTCAAATTTTTTTACAAATAAAAAACCGAAAAGTGTGGCATGCAAAAGTATTCAGCCCCCTTCACTCTGATACCCCTAAATAAAATCCAGTGCAACCAATTGCCTTCAGAAGTCACCTAATTAGTAAATAGAGTCCACTTGTGTATAATCTAATCTCAGTATAAATACAGCTGTTCTGTGAAGGCCTCAGAGGTTTGTTAGAGAACATTAGTGAACAAACAGCATCACAAAGCCCAAGGAACACACCAGACAGGTCAGGGGTAGAGTTGTGGAGAAGTTTAAAGCAGAGTTAGGTTATAAAAAAATATCCCAAGCTTTGAACATCTCACGGAGCACTGTTCAATCCATCATCCAAAAATTGAAAGAGTATGGCACAACTGGAAACCTACCAAGACATGGCCGTTCGCCTAAACTGACAGGCCAGGCAAGGAGAGCATTGATCAGAGAAGCAGCCAAGAGGCCCATGGTAACTCTGGAGGAGCTGCAGAAATCCACAGCTCAGGTGGGAGAATCTGTCCACAGGACAACTATTAGTCGTGCACTCCACAAATCGGGCCTTAATGGAAGAGTGGCAAGAAGAAAGCCATTGTTGAAACAAAGCCATAAGAAGTCCCGTTTGCAGTTTGCCACAATCCATGTGGGGGACACAGCAAACATGTGGAGGAAGGTGCTTTGGTCTGATGAGACCAAAATTGAAGTTTTTGGCCTAAATGCAAAATGCTATATGTGGCGGAAAACTAATACTGCACATCACCCTGAACACACCATCCCCACTGTGAAACATGGTGGTGGCAGCATCATGCTGTGGGATGCTTTTCTTCAGCAGGGGCAGGGAAGCTGGTCAGAGTTGATGGGAAGATGGATGGAGCCAAATACAGGGCAATCTTGGAAGAAAACCTGTTAGAGTCTGCAAAAGACTTGAGACTGGGGCGGAGGTTCACCTTCCAGCAGGACAACGACCCTAAACATACAGCCAGAGCTACAATGGAATGGTTTAGATCAAAGCATATTCATGTGTTAGAATGGCCCAGTCAAAGTACAGACCTAAATCCAATTGAGAATCTCTGGTAAGACTTGAAAATTGCTGTTCACAGACGCTCTCCATCCAATCTGACTGAGCTTGAGCTATTTTGCAAAGAAGAATGGGCAAACATTTCAGTCTCTAGATGTGCAAAGCTGGTAGGGACATAACCCAAAAGACTTGCAGCTGTAATTGCAGCGAAAGGTGGTTCTACAAAGTATTGACTCACAATTATGCACTACTTTGTGTTGGTCTATCACATAAAATCCCAATAAAATACATTTACGTTTGTGGTTGTCACGTGACAAAATGTGGAAAAGTTCAAGGGGTATGAAAACTTTAGCAAGCCACTGTATGTGTCTATCTTTGGCATCTGCAGTTCCTGTCTACACATTATCCCATTGAAGACACTGCTTACTTTTGCATTTGCTCTATTGCCTGACCCGCTGAGTTACTCCAGCACTTTGTATCTATCTTCACTGGAATAATATTTTGTTGTGAAAACAGTGAATATCTTTTCACAGTGCTCTGTGCTCAGTGTACAATTAAACATTAAATATAGGCAAAGCATAAAAAATGGACTTTCCAAACAGGAAGAAGGCAACATTGAACCAGAACAGAGATTGGAACTGGATCTGGAGATAAAGAAGGAGGGGAGGTGGAAAGAAAAGCTCTTTAGACCTCCATTTTGCTTCAGAGCTGTTTATTATTCTGCAACTGGATTATTGGTTTACGATACGATACGATAAAACTTTACCAAGTCACAACACATAACAAGGTACACGAAAACTTGAAATTATAAGTGAAAAAAAGAAAATGACAAGCGACTATAGGCTGCCTGCCGTTTGCACAGCACCTAAACCGGAACGAACGAACAAACAAACAAACGAACGCAGGCGTATACGCTGGGCAGAGGATTCTAAAACTAGAACATTGGATCTGGAGACAGACTTGGAGAGTGCTGTCTGATGTGTGGAAGAGCAGGGAGTGTGAGGATTGAAAAGGGGGTGGGGGGGAGGATTGACTGATGACGGGGGAGGCAGGGAAAAGGTAGACTGATCAGGGGGTGATGGGGGAGAGGGTGGGTTGTTGCGAGGAGAGGTGGAGAGAGGGTGGGAATATGAGGGGAGGAGGGCAAAGAGAGGGTGGATTCATGAAGGGAAGGAGAAGTGAAAGTGTGGACACACGGAGAAGGAGAGGAAAGTGTGGACTGACTTGGGGAAGAGGAGGGAGAGTGTGAATTGATGAAGGGAGGGACATAGAGGAGGTGGTAGAGGGTGGGAAGATGGAGAGGAGGGAGAGCATGGACAAACATCGGAAGGGACAGGGAGCAAGTAGATGGATATTAAATACACTGCCCAGAAACAATTCAAGTCAGGATAAGAAGGCAAAACATATTTAGTCTTGAATGCTTCCCTGATATTCATTGAAGTTCAAAATCTCGGTGCCATCAAATTGCTTGGGCGCTTCAAACACAGGAAACGCTGACAGGATGCGATTTCTTAGCAGGTTTTTCTCCCCAGTTTGTGCCCGGTATTATGACAGCGGCGACAGTGAGGGGTTCGGGAGCCCCCCGACCACGGGTGAACAACAGAGGACAACAGAGGAGGATGACTGAACTTTGGTGCCTTCCCTCACAGTGGGAAACTCTGATTCCGCTGTGTGGGGATGTCTGTGTTAAAGACCATCGTGTTCTATTTGCTCTTTTTTTATTTGTATGACTGTACAGTGACCACAAATGTCACTGTACCAATTGGTACATGTGACAATAAATGTCTCCTGTGTTGAATGATTCCTCCTGGGCCATTTCTATTTCACGTACATGTTCGGTCTTTTCGATAACTCCAGGTGTATGGTGGCAGAATTTCACTCCAACTCTTATTTTTTTTAGTTTAGAGATTCAGCGTGGAAACAGGCCCTTCGGCCCAACGAATCCACACTGACCAGTGATCCCCGCACTTTAACACTATCCTACGCACACTTGAGACTATTATACATTAATACCAAGCCAATTAACCTGCAAACCTGTTTGCCCTTGGAGTGTGGGAGGAAACCGAAGATCTGAGACAAAACCCGCGTGGTCACAGAGAAAACATGCAAACTCCGTACAGACAGGATTGAACCGGGGTCACTGGTGCTGTAAGGCAGCAACTCTACTGCTATGCCACTGTGCTGCCCCTTGTGCCACTGTGCAGCCTCTAGCATGTGGCATTGGTCACAAAGATAGGATATAGGCAGCAAGGTTAGACGCCTTGTACATATATTTTACATTTTGTTGCACCATTCCCTTTGTCTTGTATTTAGTTTATCACCCTTCATCTGATGCCCCAAACCATTTGTCTATAGAAAGGAAATGTAATCAAATATGCATAAACCATTAAATTTGCATTGAGTAAATCTAATTTGCATACTATTTGTGATCTTGTATGAACCAGAGAAATATCCTGAGGATTATTGTGGGAAGTCAGAAAAATATTGCAATGGAAAATTAGTTTAATTTAGTTTAGTTGAGAGATATAGCGCGGAAACAGGCCCTTTGGCCCACCGAGTCCGCACCGACCAGCGATCCCCGCACACTAACACTATCCTTTACACACTAGAGACAATTTACACTTGTACCAAGCCAATTAACCTACACACCTGTACGTCTTTGGAGTGTGGGAGGAAACCAAAGACCTTGGAGAAAACCCACACAGGTCATGGGGAGAACGTACAAACACCGTACAGACAGCACTTGTAGTTGGGATCGAACCTGGGCCTCCAACGCTGTCAGCGCTGTAAGGCAGCAACTCTACCGCTGAGCCACCATGCCCTACTCGAGCGGCACAGTGTGCACCTGGTCGAGCTGCTGCTTCGTAGCACCAGAGACCCGGGTTCAAACCTGACATTGGGTACTGTCTGTACAGAGTACATACGTTCTCCCTCTGACCATGTGGGTGTTCTGGTTTCATCCCACAACCCGAAAATGGGCCAGTTTGTAGGTTAATTGGCCCACTGTAAAATTGCCCCAGGAGTGTCGGAAGTGGATGAGAAAGTGGGATAACAGTGAACAAGTGGGAACAGATGATCGATGGTCGGCATGGACTCGGTGGGTCAAATGATCACTTTAAAGATGTTCGGATACTGGTATTTGCATTTGAATAAGTGGCGGGACTGTCATATGCTGAGAGAATGGAGCAGCTGGGCTTGTACACTCTGGAGTTTGGAAGGTTGAGAGGGAATCTCATTGAAACATATAAAATTGTTAAGGGTTTGGACACACTAGAGGCAGGAAACATGTTGCCGATGTTGGGGGAGTTCAGAACCATGGGCCACAGTTTAAGAATAAGGAGTAAGCCATTTCGAACGGAGACGAGGAAACACTTTTCCTCACAGATAGTGGTGAGTCTGTGGAATTCTCTGCCTCAGAGGGTGGTGGAGGCAGGTTCTCTGGATGCTTTCAAGAGAGAGCTAGAGAGGGCTCTTAAAAATAGCGGAGTCAGGGGATATAGGGAGAAGGCAGGAACGGGGTACTGATTGGGGATGGTTGAATGGCTCGAAGGGCTGAATGGCCTAATCCTGCACCTATTGTCTATTGCCTACCAAGGGTACTTAATAGTCAACCACACTGTTGTCTCAGGGCACAGCAGATTTGCTCAACTAAAGTGCAAGTCTTTAACAACAACCAAGAAGGGTTTCGGCCCGAAACGTTGCCTATTTCCTTCGCTCCATAGATGCTGCCTCACCCGCTGAGTTTCTCCAGCATTTTTGTGTCTACCTTCGATTTTCCAGCATCTGCAGTTCCTTTTTAAACAGGAGTTAAATGGCTGTTATTAGTAATGTTCTCAAATTTGTTCTCAAATTCCAGGCCATTAGTTATGATGATGGGATTTTAACCTGGATTGCTCATTTGTTCATCCAGGCTTCTGGATTACAGGAAGAGTAACGTGGCTGCTGTGTTATGACATACCATATGTTTAGTTTAGTTCAGAGACGCAGCATTGAAACCAGCCTTTGGCCCAACGGGTCCATGCTGACCGTCTATCACCCACTCATATGTTTATGTCATTGGAGCAGAATTAGGCCATTCCGTCTTGGCCTCCACAGCCGTCTGCGGCATCAAATCCCACAGATTCACCACCCTCTGGCTAAAGAAATTCCTCCTCAACTCCGCTCTAAAGGTATGTCCTTATATTCTGAGGCTGTGCCCTCTGGTCCTAGACTCTCCTGCGAATGGAAACATCCTGTCCACCTCCACTCTATCCAGGCCTTTCAATATTTGGTAAGTTCAATGATGAGGCTCCCCTCATCCTTCTAAACTCCAGCAATGCCGTCAAACGTTCATTGTACGTTGACCCAATCATCTCCGGGATCATTCTCGTAAACATCCTCTGGACCCTCTCCATCGCCAGCACATCCCTCCTCAGACATGGGGCCCCAAACTGCTCACAATGCTCCAAATGCAATCTGAACAGTACTTTATAAAGCATCAGCATTACATCCCTACTTTTATAAGTTCGTATTGGTGGAAATGTGTCAGACTCGATAACAATCAGCACGGGAGCACCTCAGGGCTGCGTGCTCAGCCCCCTGCTGTACTCACTCTATACTCATGACTGCGTAGCCGGTCATAGCGCGAACTCCATCATCAAGTTCGCTGATGACACCACTGTTGTGGGACGTATCACTGATGGGGATGAGTCCGAGTATAGAAGAGAGATCGAGCAACTGTCCATATGGTGCCAGCACAACAACCTGGCCCTTAACACCAGCAAAACCAAGGAACTGATTGTGGACTTTGGAAGGAGTAGGATGGGGACCCACAGTCCTGTTTATATCAACGGGTCGATGGTTGAAAGGGTCAAGAGCTTCAAATTCCTGGGCGTGCACATCTGTGAAGATCTTTCCTGGTCCGAGAACACAGATGCAATTATTAAGAAAGCTCATCAGCGCCTCTACTTCCTGAGAAGATTACGGAGAGTTGGTCTGTCAAGGAGGACTCTCTCTAACTTCTACAGGTGTACAGTAGAGAGCTTGCTGACTGGTTGCATCGTGGCTTGGTTCGGCAACTTGAGCGCCCTGGAGAGGAAAAGACTACAAAAAGTAGTAAAGACTGCCCAGTCCATCATCGGCTCTGACCTTCCTTCCATCGAGGGTATTTATCACAGTCGCTGCCTAAAAAAGGCTTGCAGCATCATCAAGGGCCCACACCACCCTGGCCACACACTCATCTCCCTGCTACCTTCGGGTAGAAGGTACAGGAGCCTGAAAACTGCAACAACCCGGTTTAGGAATAGCTACTTCCCCACATCCATCAGGCTGTTAAACCTGGATCGGAACTCTGAACATTAATATCCCTCCATCTGTTATTTGCACTTTATTAATTTATTAATTCATGGGTGTATTTATGTATAGAATTGTAGTCAATGCCTTCTATGTTCTGTTGTGCTATGCAAAGAAAGATTTTCATTGTCCTGTCAGGGACACATGACAATAAACTCTTTTGACATAATTTAATCCTCTCGAAATGAATTCTACCAGTTCACACTAGTTAAGTTTAGCTTAGGGTAGAAATACAGCGCAGAAACAGGCCATGCAGCCCACCGAGGGCACGCCAACTCACTAGGGTCAATTTTACCATTTTACCAAGCCAATCATCCTACAAACCTGTACATCTTTGGAGTGTGGGAGGAAACCGGAGCTCCTGTAGGAAACCCACGCAGGTCATGGGGAGAACATACAAACTCTGTACAGACAGCACCCGTGGTGAGGATTGAACCCGGGCCTCTGGCGCTGTAAGGCAGCAACTCTACCACTGCGCTACTGTGCCGTTTCTAGATCTATGGTACCCTGCTTTCTCATCTCCTCCCTGTGCCCCCCACCCCCCCCCCCCCCCCCCCCCCCCCCCACCCCTACCCCTACAGTTCTCTCAGGGTTTCAACTCCTCCACCCTGTTACTGAAGTGCAGATCCACATTCAACTGTCACAAGCATAAATGCAATTAATTTATCATCTCATCCATGAATGCAAAAGCCTCTTGTGTACTGACTGAATGAGCAATGCACACTGGGGAAATCTGGTACATTTTGGCTTTCAGCGCTAACGTCATAGTAGCCTGCAGCCCTACATCAGCTTGCCTGAAGCATGTATTTTGCATCACTGGTTACTTACTGCATCAAGTTTATACAAGTAACATTTATTTTAGATGTTTATCTGTTTCTAAACAAATATAAAATTCTGCTTTCTCCACAAATCCCTTATAAAAGCATTTTCTGGAAGCTAACATTTTCCAAATTATTTGATTCCATTTGTATCATTATTATTTTGTAGTATTGCTTCACAGTCGTCTGTCCTTTCTATAATTCAATGTTTAGTTAGACGTTAAAGAGACAGCGTGGAAACAGGCCCTTTGGCCCACTGAGTCCGTGCCGACCAGCGATCCCCATACACTAGCACTATCCTACACACTAGAGATCATTTACAATTTGCAGAAGATGATTAACCCACAAACCCGCACGTCTTTGGAGTGTGGGTAGAAACCGGAGCACCTGCAGAAAACCTATGCGGTTACAGGGAGAACGTACAAACTCCATATAGACAGAACCAGTAGTCAGGATCGAACCTGGCTCTCAGGCGCTGTAAGGAGGCAACTACCCCTGTGCGACTGTGTCACTGTTGTTTTTTAATGCTTTATCCAATCAAAAATTGATTTTCCACAGAGGATATATATTATATTGGTCTTTCCCCAAATCACACCCCAATGTGATTTCCATCTGGGAAATGCCAGGAACAGACAAACTGAGTCATATTTAAGTAGTGTAAACTAACAGGGTTCACAAAATGTTAACATGTGGCAGAGTGATACAGTGAGGAAACAGGCCCTTGAGCCCAACTTGCTCACACTGACCAACAAGTCCCATCCACACTAGTCCCACCTGCCTGCATTTGGTCCATATCCCTCTAAACCTGTCCTATCCATGTACCTCTCGAATTGTTTCTTAAACGTTGCCATAGTCCCTGCCTCAACTACCTGGTAGCTCGTTTCTTACACCCACCACCCTTTGTGTATAAAAGTTATCCCTCTGATATCTATTAAATCTTTTCCCCTTCACCTTAAACCTATGTCCTCTGGTTCTTGATTTTTCCTACTCTGGGCAAGAGACTATGTGTATCTCCATCCTCTCTTGATTTTATGTCCCAGCCTGCGTTTGGCTCATATCCCTCTAAACCTGTCCTATCCATGTAACTGTCTAAAGGGCCTGTCCCACTGCGACGACCTAATTGGCAAGTTTAGAAGAGTTTAGGAGAGTTAGGAAAAGTGTCATGTTGAAGACCTCCTTCAACTATGTAGTTGACCTCCTTCGGGAAAATTCGACACCAAATAGTGTAGAAGATGACCTCATTCGATCTCCTTCAACCTCCTTTCAACTATATTGAAGACTATCTAGGACTACCTTCGACTACCTTTGATTACCTTTGACTATCCTCGATTACCTACGAATAACATCGATTCATTTCCATGGCGACCTTTTATTATTCGCAGGCATATTTTAGCATGTTGAAAAATACGTTGCGACCTAGCTGAGGCCTCGAGTGTGCGGGGACCACTCTCGAGCATGAAGGAGAGTTACAAAGACCTCCTAGGACCTCGTGTTCACCATGCTGCGAGTATGAGTCGAGGGCAAACTCTTCTAAACTCGCCAATTAGGTCGCCGAAGTGGGACAGGCCCTTAACTGTTTCTTAAAGTTTGCAATAGTCGTTCTCAGAGCATTTGCGTAATGGCAAGAGGAATGGGGTTCAAAATTTATTATCAAATGATGATAATGGCTTAATGGTTCAGTGGTACTTTATTGTCACATGTACCAAGGTATAGTGGAATTCCTTTTTGCATAAACTCCAGTAAAAATCTTACCATACATAGGCACACTCATACTTAAGTACGAGAGTGTACACCCCTGTCCCACTTAGGAGACCTAAACAGCAACCTCTGGTGACCTTGCCCGCCACCAAAGGTTTCCATGAGGTCACCGGAGGTTTTGGTCATTCTCCCTAATGGTCGAAAGTGGTTTCCGCGTGGTCGAGGCTTCATCTAGGTTGCTAGCCTCGACTAAAAAATAGGTTGCTGTTTTAAAAATCGATAATTTTTTAGTCGCAGATCTAGTCGAACCTGGTTTTCTTCATAGTTGAGGAAGGTTTTCAACATATGCGTGGGATGTAGTAGGAGGTTGCAGGTCACCTCGACCTTGATTTTTTTTTGGGCGACGGGCAAGGTCACCAGAGGTTGCTGTTTACGTTCTCCTAAGTGGGACAGGGGCTGAAGAATAGTAGATTACCCTGAGGCATTACACAAGTGTTGCCCCATTTCCAGCGCCATCTTGTATTCTTCAAAGCTCAACGTTGTTAAAAATGTTGAATCTTAACTTGGCCATAAAGACCTGTTGTCCCGGTGGCGGCACTGGGTCGGAGTTGCAGGGACCGGCCTGGCCAGGTGATGTTGGTGATATCCTCCAGCGCTGCCCTGCCCTGCCACCCCGAGACACTGCAGGTCATGATAATACTAAAGGAGCATGGACTTATTTCCAAGCACATTCCAGGTTATGGTAGCTTAATGCTTACGTTACTGCATTAGTATCAAATACATGAATTTTCATCCCAACATGCCATTTGGGGATTTTAACTCAGTTCATTAAATAAATCTGTAATAAAGAACTAGTGCTCAATTGAGATAAGAATGTGTGTGCCTTTCAAAGAAAGCTATTACAATCCTTAAATACTTGGCTTTTACATGACTCCTGTTCACGAATGTAGTAAGCAGATACTTTTAATATCTGCTGAAATGGAAAGGAATAAACTCAGGAGCAATTAGAGTGGAGAATAAATGTTGGGCTTACAAGTGATAATCATTTTTATTTAGTTTAGTTTGAGTTTAGAGATGCAACGTGGAAACAGGCCCTTCGATCCATTGAGTCCACGCCAACCATCGATCACCTATTCAGACCAGCTGTATGTTTGGTTTGGAACCGTCACACTCATTCTACGTTCTAAGGGCAATTACAGAAGCCAATTAACCTACAAACCTGTACATCTTTGGAGTGTGAAAGGAAACCGGAGCACCCGGAGAAAACCCACGTGGTCACAGGGAGAAAGTCACAAACTCCGGAAAGACAGGCAGGTGCAACTAGTGTAGATTGGGCATGTTGGTCGGCCATGTGCAAGTTGGGCCTGAGGGCAGGTTTCCACGCTATCTGACTCTATGATGGCATTCATAGTCAAGGTCAAACCCAGGTCTCTGGTGCTGTGAGGCAGCAACTCTTCCAACTGTGCCACTGTGCCACCTATCCTTTAAAAGAATAAAAAAGTAGAAAATATTCTAACAGATTATGTATTTTTTTGTCAGGGCGGTGCGAGATAATTTAATTATAAAAAACTGATCACGTTGATTTTGTGTTCCAGTGATGACATCCAGTACTTCCTGTGTACTTCCTGTGTAAAGTACTTCCTGTGTATAAGTAAAGTAAAGTAACATCTAAACTATCTTGCACAAAATGTTGGCATTGTCTGACACCTGTGAAAGTGTGTGGACTCAAGTAACGAGGGTAATTTTAATCAGAGTTTTGAGGCCTGATTTGACATGAGTCGATTGATCCACCTCATTAGCGTCATTACCAGAGTTTGATTTGTAGATCTTTCACTCAGGTAGGCTCATTCTTTCCATTTTCATCTTGGAGATCATCTCTTTCTCGTTCCCTGCTTCTTCCCAGCTGTTATCAGGCAACTGAACTATCCTTTCACCAGCTGGAGATCCTGACCTCTCATCTTCGCATTGAACATCTCATCTGAGCACTTCGGGACCACAATACCATTAGTTTCAATATAATTACGGAGAGAGTCAGAACTGGACCTAGGGTTGAGATTTTTGATTGGAGAAAGACTAACTTTGAGGGAATGCGTAAGGATTTAAAAGGAGTGAATTGGGACATTTTGTTTTATGGGAAGGAGGTAGAAGAGAAATGGAGGACATTTAAAGGGAAAATTGTAAGAGTACAGAATCTTTATGTCCCTGTTCAGTTGAAAGGAAATAGTAAAAATTGGAAAGAGCCATGGTTTTCAAGGGAAATTGGACACTTGTTTCGAAAAAAGAGAGATATCTACAATATTTTTAGGAGGCATGGAGTAAATGAGGTGCTAGAGGAGTATAAAGAATGTAAAAAGAATCTTAAGAAATAAATTAGAAAGGCTAAAAGAAGATTTGAGGTTGCTTTGGCAAGAAAGGTGAAAGTAAATCCAAAGGGTTTCTACAGCTATATTAATAGCAAAAGGATAACGAGGGATAAAATTGGACCATTAGAGAGCCAAATGGACAGCTATCTGCAGAGCCAAAAGAGATGGGGGAGATATTGAACTTTTCTTCGGTATTCACCAAGGAGAAGGATATTGAACTCTATGAGGTAAGGGAAAAAATTAGAGTAGCTATGGAAACTATGAGATCCAAAGAGGAGGAAGTACTGACAATTTTGAAAAATATAAAAGTGGATAAGTCTCCAGGTCCTGACAGGATATTCCCTAGGACATTGAGGGAAGTTAGTGTAGAAATAGCAGGAGTATGACAGAAATATTTCAAATGTCATTAGAAACGGGATTAGAGCCGGAGGATTGGCATACTGTGCATGTTGTTCCATTGTTTAAAAAGGGTTCAAAGAAAAAACCTAGCAATTATAGACCTGTTAGTTTGACGTCAGTGGTGGGCAAATTAATGGAAAGGATACTTAGAGATCATATATATAAGCATCTGGTTAAAGGGGGTCTGATCAGGAACAGTCAACATGGATTTGTGCCTGGAAGGCCATGTTTGACAAACCTTCTTGAATTTTTTGAAGAGGTTACTAGGGAAATTGATGAGGGTAAAGCAGTGGATGTTGTCTATATGGATTTCAGTAAGGCCTTTGACAAGGTTCCCCATGGAAGGTTGGTTAAGAAGGTTCAATCTTTGGGTGTTAATGGCGGAGTAGCAAGATGGATTCAACAGTAGCTAAAAAGGAGATGTCAGAGAGTAATGGTGGATGGCTGTTTGTCAGGTTGGAAGCCGGTGACCAGTGGGGTGCCTCAGGGATCTGTGTTGGGTCCACTGTTGTTTGTCATGTACATCAATGATCTGGATGATGGGGTGGAAAATTGGATAAGTAAGTATGCAGATGATACTAAGATAGGTGGTGTTGTGGATAATGAAGTAGATTTTCAAAGTCTACAGAGAGATTTGGGCCATTTGGAAAAGTGGGCTGAAAGATGGCAGATGGAGTTTAATGCTGATAAGTGTGAAGTGCTACATCTTGGCAGGACAAATCAAAATAGGACGCACATGGTAAAGGGTAGGGAATTTAGGAATGCTGTGGAACAGAGGGATCTAGGAATATCTGTGCATAGTTCCCTGAATGTGGAATCACATGTAGATAGGGTCGTAAAGAAAGCTTTTGGTGTGCTGGCCTTTATAAATCAGAGCATTGAATATAGGAGTAGGAAAGTAATGTTAAAATTGTACAAGGCATTGGTAAGATCAATTCTGGAGTATGGTGTACAACTTTGGTCGCCTAATTATAGGAAGGATGTCAACAAAATAGAGAGAGTACAGAGGAGATTTACTAGAATGTTGCCTGAGTTCGAGTAACTAAGTTACAGAGAAAGGTTGAACAAGTTATGTCTTTATTCTTTGAAGCGCAGAAGGTTAAGGGGGGGACTTGATTGAGGTCTTTAAAATGATGAAAGGGATAGACAGAGTTGATGTGGATAAGCTTTTCCCATTGCGGGTAGGGAAGATTCAAACAAGAGGGCATGACATGAGAATTAAGGGACAGAAGTTTAGGGGTAACATGAGGGGGAACTTCTTTACTGAGAGAGTGGTGGCTGTGTGGAATGAGCTTCCAGCAGAAGTGGTGGAGGCAGGATCGATTTTAACATTTAAAAGTAAAGTGGATAGGTATATGGACGGGAAGGGAATGGAGGGGTATGGTCTGAGTGCAGGTAGATGGGACTATGGGAAAATAAATGGTCGGCACGGACTGGAAGGGCCAAGAGGGCCTGTTTCCGTGCTGTAATTGTTATATGGTTATGTGGTTATATGGTTATATCTACCGCATTGGATATCTCCGAACTGTTTGTGATCGGACTTGATTAAATGCCGTATCCTTTATCCGTACACTGTGGAAGGCTTGATTCTAATCATGTTCATAAGTTGTTAGGTTTCAGGAGCAGAATAAGGTCATTTGGCCCATCGTCAACTCCGCCATTCAATCATGGCTGATCTATCTTTCCCGCTCAACCCCATTCTCCTGCCTTCTCCCCATAACCCCTGACATCTGCACAAATCAAGAATCTATCAATCTCCATCTTAACAATATCCATTGACGGCCTCCACAGCCTTCTGTGGCAATGAATTCTACAGATTCAACACCCTCTGACTAAAGACATTTCTCCTCATCTCATTTCTAACGTTACGTCCTTTTATTTTGAGGCTATGGCCTCTGGACCTAGACTCTCCCACTACTCCATATCATTGATATACACCGTGAAGAGCAGCGACCCCAGCAACGACCCCCTGCGGAACACCGCTGGTCACTGGCAGATAACTAGAAAAAGCCCCCTTGCTGAAGAAGGGTCTCGACCCGAAACGTCACCATTCCTTCTCCGGAGATGCTGCCTGTCCCGCTGAGTTACTCCAGCTTCTTGTGTCTACCTCCCCTTTATTGCTACTCTTTGCCAACCTGCTGTCCATGCTATCCATATCTCTGATACCATGGGCTCTCTTTAGCATCCTCATGTGCGGCACCTTATCAAAGTCCTTCTGAAAATCCAGGCAAACTCTCCTTTATCTGTTCTGCTATTTACTTCCCGAAAGATTTCCAACAGCTTCGTCAGGCAAGATCTCCCTTTCACAAAACCATGCTGACTTTGACCTCTCTTATCATGTACAGATAGGACTGTTCGGTATTTTGTAACTTTGTCAGAGCCAAAACTTGGCCTCATCTCCTTCTCCTCTCCAGCCATTGCCCGCCCACATTCCACCCAAGCCCACGCCCTTCACCTGAATAGTTAAATATAGCTCTTCGGGCTAACGGAATCAAGAGATATGCAGAAAATGCAGGAAAAGAGTACTGATTCTGGATGATCAGATTGAATGGCGGTGCTGGCTCGAAGGGCCGAATGGCCTACTCCTGCATCTATTTCATTGTTGCTATATTTCTAGGTACCCAACTATTACTTACCAGAGTTTCTCCGGCCCCCAGCACTTTTCCAGCTTTCTGTCCCTCCAACTACAATCAGTCTGAAGAATGGTCCTGATCCAAAATGTCACCCTAATGTCTTCCTACCTGGCGATGCTGCCCGGCCCACTGAGTTACTCCACAATTTTGTGTCTATTTTTTAGTTCAAACCAGCATCTACAGTCCATTGTTTCTGCATTTATGCTGCCTGACCCGTTGAGTTACTCCAGCACTTTGTGTTCTATTCAATGCTTCCCCATTGGAGTCACGGTGCTGCTGCCAGCACTTGCTCCAGCAATATTGCCCCAGAGTTGCAGTTCACCTTTAACAAGACCGATAGTAAGTGTTGGAAACAATCAGCAGATCTGACAACATCATAGATCGCACGGTGGTGCAACTGGTAGAGTTGCCGACTCACAATTCGGTTCGATCCTGACCTCGAACACTGTCTATGTGGAGTTTGCACGTTCTCCCTGTGACTGCTTGGGTTTCCTCTGGGTGCTCCAATCTCATCCAACATCCAAAAGCTATGTAATTTTGTAGGTTAATTGGTCTCTGTAAATTGTCCCTAGTGTGCAGGGAGTATGTGCGAAAGTGGGATAACTGGTGATCGATATTCAGCATGGCTTCGGTGGGCCGAAGCTCCTGTTTGCATGCTGTACCTTTCAATAAAACAACCTATTAATGGAGTGACAAACAGAATGATTGTGCCAAAGAGTTAATTCTGTTTCCCCACAGAATACTTCCTTACTTGGTGTGTGTTGTGGCACTTTATATTATTATTTTAGAAGTTTTGTTAATTGTTAGTCAAAGTTGCCCACTGTTGACTCCCTGCTGATGAATCCAGCCAATCACCAACATTATTAGTGCCGGCTGGACGTAGAAATGATTCCAATCAACAAGCTGCATTAAGTTGGCATGCCTCTGGGACTGTAAACATTGGTTAATAGCAAACTTTGACCCATTTTTATGCATTGTCCAATTTAACCCCTGTAATAAGAAATATTTTACTAAGAAGAGATCTCAGAAAATTTTGACCTGTTCAGTTTAGTTCATTCCAGTCCAGTTTAGTTTATTGTCATGGGTACCAAGGTACAGTGGAAAACTTTTGTTGCGTGCTAACCAGTCAACAGAAAACAATACATGATTACAATCGAGCCACAGATACATGATAAGGAAATAACATTTAGTGCAAGGTTTAAGCCACTAAAGTCCGATCAAGGAGAGTCTGAAGGTCACCAAAGAGGTAGATAATAGTTCAGCACTGCTCTCTGGTTGTGGTAGGATGATTCAGTTGCCTGATTTCAGTTTAGTTTATTGTCACATGAAAAGTGAAAAGCTTTTGTTGCGTGCTACCCAGCCAGCGGAAACACCTACGATGTCAAAGCTATTAATCACTAAAGTGGCAACAAGAATTGTTGCGTTTAATGGAGTTTTCATGTAAGTTCTGAATGGTTTTGCAAACGATTGTTCTGATGAACTGAGAGGAGATGAAATGTTTATACTCTCAACAGCCTTGACCTTTAAACTTGGTTTAATAACCATTCCATCCAAAAATGCCTAAACATGTAATTTCAAAATGTTTCTGTATCAGAATGTGATAAAAGGCACTTTATAATTCTACATGGTACACAGATTTATTTTTTTCACACAATCCATCTCAAAGATAACAGTTTTGAGACTTTCAACACAGAGGGATCCAAGCTCTTCATTTTGTAACCACAAACATGTGCTTCATTGGGCCGGGAGCCATATGCAAAACTAAAAACTAAAATTCCTGTTCATCTCCCGTCCAATCCAGTCAAAGGCGTGGGAGGAAGGCCCTGCAGAAGCCTGGGGTTTTCCTGGATTAGGAACCACTCCAGTAGACCGAGCACAGGGGTGGACTGGACTTTGAACTTTGGAAATGGCGCCAAAACATGGCGGCAAATGCATCAGTTCTGCTGATTAAGAGTCTCAAGAGACATGTCAAAAGGTGACAGTGATGATTTGAGGTTCAGATCATGTATGAACCCACTCAAATCTTGGACTAAGTTGCTGCTTTGCATTAAAAGCACAAAATGCTGGAGTAACTCAGCGGATCAGGCAGCATATCTGGAGAACATGGACAGGTGACGTTTTTAGTTGGGACCCTTCTTCAGTTTGTGAGAAGTGGTAATGAGTATGGATGACCTCGAGTCAAGAGAGTTAATTCAATGCCCCCAGAGCTTATGTGGAGGTTGTAGTGTTTAATAGCCTGATGGCTGTAGGGAAGAAGCTGCTCCAGAACCTGGGCGTTACAGTTTACAAGCTCCCGAATCTTCTTCCTGATGGCAGGGGTGAAATGAGAGCATGGCCAGTGCGGTGTGGGTCTCTGATGATGCTGGCTGCCTTTATGAGGCTGCGATTCCTGTAGATCCCTTCAAGGGCGGGGAGGTCAGTATCCATGATGGACTAGGCAGTGTTCACCAACCTCAGGTACCATCGGTGAATAGTGGCCAAAGTCAAGTCTGAATCAAGGGATGGCTGATGATGGCAGTAAAATCAGACAGCACATGGGCAAAGCAAACCAGTATTGTGAGGTTATTAGTCTGATGAATGTTTTGAAAGGATTTTTCAGTGTCATTTGTATGCAATCCCCCGAGTCCTGGTAACAACCTGGTAAATCGTCTGCACACCTGTTCCATCTTAATAACTTCCTTACCATAGCATCTTTTGGACATTTCTTTCTTTTACCTGTCCATGGATATTCTATAAACCAAATGCTAATGAATGGGATTAATTTGGATAGGTAACTGATGATCAGCATAGATGTGTTGGGCTGAAGGGCCTGCTTCTGTGCTCTGTAACTCAATAACTGCACAATTCACCTCTTAGTTGATGATTTTTTTCGATGCCTTTCTTTATGCCAGTGTGACCTGTATTCTGCAGCACACAGAACTGTAGATATTTTGTGAAGATGCAGCAACATTTCTGCCCCTTTTCACTTCGGGGACACCACATTTAAAAGATTTTGAAATTAAATTAAAACACACCAGCAGCAAGGCTTACTAATACTTCCAACTCATTCTAAGAATGTGAGGTGAATTAAAGATGATTGGAGATTAAGTCTCACCACCTTTCTCCATCTCGTTCACATAACATCTGTACGTCTCTCTACATCTTTCGCTGAAATCCTTGGCTCACCTCCTCCCCACTTCCAAATTAGTAACCTCTTTCCACTTGCTGAGTGGAACACTCCCTGGGGAAACCTGCCACAAACATCACCCGGCAAGCCCTGAAATGGAACCGCCAAGAAAAATGGAAAAGAGGTCGCCCCAGGACCAGCAGGAGACGAGGTGTCCAGAGAGAAATGTCTGAGAGTGGGCCCAACTGGGGAGATATGGAAAGAACTGCCAACAACCGAGTGAGGTGGAGGACATTTGTCAATGGCCTATGCTCCCTAGAGGAGCAAAAGGCTTGAGAAGAAGAAAGACATGCTGAATTGGGAAGGAGAAGGGGGAAAGAAGGAATGAGTGTCATTGCGACAGATGTGAGCAAGCATTGATGTACTTTTTAATTCTACTCTCTTTTCCCCCTTATTACATTTTCCTTTCATTTTGTTGATTGTCCCAAAATAAATTAACGATGAATTAGAATTAAAAACTCTACAGAACCAATGAGCGGGGGTAATTAGCCAATAGATGGGAACTACTTTGTGGCTGCACAACGGTGCATCGGGTAGCGTGGAGTGCTGTCTGTGTGGAGTCTGCACGTTCTCCCTGGGATCGCGTGGATTTTCTCCGGTTTGCTCCCACATCCCAAAGACGTGTGGGTTTGCAGGTTAATTGGACTCTGTAAATTGTCCCAATTGTGTAGGGAGTGAATGCAAAAGTGAGATAACGTAGAACTAGTGTGAATGAATGATCGGTGGTCGGCATAGAATAGTGGGCCGAAGGGCCTTATATGTTCATATGTTCCTTGTTTATTGGAGCAGAGTTAGGCCATTTGGCCCATCAAGTCTATTCCACCATTCAATCATTGCTGATCTATCTGTCCCTCTCAACTCCATTATTCTGCCTTCTCCCCATAAGACACCCACACCAATCAAGAAGGCCTGTTTCCATGCTGCATCAATCAACCAATTCTGACTGTTTACAAAACCTTCCATGACCAGCAAGGGGAAAGTAAATTCATCACATATCATAAAGATATCACACAGACCGACCAAAACAGTTGAAAGGTACGTTGAATAAATAAACCTGTCAAACTGTCGCGTTGTCACTAAGCACTTTGCTGCCAAAGAGGTAATGTGCCCTTATAGGCAGAGTGTTGATGAAGAGATCATCTATATGTTAGTCAAGGGAGAAATCCCAGTCATAATATGGAGGCAAGTCCCCCCCTTTTTAAGTAGTACCTTGAGATCTTCGATCCACTCGAGACGGCACTTGTAATGGCTCTGAAAACCAGCAATATTGCATGTCAGCCTGGATTAGATGCTTACGTTTCAACAATGGGGTCTTAGCAAAACAGCTTTCTGACTCAGAGGCTCAACAGCATTACCACTGTAGCCGGAGAGAATAAGCTGTGAACGATGGGGCTGGCACAGATGCCACGCAATGTGCCCGTCAGCTGAACATTGGCGCACCATCTGTCCTTCATGGTAAGGTTCTTCCGGGACAACACCTTCGACCACAGGTCCGTCAGGCAGTGGTCAGCATGGACCATCCTGCAGGCACTGCAGGACAAGGACTCGATGGATCCAGTGGTGTGATTCACTGAGCGGATTGTCCAGTTTGTCTGGTGAAACGTTCATCACCAGAACTCACCAATAAGCACCAGATCTGGCTTGGCTGGCGGTGAGGGGAGCCCTCCCAGTCAGATTTTTCCTGCACCATCAGAACCTCACTACCAGCACATGCTGCCCATGGGACGGCTGCGATGGAGAGGACACGGTTGCCCACCTCTTCACAGAGTGTGGATTTGTGAAGGGAGTCTGGAGAATGATGCAAGGGTCCGTGTCATGGTTCATCCCGAACAGCACAGAACAGAAATACTCTCCGATTTATGAGCTGTTCCCAGGAACACACTTGGACATGGACGTCGAGTGCTGCTGGAAGATCATCATCTCGGTGAAAGACGCTCTTTGTTCTGCCAGAAGCTTTGCCTCCCAGCAGAGCAAGATGTCCATAAGGGAATGTTGCTGACTGGCCCATTCCAGACTGCAGGAGAACATGACAATGGATGCACTGAAGCTTGGTGCAGCCAACACCAATGCTCTGTGGGACAGGACCACAGTCTTGTGTCCTTCTGCTGCTGGGCATTGGGGAACAGAGTGTGGTGCGGACACCTCTCAAACAAGGGAAGGGATATCACCCTAGGTGCCACATGAGTGCCAAGGGTGTTTAATTTAAAGACAGGTACAAACACTACTATAACATTGTTGAATATACAGAGAATGCATGAAGAGATTTTGTATTTCATATGTATTTTTAACGCTGAATAAAGTTTATTTTCCAACTATCAGAACAATCTAATTCCAAAAAGAACACTAGGTGCTGGAGTAACTCAGCGGGTCAGGACGCCACCCTGGGGAACAGAGTTGGTGACAATTCAGGTCTGGATGCTTCACCCAGTTCTCTGGCGCTGTAAGGCAACAACTCTACCGCTGCACCAGTGTGTTATTGATCAGCATGATGAGCTCTGGGCTTGTACTCGCTGGAGCTTGGAAGGATGGTGGGGGGGAACCTTATTGAATCCAGTTTCCTTCATTTGCCAGTCATCAAAATGCTGACTTCTCTCAAGGTAAAGCTTAAATGGAATAAACCCATGTAAGTATGATATCTAAGAGAGGTGCGACTGAGACAAGTGATGGGAGTAAATTTATGTTCTTTACTTCCTTCTGGCAAAGGCGTGAAGTGCCGACTGTGGTGTTGCAGGGAACTGGAGAATGTTGGATGCTGGAGAGAGCCAACAGTGACAGATGCTTGAAAACAAAAGCAGAGTGTGCGACTGCTGCTAATATTGCAACGGGAGAGACTTGGGAGACATGAGAGAGGTGGTGGCTGGTGCCAACTATGATGCCACTAAAAAGTTGCAATGAATGAGACACACTTTGGCAGAGAGCCAGTTGCGCAGCCACAAGCTGGGGGAGACAGTGTTGGCCCTTTAATAAATAAACATAAGGCATTAAACATTTTAATTGGGGTGAGGTGAGCGAAAGCAAGAGCCTCACAGTGGCAGAGGACACTTGATTTATTTGTGAACGTTTTACATGATCTACTGGCCTGAAAACCACCATTGATATAGTGGCCTGGCCTCCGTTTGAAATATTTGAAAACATCTAATGTTTTAATTTCGACAAGTGTCGAAGTACCTGAGGTGCAGCAGGATCCATTTAGTGAATTTACATTAAGTTGACAATGATAGTGACAGTGTGTGGAGGAAACCATGCAGAGAAATGTGGTGGGAACATTTTGCATCGCTAGTAAGTATTTTATCAGTGGTAGATAATGCTCAACCTTCCTTCCAGCTTCAAACAATTCCTTGAATATCTACCACTATTTTAGATTTTATACGTCAAACTTTAAAGATACAGCATAGAAACAGGCTCTTCGGTCCATCAAGTCCGTGCTGACCAGCGATCACCCCATACACTAGCACTATCCTATACACTAGGAATAACTTTAAATTTACAGAAGCCAATTAACCTATAAACCTGTATGTCTTTGGAATGTGGGACGGAACTGGAGCACCTGGAGAAAACTCACTTGGTCACAGGCAGAACATACAAACTCCATACAGACAGCACCCATAGTCGGAATCAAACCCGGGTCTCTGGTGCTGTAAGGCAGCAACTCTACCACTGCGCCACCGTTATTGATCAATATGATGAGCTTTTGATGGCTCTGGGCCTGTACTCATTGGAGCTTGGAAGAATGAAGGGGACCTCTTGGAAACTCACAGAATAGTGAAAGGCCTGAGTAGAGTGGATGTGGAGAGGATGTTTCCACTAGTGGGAGAGTCCAGGCCCAAACAGCACGATATTAGAATAAATATTTGGACATACCTTTAAAAAGGAGTTGTGGAAGAATTTCTTTAGACAGAGGGTGGTGAATCTGTGGAATTTGTTGCCAAAGCGGTGGTGGAGGTCAAGTCATTGTGTATTTTTATAGCGATTGACAGGTTGTACGGGTCACAAAGGTTATGGGGAGAAGGCAGGAGAATGGGGTTCAGAGGGAAAGATGGATCAGCCATGGTTGAATGGTGGAGTAGACTCGATAGGTCGAATGCCCTAATTCTGCTACTATGATGTACGAACATGAATTTAGTTATTAAAACACCACTCAGTGTAGATAATTCTCTCCGTGTTTTCTTGGTCCAAGTTCAACACAGCGAAACAGTGGCTTGTTAATATATTACATACAGGTTGCCAGGGTATTCCCACAGATTAAATGTATATTTGAAGCATATGGGGGAGGGGAAATATTTGTGGTTCTTCAATGCTTCTGTTCAGCAGGTGGGGGGAGCAGGGGTACAAACAGAGACAATTAAAGTTACCTGTAGTTGCACAACCCACCTGATATATAATCTATCCAAATCTATCATTCTGATTAAACATGCAAGCAAATGTTGACACATGGAACTGCACATGCTGCTTTATGAAAAACGACACAAAGTGCTGGTGTAACTCAGCGGGTCAGGCAGCATCCCTGGAGAACGCAGACTGGTAACGTTTCAGGCCGTGCCCCTTCTTCAGCCTGCAAGTCAATGCAATTTTGTCACTGTACAAATCACATTTTTAATTATTTCACCGCCATGATGATTATATCATCCACAACAAAATGGCGGCAACCAAATGGAGACACAAGGAACTGCAGATGCGGTAATCTTGAGAAAAACGCAAAGTGCTGGAGGAACTCAGCAGGTCAGGCAACGTCGGTGGAGGGAATGGACAGGTGACGTTTTGGGTGGGGACCTTTCTTACCCTTCTGCTTTGAATGCCAGGCTGTATATAAAGCAGGAAGAAAAAGAAGAAAGGCTATCTGTGAGGAGTCTGAGCATGACTTGTTCATTAAATATGGCGATGTTTTTAAGCATAATTGGTCATGCAGGTAAAGCACTTCAAACGACGGATCTCAATCAGTTCCATCGGATCTTATCATTAAGTAGATTTTACATGTTAATGTAAATTGCATGATTTTTAATCTGTTCCCAAATGAACATCATAAGCTAAAGTGTCTTTGGAGATATGAGCATATCTTCCCTCTTCATTAGTGACCAGAAGGCATGACATTATTGGTTTGCTCACAAACTTGCTTAATTGGTGGAGGGGAGACCTGATAGAAGTATATAAAATTATGAGAGGCATAGATAGGGTAGACAGTCAGAAGCTTTTTCCCAGGGTGGAAATGTCAAAGACTAAAGGATAGAGGTTTAAGGTGAGAGGCGTAACATTTAAAAGAGATGTGCGGGACAAGTTTTTTTTACATAGAGAGTGGTGGGTGGCTGGAACGCACTGCCAAAGATGGTGGTGGAGGCAGATACGATAGTGGCATTTGACAGGCTTGTCAACAGGCACATAGATATGCAGGGATATGGATCACATGCAGGCAGAGATGCTTAGGTTATCTTGGCATCATGTTCGTGAGCTGAAGGGCCTGCTCCTGTGTTGTGCTGTTCTACGCTCTACGTTCTGATTGGAAGTACAGAAGATGCAAACAAATCAAGGTGTCCTGGTCTTTTAAGTTTCTGCAAGCAAAATATTGTACTTTTGACATTTTTAAAACTCCCTACACCAAAGTGAAAATGTGCGTGAAATGGCCAGCAATAGAACAGCTATGAAGGAGTAGGCAAGAGTCAAGCGAGAGAGTCAAGAGTCACAGAGAAGTCCCAGAGGTGTAGAAAGGAAGTGCAGGTGCTGGTTTAAACCGAAGATAGACACAAAAAGCTGGAGTAACGCAGCGGGACAGGCAGCATATCTGGAGAGAAAGAACACACATACACACGTACAGTACATATATATACATATCAGGCACGTGCCATGAGTAATTACTCAGGGTAAGCAGTCAGTCGGCTTTTTAAAAAAAACTTAAACCGCGCATGCGCAGATTGTTCTCTCTGTAAAAATAAAAAATAACAATAAAAACAGTAACAATTCAGTTTGCCCAAGGCTTCCTAGTCTCCTTTATTCTGAATTACTGAATGGGTGGGGGGGGGTGAAGGGTGATGGCAGATGGAGAAATGGTGGGAAAAACGGGAGTACAGGGAAAAGTTGAATCAGTTGTCATCTAATTGAATGTTCAAGAGACACTTGTTCAAGAGACCAATTGGGGGGAGAGTTCCTTTCGCAGAGTGTGGAGAGTCTGTGCCAGGGGTAACATTGCGGGGTGGCAGGAGTGTTGAGAATGAGGGGGTCGGGGATAATGCCAGTAACTCACTCACTCACCGCTACCGCAGCGCTCCGGGCGCGAAGCCACCACACTGTAGCCGGGGATAGAAGCAGCTCGGGTAGCTGCGAGCTGCTGCCGGAACCCGACAGCAGAACTGGCCGTCACTTCAGTGCCTTCTGCCAGCCCGCTCACCTTTGGCTGTGCTCTCTGTCTGAACACGTCTCACCTGCTGCTCGCTCATGTCAGCTGCTTCCTGCAAATCCTTAAATTCCCACAGCCGAGTAACCTCAATCGCACTGTGGGAATTTAAGGATTTGCGGGAAGCATCTGACATGAGTGAGGCCATCCAGCAGCAGGAGAGAGCGCTGCCAGAGGTGAGCGGGGGCCGGCAGACGGCGCTGAGATGGCGGCCCGGCTGCCGCTCGCAGCCACCCGACCTACTCCTCCCCCCCGGCTACAAAGCGGTAGCTCCGTTGAAGGAGCGTCACAAGTGGGTTACTGGTATGATCCAGATCCCCCCCCTTCACAACGCTCCTACACTCCCCGCAACTTTGCCCCGGGCTAGACTCCCCAAACGCTGTGCAAGGAGCTCTCCCCCCACCCCCACACCCCGGGAAATATGGTATTTAAAAACATCACCAAGAAATGTACTTACCACATCATTGGTACGCGAGCTCCATTCTCCTCACCTTGTTTCTTAAGATACACTTAAAATAATGCCACTCCATGTTTGAAAACCCCGCCAAGAAACTAGCGCTGCGCATGCGCAGTAGGCTGCTGCGCCTGCGCCGTGCTGCAAAGGCAGAATTTCAGCTGCCTTCAGCCCCGCTTGAATTTGACGGCTTCAGGCAGCGCTGACACCACGTGGGCTTCACAGACCCTCAAGGGTTTCAAGTACTGTGGATGAAAGGCATGGAGAATTATGCCTACCTAAGAGATCGATCTCTTAGATAGGCATAATTCTCCCATGCCTTTACTATTTATATTAATAATTACCATGTTATAATTTTAGTCAGAGTAGGCAGTGCCTACCTTGCCTACCCTGACTAAATAGGCCTGATACATATATACACACACACACGAAAACATACATACACACTTGCATACATACACACACACACACACACACACACACACACACACACACACACACACACACACACACACACACACACACACACACACACACACACACACACACACACACACACACACACACACACACACTCACTCACTCAGATGATTTTTGCCGTCTTCTTTGTTCTTGGGCATTCGAGTTGCCGATCCAGGCCGTGATGCGACCAGTCAATATGTAAGCCCAGTTATCCCAGTCAGGATAATAAGGATGAAGCAGTTTTCCACAGTGGGCTAATTGTACTTTGCAATGCCCTGATTCAGTATTTTCTGACTTTACCTCCCCCCCCCCCAAACAGAGAATGATCTACACTGAATGAATTCACTAAAATTTCAGGACAAATCTTCACGTGAGTATTTCTTGAGCAGCAGCTTGTCTCTAACAGTTTTTTCACGGCACAGCATTTGTAAACAAGATTGTGCGTCTCTCTCCAGCAGCACAGGAATGCATTTGATGCTTCAAAGCTTTCCACGCCGGGGTATTTTTTGGCAAGCATGTTAGTTTTAGCTTTATCTTTCAACAGGCATCTGGATGGAGGGATTTTCTGAAGCATCTAAACACGACTTCATCAAATTCAGCCACATTACGTTCACAGTTTACTTTCACGCACTGTACCTCTTGTTCACACCTCAGTGAGACTAAGCGTAGACTGGCCGATCGTTTCGTTGAACACCTTCACTCAGTCCGCCTGGACCTACCTGATCTCCCGGATGCTAGACACTTTAATACACCTTCCCATTCCAAAACAGACCTTTGTGTCCCACGTCTCCTCCATTGTCAGTGTGAGGCTAAACGTAAATTGGAGGAACAGAATCTCATATTTTGTTTGGGCAGCTTACAGCCCAGTGGTATGAATATTGATTTCTCTAATTTCAAGTAACCCCTGTATTCCCCCTCTCTCCATCTCTCCCCACCCAAGTCGCACCAGTTTCTCATTGTCACCCAACAAATAGCTAACAATGTCCTGTTTCCTTTATCATCGTTACTTTTTTGCATATCTTTCATTCATTGTCGTTTATCTCACTACATCATCATCTGTATCTCTCATTTCCCTTATCCCTAACTAGTCTGAAGAAGGGTTGCAACCCGAAATATCACCAATTCCTTCTCTCCAGAGATGCTGCCTGTCCCGCTGAGTTACTCCAGCTTTTTGTGTCTACCTTTGAGTTAAACCAGTATCTGCAGTTCTTTCCTACCTAATTTAATAATGTGGTTCAAATCCAAAATTGCAGATGCTAGAACAATGAGATAAACACAAGTGCTGGAGAAACTCAGTGTGTCAAGCAGCATCTGTGGAGGAAAAGGAGAGGCAATGTTTTGGGTTTCATGGCTGATCGTCTTCAATCAATAACCTGTGCCTGCCTTCTCCCCATATCCCTTGATTCCACTAGCCCTTAGAGCTCTATCTAACTCTCTCTTAAATCCATCCTAGTGATTTGACCTCCACTGCCCTCTGTGGCAGGGAATTCCACAAATTCACAACTCTCTGGGTGAAATAGTTTTTTTCTCACCTCAGTCTTAAATGCCCTCCCCTTTATTCTAAGACGGTTGCCCCTGGTTCTGGACTCGTCCAACATTGGGAACATTTTTCCTGCATCTAGCTTGTCCAGTCCTTTTATAATGTTATATGTTTCTATAAGATCCCCCTCATCCCTCTAAACTCCAGTGAATACAAGCCTAGTCTTTTCAATCTTTCCTCATATGACAGTCCCGCCATCACAGGGATCAATCTCCTGAACCTACGCTACACTGCGTCAATCACAAGGATGTCCTTTCTCATACTTATGCTCTAGGACAATAACTAACTCCATATTCAATAAGAAGCTATTCAGTATCTACTTGTTAATATAGGAGTGTATTATCTTTATATTTTATATTCTTGGTGTTTGTAATACTTGAGATACTTAAATATTATCCTTTATCTATTATCCTTTGTATTAGCTTTGCTCTGTATGTTTGGATTTGGCTTTGCTCTGCATGTTTGGATTTAGCTTTGCTCTGCATGTTTGGATTAGCTTGTTCATGTTGAGATAAGACATTTGTGCAAGACATTTGTGCTCGCCTTTGTGTGTTTTGTTTATATAAATTGGGGGGGGGGGAGGCGTTTGGGTTCTGCTAGCTCAACACTTAGCGTAAATCAGTTGTGACAGTTATATGACCTTTGTAACTTTGTAACAAGCCCTAACTAAGAGAAATAAGGGGCCCAAGTAGGGGAAGTCATATGATTTAAATAGGAATTACGGATTGGAAAACAACTGGGAAGGCGGAGAAAAGTAAATGCAAGTGATTGGTCATTGCTAAGTTATTGCTAAATGTTTGCAAGTGATTGGTTTTCAATAAGGGAATGTCTGCAAGTGATTGGCTATGGAAATGCACTGGGGATGGGACATACAGAGTTAAACATGCCCTAAAAAGGGGCAGCTTTTTGTTTGGAGTGAACACTCAAGTGATTTATTCTTTGAGCCTTGATTGGCAAATAAAGGTTTGAACTTCTTGAAGAATTCTCCGCGTCACCTAAGTATATTTTGAGTATCAGTAACCACATCATTAACAAACAGATAAGCTAAATGTTTAACCAAGAAACCCAATCTCAATGCCACATGAAAATCTAAAATGCCTTTACACAGTTAAATTATGGTACAACAAAAACTAAGCGTGAGTATCATTGGGGTTATCAAGTGGGCGCCTCCCTTCACTGGTGTTTCGTTGAGTTGGGCCCATGACACCTCGGGAAGGCTCAACGGTTAGTTCTGGCGTCTCAGAACAACCCCGTCAATACCTGCTCTCACCACCTATGCCACCGGTATGCAGTGCTAAGCAGCTAACGATCTATAAGGAGGAACTGCAGATGCTGGTTTAAACCAAAGATAGACACAAAAAGCTGGAGTAACTCAGCGGGACAGGTAGCACATATGGAGAGAAGGAATGCATGACATTTCGGGTCGAGACCTGTGTGAAGTAATGGAAACTACAGATGATCAATTCAACGCTCAAAATAAGTTATATTGTCGGTCAAGGACGAATGCTTGGTTACCGCAGTAAATGATGTAACACGCTGGCCACTGAGTCATTGATTTAGGCAATTGCCTGAAACCAATTTTCAGCACACTGCGTGTGTTTTCCTATAGCCTATAGCTAACGCCCATTCATTTAACAACCCTAATTAACTAATACCACGCAAGCAAACAGATCAATAAAAGAACGAAGCTGAACTCAACACCAAAGTTAAAACCAATATGAAGTTTCATTGCTTGCATTATAATAAACCTAATTGTTATCAGATACCTTCTGCAAATAATTCACGTCTTACTGTTTATGTTCAGCCTACGGGAATTTACGTGAATGATTGTGGCCCTTCCTCCGGCATTGTGATAACATGCACGCAGATGGGAACAGTTAACTTCTGCAAGCAACTCCACTGGCGTACAGGTTTGTAGGTTAATTAGCTTTGATTAAAAAATTGTAAATTGTCCCTTGTGTGTAAGGTATTGTTAGTGTACATGGTGATCGCTTGTCGGTGCAGACTCGGTGGGCCAAAGGGCCTGTTTCTGCGCTTTATCTTTAAAGTCTAAAGTAAAAAGAAAGTACAGATAAACTGATTCTTCTGTTGAACTACAGAGGTGCAATGAACAAGATGATGTGTGACCTACTAGCCATTTTAATAATTTTACATACCAGTTATTGAAATAGCAGAATTAAAGGATCGCATAGCATTGCAAGGCTGGGTGAGATAGAGATAGCATGGAAACAGGCCCTTTGGTCCAGAGACATGGAAACTGGCCCTTCAACCTACCACGTCCGTGCTGACCATCAACCATTTACACTAATGCTACACTAATCCAATCCAATGTCATTCTCTCCATATTGTTATCCATTCCCCCAGACCTAGGCAGAAGGGGCAATTTACAGCAGCAAAATTAACACCGGCAAGTGTTCGACTCATATTCTCATGTTTCACCTCTTGTTCCAACACTCAGAAGAATTCCATCAATTCCACTTTCTGCTTGGTTCCCAGTAACCTGTTCTCTCAGGCATGCCTGTTAATTCTCCTCCACATTTTCCAACCACCCACCTATGCAAATGTACTGTACAGTAGACAGCCCGAGCCCCAACCCCTCCACCGACCACTACTCCATGGTCAATACTTTGACTCCATGTCCACTAACATACAACCCTTGGCAAACAATCTCTGCTAACCAGTGAACCAATTCCTCGCGACCCCAGGCCCTGCTTGAAGATCCAGTGCATCAGCCACGAGGAAGAATTTGCCGTTATTCCAGTCCCTAGAATTCTGCTTCCAAGTAAGTTTTGGGTCGTCCAGGTAGAGTTGTAGAGTCAGACAACATCGAAGCAGGCCCTTTGGCCAACTCATCCATGCTGACCAATATGCCCCCTTCTAAGCTTGTCCCATTTGCCTGCGTTGACCCATATTCCTCTAAACCTTTCCTATCCTTGTGCCTGTCCAAGTGCCTTTTCAATGATCCTACAGTACCTCAAACACCTCTTCTGGAAGCTTGTCCCATCTCACCTCCACCCTCAGTGTGAACTGGCGAGTTAACCCTCCAGTACAATTTTGGGATTTGGGAGGAAATCAGAGCATTGTGATTAAAACCCCACGTGTAAACTCCACGTAGACAGTACTCAAAGTCAGGATGCGACCCAGGGCTCTGGAGTTGTGAGACACTGACCACTGTGCTGCAGGAAGTGGAGCCACACTGGGGTTTGATGAGGAGAACTATTGCTGCAATCTTACTGTGGGGAATTAGGTTTTGATCCAAAAGCAGTGGCAGTATAATCTGTTGGCTGGCAGAAAGGAAATTGGTTGTGGACACAGAAGGCCAACCTGTTCAGTGGCCAGACATTTGTAAAGCTCCATTAACATCCTCATTTTGCAGCCAATTAAATATATCTAACGTGTCGTCTCAATGTGGAAAAAGCAGCCACTAATTTGTGGACAGTAAACTCCCAGAAAACTTTCTGATAAATGATTCTTTCACATTGGCCATCAGCAGTCAGAGTATTGAGTATAGAAGTTGGGAGGTCATGGTGCAGTTGTATAAGACTTTGGTGAGACCACATTTAGAGTATTGTGTTCAGTTCTGGGCATCATGTTACAGGAAAGATATTGCCAAGCTTGAAAGGGTTCAGAGAAGATTTACGAGGATGTTACCAGGACTAGATGGTGTGAGCTAAAGGGAGAGGTTGAGTAGGCTGGGTCTCTATTCCTTGGAGCTCAGGAGGTTGAGGGGTGATCTTATACAGGTGTATAAAAACATGAGAGAAATACTGTAGATCAGGTAGATGCACAGAATCTCTTGCCCAGAGTAGGGGAATTGAGGACCAGAGGACAAGATGAAGGGGAAATATATAATAGGAATCTGAGGGGTAACCTATTCACACAAAGGGTGGTGGGTGTATGGAACAAGCTGCCAGTGGAGGTAGTTGAGGCTCCCAACGTTTGAGAAAGAGTTATTTTCTTAATTAAGCGATTAAGGGATAAAGGTTTTCTCCTGACATTAGGTATAACTTACCTTAAAAAAAATTGCCACAGTATGACAATATACTGGGGTGGCACAGTGGTGCAGGGGTAGAGTTGCTGCCTTGCAGCGCCAGAGACCCGGGTTCAATCCTGAGTGCTGTCTGTTCAGAGTTTGCACATTCTCTCTGTGACCGCGTGGGTTTTCTCCGAGTGCTCCAGTTTCCTCCCCCACTCCAAAGACGTACAGGTTTGTAGGTTAATTGGTTTTGTTAAAATTGTAAATTGCCCCTAGTGTGTAGGATATTGTATGGGGGTGATCGCTGGGTCGGCACGGACGTGGTAGGCTGAAGGGCCTGTTTCCACGCTGTATCACTAAAGTCTAAAGTCATAACTCCATCGTCTTGAGAAGGCAGGTGGAGCCTTAGATTGATGTCTGATCTGCTAGTCTTCACCTTTTCTAGGGTTGCCTTCTTTTAGTAGAACTCTGGAGTCTTAGCCTAGATTCTTGCACTCGCGTCTCTAGACTGGGTCTTGAACACACAACTCAGAGGTGAGGATGATGCTAGCTGACGATTTCAGTATCCAGTTCTATCTCCACAGATAAGGAAGCACTGTTTCATGACCTGAGCAGTAGTTCCGTTTAATTTAGCTTAGTTTAGTTTAGATTGGGCGGCACATTGGTGCAGATGCAGCGTTGCTACCTTACAGGGCCAGAGACCAAGGTTCGATCCTGTTTATGGGTACTGTCTTGTATGTTCTCCCCGTGACCACGTGGGTTTTCTCCGGGTGCTCCGATTTCCTCCCACTCCCCAGACATGTACATGTTTGTCGGTCAATTAGCTTCAGTAAGAATTGTAAATTGTCCCTAGTGTGTAGGATTGTGCAGGTGTATGGGGATCGCTGGTCAGCGCGGACACGGTGGGGTCTCTCTAAACTAAAAAAAATCGAATCTAGACTTTATTTTACTGAGTTTGTCCACCGAGTCTGCGCCAATCAGCGATCACCTGTACACTAGATCCATCCAACACACCATACATGTACAGAGGCCAATTAACCTACAAACCTGCACGTATTTGGAATGTGGGAGGAAACTAGAACATCCGGAGAAAACCCATGTGGCCACAGGGAGAACGCACAAACTCCGTACAGTCAGCATCCATAGTTAGGATGGAACCTGGGCTTCTGGCGCTGTAAGGCAGTAACGGTACCATTGTGCCACTCTGCTGCCATGTCGTTTAGTTTAGTTTAGAGATAGAGCATGGGAACAGGCCCATTGGCCCAGTGAATCCGTGCCGACCAGCAAGTACCCATATCCTAATTCTATCCTCCACACTAGGCTTATATGCAGGCTTGCACTGAGAAATATCAAGTCACAAGTGGCTGGACAAGTCCAAGGCAATTATCATCTCCAACAAGAGAGACTCTAACATCTTCCCTTGACGTTTACTGCAGTACTGCGATTGAACCTCTCGCCAGCAACACTCCTGGGATTATTGCCAATCACAATCATTCTAGCTGTACAAATACTATAGTTAGTTTAGTTTATAGATAAAGCGTGGAAACAGGGCCTTCCGGCCACCAAGACCCCGCCGACCAGCGACCCCTGTGCACTAACACTATCCTACACGCTTGGGGCGACTTACAATTCTTACCAAAGCTAATTAACCTACAAACCTGTAGATCTCTGTAAGTGTGGGAGGAAACCAGATCGAACCCAGGTCTCTGGCGTTGTAAGGCAGCATCTCCACCGTTGGGCTTGTATGCTATAAAAATAAGTGAGAGTCTGGATATTCAGTGCCAAATGATTCAAACCACTTAATCTCTAATGACTTCTTAACTCCTGGAAGGCACACGCTTGGAGTGTGAATACTCTCAGCCATTCTGGATGAGGGCAGGTCCAATGGCAATTAAGGAACAGAACATTTCCTGGGCAAAACAATCTGTTAGATTGGGCATCCTATCACCAATCTTATACATTCATGCCTCTGGACAACATCACATCATCACCAATCCAATCTCATGACTTCACCATCTGGAGTATTACAGACAGAAGGTAACATGAGGGAGACACAATTACAAGGAAGTTACAATTAGTTTAGTTTAGAGATAGAATGTGAAACAGGGCCTTCTGCCCACCGAGTCAGTGCTGATCAGTGAACCCCCTACACTAGTTCTGTTCTACACATTAGGGACAATTTACAGAAGACATTTAACCTACAAACCAGTACATCTTTGGAACGTGCAAGCAAACCGGAGTACCGGGGGAAAGCTCATGTGATCATGGGGAGAACATGCCAACTCCTTACACACAGCACCTGTAGTCAGGATGGAACCTGGGTCTCCTGCGCTATAAGGCAGCAACTCTACCGCTGTACCACTGAGCCGCCCTAAGCGCTGTGAATTGTTTCTATGAACCTTGGTGTGCGATAGCATAGACATATTCCAGTCACTCTGCAATCAATAGACTATAGACAGTAGACAATAGATGCAGGAGTAGGCCATTCGGCCCTTTGAGCCAGCACCGCCATTCATTGTGATCATGGCTGATCATCTCCAATCAGTACCCCATTTCTGCCTGCTTCAAAATATCCACCATTGTACCAGTGCCAAAGAATGCCTCACCAGCTTGCTTGAACGACCAGTGGCCCTCACCTCGATAGTCAGGAAATGCTTTGAGAGGCTGATCAAGAACCGCATCTGCTCCTTCATTCCACGCACCATGGACCTGCTACAGTTCCCATACCGTCCGAACAGATCCACAGATGATGCGGTCTCCCAGGTTCTGCACACCGCTCGCTCTCACCTTGACAGCCAGAAGGGGGGCTATGTAAGGATACTGTTCATTGACTTCAGTTCAGCTTTCAACACCATAGTCCCCACCAGACTTGCTGAGAAGCTGCTGGAACTGGGGCTGAACACTCCCCTGTGTGCCTGGGTCCTGGACTTTCTCACCGCAAGGCCCCAGGTGAGGTCAAGATGGGGAGACATACCTCCATCCCCCTCACCCTGAACACAGGATCCCCCCAGGGTTGCGTCCTCAGCCCCCTACTGTACTCCCTGTACACACATGTCTGTGTGGCCAGGTTCAGCTCCATCATCAAGTTTGCTGATGATACTGTGGTGGTGGGCCTGATCACCGATAACGATGAGAAGGCCTACCTGGAGGAGGTGGCTGACCGGGCACTCTGGTGTCCGGACAACAGCCTCCTTCTGAATGTCACAAAAACTAAGGAGCTGATTGTGGACTTTAGAAGGGCTCAACATCCGGGGATGTATAAGTCACTGGAGAGAAATGAGACTACTGTGGATAGGGTGAGCAGCTTTAAATACCAGGGAGTCCACATCACAGACGATATGACACGGACAACACACACTGCCGCACTGGTGAGTAAGGCAAGGCAGCGCCTTTACCACCTCAGGCAGCTGAGGGAATTCAGAGTGTCTCTGAGGATCCTTCAGTGCTTCTACTCTGGGTCTGTGGAAAGCATCTTGTCCGGCAACATCTCAATTTGGTTTGGCAAGAGCTCTGCCCAGGACAGGAAGGCCCTGCAGAGAGTAGTGCGTTCGGCCGGATGCACTTTGGGCCAACACTCACCCCCCTGCAGGGCCTATACAGCAGGAGGTGCAGATCCAGAGCCAGCAACATAATGAGGGACCCCTACCCCCCCCCCCCCAGCAACGGACTGTTCCAGCTGCTACGGCCAGGCAAGCGTCATGTTGTGAAAACAGAGAGGATGAGAGTTTCTTCACACAGGCCATCAGGACTGTAAACTTATCTCACCAGGGACTAATTTACTAATTTACTGCTGTGTTGTGTCTTTTTTAAATTTTTTTCATAAAGTGTAAATACTGGTTCTGTTCTATTCTATTCTGTTGTTCTGTTGTTTTTGCACAATCCTCAGGCAATGCCACTTTCATTTCACTGCACATCTTGTATGTGTATGTGACAAATAAACCTGACTTGACTTCCCATCTCCCTTGACTCCGCTATCTTTATGAGCTCTATCTAACTCTATCTTGAAAGCATCCAGCGAATCGGACTCCACTGCCTTCTGAGACCGGGGATTCCACAGATTCACAATTATCTGGGTGAAAAAGTTTTACCTCACTCCGTTCTAAATGACCTACCCCTTATTCAAATCCACACTTAGTCCCTCGTGAATGCTATACATGAGTGGGAGCACGTATGATCAAGAGCAGTTGTGGGCCGTGGATGACAGAGGACTCCTGCTTGGTTTCCCCCACCCCCATTTCCACCCTTGATGGAATTACATTTAGCTCCAGTCCAACTGAATACCATCCTCAGTGCCCAATATAGTTGGAATCTTGGATCACATCCCACAGGATTCTTTCCCCACCCCTCTCTATTCCTCGGCACAAGTGCTCCTTGACCATATGGCTGAGCCTCCTGAGGTAAAATCATTTGCTGGTATCTCCTCTGGGTAGTTTCCAGGGCCCCACTCACATCTTCCCTCGCTCAGATTTTCCCCTCAGGTGGCGACACTTAGCTCAATTATATAAAAAAATTAAAGACACAAAGTGCTGGGGTAACTCAGCAGGTCAGGCAGCATCTCTGGAGAACATGGATAGATTATGTTTTGGTTCGAGATCCCTCTGCAGAGTCTGTCCATGTTCTGCAGAGTTGCTGCCTGACCCGCTGAGTTACTCCAGCACTTTATGTCTGTTTTTTGTAAACAAACCCTCTTTCCTTATGCTATACTGTTCCTATCCTGCTTGTCTTATTGATCCCCTCGATACTTGACATCAGCAGCATTTAAGCCTCTGTCATACCTGGATCTCCCAAGCATCCTAGCTCAAATCCTGGCGTTTATAAGCAATAGGTTGCGTGTAAGAGATCAGTGGCACTCTCCACATTTTTAATTTAGTTTAGTTCAGTTTAGAGATACTGCATGGAAACAGGCCCTTCGGCCCATCGAGTCCGCACCGACCAGCGATCCCCGCACAGTAACACTATCCTACACGCACTAGGAACAATTTACACTTAACCAAGCCAATTAACCTACAAACCTGTATGTCTTTGGAGTATGGGAGGAAACCGATCATCTCCGAGTAAACCCACGCAGGTCACGGGGAGAACGTACAAGCTCCGTACAGACAGCACCCATAAACAGGATCGAACCTGGGTGTCTGGCGCAGTAAGGCAGCAATGCTAGCTATTATTTCTAAGCACAACAAGTGTCTACCATCCATCCCATCATGAAGATTCCTGAACCCTTCACGGCTTCCCTTAATTGTGAAGAAGTGTCAGCCTCATCATAAGTTGATGCATCGTTTCTTCCCCAGCCACTAATATACCTTTTTCTGCCTTACAAGGCACATTACTCCTTGCCCAGTACTGGTATAATCATCCCCTTCACAATCCACAGTTTTTTGCTTGAAAGATACAGAATGGAAACGGTCCCTTCGGCTGACAGATTTCACGCCGACCATCGATCACCGTGCACACTAGTTCTATGTTATCCAATTTTCTCATTGACTTCCTACACACTTGAGGCAATTTTACATAGTGTAATTTATTGTCTCGTGTTCTGATGTACAGTGAAAAGCTTCTGTTGCGTGCTAACCAGTCAGCGGAAAGTCTATACATGATTACAATCGAGCCGTCCACAGTGTACAAATACACAATAAATGGAGTAACATTCAGTGCACGATAAAGTCCAGTAAAGTCCAATTAAAGATAGTCTGAGGGTTTCCAGTGAGGTAGATTGTAGCTCAGGAAAGCTCTCTAGCTGTTGATAGGATGCTTTGGTTGCCTGATAACAGCTGGGAAGAAACTGTACCTGAATCTAGAGATTCTGGAATCTGAATCAGACATGAAGATGAAGGGTCTCGACCCAAAACGTCTCCTATCCTTTTTCTCCAGAGTCGCTGCCTGACCCGCTGAGTTACTCCAGCATTTTGTGTCTATCATGTCAATAGACATGTTGATTGAGACCATTGTGCACTTTGGCCACCACTCTTTTACAAAGGTAGCAAAGTTACATTTGGTGAAACATAACTAAGCTCAATTACGCGATGAACCATGAGAAAAACTAAGACAGAAAATTGGAAATTATTCCACATGGGTCTTCCTAAAAGCTGCCACCGCTGTTTGTGCATCGTGTAAATTCTGCAGGTTTAAAATGATGACTTGTCTGTGCCCGATAGACTGTTACTTTGCATTTACCTCGTATTAAGGTGCTAACCTATTATTGACTAGTATATATTTATCTCTGCGTTCTTGCATTTAAGGGCATGTTAAGCGACAGCAAGCAAGAAGGTTATTGTTCCATTGCCAGCATGTATGACAGTTAAACACTTTTGACTCTTTTGACTGCAGTGAAGTTCTAATATCTAGGTTCGGAATAGCACAAGGCTGCGGACTCACAGGGGTGGGTAAGATTAAAATGGAAACTACCCATGACAAGAATGCGTAAACCATAAAGTGCTGGAGTAACTCAGTGAGTCAGGCAGCATCTGTGGAGGGGATGGAGACGTGACGTTTTGGGTTGGGACCCTTCTTCACACAAGAATACATCTGTCATTCTGGCACAAATTTCTGACCAGATGCTATGGCTCGATTAGAAGACCTTGCGACCTTCAAGATATATTCCAGATTTTATGAGCTGTTTATAACCAAAACACAAGCCAATACTTGTTGGCTGGTAAAATGGAAAAATTCTTAGTTCTGTTTTCATCCAAGTTATGTGTATGTAAATAGCTTGTTCGAAGCTTCCCCCAGTCTAGTTTCAGTCAATAAAATACTGAGTCAAATACTTGCGCATCTAAACTTTATTTTGGAAAAACACAATAACAGTTCCCCTCTACTAAACCTAACCACCGCGGGTTCGATCCTTGTATCTGCCTGGCCAAGCCCTTATAACCTTGTGCAAGTAGAGACACTCCAAAAGGCCACGCAGACCCAAGCGTTCTTCCAGAAGATCAACACAGGACCTCGTGTGAGCTACCTTTTATAGGTCCCCGAAACTTGAGCGGCCAAACCACATGGGGGTGGTCTCTTTATAAACCAATTAAACATATTATTAATAACAGTATATAATTACAGCTCCCTAACCCAATAATACAATCTTGAATACATTGTATTTGGAAGAAAGTTCTAGAAGGAAAAAATAAGAATAAACATTGAAACATGTGCCCTGGGAACCAAACAGTTTCTCCAAGGCTCAACAGTTCGACCAATCATCAATTAACAGGATGACCGTCTCGCAACATTATTTATACTATTTACAATGCCCTTGCAGCGATCCAATCAAAATGATGCATTTAGGGTTTGCTTGCAAAACTGCTATACATTTTATCAATTTAGGAGAAACAAGGAGAACACCTGGACTCCTTACCATCCTGCATACCAGTCTGAGCCTAGACTGGCTGGCGCCATCCAAAGCCTGTAAATTTCAGCTGACAAGGGTTAAACAATTCTGTGCATGGATCCTCCATTTTATGTTGTCTTTAATTTGGCCAATAAGGGTATTTTCACCCTTTATAAATTCACAAAATAAAAATAAATAAATTAATAAATTAATAAATTATTAAGAATCCAAAAGTTTCAAAATGATTATTAGCCAGTATGGATTGCCAGACATAGATCTGTTGCATCTGGGTTAAATTACCAGTACCTGTATTCGGCATGGGAACCAAAGCTAGGGGCAGTAGCGGAGGATACATTTTCGCTACATTGGGGGTGTATATTCTTACGCTTTCCCCATTTCTTCCTCATTCAATCAAGGTCTCACCAAAATAGAGTATGACTACACTTAGGTGTTTAGTGGGTTCTAAACTGGTCCACACAGCATGTTCCCATTGGTTTGAGACGGATGACACAGCATTCATGATCATCCCAATTACAGTAACTTGTTGGTTCACACTGGGACAGGAGGAAAGTTCCCCTTTACATGAGCATATTAATTTATTGATTTGTATCTTCTGACCAGACTGTTCCAGGGACTCAGGCTATTGAGTAGAACCGTCGATGTGATTACGATGGTCTGGAGAGATAATACTAAAAAGCAATATGTATCTCATATTAAGAAATGGGAGATGTCCTGTTTACAGTTAAATATATCTTATCATAAGTTGCAGGCATACCGGATGTATTGGAGTTCCTGGCTACATTGCATTTTGATGAACAGTTAAGCTATCGTGCCATTTAGAGCGCTAGAAGTACTTTGTCCTTCTACTTAGGGCAAGGGTCCGGACAACACTCTGTCGGATCTCATCTATTGGTGGCCCGATTCATAAGAGGTATTTTAACAAAACCCTCCCAGACGTACATATTCAGAAATCTGGGATGTGAGCATAGTTCTCACACTGCTTTGGCAATGGGCTCCAAATACATCTCTGTCTTTCCGGAAGTTAACGCTCAAAGTGATCATGTTCATGGTGCTAGTGGCAGCATTATGGGTCCAAATATTGCAAACGTTATGACTGGACAGCATGCATTCTTCTGCAGATGATATTGTGTTTTATGCATATGATCTAATCAAACCGAGCAGGCCAGGGATGGCTGGAACCAAAATAAGCTTAAAATATACCCGTTGACCTAAGACTATATGTAATTACTCATCTGAGCTAATAATATCAAGGTCATCAAGAGTCTCAGAGGCTCTGAAATAGCGATGGTCATCAGCCACATAAAACCTCATACAAAGGTGTCAATACAAGCTATTGCTAGATGACCAAAACAGGTTTGCATTTTGCTGGAGTAGACACTGATGTGTTTAAATCACTCCACCAGGACGGCATCAACATACGCAGCAAAGGTGCAGGACGTGCCATTAGACCAAATCCTCACCGCAGGATAGTCCAGTTAATGAACCTTTTAGGGTTTATGACAAACCTGTCCTCGCAATGCAAAGATTAAGCAAGCTGTTTTGGGTTCTGTTTGAGTTCTCCTTTGTAATTTCCCCTGCGAAAGAGGGGTTATTACTGTTGTGTAAAATTTTATTGTTTAAGACATTTATTGTATAAATTAAACAATGTTTGATACATTATTTGGTTATCCTGTGTCAACCAAGGCAGTGTGTCGTATGGAACTGTATCTACGGCATGAAGTCACAGAGCTTTGAAATCTTCACCTAGTCACTCACGTGACTCCGAAGTAAAATAGTAAGATTAAATGAGAACTTACCAGTTCGAAGTTTGATCCTTATTTTATGAGGAGTTACGATGAGGGATTACGTGCCCTCCGTTCCCACCCTCATAATCTAAAGGATCATCTGGTAGTTCTAGTCTTCTAAAAGTCTTACTATGTTACTTCAACAATTGCGTTTCTGTGTTTTCACGCCGCTGCTTTGAAGTATGACGAGCATGTGCTCTGGCAGGGCTTCTTCACGTAATCCCTCATTGTAACTCCTCATAAAATAAGGATGAAACTTCAAACTGGTAAGTTCTCATTTAATCTTCCTATTTTGGATGCCACCAAGTAGCCAATATAGTGCCCCCTACTGCCCTTACACCACAATGGGTTGCATAGTGCGTACACTCTATAACCAATACTGCTAATGAGTCTGTCATGCAAGTTTGCCCTGCTGGAGTGGACCACAGCCCAGTCATACAATCCAGCACACATCATAGTTGTCTCCACCTTTCCTTATCTCCTTCGGTAGCCTGTAATTCCTGTAATCAGACCATTTCTTGGATGGTTGTCATCAGTTTCTGCAAGGGGGACTTGTTAGTTACACTTTTAGTCTGCCTCCTCATTTTAGGTACCACCACCTTATGTTCCCATGATACTTTCTTAGCTACTAAATGGGCATTACGATTTCCAATGTCTACTGGGGTCTGTCCTTTTGTATGAGCACTACATTTTATTACAGAGATTTGTCTGGGTAGCATTAAGGCCTTCAATACATCTGTTACCAATTGTTTGTTTGATATTTGGGTTCCTGTGGAAGTTAGGAATCCCCTATTTTTCCATAATTGTCCAAAATCATGCACCACCCCGATTGCATATCAAGAATCAGTGTAAATATTTACTTTTAGATTTTCCCAAATAATACAAGCCCGAATTAAAGTGAAGACTTCAGCTTTCTGTGCTCAATGGGATGACTCAAAGGCAGCTGCTTCTATAATGTCCATCTTTTGATCAACAATTGCATACCCAGACAATCTCTCACCCCCCCACGGTCCAATGGATGCACTCCCGTCCACATATAATGTGATGTCAGAGTCCTCCTTGGGTGTATCCCTCAGGTCCTCTCTCACTGATTTTTCTTCCTCTATAACAAATAAATAGTCATGTCCTGCTTCTGATTCCTCTTCTGGGGGTGAAATAAGAAAAGAGGGTGGGTTAATCAATGTACAATGTTTGAACTGCAATTTCAGATTGTTCAACAGCTGGATATCATACTTATTTTGGCGGGCTATTGTTAAGTGCTGGGTTTGAAGCTGCCTCAACAATGCCGATACCAAATGTGAACTGTACACTGCAATTTCCTGCTGGAGTGTCAAATTAGCAGCTGGTTATAAACTATTGTAGATTGCAATTAAGATTTGAGTGCAGAGAGGATGTCCTCTAGCTACTGGATCTAATTTAGAGGAGTAATATGCAACTGGTCTATTGTCTACTCCCATGCTTTTGAGTTAGCACTGAAGTTGCACAGTCAGATAGAATTGTACAATAGAGCTGGAAAGGTCGGTAGTATAATGGTCTTCCCAATGCTGGGGCTTGCATCAATGACCTTTTTAAGTTTTCAAAGGCCTCCTATGCTTTCTTTTTTAATTTAAATTTGCCCTCCTTACTGGTATAGGGTGTTAGCTGCTTGGTTTCTAGAGCTATATTTGGAATCCAGGGTCTGCAATAATTAACCATTCCCAGCCATTGCCTCATTTGTTTGGCTTTTTTGGGATTGGAAATTCGCAGATGGGTTCGAGCCTGCTGTTCTCAAGACCTCTTTCGGTGGCTGAAATTATAATCCCTAGAAATCTTACTTTCTCCTGGGCTACCAGTACTTTTGATGATGAGACCACATATCCTAGATCAGCTAAATGGTTTAGTAGTTGTGCAGTATTTTTCTGATTACTGGATTCATTTTTGCTGGCCACTAATAGATCATCGACATACTGCACTAATGTTGAATTCATTTTGAACTTCAAGGTACTCAGTTGATCCTGCAGACACTTGGAAACACTAAGTAGGCGAGTTGACAGATCCTTGAGCCAATCTGGTCCAGATGTATTGTTGTCCCTATATGTGAAGGCATAAAGAATATTGGCTGTCTTCATGAAGAGGAAGAGAAAAGAATGCATGTTGCAAATCGAGTATCGAAAAGATTTTGCTTCAGCCGGTATTTGTGCTAGGATATGGGCAGGGTTTGGCACTAGGGCGTGAAGTGGTTCCACAACAGAATTGATTTCCCTTATGTCTTGCACAAGTCTATTTTGGCCATACTTTCCCGGTTTTGGAACGGCAAGAATAGGGGTGTTACAAATTGATTGGCACTTTGCCAATATTCCTGTTCTAGCAAACCCTGAATTAATTTGTCAATGCTGCTGATGGCTTGTAGTTTTAATGGAATTTGTTGGATTGAAGGAAGTGTTACCCCTTTCTGGAGAGCTACACGGATGGGATTGATGTTCACGCATCCTACCTGAGCTGTGTCCTCTGCCCACACTTGAGGTCCACATACTCATATACCCCACTCCCCAGATGATGATGTAAGTGGGTAACATCTTTCCTTGGGGCCTGATAAAATTCAACAACATATTGACTGGAAAAATTTTGGTTTTGATAATTATTCGGTCTGCCAAAGTAATTGCCTTTCTTACCATCGTTCCTAGGTCTTTAGCTTTGGCCGGGAAATTCACCTTTCGGGTGATGTGAGGAGCAACTTCTTCAGTTCTTTTCCATAACTGTGCTGGTTTTTTTGCATACTCGGCAGCTCCCTCTTTTCCTTCCACTAGTGCCAATACATATATCTCCCAATCCCATCCTTCGTATATTTTAAAGAAGTTTTCCAGCTCTCTGTCCCTCCCACTCCTATCGTAAGCCAGTGTAATGTGAAGTGGGGGTTCTTCGTCCAGATCTAAGGACCACCATTGAGAGGTCACTATGGAGTAACATTGATGTACGGGAGCCCAGGTGGCACTATTATGCCTATATCCCCACATTCTAGTTTTAGTTGGAAAGCACAGAGCAAATCTTTCGCCATCAGGTTGCAATCTAATCTGGTGGTTATCACAAATCTATGTTTCATTGCCTTTCCTCCATATACTAATTTGACTGGCTCAGAGATGGGATACCGGCAAATTTGTCCTTGAAACACGGACAGGTTCTGAACTCTCTTGATTCTGGTAAATTATAAATTGATTGAAGAGATGATATGGATGTGCCTGTGTGTACTAGGAATGTGCAGATTTAACCTTCTACCTGTAGGGACAACATAGGTTCCTCATCAGACTTGCATCCAGTCACTACTAGGTTTGCTATTCATAGGTGTGTGAATGGATTATTCTGGGACAAGGAGATTTGTCCTGTTCCCTCTGTGCTCTCTTGGATCCCGTTGATCCCTCCATTCTCTTTGATCTTAGAAATTTCTTCTGTGCCCCCCTCTTTCGTTCCTTTCTTTATTTGGGCACCCACTACTCCAGTGACCTCCCCCACTGCAACTTTAACAGTGGCCCATTCCTGATGGCCGGTATGTCCTTGACCCTGGTCTTTGGCTCCAGGGCAGATGCTTCTCTATAATATCAGTCTGGATATTCCAGGACTCTCAACAGTCTCCCAGTCCATGGTTTGCTGGTACTCTGGGGATCCATGGTTCAGGGTCGAACTTTGGTACTTCTTTTCTGATCACATATTCAGTTTTTTGTTTTACTGCAGGCGGGGCTATCCTGCTTCTTTATGTCCCTCCAGTGGCATCTTACAGCCCTAGCCATTTGACTGGCACTAGTTTCTGTCCAGTCCATGTTATAAGTCCTAATGGATTATGCTATGTTGGTGGGAAGGCAATTCAGTAAGATGGCACGATATTCAGGGGAATTTACTCAATTTCTGTAATTTGTCACCCGATTGATCCATATATAATTCAGAGAATCGGTCTGAAAATTAATCTGCCCCTTCTCCCCTTTTTGGTCTTACATCTAATATTCTGGCTCAATCGATTAGTTTTTGAAGGGTGTTTGCAAAGGCTGTGACAAAAGCCACTTCCCTTGCACCATTGTGGGCTGTTATATTTGCAAGAGCTTCATGCGACGGATGCCCTAAATTTGTTAGGAATCTGGTGTGCTCACTTATTGTAATTATTTGCTGGATCACCGCCCATAAATCTCGGGAGTCTGCGTGATAAACACGCATTGTAGTTCTTAAGTGATCCACAAAAGAAGCGGGTGATTTTCTACGATCGGGTGTTTGACTTAAAATAGCCATCATCTCGTTAGGCTTCCATGGGGAATAAACTCTACGGGGATTATTTGCACTCACTGCATTGGTTGGATCAAAAGAAGGATTAGGCATTTCCCTTACAGGGAACTGTCTACGGGTTGTCTGTTTAGTTTCAAGATCTACCTCTGCTTCTTCAATTGTTGTCTCATCCCCAGATGTATCTTCCCCTTCACCAGGGGGCTCACGGTATCTTCTAAATGATTTATTTCCTTCTCTAACTGCTCGTCCAACTTGTCTAGAGGTACACTCTTCTTTCTCCTTAACTTTTTCTAGTCTGGCTTGTGGTACTGTGAACTCTAGGACTATCTGTAATGGATGGAGCGGTCAGGTTTAAGGAAGTCTGTGCCATGGAATCTAATTGTCTATTCCGTTCACAAGCTCCACAGTGTGTATCCGTGACATGGGGATTGCAAGATGATTAAGGTGGTGGATGTGAATTCCTAATTTTAACACTTTCCCAATCTTCTAAATAATCATCGTCATCCCCCTCATAACCAATGCCAACCATCGGATCCTCACACTTAAAACCTATGGATGCCAGTTTCTCTGTGGAAGATTTTCGTTTCCCCTTATCTTTAATACTCTCAGGCTCCTCCCTTTGGCTACCTGGAGGTTCAAATGCTTCAGTATCCTCTAATTGTATCCCCCTCTTTACAGTTGTTTCCTTCCAACCTGCCATTCTTTCCTCCGCTCTACTCGCTTTCTGTTCCTCGTAATAATATTTCCACAATTCAATTAATTAGTTTGCCTCGGCACTATCGCTGCATTGCCAGACAATCTGCTCACTGTATTTCAATCCCTTTACTGTATCTATGCCCCCTTTGAGCCATAATTCGCTCCATAATTCTCTATATAGTACTCCGGAAAGAAGTCTCAATTGGTCGGATTTTTGTGGAAATTCACGGCACATTTCTTGTAATGGACTTGCTGAGTCAGCGGTCATATCTTTATTTACGTGGTTCCCCATTCTATTGGATATGAAAGCAACTCTAAATCTACTCACACCTCTTCACCTCTTGACAATTTTCCCCTTTCTAATTTTCGCAATTACCAAAGTCGTTTTTAAACAATATTCAAAAATTAAGGTGCTCCAGGAACCACACACATTCCCGCAGCCCATTTCCTATCCCTGACCTTAATCTAAGCAAGTCCAAATGAGCTCTAAATACGCAAGCAAAATTGAATACAGAAAATAGATTATTCCACTTATTATAAGTATGCCTAACCACATTCCTGTATAAACCATAAGCATCTAATAGAGCATTTGTTAACTATACAATCTCAAAATTAAATCGCAGTATTTTCAATCCTCCTCGTGGTATGTTCGGTCAATGGAATGACTCCTCTACCGACTCAGTGATCGAAAGAATACGAACCCCGATCGAACCACCACGAATCGGATTCTAACAATACTACAATCCCGATTTAAACAAATACAAATATTCAATTCAAACACATTTTTACCCCAATTATCTAACACCCAAAAACCCTTAAACACTCACACGGACAATAAAAGTTGCGGTCCACGATCTTAACGCACTCTAAATATTTTTACATACACAAAGTATTTATTCAATTCAGATCCGATAAAGATGCAAAAAAAGATGATGCTGGTTTTTTACAATATACAATAATAATTGAACAGGCTAGCGCACTGATTACAAACACTCGATCTCAATGCCGCGTCGCGCTGTTATCAATCAGTGAACCTCTCCCTCTGATACCAAAGATTTTCCCCTTCCTAGGGTACTCTTTGCTGAGGGGTACTACTTCTTAAATGGTCTGCTTTTCCTCCTAAATGTTACTTTCCCCCCTGCTAAGACTGGACTTCTATAGGGAAACCTCTATCCCTCCTCTCTAAGCTCTACAGCATTAGGGGTACCTCTCACATCCGGGTGCTTTTCACCAAGTAAACCAGGTTCCCGTCTCTCAGTTACTCTTCGCTATCAGGTACTAATCAACAATCGATCAGAGGGTTACTATTCACTGCTGATCAGCCGCTGTTCGGAATCGATCTCAAACATGCACAAACTCCGAAGTTCTATTTACACAGAATTCAAATTCTACCGTACGGGCAGAACTTCAATGTGAAATTCTGTATTTGGAATCTTTGATTATGCAAATTTTAGTTCGCTCTCGGACCAATTAGGTTTGGTGCGTACCACTCAACATACACGGGCTCTCGAATTCAAATGTAATTGCCCAATGAAATCTCGAATGGACTAGAGTATTCCCAGCCAATCTATACTCTAGCCACCGAGCCCAGTGCCTTTACGAGATTCCTCCTCCGTCACTTCAGGGAGGGATTTGGATATCTTCACACAGGCATGGCCACAAACAAACCCAGGTTTTACCTCTTCAAAAGGACTTCCTTTGCACCTGCATGGCTCCGGGTGTCAGCGCCTAGCCTCTTTGCACTGGCAGTCGATGCCAATTTTTGGAACACACCTTTCCAATCAGTGCTCCCAGCAATGACAGGTCAAATGCTTCACCGCTTAGCATGTAAACCAGACTTGTTTCAATACCCCACCAATTGGGAAAGGATGCGCGTTTGGCTGCCGTCTACCAACTACAACCCGGTTTGGGCCTCTAACCCAGGAAAGGGCCTGTAACCGAAACCCAGCAGGGCCTCTAACCCACCCTGGTTTTATGGACCCCAAAGGAGTGCTTCCACCCCCTCGCACCCCCCCCCCCGTGTTTGCTGGACACTGTTCTACAAACTCGTTGGGACCCTTTCCCAAGCCCGCGAATGATCGATCTGCTCCGACTAGCAAAGTGTTGAAAATCAATGCGAAAACCGCACTGTTGCGCCGATTTCTGCACTCACGATCGAGACAGCTCACCACCCTTAATCGCAAACTTGTGTTTCGGGGGTCCGTTGCGATACTGGACGAGCCTCCAATGTAAATAGCTCATTCTAAGCTTCCCCCAGTCTAGTTTATGTCAATAAAATACTGAGTCAAACACTTGCACATCTAAACTTTATTTTGGAAGAATACAATAACAACTATACCTACCTATACCTACCACTGTGGATTCAATCCTTGTATCTGCTTGGCCAAGCCCTTCCAACCTCGTGCAAGCAGAGACACTCCAAAAGGTCACGCAGACCCATGCGTTCTTCCAGAAGATCAACACAGGACCTCATGGGAGCTACCTTTTATAGGTCCCCGAACCTTGAGGGGCCGAACCACATGGGGGTGGTCTCTTTATAAACCAATTAAACATATTAATAATAACAGTATATAATTGACAGCTCCCTAACCCAATAATACAATCTTGAATACATTGTATTTGAAAGAAAGTCTAGAAGGAAGCAAACAAGAATAAACATTGAAACATTGAAAATTCTTAAGGGGTTGGACAAGCTAGATGCTGGAAGATTGTTCCCGATGTTGGGGGAGTCCAGAACAAGGGGTCACAGTCTACGGATAAGGGGGAATTCCTTTAGAACCGAGATGAGGAAAACATTCTTTACACAGAGAGTGGTGAGTCTCTGGAATTCTCTGCCACAGAAGGTCGTTGAGGCCAGTTCATTGGCTATATTTAAGAGGGAGTTAGATGTGACACTTGTGGCTAAAGGGATCAGGGGGTTTGGAGAGAAGGCAGGTACGGGATACTGAGTTGGATGATCAGCCATGATCACATTGAATGGCGGTGCAGGCTCGAAGGGCCGAATGGCCTACTCCTGCACCTATTTTTCTATGTTTCTATGTTTCTATGTGCCCTGGGATTCAAACAGTTTCTCCAAGGCTCAACAGTTCAACCAATCATCAATTAACTGGATGACCATCTCGCAACATTATTTATACTATTTACAATGCCCTTGCAGCCATCCAATCGAAATGATGCATTTAGGGTTTATTTGCAAAACTGCTATACATTTTATCAATTTAGGAGAAATGAGGAGAACACCTGGACTGCTCACCATCCTGCATACCAGTCTGAGCCGAGATTGGCCAGCGCCATCCAAAGCCTGTAAATTTCAGCCAACAAGGGTTAAACAATCCTGACAAGTGCAGGGATCCTCCATTTTATGGTGTCTTTAATTTGGCCAGTATTAAAATGTACTTCAAAGCGACTTGTCTTTCTTATTCTTTTAATGGCGGTTAATTCATTCTCTTTCATGGATGTCCTTCATGATGAAATTTGTGATCTTGTCACTGTTAAATGTGGTTGACTGTGATATTGTTTTCTGTTTTATTATTCAATCATAGAAAAGAAAGGCTGCATTGATGGTGTTCTGCCTCACAGCCAGGCCCGGCCTTAAGCCGATTGGACCAATTGCTCCCACGTGTAATGGGGGACCCGCACCAGAGTAATCCAACGCTGCGTTCTAGGATCTTTGGAGTAATCGACTCTCTGCTCGGGTGGACTTACCCCGGGTGGAGGGGGGAGGGGGGGAGAGAGAGGAGGGGGTGGAGGGGGAAGAAAGGGGTAGGCGGTGAGGGGGTGTGAGGGGCAATGGAGAAGGGGAGAGGGGGAGATGGGTCGTTCCCACACGGTCCTGGGGCAGCGCTCCTGCCCCTCCAGTCGCTGTGCTTCACGCACACAGCCCCGGCTCCACCCCTTCTCTCCCCGTGGAGATGCGGTGAACAATACAAGGAGGGCCGGGCTGGGCCGGACGTTGGAGCAACATTTACAAACCTCGGCCTCAGTTCACATCCGTATGCCTGGACACCGGTATCCACTCCTGCCACCGGCCCTCACCCTCCCTTCTCTCCTTCCCTTCCTTCCCTCCCTTTTCTCTTTCCCTCCCTCCCTTTTCTCCTTCCCTCCCTCCCTTCTCTCCTTCCCTCCCTGCCTCCTTTCTCTCCTTCCCTCCCTCCCTCCTTTCTCTCCTTCCCTCCCTCCCTCCATCCCTTCTTTCTCTACTTCCCTCTCCATTCTCTCCTTGCTTCCTCCCTCCTCTCCCTCCCTCCCACCTCTCCCTCCCTCCCACACACACACATGCATAACGCACAGACAACTAACACACACACATCACGCACAGACAACTAACACACACACACACAAGTAAGTTAGGATGGGGTAGCAGCCCTAAGGGCAGGATGGGGCTGAAGCCCAAAATTGAATGCCAATAGTTATTGGTTTTCCAGGATCTAGTTAATTAAATTACTTGTTTTTCATTTCACAGTCACTAGTATAGGTATTGCAACAATGTACTTTTCAGAGTGATCTGCACATTTTGTTTGTTACTTGTAGGCTTACATGTATGCAATTTTATATTAAAATGTAGCTTAGTACTGTTTGGCCCATTAACTTGCAGGCACTTTTTAAGTGCACATTTTGATTATTTTCCATTCTACCATAGAGATATAAAGTCTATAATATACATTATTTGTATTTCTAGGATTCTCCAGACCTTGGCTGGGAACCTGGGGCTCACCAAAATTTTCACAATTGGGCCCCGCACTCCCTAAGGCCGGCCCTGCTTACAGTGCATGAGACCCGGGTTCGATCCTGATTACGGGTGCTGTCTATACGGAGTTTGTGCATTCTCCCCGTGACTGCATGGGTTTTCTCCAAGGTCTTCGGTTTCCTCCCACACTCCAAAGATGTACAGGTATGTAGGTAAATTGGCTTGGTAAATGATTTCAAAAAATTGTCCCTAGAATGTGTAGGATGGTGTTAATATGCTGGGATCACTGGTCGGCGCGGACTCGGTGGGTCAAAAGGCCTGTTTCCACACTGTCTCTGTAAACTAAACTAAACTAAACTAAATCATACTGGGATGCCTCTAAAGTTGACCTATATATATTTAATCTGTAAAAATGTCATTCAGTTTGTTACATCTTGTATTTAAGTAATTCATTGCCGATTTTTTTTGTGAACGTAATTTGGTTAAAATAATGAGCAAATGTGCTTTGAATACAAACATTACCTGCAATGGAATTAACTTCTCATTAACATTCCTGTCATCCCACTTTCTTTCCAGGGGTTTATCATCATTTCATGATGATCTAATCTTATATGAATTCTGATAATATTAAATTCAAACAATCAGATTATTGTGATGATGGTTTATTGAGTGTCTATTTTCAACAAAATTAAAAGTTCAACTGAATGCATTTTTTGTTTCCATTAGTTGTTATTGGTTACTGAAGGCTACTTCAGACTAAAGAAAGTCGTGACCAGCAATAAGGTGAAATCCCAATGAATACAGGAGGCTTGGTCCCCCAATGCAATATTCCACCTCTCACCCATAGCCTCCAACTGCACAGGCGCAGCTCATTTCCCCTCATTCCTAGCAATCTCTCCCCCTCCTCTTCACCCTCCCACTTTTCCTCCCCAATCCCTCCCTCACCTCTCTTCCATCTACCCTCAGTCACTCCCTCCCTCCCACCATAACTCCCAACACCTCTCTTATCCTTTTAACCCTCCACCTCCCCCACTCCTCACCTCCCCCTATCCCCCCACTATCCCTCCTCACCTCCCACACTCCCCCCTCCTCTCCCTCTATTCCCACTCCTCCCCCACTCTCCCTCCTCATCTCCTCCCTCATCTTTTCCTTCTCTTCCTACCCTCCCCCAATCCCTTTCTCACCTCTCCTTTGCCCTACCCTCCGTCACTCCCTCCATCCCTCCATAACTCCTGTCCCATCCTTACTCCCTTCCTCACACTCTATCCCCTCTCCTCCCCCACTCTCCCACTCCAGGATCTCGAGGTTGCCGCTCCTCTCCCTTCTTGCGTGCCCCGGAGGAGCATCAGCCGTCAGCGCCCTCAGAGCCAGGCCTCAAATCGGCCTGGAAGTACCAGCAGCTGCCGTGCCAGCGTGTGGGCGGGAGGGGTGTGTATGGGGGGGGGGGGGGTGGGCGAGATCTCAGAGAAAAACAAGAAAAGAGCCAAGGGGGCGAGGGGGGTATCACGGGGCAGAGGGCAAGAGCCAGCGAGGGGGACCAGAGAGGAAGGGGCTGGAGTTATGGGGCATTGGGATGGCGGTGCGTTTGGGACTCACAGCGGGTGCTGGACGCTCTCCTCCACCAGGATCGGATTGTCCGCTTTCCGTTTGGCGACATCTGCGATGCTGGGCCGCGTCGGGCCACTTCCGGTCCCTCCGAAAATTGTGTCCGGTTGGCGACCTCCGCCGGCCACCAACAGCGTCCCTCAGCTCCAGTAAAGATGTGATGGCACAGAAAGGGGCGGACCGTCCCAGGAAGTGACAGGAGAAGAGACCAATCTGCGTGGTGCTGACTGGCAGGAGAAATCGATCTGCGCACACGCGGTTTATAAGATTTTTACACCTCGCTCGTCTTTACAATATACCACTGATCGGAAGGACATTTGTTGCACTCGCAGCACAGGAGGGCCGTGAGTGAGCTGGCGAAAAATCGTAGCGCTATCGTGTACCGTTTTTGCAGAAATAAAAAAAAGGCGCAAACCGGAAGAGTACAAGATCAGAGCTGTATAGATTGTATTTTTTCTCACTGTTACATAAATTTACAAAGGAATTTTGATCTACTGGGTCAATTGCCCAAGGAATGGCAGATGGAGTTTAATTCAGATAAATGCGAGGTGTTGCATTTTGGTAGGTCACACTATGACAGGACTTACACTGTAAATGGACAGTCCCTGGGGAGTGGTAGAACAGAGAGACCTAGAGGTGTACATACATAGCCCATGACAATAGCAAAAGCAGTGGATAGGGTGGTAAATAAGTCAATTGGTATATTTGTCATCAATTGGTCAGTATACTGAAGACAAGATAGACACAAAATGCTGTAGTAACTCAGCAGGACAGGCAGCATCTCTGGAGACGTTTCGGGTCAAGACCCTTCTTCAGACCCGACCCAAATCGACACCCATTCCTTCTCTCCAGTTACTCCAGCATTTCATGTCCATCTTTGGTTTTAACCAGCATGTGCAGTTCCTTCATACACATACTGAAGACAGTAGTTGGGATGTCATGTTACAGCTGTACAAGATATTGGTAAAGACACATGTCGAGTACTATGTATAGAACTGGTCTCCCTGCTATGGGAACGATATCATTAAACTTGAAAGGGTACAAAAAAAATGTACATGAATGTTTGGAACATTTGGCATATAAGGAGAGGTTGAATAGACAGGGTTTTTTTTCCCCTTAGAGCATAGGAGACTGAAGGATGATGTTATGGAGGTATATAAAATCATTGGAGGCATAGATAAGGTGAATAGCTACACCCTTACCCCAGTGAAGATAAATCTTAAATTAGAGAACATAGGCTTCAGGTGAGAGGAGAAAGATTAAAAAGGGAACTGAGGGGCTGCTTTTTCACACAGGGTTGCGTATATATGGAACAAGCTTGCAAGGGAGTGGTAGTCCAATGCCTGGTACAATTATGACATTGAAAATACATTTAAAAGATAGGAAAGGCCTGGAAATGATATGGACTAGGCACAGGCTGGCGGGACCCTAGCTCAATTAGGAGACTTGGCCAGCATGGACGTTATACCAAAGTGCCCGCTTCCATGTTGCATAGTCCAATGTCTATTCATTCTAACTGCAGGACACATATATTCAAATTAACTACAATGAACATGGTAGAGATTTAGTTCAATACAGAAAGGGTTTGTTTTGAGTGGATCAGTTATAGTCATTGATCTTTATGGAACTCATCTCTTAGATCAGTGCTTCTTAAACTGGTGAATGGTTCACCGAAGGGCGAATGAAATTATTTTGGGGTGAATTAAACTGGAGGGATGAATGAAGGGTGAATTACTTAATGTATTCAGATATTTATATATATTTTTCGATACTTAAAAAAGGCATTGCCATTAAAGTGGTTTGTAAGCTCTTATTGGTTTTAATGGCAGTGGAGCTGGAAATTTGATATGTTTTTTTTCTCTCTACCTATGGTTTTCTAATTTCAAAGTAGCAGGATATTTCCCAAATTTACTGTAATATAACCTTTCCGGGAAGACCAGACGAGCTAGTGGGATCATAAATTTATAAATGGCAACACTGGGGGATCGCCGTAGGCAACTGTTGGACTGTAACTTTACTTTGTGTTGCCAATTTACACACTCCATGGTTTTTTGAGCTCGTTTTCCAAGAAAAAAACTGCAATAATCAAAGCCCGAAAGGGTAAGATGGGGCTGAAGCCCAGTGTTTAAACGTTGGAATGTTTTATTTTTGTCATTCTAATAGAATGATTTCCCAACTCTAGTGGTAATTAAACTTTTTTTTTGCTTTCTTTGCATATTTTTAGGATGTTCAAAAATTTGAATAAAATAAGCACTTAAGAAATGAGTTAATATGTTTTTTGCCCATGCGACAAAATAAATTGTATATAAAATTATACACAAGGGAGAATAAGATGAAAATTACCAAAAAACATGAGAAAATTTAGCTGAGGGTGAATTAAAGTTTGTGATGAACACTCAAGGATGAATGACACTGAAATAGTTTAGATGCCAATTAACCTATCCTTGGGATGGGAAAGGAAGCCGGAGCACCTGGAGGAAACCCACGTAGTTGCAGAGAAAATGTTAAAAAGAACAGAAAGAACTGCTAAAGTATGGAAGGAGAAACTGAGTTAATGTTTCAGATTTGAGATTCCTCATCACATCTGCTGAGATTTACTGGGGTCTTTTTAAATTTCAGATCTCCAGCGTCTGTAGTGTTTTAATTTTCAAAAATAGCCAATGCCATTTTTGTAGACAAAAAGATGTCAGTACACACAATTAATAAGCGAACATGTTATGTGGCTGGAAAACTACATTTTTTAGAGATGCTGCTACACTGTATCTTTGCTTTAGAACAGGCGCTTTGGCCCACCGAGCCCACGCTGGCCAGTGATCACTCCGCACACTAGCACTATACTACACTATTGTTCATCCCAGTTTGGCAAAATAATAAATCAGGGAAGATAATGCATCCATGGATAGCAAGGGAAATCAGCTATAATATCAAAACAAAAGATGAAGCATACAAATTAGCCAGAAAAAGCAGCCTACCAGAGGACTGGGAGAAATTCAGTGGGAGAGTCCAGCAGAGGATGGCAAAATGTTTAATTAGGAAAGTGAAAATAGATTATGAAAGAAAACTGACAAGGAACATAAAAACTGACTGCAAAAGTTTTTATAGATATGTGAAGAGTAAACGATTAGTTAAAACAAATGTAGGTCCCTTGCAATCAGAAACAGGTGAATTGATCATGGAGAACAAGGACATGGCAGACCAATTGAATAACTACTTTGGTCCTGTCTTCACTAAGGAAGACATAAATAATCTGCCGGAAATAGCAGGGGACCGGGGGTCAAATGAGATGGAGGAACTGAGTGAAATCCAGGTTAGCCGGGAAGTGGTGTTAGGTAAATTGAATGGATTAAAGGCCGGTAAATCCCCAGGGCCTGATAAGCTGCACCCCAGAGTACTTAAGGAAGTAGCCCCAGAAATAATGGATGCATTAGTGATAATTTTTCAAAACTCTTTAGATTCTGGAGTAGTTCCTGAGGATTGGAGAGTAGCTAATGTAACCTCACTTTATAGAAAGGGAGGGAGAGAGAAAATGGGGAATTACAGACCATTTAGTCTAACACCGGTAGTGGGGAAACTGCTAGAGTCTGTTATTAAAGATGGGATAGCAGCACATTTGGAAAGTGGTGAAATCATTGGACAAAGTTAGCATATATTTATGAATGTTAAATCATGTCTGACGAATCTCATAGTATATTTCGAGAATGTAACTAGTAGAGTGGATAAGGGAGAACCAGTGGATGTGTTATAACTGGACTTTCAGAAGGCTTTCGACAAGGTCCCACATAAGAGATTAGTATACAAACTTAAAGCACACGGTCTTGGGGGTTCAGTATTGATGTATATAGAGAACTGGCTGGCAGACAGGAAGCAAAGAGTAGGAGTAAATGGGTCCTTTTCAGAATGGCAGGCAGTGACTAGTGGGGTACCACAAGGCTCAGTGCTGGGACGCCAGCTATTTACAATATATATTAATGATTTGAACGAGGGAATTGAATGCAACATCTCCAAGTTTGCGGATGACACAAAGCTGGGGGCAATGTTAGCTGTGAGGAGGATGCTAGGAGGCTGCAAGGTGACTTAGATAGGCTGGGTGAGTGGGTAAATGCATGACATATGACAGATGCAGTATAATGTGGATAAATGTGAGGTTATCCACTTTGGTGGCAAAAACAGGAAAATAGACTATTATCTGAATGGTGGCCGATTAGGAAAAGGGGAGATACAATGTCACCTGGGTGTTATGGTACACCAGTCATTGAAAGTAGGCATGCAGGTGCAGCAGGCAGTGAAGAAAGCGAATGGCACGTTAGCATTCATAGCAAAAGGATTTGAGTATAAGGGGGTTCTACTGCAGTTGTACAGGGTCTTGGTGAGACCACACCTGGAGTATTGCGTACAGTTTTGGTCACCATTTCTGAGGAAAGACATTCTTGCCATAGAGGGAGTACAGAGAAGGTTCAACAGACTGATTCCTGGGATGTCAGGACTTTCATATGAAGAAAGACTGGATAGACTCAGCTTGTACTTGCTAGAATTTAGAAGATTGAGGGGGGATCTTATTGAAACTTACACCATTCCTAAGGGGTTAGACAGGATAGATGCAGGAAGATTGTTCCCGATGTTGGGGAAGCCCAGAACAAGGGGTCATAGTTTAAGGATAAGGGGGAAATCTTTTAGGACCGAGATGAGAAATATCTCATTATTCCCACAAAGAGTGGTGAGTCACTGGAATTCTCTGCCACAGAAGGTAGTTGAGGCCAGTTCATTGGCTATATTTAAGAGGGAGTTAGATGTGGTCCTTGTGGCTAGAGGGATCAGTGGGTATGGAGAAAAGGCAGGTACGAGATACTGAGTTGGGTGATCAGCCATGATCATATTGAATGGCTATGCAGGCTCGAAGGGCCAATTGGCCTACTCCTGCACCTATTTTCTATGTTTCTACACACTAGGGACATTTTTACAATTTTTACTAAAGCCACTTAACCTACAAGCCTGTACATCTTTGGAATGTGGTTGAAACTGAAGCACCCGGAGAAATCACATACGGTCACAAGGTGAAAGTACAAACTCCACACAGACAGCACCCGTAGTCAGAATTGAATCCGGGTCTCTGGTGATGCAAGGTAGCCTCTCCACCGCTGCACCACTGTGCTGCCCCTGTATCAGTGTGCGCTGTTACAAAAAGCAATGAAAATAACTAACAGGTGGCAAATTCTACATGGCATTTATAAAATCGCTGTTTAATTGAATGGTCTGGTGGTGCTGCACCAGCTCAAACCTGGCTTGGAATCCATAAGTATATCCTTTAATAACGGCACTCAGCGCATTTCTGCTGAACTGTACTCAAGAGTTCACTCTTGGAGTATTCTGACAGGTTCGTCACTGGCAACTCTTCCATTTCCTCTGGGTCAGATGCAATGGGTTTATGTTTTTCTGCGAGAATTAAACTCTAAACCACTGTGAGGGGATTGCAGGAATGCAGATTTCCATACTAAACCGATAAAGGTGAACGACACAAAATCCTATGTGCAGCAGTGCTGAATAAAGGAATTAAAAGTTACCAGCTTTGGAAGGGACATGTTAAACACAAACAGATAATATACAAACATGCATTCAAATTAATCTCATCGTTCGTAATTATTTGGGATCCCTCTCTACCCAATCATGTGCATTCCACTCGACAGTATGTACCATTTAAACAGGAGTTCTCTTGTTTGTTTAGCCTTTAGACTGGTAATTATAGGCAAATGCTTTTGGTAACATAATTATTCATATATGAGGTGTGGGACTGATGATATCTTCTTGAGCTTTTAATAAAGAACTCTTTAGACAGAGGGTGGTGAATGTGGAATTCATTGTCATTGAAAGCTGCGGAGGCCAAGTCAATGGATATTTTAAGGTAGAGATAGATAGATTCTTGATTCGTACAAGTGTCAGGGGTTACGGAGAGAAGGCAGGAGAATGGGATTCAGGGGGAGAGATAGATCTGCCGTGATTGAATGGTGGAGTGGACATGATGGGCCAGATGACCTAATTCTGTTCCTTTCGTTTATGAACATGAATTTTCATGCTAATAAGACAGAAGGCACTGCAGATGCTGGAATCTTGAGCAAACAACAAGCTGCTGGAAAACAAGCTCAGAATAAAAGGGTGGACCTTTAGAAAGGAGGGGCTTCTTTAGTCAGAGGTGGTGAATCTGTGGAATTAATTACCACAGACGGCTGTGATAGGCAAGTCAATTATTATTTCTAAAGAAACTTCATGTTTAGTAAGGGCAGCAACATTTATGGGGAGAAGGCAGGATAATTGGGTTGAGAGGGAAAGATAGATCAGCCATGGCGGAGTAGACACGATGGGCCGAATGGCCTAATCCTGCTCCTATGACTTATGACGTTCTGAACTTATGGAGGAATTCAGTGGGTCAGATGTTTCGGTGGAGGGAATGGACTAGTCACCGTTTTGGATCGTGACTGAAGAAGGTTTCCAACCTGATCAGTTCCATATTCCAGAGTTAATATACTTAAACAATTCTTATTGTTTCCTTTAATTTTTTTCATCATCTCTATAACACTCCAGGGACCAATGTGCCCTTTCGCTCCTCTTGGGTTTTCGTCTGGTGATTACACACATTGAAAAGCTTATCTAAAAAAGATGTTGTGTCGACAACTCTCCTGATCTCAACAAAGATCCTGAAAATTAGCTCCCAAATTATTAACTGGCTGTGTCAAGATGGCGGTGCCTGTTGGCAGAGGCCTCTGCAATCTGTCTGTCTTTTTTTTCTTTTTGGCCTGTTAAGTGGATGTCTTGGTTTTAGTTTTAATATTTTTTTTGCTGCGTATATGTGGGAGGCGGGGGAGGTGGGGGGGGGGTGAAACTTTTTAAACTCTTCCCTGTACCCGACTTTTTCCTTGTTGAGTCACCGTAGTCATTGGGCCTAACATCGAGGAGCCGGCGGCCTCCATCCGGAATTGACCTGGGGCTCCAGTCGCAGAGACCATCGCGGGGCTGGCCGACTTCGGAGTGCGGAGCGCTGTGGTGGCGCTCGGCTGCGACCCGACTTCGGCGCACGAAGGCTTCAGCTGCAGGCCCTGTGGACGGTAACATCGGGAGCTCGCGGGTCCCTGGTGGGAGACCGCTTATCGAAACTCCCGCAACGGCAAACTTCGCCCACCCGAATCGAGGGGTTTAAATCGACCCGGAGCGGGGCCTTACATAGCCCAACACGGCTTAAGCGGCCGCGGGACTTACCATCGCCCACCGGGGGGGCTCTAACATCTAACATCAGGAGCCTCGATCGGCTCGATGCAGCTGTTTGGCTGCTTGACTGCAGGAGAGGAATGGGCGCAGAGAACGGGGAAGACATAAGACTTTTGCCTTCTATCACAGTGAGGAGGTGTTTGGGGATTCACTGTGATGGATGTTTGTGTGGAATTGTGTAATTGTGTGTTGTTTTTTTTGTTTGTATCATTTACAATGGAGAATGGAGCAGCTGGGCTTATACACTCTGGAGTTTAGAAGGATGAGAGGGGATCTCATTGAAACATATAAGATTGTTAAGGGCTTGGACACACTAGAGGCAGGAAACATGTTCCCAATGTTGGGATAGTCCAGAACCAGGGGCCACAGTTTAAGAATAAGGAGTAAGCCATTTAAAACGGAGACGAGGAAACACTTTTTCTCTTAGAGAGTGGTGAGTCTGTGGAATTCTCTGCCTCAGAGGGCGGTGGAGGCAGGTTCTCTGGATGCTTTCAAGAGAGAGCTAGATTGGGCTAAAAATAGCAGAATCAGGGGATATGGGGAGAAGGCAGGAACGGGGTACTGATTGGGGATGATCAGCCATGATCACATTGAATGGCGGTGCTGGCTCGAAGGGCCAAATGGCCTACTGCACCTATTGTCTATTGTCTATTATGACTGCAGAAATGTAATTTTGTTTGAACTTATGTTCAAATGACAATAAACGATTCTGATTCTGATTCTGATTCTTCTGATAGAAACATACTGTATAAATATAAAAAGTGCTGCAATGATCACATGTGTTTCAATATTCCCAAGTGCAACACAGCTTAATTTCACAATACACATGACTGAACCTGTAGATAGACGCAAAAAGCTGGAGTAACTCAGCGGGACAGGCAGCATCTCTGGAGAAAAGGAATGGATGACCTTTCGGGTCGAGACCCTACTTCAGACCTGTAGTATATGTTATAGTGAATTAATTCTTGATTCCCATTTCTGTTGTTGTTCTGGTGCGTTCAACTACTTTTTAATTGATTGCAAGATGCAGCATGGAAACTTCGGCCCACTGAGTCCATGCCGGCCATCGATCACCCATCCACACTAGTTCTATGTTATCCTACTTTTGCATCCACTTCCGACACACTCAGGACAATTTACAGAGGCCAATTAACCTACAAACCCGCATGTCTTTGGGATGTGGGAGGAAGATGGTGCGCCCGGAGTAAACCCACAAAGTCATAATATCAGAAGATCATAAGTGATCAGTATTAGGCCATTTGGCCCATCAAGTCTACTCTGCCATTCAATCATGGCTGATCTATCTCTCTTTCCTAACCCCATTATCCTGCCTTCTCTCCATAACTTCTGACACCCGTACTAATCAAGAAGTCACGGGGAGCGCGTGCAAACTCCACATAGGCAGCACCCGAGGTCAGGATCGAACCTGGGTCTCTGGCGCTATGAGGCAGCAGCTCTACCAGCTGCATCACTGTGCTGCCAACTTTGCAGAGCTTATCGTTAATGGACTAGAAAGGGCGCGAATGAAGAGCTTTTTGCTTCATTCAGTAGCAAACAGAACATCAATATTAATAATAAGGTGTAGGAGAATTGCTGGACCAGATCTAATTTGAAGTTTCTAGTAAGTGCCTAAGATCAATGGAGAATTATAGTAGCAATTACCAAGACTCCTTACTCACTCAGTTAGTCTTCTCCTTTTCCAGAAGCTGTATCTAAATCTGTTGTTAAACAAGTCTATTAGATCATATCCAGAAAACCCGAACCCAATTATTAATTTGTACGTATCCCAACTAATTGATGTTTCCTGCACTACACTGTCCGTGGTATTAGCAGTCATTCAGTTGATGGCACTATCAGCTCTGAGTGAGAAAGTGGTTGGTTCAACTCTCTCTACAGAACTGAGCATGAAGGTCACTCTCACTTCAGTTCTGGGCTTAGGTTTAGGTTTATTATTGACAAGTGTACGGAGGTGCAGTGAAAAGCTTTGTTTTGCATGCTATCTTAACTGATGGACCGTACATAGTTACAATCAGTTCAAACTCAAGTACAATGGATACATGGTGTAGAACATAGTTCTCAGCATTGTAGCGCATCAGGTCCATAGACAAAGGCCAAAGTCCGCATTGGGGTAGAGGTGAATCGGATAGTACTCTAGCTTTTGGAAGGATCTGACGCCTGATAATGGAGGGTGTTCCTAAGTCTGGCGGTGTGCACTTTGAAGCTCCTGTACCTTCTGCCGGACGGGAGAAGGGACAAGGAGGAATGACTGGTGAGGGGCAGATCTTTGATTATGTTGGCTGCTTTACTGAGGCAGCAGGGAGTGCAGATGGAGTCAATGGTGGGGTCTGGTCTGTGTGATGAACTGGGCTTCAACCACATCTCTCAGCAATGTCTTGTGATTTGGGGAGAGCTGTTCCCAAACCAAACTGTGATGCAACCCGACAGTGCTGGCTTGTTATAGATATCTTCTTTCAGACTTGATGCAAAACTTCAGGTGGAAATAAAGATATCAAATAAGAATGTGGAAATTAACGGAGAAACAAGGAATACAGACCCTGGTTTGCAAAAGAAGACACAAAGAAGGGTCCCAACTCAAAACATCACCTAGCTGTGTCTTCCAGAGATGCTGCCTGATCCGCTGAGTTTCTCCAGCACTTTGTGTGTACCTGGAGTTTTGGCTAATATTTATTCCACATTCAATTTTCCTTAAAACCAGATATCCTGTTTTTTCCTGTGCATTATTGGTTGTGGAAGCTTGGTAGAGGCAAACTGGTACATATTCTACCTGGTAGAAGTTGTTATTTTTTAATTTATAACCAAATATGTTTTATGGTTATAAAACATTAGTGTTATGTTGACATTGGTTTCATGGGTTAGGGACGCTTGAAACAAGAGCTGCACGTCTTCCTAACTTTCCTGCCTCTTGTTTCCAATCATGGTGGATTCCTGCATTGGGCTCTTAGATTTTGCATCATCGTTGTTTAATTTAGAGCAAACCGAAGCCTAAGTCTATGCATGACTCCTGAAAACAAAATGGAACAAGCAACACGGTTTGGATGTAAGGAGTAGGGAGTACACCGCATTGATATTTTATTGTCACTTGGAGATCAGTGACCCCAGACTTCATCCAAAGGGCTGGATTTAAAGTCATAGTTCAAAGATTTCACATTAAAAATGTCCAACGCATGCTTTAAAAGCATCTGTGCTTATCAATGGTGTTTTGTTAAAACTGGGATGCTCCTTTTATTCTCTGAGGCCAAATATACAGACATTAAATCAGCAGGAAACTTAGAATTGTCAATAAAAGCCACACGCAATGGGGCCAGTTCATTTTGGAGTGAAACCTTCTCAGAGCTTTGAAGCTTTCTTTGGTGACATTTGACTTGATCATTCATTTATTAACCTTCAAACACTTTATCTACTTTCATTTTTTTAGTGTTTTGGTTGCCACAACTCTAAGTGCATCAGAGCTTAATTTAGTTCAGTTTAGTTTAGTTTTCTTGACTTTATTATTGTCACCGAGATACAGTGGAAAGCTTTTGTTTGCTTGCTCGTCAGTCAGAGAAAATAAAAATACATGAAAACAATTAAACCATCCACAGATAAAGGGTAAAAGGTACAACATTTAGTGCAAGATGTAACATTGGAGCCTACAAAGTCCGATTAAAGATACAGCATAGCAGTCCAATATAGCGAGTGGATGCAAAATATGTACTAACATCGAACTAGTGTGAATGGGTGATTGATGGTCTGTGTGGACTATGTGGACCAATGGGCCTATTTTCATGCTGTATCTCTTTAAATTGAACAATCTAATGTCCTGGTTATTTTTGCATTGACATCTGAGACAGAGCTCACACTGTTTTACCATGGGGTCTGGTGCCGTTTCTAAAACAGAATTGGGTGGGAGGAAACTTGTGGACAACATTTGTACTTCTGAAATCACAGTCATTCAACAGTCACTGTATTTTTTAATTAACTCTAAGATTATACAGCACTGGTAATATACCCAGGAAACCTTTGAGTTTTCATTTCAAAAGTTCCATGGAATTATTCTCAGTCATCTCCCACTGTCAAGCAAAAAAAAAGCATCATAGATAATCTTGCGTCTGAGGAAGGGTCTTGACCTCAAAATTAATTAATACTGTTACTCTTGTGTAAGGAGAGTATCTATACACCTTTGCATCTTCCTAGATTGATAACATATTTTAAATTGAAGTCAGAACGTTCTTGTTTCAGGTCTACTTAGACAAGTATAGGATGAAATAAAGGTGTCAGGGGTTATGGAGTGACAGGTTCTTGATTAGTACTTGTGTCAGGGGTTATGGAGGAAAGGCAGAAGAATGGGTTCTTCTTCTTCTTCTTGTGTGTGGCGTGCACAGCCTAAAGTTGTAAGACAACTTGTTCTGTTTGATCTTCTGTTTGTGCATGCCAGGTTGATTGCATTTGTTGAAACAGAGTGGACCATGTGAAGGTTGCAATCTCCCACCCCAAGAATGGGTTTGAGAGGGAAAGATAGCCATGATTGAATGGTGGAGTAGACTTGGTGGGCCAAATGGCCTAATTCTGCTCTTTGAACTTATGAACTTATGAACTCCATGCTGCATTTCCAAAGATGCAATCTCTCAGATGTTAAATTTAAATGAGGGTCAGCTTGTCAATTGAGAAGGATGGAATAAATCACATGCTTCTGAGGATAGAAAAAAAGAACTGAAAGATCTCTCAGAGTTCTTTGAACAAAACCTAATTATCCTAATTCTGTAAAATTGTAAATTGTCCCTAGTGTATAGGATAGTGTTAGTGTACGGGGTGATAACTGGTCGGTGCAGATTCTGTTGGCCAAAGGGCCTGTTTCCTTGCTGTATCTCTGAGGACATCAGCCCATTTCACTTCACAGATCTAGAGAAACCTAAGCATCCCTCTTTGTAGCATTCAATTGCTTCTTAAATAATTCCAGTGATTTTGCCTACATCTCATAAAGAGATTATGAAGAGATGTCTTTAGGTCATTTGTGAGGGTGAAGATCTAGCAACTTGGGTCTAGCAACCACTATGGGGGAAATGTGAAACAGTCTGTTCGGGTATGAAAAATGAAACAGAAGCTATCATTTAAACAGTGAGGAATTACAGAGGTCAGAAAAGCGGACTGGTCTGTATTCCAATTATGATTCCCAAAAGGCAGGCACAACAGGGCATTACCATTTATTGTGAAAGGAATAGAATTTAGCAGTAGGGAGGTTATGCTTTAAACCCCTGTTTATGTGTATGTATGTGTTTATGTATGTGGTGCGAGTTGGCCCACGAGTGACCCCGAGTTTTCACTCGTGGTGATCACGTACAGCCAACGTAGCGGGAACGTCGGAACTCGCGCGATCAACTTGTCCACTCGTGGCGCTAACGGCAGGTACCTGTGAAACTTGTGAACTCGTGAAAAAAGTCAAACATGTTTGACTTTTTCCACGAGTCAAATTTCGTGGTCAAGTTTAAAATTGAAACATTTAAACTCAGAGTTATATCGTAGTGGCCCGTGCGTTAAGTTTAGTGATTCGTGCGTCTACCGTGGGAACTCTTTAATAGACACAAAATGCTGGAGTAACTCAGCGGACCAGGCAGCATCTCTGGAGAGAAGGAATGGAGTCGAGACCCTTCTTCAGACTTACCCAAAACGCCACCCATTCCTTCTCTCCAGAGATGCGGCCTGTCCCGCCGAGTTACTCCAGCATTTTGTGTCTATCTATACTTTAGTTTCGGATATGATCAAGTGTAAGAAACGCAAACCAGACTACCTTCACATCAGAGAATCCTAATGTTCCTAATGTGGCCGAGGCACTTCACTGTCCGTGTGTAGGAAGGAATTGCAGATGCTGGTTTACACCGACGATAGACACAAACATGCTGGAGTAACTCAGCGGGACAGGCATCGCCTCTGGAGAGAAGGAATGGGTGATGTTTCGGGTCGGGACCCTTCTTCAGACTCCCCGCTCATTCTTCCCTCGTCGATGTGAACTTGTGGGGGTGCGAGGAATCGGGTGTCGCTGGGTAAGGGGAAGAGAGGTTTTACTGCTGAATTATGCGCAACAGAAGCATGAAGTGGGGGTAAGGTCCGTTTAAACTGTCTTGTCGTCCCCCCCCCCCATTGTTGGGAGAGAGAGGGAAGAGAGTTGTGCAAACAAACCACGGGAGACTGCATCTTTGGAGGGAAATCATAAAATGTATCGGGATGTTTCGGGCCGGGACCCTAAAGGTTGACTACCCGTTTCTTTGCCTTCTCCCAATTCCACCATCCCTCGCCCCCCCCCCCCCCCCCCCCCCCAAACCTGTCCTCGCCTGAACTGCTGAAGATAACCGAGTGCTTTAAATGCGAATCCCGGACTGCAGCAACAACACACGCCCTGAGCGGGAGAGGAACTTGGTAACTCTGGAGACGAACTCGGAACATCGCAGAAAGTACAAGTAAACGGCAAATTTACCATACCCGTGGGAACTCACCTCAAACACTTGAACATCAACTTGGAATATCGTACACAACCACGAGTCTGTCACTCTGGGTCACTCGTGGGTCAACTTGCACCGTGAGACAGGGCCTTTACATTACCTTTCTCTTCTTCCCTTTATTTTTTCCCATTCTCTCTCTCTCTCTCTCTCTCTCTCTCTTACACAAATGCACATTACAACACACACACACATGCACGCACGCCTACACACACATGCACAAACGCACACGTGCGCACACTCACACTAAAACAAGCACACACTCACAAAAACACAGAAAAAACAAGCACTCACTCATACACACACACACACACACACATAAACAAACACACACAAACATACACTCTTTCACACACTCACACATACTTTCTGAGGTAATTGGTGTAAGCATACCGAGAGTATTATGTACATCATTGGTCTCTTTAAGGAAAAATGCCAGTCTGTTGGAGTAAAACTGATTAAGGAATAAATATCAGAAAGTGTATTCGGAATTGATGGGCTGATGTAGAGAGTGAGTTTGGACAGGTAAAACCTGGAGTTCAGAACATCAAGGGAGGACTTGACTAAAACATATAAAATCCTGAGATGCTCAACATGGAGGATGTGAAGAGGTTGTTTTGTGCCTTGGAGAATCTAGAGAGTTTGAATATTAGATCTTCTCAATCAAAAGAGATTACAGATTATATCATAGAGTAGTCTATTGTCTAATACACCAGGGTGCAATGAAATTCCTTGTTCACATGAAGCTCACAGAATAAATAGTACACATTCAGTAATGATAAATACACCAATAAGTACAATAAATACAACTGCACGTGCAAAAACTGTGGTGCAAAAGAATATTACAATAAAATAATAGAATAGTTAATTAGGTAGAGTTAGGTGTAACAGTATGCGGCAGAACCTCTGTGAATGGGATGTAAATGAAAGTGTTTGGCTCAGGAGTCTGATAGCAGTGGGGAAGAAGTTATTCATAAGTCTGGATGTCTGTGATCAAGCACCTGTATCTTTTCCCAGAGGATGGAAGAGAGAAAAAGGAATACCCAGTGGTCTGGATGGGAGGAAGTGATGAGCCTGTGCTGGACTGGGCTGTGGTCACCATTCTCTGCAGGTTCAGGCGGTCAACAGCAGAACAGTTGTCGTAACAGGCTGCGATGCATCCCATCAATGGTTCTTTAATTGCCACATAAAATCACGAGAGAAATAGATCAGGTAGACGCTTAAGTCTCTTGCCAAGTGTAGGGAAATCTATAACCAAGTGTAGGGAAATCAAGTGAAAGGGGAAAGGATTTAATAGGAATCTGAGGGGTAACTTTTTCATACAAAGGGTGGAGGGTGTATGGATCGAGCTGCCAGAGGAAGTAGTTGAGGCAGGAGCCATGGCAATATTTAAGAGATTATTAGACAGGCACATGGATTAGACGGGCTTAGAGGGATATAGGCCAAATGCAGGCATGGGACTAGTATAGATGGGACATGTTGGTCAGTGTGGGAAAGTTGGGCCGAAGGGCCTGTTTCCATGATGTGTGACTCTATGACTCCATGTGCGGTGCTAACACAGTGAAATTCTTTATCTTACAAACAGTCCAATAGAGTATGTCTTACCTCCGATTAGCAAGTGTACAGAAATAGCCTACTCAGAATACCTTCAACAGCACATCTACAGGGGTTTGAGAGAAGCTTGGAGCACTCAGATTTCTAAGAAAGTAAATATGCCGATGGGCTTTCGTAATCACCATATCAGTATGAAGGAACAGAGATGAGCAAATATGTCTTTGGTAATCCCTTTCCCAAAGACGGAGAAAGCAGAGTCTTTGAATAGGTAGATTCCTGATAAGTAAAGATTGGTGTGAAAATTTACCAGAAGTAAGTGAGAATGTGGAGTTGGGGCTACAATTAGATCACCTGTGATATTATTGAATGATAAGCCAGGCTCAAACAGCTGAGTGGACAACTCCAGTTCCTAATTGGTATTAACCACGTCAATGGCATTTCCCTTACGAACATTTTTTTTCTGATATCAATCGTCAAATTATCTTTAGTTGCTATAACCATTTTCCCTCAGGTTAATCACAGTTTAATTTGAAGCAATATTCTGCACTTAAAATTTATAACAGCCTTAAACATCCAAAATTGCATTATAGAGTTAGAGTCACAGAGTCATAGAGCGTGGAAGCAGGCCCTTCGGCCCAACTTGCCCACACCGGCCAACATGTCAAAGCTACAATAGTCCCAGCATTTGGTCCATATCCCTCTAAATGTCATGTACCTGTCTAGGTAGACAGGGATAGACCCTGTCTCAACTACCTCCTCTGGCAGCTTGTTCCATACACCCACCACCCTTTGTGTGAAAAAGTCACCCCTGAGATTCCTGGTAAATCTTTTCCCCTTCACCTTAAACCTACGTCCTCATTTCACCTACTCTGGGCAAGAGACTGTGCATCTACCTGATCTATTTCTCTCATGATTTTACACACCTCTATAGATCACCCCTCATCCTCCTGCACTCCAAGGAATCAAGTCGCAGCCTTCTCAGCCTTTCCCTATAGCCCAGACCGTCTAGTCCTGGCAACATCCTCATAAAGGTCACACCCTCTAGAATACCACTGGAGAATAATTAGGAAACACCTTCAGTGAAAAAGAAGATAGACACAAAGTGCTGGCATAACTCAGCGGGTCAGAAAGCATCTTTCATTAAGAAACAATATGGTGACATTTCTGGTTGGGACCCTTCTTCAGTCTGGTGGGATTAGTGTAGATGGAACATGTTGTTCAGTGTGGGCAAGTTGGGCCAAAGGTCTTGTCTCCATGCTGTATGACTATGACACTATGACTCTATGACTTCGTAAATCATCTAAGAATTGGAGGTGGATTGACTGGGTAGATTCCCAGAGGTTGCTTCCTCATGCTGAGGTTATACGGGACAGAGAATTGAGGGTTTGTTGGAGCATTGGTGCGTTCATGATGAAAGAGCGTTGGCAATTGTAATCAATGATGTTCGTTGCTTTTATGAAGTTGATGTGATTGCTGTGACACTCAATGTGGATCCTCACAGCTTGATTCCTGGCTTTGACCACCATCGGCAACTGCTCAAAATAATGTCTGATCATGCTTGGAGGATCTTCTGGCTTCCTGCAAGTCATCTCTCCTTCTCCTCGCTATGACTTCCAGTACAGTACGCCCTCTCCCATGTTGTGTTGTTTTTTAACTATTTCCCAGATAAGAGTCACTTCCTATATGACTGCCAGCACCGGTCACAAAGCATTAGATACTTCAAAGACATGCAAGTTGGCAGCTTAGTTGGCCACTGTTGAATTTCCCCTTCGTGTGTCGGTGAGGTAGAATCGAGGGAGAGTTGATGGGAATGCAGGGCGAATAAAAATAAATAGAATTAATGTAAGATTGGGGCAAATGGGCGGTTAGCATCATATATTGTGGAAATAGGCCCTTTGGCCCAACTTGCCCCAACTACACTAGTCCCATCTGCCTGCGTTTAGCCATATCCCTCTAAACTTCTTTAGATGCCGCTGGACTTCTTGTCCAGCGCTATCTGCCAGAAAGAGTTCTTTGCATCGAGGACAGAAAATAGGGTGGCCATTCCGACCTTTGCCACAACATCCTCGACGGTCTTCATGGGATGGTGTGGGCGCTTAATGGCAGTGTTCAGGTCTTTCGAGTTGATGCACAGGCGGATTTCATTTTTTCCATTCTGGACTGTGGCAATCATGGTTGAGACCCAGTCGGTGGGGTCGCTGACTGCTTCAATTATGCCTATGGAGGCCATGCCCTTCAGCGCAGAGTGAACCCTGTCAATCATGGCAAATGACAATCAGGGCCGGATGACGGGTGTCACTTCGGGGTCAATAATAATCTTGTAAGTCACGGGCAACTTGCCCAGGTTGTTGACGAAAAGATCAGGGAATTCACTCAGCGGGTCCAGGGATATTTGCAGCTTGTGGACCGTTTTGTCAAAGGAAATCAGCCCCAGTTCCTGACAGGCCCGGTTGCCAAGCAGAGTAACTGTATTAAAGTTCAAGACATAGAAGGTCAAATTCCTCGTGGTTTTTTGCAGCACACAGTTCAAAGTGGTTTTTGCCCAGAGGCACCAGCACCTCCCCTCCAAAAGCATGTAGAGTGGATTTGTCATTGATGAGTGGTTTGTTAGTTCTTATCTTGTTGAAGAGGTTGATTGACATGGTATTTACTTTTGCCCCAGTATCCAATTTCACGCCAAAGTGGACATTGTTTACAGATACCGTCACGGTTGGATCAGAATTCTGAGCATCAGCAAGCTGTGACGAGTAAACAGTCGGGTCCTCTTGTGAACTAATTGGACTCTGTTTGGGGGTGGATTCGAGCTGGAATTGAGGAGTGAGACTGTTGCTGTCTCGTTGCAAAAAATTGAGATTCGACCTGAAGCTAGGCGAATTTTTCCCACGGGCCCAACACGCAGAGGCAAAGTGATTTAACTTTTTACAGTAATTGCATGATTTACCAAAAGCGGGACAAGCTGATTGTCTGCTGTGTGAGTAGTTGCACTTTGGGCATTTCTTCTGAGGATCACCAAGAACCGCCTGACTAGCTTGGGTCATAAATCGCCTGTTATCTGTGTTGGTTCGCTGCCTAGTGAGGCCCGTCAGATTGATGGTTTTGGTTTCATGCGAACTGTCTATAGGGTCAATGAATTCCGCTGTCCTGCATGCGTGTGCTGCTTCCTCCAGTCAAATCTGGCCGTCTCAGAAGCTCTGATCTGAGCTTTAGGTCAGTAATGCCATTTGCTAAAATGTCCCTTGTTAACTGATCAGTCATCTGATCGACCGGCATATTTTGGAATCGGCAGCGCTGGGCTAACTACATTAAGTCTGAGATAAACGAGTCTACTCGTTCACCAGTGAGTTGACGGCGAGAAAAAAACCTAGCCCTGTCCAAAATGTGATTTGAGGGCAGGTCACACATCTGGCTAAATGTACGCAGCAGAACATTGGGATCATCAGGAGATTCAGCTGGGGTTATTACCTGGTCGTTGGCATCGCGGACTGCCGGAGCATAGCGGAATGTTCTGGATTGCCGAAGGGCATCTGGGCCCGCAAGGTTGAGTAGGAGAGAGGCCTTGACAGCATCAGGTTCATTTCGGTGCGCAATGTTCATGTAGTGTCGGTAATCAATTTCAAACGTGGCCCAGCGTTCGCTGATATCCGCATCAAAGACGAGAGGGTCAGGCTTTCGACAGGAAGAGGCCAATCATAAAGCAAAATAAAAACTCACAAAAAGATAAAACAAAAACCGTTATACAGAAGGAGTGGATCAGACCACTTCTGACGCCGTGTAGACAGACACCAGACTCAGTACGTGATTCAAATACATCTTTAATCAACACTGAAACTTAACAGCATAAAGGATGCTTAGTTGTCAGCACATCCGAGCTGCTCAGACTGCCTGTGCCGGAAACAAGTGTTAGTATAAGTATTACAGTGGGGTGGAGTTAGAGATGCTGGCTTGTGTGTGATTGGTTAACATGCAACATCAATCTACACTAAGCTATCCATGTACCTATCCAATTTTATTTTAAACGTTGTGATAGTACCTGCCACAACTACTTTCTCTGGCAGCTCATTCCATATACCTGCCATCCTTTGTGTAAAATAGTTGCCCCTCAGGGTCTTATTAAATCTTTCCCCCCATCACCTTAAAGGTTAATGGTCAGCTTTCTCTTGGACATGGTTATGTTGTACCCCTCTATGACATAAATCAGTGCCCCCTTATGTAAGAAGTGCCATCTAGTTTTAATCCAGACTAGCTTTAATGAGATACTGGCGATATTTGACTCCTTTTAAAAAGTACAGCTCACCAATTCTCTGGTTAGTGCCGGCTGATCTCTGTAGTTGTTCATATGTACTGGCAGTCCGATGTTGGTGCACTATCTACATTCCAGTCACAAAGAAGCCTGTTGATCAGTACTGCAATGGCTGCACATATTTGCAGAGGCTTTAAACTTAGCCCCCAATGAGTTGCCATCTGCATAAGCATTGCTGCTGGGAGCTACTGAAGCAGCTTTGATGGTGACCATGCCAAAGCCAGCTAAAGTCATCTGAATAGAACATTTCTCAACTGGAAAGGAAAATAAAAAAGAGCCATGTGGAGAGCCAAATCTACACTCCAGTTTAAATCTCGCATAATAAAAGATGCAGATCGCTTGGCTCTCAGACAGTCCCACACAATAAATCACATCCAATAGACCAACGGTAGCCAGAGTTGCACTGGCAGAAATGGGAAACACTTACCCAGTAATAATAAGCAATCATGAGATGATTCGAAAATGCTTATCTCCAGATCCATCACAATTGTAGAAATGTTAGAGGGCTTTAAAGAGCGATAGACATCATGGATTTAATCATTTGGGAGTATGTTTCTTTCTCTGATTGAGGCTTATCAACTGAGAGAGAGAATTTTGGCAGGCATAAGAATTTGTCCAGTACTGATTTGCTGGCAAGTGGAACTTAAGAGACTCTTGTTGCAAGGGAAGTGGAATATGTAGAGATCTTGGATATGTAATAGGCGGGGCTGAGTTTTATGATCTTGGTATGAAACCAGTTTGAATCATATATTATATGAACATGGTGGGTAAATGGGATTATCTTAAATGGGACATCTTGGTCAGCATGGATCAGTGGGCTGAAGGGCCTGTTTCCACTGATATGAACACAACCATGTAGGAGTTATCTGTATCCGAATAAAATAAGGATATTCTTTCCTATCCAGGAGTTATCTTTGTGAAGATAAAAGCTGCCAGCTTCAATTGAAATTCATGTAACGTTGAATAATAATTTACTGCATATGCTTTGGATTAAATAAATGTCAGAGATCTACGTTGATCTGCAGCTGTTCATCCAGCTATCAGTGTTCTTCATCACCCTGATATCTCGACGCCATCTGCTCCGATATCTGTCGCTGACAGAGGTTTTATTGAAGGTTAGGAGGGGCACGTTAGCAATCTGCAGCTGGCGTGTCATGCGAAAGGCATCTGAATCTTCTGACACCTGATTAGACAGAGTGTAGACGCAAAATGCTGGAGTAACTCAGTGGGACCGGCAGCATCTCCGGAGAGGAGGAATGGGTGACGTTTTGGGTCGATACCCTTCTTCGGACCATAAACGTCACACATTCCTTCTCTCCAGAAATGCTGCCTGTCCCACTGAGTTATTCCAGCATTTTGTGTCTATCTTCGGTTTAAACCAGCCTCTACAGTTCCTTCCTACACACTCCCCGACAGAGTATACGTGTTTTAGTTTTATCCCAAATATTGCAGCATTTTGACTCTGGTTAGCAATGTTGTTGCTTGAGTTTATTTGGTTATTCATTTTGAAATTAACTCTGAATTAAGACAACAGACGACACAACAGATGACTCTACAAAAACACTTATTTAGCACCAAATGGTCGCATTATCTCTTTAGTACTTTTACTAAACTATAAGGTGTATAGGAAGGAGCTGCAGATGCTGGTTTAAACCAAAGATAGACACAAAAAGCTGGAGTAACTCAGCGGGACAGGCAGCATTTACGGAGAGAAGCAATGGATGATGTTTCGGGTCGAGACCCTTCTTCTCAACCTGACATGTCACCCGTTCCTTCTCTCCAGAGATGCTGCCTGTCTCTGCCTTAAAAATATCTACTGACTTGGCCTCCACAGCCTTCTGTGGCAGAGAATTCCACACACTCACCACCCTCTGATGAAAGACATTTCTCCTCATCTCCTTCCTAAAAGAACATCCTTTAATTCTGAGGCTGTGACCTCTAATCCTAGACTCTCCCACGAGTGGAACCATTCTATCCAAGCCTTTCACTATTCTGTATGTTTCAATGAGGTCCTCCCCCCCTCATTCTTCTAAACGCAAAGTTATTTTTAGCAGTTAAAAATGTATTGTTGTTACTGGAAGCTAAACATACCAAAGGCTGTCTGTTGCATTGTTTAATAGAGTATCATTACACAAGTGTCAATAGAAGCAATCAATTGTCTATTTCAATGGCCTGTAACTAGGCCATTGAACTCAAAACTCAATTTTTTTAATTGCCCACCAATCGAGACCCACCTGCCCCCCCCCCCCCCCCCCCCGCTGTGGACTGAAGCATTGTTTATTTATTTTATTCATAGTATTGAATTTTATTATTTCTCTGTGTCTGTGTCCCTCTCCGTGTCCCTCTTCATGTCCCTCCCCCTGGCCCGGCTCTGGATTAAACATCTGTTGTTCTGCACGAGTTAAGTCACACCCCCCGGCCCGTTCGTCAAAATGCGCAGAAAGAAATGCACAGAGCGTTCTGCAGATCGGGAGGTTACAGCAGGTTACAGTCGGTCACCGGAGGCCACCGGCTTGTTTCTGAATCCTCTCCATGTCCCCCGCCCGATGGTAAAACATGGCGGCGACGGCGGCCGTTATCGTCGTGCGGGCCACGAGATGAGAAGGTGGCCCTTACTGCCATTACTCCCTCTGGAAACTCAGCGCAGCGAGTCAAGTCACGCCCCTCCCTCCCGCTGCAAACCCAACGCACTGCCAGTCGCGCCGCTCGCAAGTCCTTTGATAAAAACTTTGCGACCACCCACTCCCTTTCTCTCCCCTCCTCTCTCTCTCTCCCCCCCTCCCCTCTCTCTCTCTCTCTCTCCCACCTCTCTCTCTCTCTCTCCCCCACCTCTCTCTCTCCCCACCCCTCTCTTTCTCCCCTCCTCCCTCTCTCTCTCTCCCCCCCTCTCTTCCCCCTCTCCCTCTCTGTCTCTATGCGGCAGTAGATAGGGCGGATATGGGGTAAAAGGAGCAAATTAATAACATTTATATAATATCAAGGAGGGTAGTTAGCGAGTGTGCGAGGGGGTTGTTAGTGTGTGTGACGCCACAAGCCGCCCCCGCAACCGCGTGTTGGGGGAACAGACGCAACAGGTCTGCACTTGGTCTAGTTTTATTTTTAAAAAGGATTTCAAACAGTAAGCAAAACTCAAAGTGCTGGAGGAATTCAGCAGGTCAGGGAACATCTGCACATAAAAATGGACAGATGATGTTTCGAGACTAGACTTAAGTTCAGTAAACTTTCATTTGATTGTTAAGGTGGAGATTGACAGATATTTGATTGGTAAATGTGTCAAGAGTTATGGGGAAGGCAAGAGAATGGGGTTGAGAAGGTAAGATAGATTGGCTATGATTGCATGGGGTAGGTAGATGGGCTGAATGGCCTACTTCTGCTCCTATTACTTATGAACATGAACCTATTGTAGCTAAGTCACATCAATGAGATGATTCATGCATAGTATAGCTTACATTCGATGACGGAAAATAGTAATAATTTTTGTGTAAAACTGATGGACTATACTTGGAAAAGTTTACAGATGGTGTTAGGTGCTTTATAACATTTGCAGTGATTTAAGGAGGCTTCTGAGGACCAGTGTGATGCTTGACTAGGAATAGTGATGTGAGCCAGAGGCCTGGCAGACTTTGCAGAAGAGGGATATTTGTTACTTCTCCTGTGCATTTCATGATGTGTCACGAGATCTTGCATTACCCTCAGCCGAAGGTTTCTGAAGATGGATAAATCATTGTTTGTTCTTTAACATTCCTTCAGTCTCCTGGTTTCCTACTGTTTCTAGTACACGGAGTTTGCAGACTTTCAAAACTAAACCAAAGAAACATAACTTTTTTTCAAGCAAATAAATATTTGTTATACTCTATTAAACTTTTATTTGATTGTTTATAGGTCACATCAATGAGATAACTCACTTAGAGTCTGAAGAAGGGTTTCGGCCCGAAACGTTGCCTATTTCCTTCGCTCCATAGATGCTGCCGCACCCGCTGAGTTTCTCCAGCACTTTTGTCTACCCATCGATTTTCCAGCATCTGCAGTTCCTTCTTGATCACTTATAGTGCTGTTGATATCTGATGTAGAGAAGAAAATACTTACTGGCTGCTTACTGCAGATATTTCCAAGTGAATCGAGCATGAAGATGAATCTTTCCATTTGTCACCTAATCTCCAAAGAACCATGGTACTTTTTGGTGGTATGGCACTTGATTGAGTCTCTTGCTCTGGACTATTATTTTGCGTCATTGACCAAACTCCCCACCATTTCGGGAGAAGTTATCCGTTTCCTTTTTCAAGTTGACATGCAGAACCCTCAAAGCGAGGCAAAGTGCTGGAATAACTCAGCAGGTCAGGCAGCATCTCTGGAGCACATGGACGTTTCAGTTCAAGACCTTTCCCCAGAGACTGCCTGACCTGTTCAACATTTCTTTTTTTTTTCACCTCTCCAGCATTTCCAGTATTTTTCTGCTTCTCTGTGGAGGCACTTCCGCCCTGTGGCCCTGTATGAGTTAAATGTTGTAGGCAAAAGTTCTGAATTTATTTTAGTTACCTTTCTCCTGAAAATGATTGCGTTACTTTAGTGTGATTGCTGTTTCCCATTTGCAATATTATGATTTATGGGATTATCGTGACCTGTAAAATATTTTAAAACCTCTCGGGTTTTCAAATCTAATGAATCGCAAAGGTAAGCTCAGAAGTTATGTCATTTTGAATATCTCCTTTTATTGCAACCTCTGCAAAAATTTACCACACTAAATTTATGAAATATGATGGGTTCTGGTTTATAGGAATTAAGCATAAATGTAATCTGTAAATAGGAAATAAAAAAACGATTTTTAGGACAAAAATGCCCTGTTCCTTCAGCATTCATAAAGCAATATTCTTCCCTGTCACAAGCATGCTGTTCATTTAAAATAATGTTATTCGTTTTGGACAAGTTGCTTTCATTAGGAATAGCTTTGTCACAGAGAATGTTTATACAATTTAGGCAGCTTAAAATCAGTTGTAGTAAAATATTAGAATTATGTTTTTCTGTCACCAATGCTTTATGTTAACTTTCCAGAATGGGATAAAACTGATTTTTTTTTTAATGAGTTCAAATTCATAATCAGACTTGCTGGAAGAATTGAAATACAATTATCGAACGAGTATTATGAAATGTAGTAAAAAACGAATGTGACTCTCACTGTGAATCTAAATGGGCAATGTGAGCATTTCAGCGTGACGCACATTAAGTAAACTTATCCCTATTGATCCATAGCTGCACAGGAGCGCAGCTGGCAGAGCTGCTACCTCACAGCGCCAGAGACCCGGATTCAATCATGACCTCAGGTGCTGTCAGTGTGGAGTTTGCACGTTCTACCTGTGACCGCAGAGGTTTCCTCTGGGTGCTCTGGTTTCCTCCACATCCAAAAGACATGTGGGTTTGTAGGTTAATTGGTTTCTGTAAAATTGCCCCTTGTGTGTAGTGAGGTGATGGAAAAGTGGAATGATCGATGTGGATCGATGTGTGAGTGGGTGATCGATGGTCAGCATGGACTCGGATACACTGTTCATTTACTCTGTATGTATCTGTGATTGTTCCTGTCTCCATCATATGTGAAATATTTCTCTCCTCACCTTAAACCTATACCATTTATTTTTAGACTCGACATTCTTGGAAAAAGACGTGACTATCTGTGCTTTCAATCTTCATAATTCTATAGACCTCTATAAGATAACTCCACAGCCTCCTTTGTTCCAATGAGAATAATCCCAATTAATTCAATCTCTCCTTGTAGCTGCAGCCCTCCATTCTAGATGAAGCCCTGGTGAACCTCTCCTGCACTCTTTCTGTGCAAGCTCATCCTTTCTATAGTGGGGAGACCACAACTGCACACAATATTGGCAGTGTGGTCTAACCTATGATTTATACAGCTGCAACATAATCTCCCAACTGTTATACTCAATACTTTCAGAGCTGCCAACTCTCACGCATTGAGCGTGAGACTCACGCATTTCGCCCAATTCTCACGCTGATTACAAATGTCTGTATGTGGTGAGAAATTCTGTGATCAACGAGAATTTCAAAACTAATATCAACTGCTTGTGTGTGCGTCTGTTGACAAGACAGCAGCATTCTGCGTTATTCTCACTTGACCGAACTGTCACACACCTCCAAACCATGTCCCCATGCAAATTAACATTGAAAGACACGGACCGAGCAGTGAATGAGTCTCACCCAGCGCAGCAAGTAAGGTCATGTCTTGCTCCCGGCGACAGTCGGAATTTAAAGATTTGCGGGAAGCGGCTGACATGAGCGAGGCCGGCGAGCGGCAGGAGCGAGGTACATGGGCGCGGAACTGGGGGGGGCTGCAGCCTCATCACTTTTTTGGCTAGACATGTTTCAATGTCTGCGGCTTTGGACGAGGCGCTGCTGTTCTCTGAGCAACCTGGTCGTGGGTGTTGGAGAGCCCGGGCGGAGGGAGGGAGGGAGGGATGAAAGCAGAAGCAGCAGCGGGGCAGATGTGGACAGGGAGCTGGGGCTGACGAGTGTTTGCCGGGTTGGTGAGTCGCTCGCTGCAACTCCGGCCATGGAGCAGCCTCAGTGCAAGAGTCCCGGGCCGTCGGAGGCATCAGAAGCATTATGCTGCTGCTGGGAGAGTCTCTGTGCCGCATTCACCCTGTATAGACCAGGCTGTGGCTCGGTGCATCCTGGAGGACAACCAGTGGCTGCTGGCAGTAGGTACCAAGCACTGGGTAGAAGCGGCGGAAGATAGTGGACTTCAAATGAGGGTGGTTGGAGAAAGCATCCTGCTTGCCTTCTAGATTTTCACTTACTGTAACTGCAATAATAATAATTCAGAACCAGGGGTCATATTTTAAGAATAAGGGGAAGGCCATTTAGGACTGAGATGAGGACAAACTTTCTTCACCCAGAGAGTTGTGAATCTGTGGAATTCTCGGCCACAGAAGGCAGTGGAGGCCAATTCACTGGATGTTTTCAAGAGAGTTACATTTAACTCTTGGGGCTCGCAAAATCAAGGGATATGGGGAAAAAACAGTAAAGAGCCTTGATCATATTGAATGGCCGTGCTGGCTCGAATGGCCTACTCCTGCACCTATTTTCTATGTTTCTATGCTTGAGTATATGGCAATAAAACTCGACCACTTGATTTTGAAGCATTTATGCATGGTGGAGGTATAATGCAGTCATAGAGTGATACAGTGTGAAAACAAGCCCTTTGGCCCAACTTGCCCACACCCACCAACATGTCTCAGCTACACTACCTGCTTTTGGTCCATATCACTCCAAACCTGTCCTATCCATGTATCAGTCTAACTTTTTCTTAAATGTTGGGATAGTCCCTGCCTCAACTACCTCCTCTGGCAGTGATCAGTGATTGCTCTGCCCCCCCCCCTTCCAAAAATGCTCCACGTCCCCTGGTTCAGATGGAGAGCTCTGCCAAAAGGGGAACTGAGGCCAGTTGTCCGTGATGTCTGGATCCCAATACTTAGCGCTTCATGTTTTGGAGTTGGCTAATGTTATTGATTTGTTATTAGTTGACAAAATCTTACTTTATTAATCCGGAATATCCAGGGGGATAGGATAAGTGTAATATTGAATGACATGCAAGGTGTCAGGCTGTCTGTCACAACACACAGCCCCGATAACCCGTTATTTCCTTCAGTTAAATATTGGGAAGGTAGCACTATTGTCATTTGCCACTCAACTATTATGTTTATTTACCTCACTGACTATATCTAACCACCCCCCCCCCCCCCCAAATTCCTTGGACAGGTTGAATAGAAATGTCCCCAATCTTATTGTTTTATTAATTGAACACATAGATGAACACCCTCAAGGAGTGTAATCAGATGGAAACTGACCCAGATACGATGTTTAAGAGCTTGTTCAAAGAAGGGGCATATTTTAAAGGAGTGACAGAGATAGTTGCAGGGGAATGTGTGAGGAGGTTATTATTTGTCTTTAATTTTAGCTTGAACCAGGACATCTGAAGATTCAAAGTTTAATATAGTAATTGTGCTGATGCTGACTCCAAACAACCACGTGATGAATATCATCCATTCCGGAGGTTTTATTTTTCTGAAGCCATTTAAACTTCACTTGGATTTTGATCACTTCAATGTAAAAAGTAATTGGGAAAAAGCCTTGGAACAACAATTTGCCCTCGGTACATATTAACTGTTATATAATAATGTATGCATGTGGTAGGTGCAATCAAAACAAAGATATTTTTATAATTGTTGTGTGAAGAATACCACAGAAAATATGATGTACTCTCAAGATCACATTTAATAGAATAATATTGCTTAAATATATAGTTATTGGACTTGGCATTCAGAAAAGTCCCAGCAAAATACTGAAAATATTGGGGGTGAAAATAACTTCAGGACAGTTAGTTAGGAAAATGAAGGAAATGGTAACAGAATACTTATACAGCCAAGTGAGTATAATTTTATGGATGAGAAATTGTGTTCAACCAATTGATAACTTATTTGACAAAGCAACTAACAGTAACAAAGATAACAAGGAAGCCAATGGATGTAACACATTTTGTTACACAAAATTTGGTCCTTAAAATATTACGTATTAGATAAGCACCTGTGGACTTGAACGGTTAAGTCCAGGGGGTCAGATATGAGGCTTTATGTGTGGGCCAGATATATTGTCAGTGTAGAGGGGCTATGAGCAAGACCAAGGGTGCATTCAGAGTCAAGGTCTAGACTTGTACTAGGTGTGCAGTCAAAGCTGGGACAATAGGAGTGCTCAGCACTGGGAACCTAAGCAGGTAAGCAACTATGATCAGGGTAGAATACGGGGCCAGGTGTAAGGCTGGACTCGGGGTCAGAAATGACAGAAGGTATGCAACTGGAGTCAGGATCAGGAGTAGTACCTGGTGTGCAGTGAGACCCAGGTTGGTCAACATGGGCCAAGTGCTTGATTATAATCTGATTTCCATACATGAATACACTAAGATCATTCATATGCTGCACCTGTTGATCAGAGCCTGGCTTTACTGTAGAATGTAATTAGGAATGTAGTTTAGCCTAACCTTATTCCTTATTCATAGTTAATCCAATTTAAAGCATAAATATTGCATTCAAGTGTAAATTTAAAAACTCACTACAGAATGCACCAGATTGCACAATTTCAAGCTGAAAAATGCATGAAAAATATTTCATGGTGTACAATATTTAATATCGGAAGTACTTCCAACTTGATGTAAATAATTACGATTTGAAGGCTCCTTTGATTATCTTGGCCAGATAGTGTTTGTTATGTATGCCTGAGTTTAACATTATTTATTATCTTTTTAAGCCACCAAGTCGCCACTGGAAATATTACCACAATGAGAAGTCCACCGAGAATCCTTCCATCTGAGTTAAGCAATAAATAAGTTTCAGTTTATTTCAAATGATTCTCTGCAATTTATTGTATTTTAGCCTTCCAGCTGTCTATTAACCTCTTATTACAGTTCCCACCAAATGCTGTTCATTTTTGTTTTCATTCACTAGATCTATTGCCATTTACTGAAAATCGGAGAGAACATAATGGGTTGCAAGGAACTGCAGATGTTGGTTTAAATCGAAGCTAGACGCAAAAAGCTGGAGTTACTCTGCGGGACCGGCAGCATCTCTGGAGAGAAGGAATGGGTGATATTTCAGGTCAAGCCAGACAAAGGGTCTTAACCCAAAATATCACCCATTTCCTCTCTCCAGAGATGTTGCCTGTCCCGCTGAGTAACTCCAACTTTTTGCGCCTATCTTCGAACATAATGAGTAGCTGACCTCTGAAACAGCTCCAGACAATATTGTAAAATTAAACCCACGACATTTTGTTAGATAGGGAATTCCAGAATGTACACTCGGCAAGAATGCCATCAAATTCCTGAATGGCTTGATGAAGGTGAAGTTCCTATGGCCAACTCTGATTATTCTTTTTTTTTGATTATATTGAAGATATCTTGGTGAGTCGCAACAATTCATGCTCTAAGTGATGTAAACAGCAGCTGTTGAAGAGAAGAAATGTTTAAGGCCTCGTCCCCCTGGCTTCACAATCCTCAAACCTTCAAACCCGTCGCACACCTATTGTTCTTATCTCTGGCCTTTGTTCCAGCTATCTGCCTGTCACAATCCCCCCTCACCTGTGTCGACCTATTACCTGCCACACTTCATCCTGCCTCTCTCCTTTTCCAGCTTTCTTCTCCCCTCTAGAATCAGTCATCCATGTTCTCCAGAGATATTGCCCGACCTGCTGAGTTACTCCAGCATCTTGTGACCTATTGTGTCTAAGGAGATGGATAAGTACCCAGATAAATGTGCTGTTTTATTCTGACTGGAGTACTCTGCACAGTGTTGTGTAGCTGCACTCATACTTCCAAATGAAAGTTATTCCATCATTAGGGCGGCACGGTGGCGCAGCGGTAGAGTTGCCTCCTTACAGTGCTTGCAGCGCCAGGCACCCAGGTTCAATCCTGACTACAGGTGCTGTCTGTACAGAGTTTGTACATTCTCCCTGTAACCACGTGAGTTTTCTCTGAGATCTCCGGTTTCCTCCCACACTCCAAAGACGTACAGGTTAGTAGGTTAATTGGCGTGGTATAAATATATGTGTTGGATAGTGCTAATATGCTGGGATCATCTGGTCAGTGCGGACTTGGTGGGACATAGGGCCTGTTTCCGCGCAGGCAGCTCTAACTTGACCGTGGAATGGTGGAAATACCCTTGGATGCCTGGAGATGTTTTGTTCATGAAAAGCATCAAGCCTCGGACTGGTTCCTGTACTTGCAGTGATGTGTTTGTTCCAACTGTTTCCTTGCCACATTCCCCTAGTCTGCCCCTAATTTCTGCCCCTTTTGGTCTCCTAATTTGAGGAAGGACATCCATGTGATTGAGGCAGTGCAGCGTAGGTTCACGAGATCGATCCCTGGGATGGCGGGACTGTCATATGAGGAAAGATTGAAAAGACTAGGCTTGTATTCACTGGAGTTCAGAAGGATGAAGGGCAAACTTACAGAAACATATAAAATTATAATAGGACTGGGCAAGCTAGATGCAGGAAAAATGTTCCCAATGTTGTGCGAGTCCAGAACCAGGGGCCACAGTCTTCGAATAAAGGGGAGGCCATTTAAGATTGAGGTGAGAAAAAACGTTTTCACCCAGAGAGTTGTGAATTTGTGGAATTCCCTGCCACAGTGGGCAGTGGAGGCCAAATCACCGGATGGATTTAAGAGAGAGTTAGATAGAGCTCTAGGGACTAGTGGAATCAAGGGATATGGGGAGAAGATAGGCATGGGTCATTGATTGGGAACAATCAGCCATGATCACAATGAATGGCGGTACTGTCTTGAAGGGCTGAATGGCCTCCTCCTGCACCTATTTTCTATGTTTCTATGTAAACCCTGCACCTACATGGTTTCAATGCCATTGGATGTCAAAGAGAGAAGTTGGCTCCCTCTTGTCTGCCAAACGGAGTTGTAAATGTAAATCAGTGACCATCCCAGCCTTTGAATGACTGACAATGCAGCTGAAGGTGGTTGTGACTGGAATACTGAGGAACTTCTGCAGCAAAGTTGAAGTCACCTGTCTCAATGACTAATGACCAGCAGCTGCTACATGACTGCAAATGTGTGCTTTGAAAGATCGGTGTTGGTCCATATCTCCCCAAGTCATCAAAGCACTCTGGACCCCTTGCAAGAAAAATAAGTCTACATTCGACTCCATCTTGCTTACCAATGTCAGGAAGCTATTCATTGACTACATACCTGTCTTCGACACCATAACATTGAATAAGCTCATCTCCAAACTTCTGGACTTATAAAAAGGAATAAAAAGGAATTGCAAATGCTGGTTTATACCAAATATAGACACCAAATTCTGGAGCAACTCAGTGGGTCAAGCAGCATCTCTAGAGAAAATGGATAGGTGATGTTCGGGTCGGGACAGTCTGAAGAAGGGTCCTGACCCGAAATGTCACCTATCCATTGTCGCCAGTGATGTTGCTTGACTTGTTGAGTTACTCCAACACTTTGAGTCATAGAGTGATTCATTGTGTAAACAGGCCCTTTGGCCCAACTTGCCCATACCGGCCAATGTCCCAGCTACACTAGTCCCACCTGCCAGCATTTTGTCCATATCCCTCCAAACCTGTCCTATCCATGTGCCTGCCTAACTGCTTCTTAAATGTTGGAACAGTCCCTGCCTCAACTACCTTTTCTGGCACCTTGTTCCATACACCCGCCACCCTTTGTGTGAAAAGGTTACCCCTCAGATTCCTATTAAATTCTTTCCCCTTCACCTTAAACCTATGTCTTCTGGTCCTCAATTCACCTATTCAGAGACTGTGCATCTACCCGATCTATTGCTCTCATGATCTTAAACACCTCCATAAGATCACCCCTCATCCTCCTGGGCTCCAAGGAATAGAACCCCGGCCTACTCAACCTCTCCCTATAGTGCAGACCCTCTAGTCCTGGCAACATCCTCGTAAATCATCTCTGTACCCTTTCCAGCTTGACAACATCTTTCCTCTAACACGTTGCCCAGAGCTGAACACAATACTCTAAATGTGGCCAATTAACCTAGAAACCTGCAGGTTCTTGGGAATATTTGGAATGTGGGAGATACAGGGTGAACGTACACATTCTGCACTGCCAGTACACGTAGTCAGGTTCGAATCTGGGTCTCTGGCGCTGTGGGCAGCAGCTCCGCCTCCGTGCCACTGTGCTGCTTTACCAAACTCACTGCGTTTGGCGCCGCGCTCTTTTGCCCGTGTTTGTACCCAGCTTTGAATGATGGCTGGAGCTGGGTGCTCCTTGTAAAATGACAGAATAGCGGTCAGCAATTCATGGATGGGTACACACTGCGGCAGCACAGTTGACTACATTTTCCAGTGGTTTTCTGAGGGTTGAACTTGGACAAATGGGCCAACCCATTGGGACTGTTTTTTTTCCGTGGAAAGGACGTACCTCATAAATTACCCCTCCCTCTTTCCCCTGCCACCTCTCCATCCCCTACCCCGGCGTACACACATTCCTCCCTCCATCTCCCACCACCACAGTGACATTGTTTCTCTGTCCTCCACCCACATCTCCCATCCCCGAGTCCTTTTATTCCTCCCCCTGTTTGCTTTCGCCTACATCTCTCCAGCCGGCTTGACATTTCACTCCTCCGCTTCCTTCCTCATCTGACACCCTTTTGTCTCCTTTGTTACCTCCAGCCTTACTCCACTCATCTGTTAATCAACTCCCTCACTTCTCATCTGTATCCACCTATCACTTGCCTGGTTTTGACCCACCCCCCACTTCTCTTTTGCGGTTTTCCCTCCCCTCCTCCAACGCGTCTGAAGAAGGCTCCTGACCTGAAACGTGGTCTGTCCGTTCCCTCTACAAATGCCACTGACGAGCTGAATTCCTCTAGCACGGTGCTTTCGCTCAGGATTCGAGCATCTACAGTTTTTTTGCGTCTCCATTTGCCTGAAGAATGGTTTGTGTAACACTGGGAACTTTTCTGCTGGTCAAAATAGATCATCCAGTCAGTATTATTGATGAAAACTGGTTCACTAAAGTCAGCTTTGTCAGCCATTCACATGATGGACTCCATCATCATTAAAAGATGGCCGTGTTTATGGTTATTTTTTTTTGTATTAAATCCTCAACTGCCAACTGCAATTTATGGCTGGATGTGTCTGCATTGCAGGGCTTTGAGCCAAACAATTGCTTACCAAATGCCATAACATGCTGCCTCCATTGTTTTGTAAGCATGTTCATATGTTCACTAGTTTTCAGATCAGAATTAGGCCATTCAGCCCATCGCGCCCACTCCACCATTCAATCATGGCTGATCTATTTTTCCCTCACAACCCATACTCTGCCTCATCCCCATAACCCTTGACACCCTTAACAATATAGTATCTGGTAATCTCTGCCTTAAAAATACCTAAAGACTTGGCCTCCACAGCCGACAATGGCGATGAATTCCACAGGTTCACAACCCTCTGATTGAATAAATTCTACCTCATCTCCATTCTAAAGGCACGTCCTTTTATTCTGAGGCTATGCACTCCGGTTCTAGACTCTTGCACGAGTGGAAACATCATCTCCACACCCACTCTATCCAGGCCTTTCACTATTCGGTCCCCCCCTCATCCTTCTAAACATCAGCGAGTACAGGCCCAGTGCCATCAAACTCTCATCAATCATACGTTAACCCAGCCAACCCCAAGATCGATGTCGTAGACCTCCTCTGGTCCCTCTCCAACACCAGCACATCCTGCCTCAGATATGGGGCTCAAACAGCTCACAATACTAGAAATTGTATCTTGGACTGCAGAATAATGGTTTTATCTTTTTTTTTGGTAAACATACTCCCCCTGGCATGGTCTCTTGTACACCTTATTGAACCAGTGATGGACTCACTGTTGCTCCTGGTAAAGTGCTCTTGCCACCATGGACTGTGGTGAAAGGATAACTCTTGCGGCTGATTGTTCGCAGTTATTTGTGGGTGTCCAGCTTTGGCATGCTAGATCTATACTGAATCTATCTGTTATTATTTATTGATTCATTTTTTGGGCATCTGAGTTTACCATTGATTACCCTTTGATAACTTCCCTTGAGAAGATGGTGGTGAGCTGCTGCATCGAACTGGTGAAGGTGCACAGACAATATTGCAGGGATGGAGTTGATTGATTGATCAATCGACTGATTGATCGATTAACCAATTGATCGATTGTTTGATCGATTGATCTATTTATATATTTATTTATTTATTGGTTGATTGATTGATGATTGGTCGATTGATCAGTCGATTGATTGATCGATAACAGTGATGACCAGATCAAGTCTCTCGCCAGCTGCAGCCGACCCACGTCGGGCAGCAATATCCTTCGGGACTCAGGTGAATTAGTTCGCGGTGCTACTGAGCTATTCTTTGTGGCGGAGGTCCATGATCCATGATCAGCAGCAGAAAGGAGATCTTTCAGGCCATGGGATAGGAAGGAGCAGTGCATTTTTTTGTGGCAATACACACAAGCACAACGTACTTAGTCAATCCAAGATGGTGCCCAAGCCGGTGTGACTCTTTGTGTGCTGATCACAGAAGTGGATCTGCAATTACACATTACAATTGCTCCACTCTTTCCAATCTCTACTCCCACAGCAGCACCCCTTCACTAAACGTTATTCCCTGTACACTGTTGACGGCCCAGTTGTAATTAGGTATCGTCTTTCTGCTGACTCTTTAGTTTAGAGATGCAGCTTGGGAACAGGCCCTTTGGCCCACTGAGTCCGAGCCAGCCAGTGATCCCTGTGCGCTAGTACTATCCCGCACACTAGGTGCAATTTACAATCTTTACTGAAGCCAATTAACCTCCAAACCTGTACGTCTTTGGAGTGTGGGAGGAAACCCGGGCAAAACACACGTGGTCACAGGGAGAATGTAGCAACTCCATACAAACAGCACCCATAGTCAGGATCGAACCAGGATCTCTGGCGCTGCAAGACAGCAACTCTACCGCTGCATCACCATGTCGCCCCAGTTAGGATGGAACCAAAGCTTTTCACTGTGTATCGGCACACGTGACAATAAACTAAACTAAACTACTAGCATCCAACAAGTAAAATGTTATTATTTAGCAATCAGGTCACAGGACACATATGCAGATTCATCATGCATACCGGCACCTTTTCCTCTACAAAAAGACATCGGGAGAAAGTGTGGCCGGTTAGCTGTGGGTACCCACATGCCCAATCTAGTTGATCTATCTAAATTTCCGCAGGTGGAACTTTGAAAGTGACTGGAGTTTTTAATAAAGGGTTTAAGGTAGCAGAAGATAGACACAACATGCTGGAGTAACTCAGCAGGTCAAGCAGCATCTCTGGAGAAAAAGGATGGGAGGTGTTTCATATCAGACCCTCCTTCAGACTGAAAGTAATTGGGAGGGAACTGGAGGTAGGAAAAGGCCAGAACAAAGCAGATGACCAAGGAAGGGTGGAGCCCACAATGGTCCATTGTTGGCTGGGGAAGAAGTGATAACGAAGGGATACAGGGATGTGAAAAGTGGAACCAATAGGATGATTAGAGTGTGTGTGTGTGTGTGGGTGGGGGGGGGGGGGGAGACAGAATGCAGGGGCTTACTTGACATTAAAGAAATCACCATTTATACTATTGGGTTGTAAACTGCCCAAGCAAAAGATGAGGTTCAGATATTAAGATAACAGAGATATTGGTGTTATTAAGAGAACAGAGTTGAGTTAGATGAGCTGGATAATGTTCAAACTAACATGGTTAATGTTTTCCCCTTTGGGTACCTTACCCACATGGCCTGAGCTTTATTTATCACTTGAAGTTAACGTTCTTTTGGTTGAATTTTGTTAATGTTTAGTTATAATGCCTTTCATCAGCAGATTAACTTCACTTCACTGCTGTTCATTGCTACACTTCAATTTTAGTTACGAAAACACCGGTGACATTTCAAAAAAATATATTGATTGTCCTTGATGTATTTCAAGATGGCCAGATGAAAGGTAACAATTTCCTTCTGTAATTTTGTCGGAACGGAAGCACAAGGAAGCTGTCAGGTTTATGATGCATCAAAATAGTAGCAATGTTACAAAATGTTGAGATTTTAAAAATCAAGTCTGCAATTTACCCCATCAGATACAGCATAAAAATAAGTTTAATTTGACACCTAATTCACTTTCATATCTTCAGTATTAAAACAGTTATGGCCATTTTCATACTCGGAAATTAGCATCTTGTTCCCTATTGCTTTTCCATTGACTTAACACAAAAGCTGTGATCAAGGACAGTCAAAAGCCCATAACTTTCTTAAAAATTAGGACAACCGAATGAAATTTTCAGTTATTATAGATTGAAGCATTCTGAAACAAATATGAAACAATCTTACTTGGATGACCTGAAATTAAAGCATATAATTAGTTAGTTACCTAATTGTAGCTAATTACAAAATTCAATTACTAGATCTAAACATCTATCCATTTCTTAAGAAAAGGTTAACATTTTTAAAAAGCTTAAGTGTCCAATTAACATTCACACAAGAATTCACAATATAACATGATTTTAAAATCTCATTGTCATTAATTTATATGCCAAATGGAAGGAATTTAGTGTTTAATTCACGTAAATTAATGGCCATTTAAATCATCTTGCGAGTGGGATTTTGTGGAACGCGATCGTTTGGAACGTTGCGGCTTGCGGTGAATTTAAACCCCATGTGGGCAGGAAAAATACTGCCGGTTCGTATGCGTCCTAAATAACCTTTTTGCAACGTGAAATTTTGATTAAAGGCATCCTAAGAAGCAAGTTTATATGAAAAAATAAACGGTGTACCTTGCCTTGTCCCCTACATGAGATCCGTCCCGTTGTCGGCATTGACGGCATTAGAAGATGATTTTAATTTTACTCTTGCTATTAAATTATCCAGCGCTAATTTTAATAAACTTAATAAAACGGCAGCCAAAGCGATTTTTCTGCAGCTAAACAGCCTGTTCAAAATCGATTTGAATAGTCTGAAGAAAAAACACATTTTAAACCCCTGACCAGTGACAGAACTGCAGCGCCGTTGAAGGTAAGTTTTGTAACATACCTAAAAATAGTGTGCAAACAAGAAAAACATAACCTTTATACAGTCTAATGAAGATATTCTCAGGAATATCGGAGGTTGAGGGGAGACTTGATAGAAGTATATAAAATTATGAGGGGCATAGATGCGGTAGACAGTCAGAACCTTTCTCCCATGGTGGAAATGTCCAGCATTAGAGGGCATAGCTATAAGGTGAGAGGGGGAAAGTTTAACGGAACTTCGGAGGGCAAGTATCTTACACAGGGAGTGGGTGGGAGCCTGAAACGCACTGCCAGAAGTAGTGGTAGAGGCAGATAAGATAGTGGCATTTAAGAAGCCTTTGGATAGGCACATGGAAATGCAGGGAATAGAGGGGTATGGATCATGTACAGGCAGATGAGACCAATATAATTATGTCGTTAGCGTGGAATTAGGCTATTCGGCCCGTAAAGTCTACTCTGCCATTCAATCATGGCTGACCTAACTCTCCCTCCCAACTACATTTTCCTGCCTTCTCCCCATAACCTCTGACACCTGGACTAATCAAGAATCTATCTCTCTCTGCCTTAAAAATATCCATTGACTTGGCCTCCACAGCCGTCTGTGCCAAAGAATTCCATAGATTCACCACCCTCTGACTAGAGAAATTTCTCCTCATCTCCTTCTTAAAATAACGTCCTTTAATTCTGAGGCTACGCCCTCTGGTCCTAGACTCTCCCACTATGGGCAGAAGGAACCATTCCTGTGCTGTACTGTTCTATATTCTATGTTCTATGCTCATTAACCAAGGAAGCTAGAAATCATTTACAAATAGCTCTGTACATTACTCAAGGTTATCCATTATGCTATGAAACGTTGAATCATTGATTCATTATTAAGACCCTAAGCATTGAAATTATATGATTAAAATAACGGTTGTTTTTATTTGACGTGTATGCTTTTGGTAGTTCCATTCAATTTTCAAACACTTTTGTTGTTCATTTCACCGAGGCAATAAATGCAGATGGCACTGGTGTTGCTTTCTGTTTTGTTGATGTCTGATACTATTTACACTCCAGGATTAGCAATCAGTACTGCTTACTGCAGTAATAGATTTCAGAGAAATATAGACAGGCTGGTAGAATGGGCGGATGGGTGGCAAATGAAATTTAATGCTGAGGAATGTGAGGTGTTACATTTTGCCAGGATGAATGAGAGGAGGCAAAATGATCCTGAGGGCACATATTAAATGCAAGACAGGTATCAAGATAGATGGAAATATACTGTAGGTGCCTAGTTTGTTGAAAATGGCAGGGTAAGTTTAGATGGTGGTTTGAAGCACACAAACCTACACAAAACATTGCTTCAGTGACAAATCGATTATTGTTTAAGAAGGAACAGCAGATGCTGGAAAATCGAAGGTAGACAAAAGTACTGGAGAAACTCAGCGGGTGAGGCAGCATCTATGGAGCGAAGGAAATGAGGATGCGTCCCAGCTCATCTAGAAGATGTATATTTTTCACATTGAAGTCTGGCTCAGCCAGTGGCACCTAGGAATAGACTGGGTGACAACCAAGAATAGTTTGGTGACTACTGGAGAGACAGTTGACGGCACGGAAAGACAGCACCCGGGAAAGGCTGGGTTAGCACCCCAGTCTGTGTCTTTCATGAGAAAGACACCCAACAAAGCTACGGAAAGGCCTAATGAACCATCGTGGCCTAAACATCCATCAGGTGCGAATGAAATGCTTGGAGAAGGAGAGAGAGGTGCAGCGTAAGCACAGGCCTTGAACCTGGTGAGACGCAGGAGGAGCCCGGCCGGGAGTCACCCCACAGAGCCCAGTCCCTCCATGCACTAGAGTCTCCCAACCCCTGCAGAGTGGTTATTAAGATGGCTGATCCGTGGGCGGTTGCTGCTGGGACGCACGTCGGGGCCTGATCAACCCTGGCTGGGTCGCTGGGCGAGGGGGGTCTGATGTTGTGAGATCCAAAACACCCGATGACCCCAGGTCACATCACTGAGGATGCGTCCCAGCTCATCTAGAAGATGTAAATTTTTCACTTGTCCCGCTGAGTTGCTCCAGCATTTTATGTCTACCTTTGATTTAAACCAGCATCTGCATTTCTTTCCACCACAGACAATAGTACGGAACAGGAACAAGCCCTTTGACCCACGATGTCTGTGCTGAACATGATGACATATTAAACTAATCCCTTATGTTTTGTAGCCTGTTTTTGTGCTGTATGACTCTATGCCTCTTGTGTCATGTTCTTGTGCAGATTTCAGTTTGGCTGCTCTCAGCAGGGGAGGTACAGTGGTGGGTTTGTCATGTCAATAATACACCATTCCTCAGCAGCTCCACTGCTATTCCGCTGCAGTGCCAGAGATGCCACTGTTCCGATGATAAACCGAGGAGCTAACTATCCTCTCAACAGACGTGAAAACACCAGTGGTTTGTTTGAAGAACAGCGGGTGGTTTCTCACTGATGAATCTGGCCAATATTAATGCCTCAATCAACTTCCTCCCAGGACAGGTAATCCCCTCGTGCTGTTTTTTGGAATTTGCAAATTAGCTGCAGTGTTTCAGCATCACAACAGTGAATGCACTTCACAAAGTAGTTTGTTGCAAATGAAACTCTTTGGTATGTCTGGCTCTCTAGCCATGAAAGGTGTGAAAGAAATACAAATCTTTGAAGGTTAAACAAGGAGATGATGGGATCTACGTGTAATTAGCTCTGACTTGTTGCCTCTGATGCAGAACATCAGCCTCACGCTGGCTTCTCAGGAAAGCAGTCCATGACGTTCCACACCAAAGGGGTGCTGCAATCCTCTCAAAACCTTCTGTTTGTTCCACCTGTTTAGTCTAAGGTAAAACAGAAGGAAAGATGGTAAGTTCCTTGTAAACAAGTCTTGTCAATGACCTGCCTTTTCCCGCAATGAATGACAAAGTCAATTTGCAAGTTCCTAAAAACAGCACTTGCAAATATCTCCAGCTCCAATCTGGAGAGGTCTTGACACATGGTAGCGTAAAGGGCCTGTCCCACTTTCCCGAGTTACTCACGAATTATCCAGAGTTTTCCCCTTGATTCAAACTCGGAGAATTACGGTAATAGCCAGCCATAGGCACTCGGGGCAAATTTTTTTACTCGTGGACATTTTTCAACATGCTGAAAAAACGTCCCGACTTACCTGATGCCCCGGGTACGAGCCGCTACGAAATATCTACGGACTCCTACGGCCTCCTACAAACTCGCTACAGACTCCTACGGACTCTCTACAGACATTCTCCGAGTTTGAATCAAGGGGAAAACTTGGGAGAATTCGTGAGTAACTGGGGTAAGTGGGACAGGGAGTTAAGACCGCGATTGTAAACCTTGATAGTTAAGTCAAGTCAAGTTGAGTTTATTGTCGCATGCACAAGCATGGTGAGGTTCTGGCATGATGAAAAATCTTGCTCGCATTAGCATCACCAGCACCCACAGACTCAAAGACATTAAAACAAATTATACATAAATTACCAACACAATCTCTTAAAGAAAGAATTCAAGGCAGGAGAAATCATAATTACAAAACAAAAGCAACTCCATGGTTGTGCAAGAGGTGTGCCAGAGTGTTCTGTGCTGAGGTAGCATTAGGGCTGTGTGGGTTGAATCAAGAAACTGATCGTTGTCAGAAAGTATTTAATGTAGACAAAAATGCTGGAGAAACTCAGCAGGTGAGGCAGCGTCTGTGGAGCGAAGGAATAGGTGACGTTTCGGGTCGAGGCCCTTCTGTCAGAAAGTAGCTGTTTCCCAACCTTGCCTTGTGTGACTTTAGGTTTCTATATCTCCAGCTTGAGCAGTGAGCAGAGGGCAGAGGGCATGGCCCAGATGGTTCAGATCCTTTGTGAGACTGAGCCTCATGTAGATGGTTTTGATGTAGGGAAGGATTGTGCCCATGTGGACCATGCTGAGCCCACCACTCTCTGCAGCCTCTTGTGTTCCTGAACATTGGATTTGCTATACCTGGCCATGTCAGGATACTTTCTACAGTACTTCTGTAAAAGTTTGTTAGAGTATTCGGAGACATACTAAATCTCTTTTGAACTTCTTGGAGATGCAACCATTCAGGACAGACACAAAGAGCTGGATTAACTCAGCGGGACAGGCAGCATCTCTGGAGAGAAGCAATGGGTGACGTTGTGGGTCAAGACCCTCCTTCAGACTATTCCAACCATTCAGGATATTTTGTACAGTACATCTGTAGAAGTTTGTTAGCATATTCGGAGACATACTGAATCTCTTCAAACTTCTCGGAGATGCAACCACAGAGGATATTTTGTACAGTACATCTGTAGAAGTTTGTTAGAGCATTCGGAGTCATACTAAATCTCTTAGAACTTCTAAGAAGGCAGAGGCTGTGGCGCCCCTTCCTCATGTTTACATCACTTGCTCTGAACTTCATTTGTGACGGGATGGTAGAGCATTTGGTGAAAATACTTTTTTAGTGAAATACAGATGTCTAATACCATGAGCCAGATTGTGGTGACGTGAAAGGTCAGCACAAACTAAACTCTTGTGGATTCACCAATAATGCCCCAGATTGTCCTGATTCTTAACAGTCATGTAATGTTGTCCAAAGCCCCACCAATAAAATGGCTGGTGACATTTTGCCAGCTGAGTAAGTCTCAATAGTAACAGCTGCACCTCCACAACCCTGTCACCATGTCCCTACCTTTATAGGTACCTTCTAAAGGTCCATGCCACTTCTCTCCCCTACGACTCCTGTGTTCTGCCTAGGTGAGGTCTGCTGTATGAGTTTACTGGGTGTATGCATCAAAAGCATTTCACTGTACCTAGGTACCTTACAATAAACTATCATTGAACCCATCAAATCATCGATTCATTGAACCCATCCATCTTGCAGAGATGTCTGCCTTACAGTGCCAGATACCCAGGTTTGATCCTGACTACGGGTGATTGTCTGTACTGAGTTTGAATGATCCCCCCGTGACCACGTGGGTTTTCTCCGAGATCTTCGGCTTCCACCCGCGCTCCAAAGACGTGCGGGTTTGCATGTTAGTTGGCTTGGTATAACGGTAAAATTGTCCCTGGTGTGTGTAGGAAAGTGGAAGTGTGCGGAGACCGTTGGTCAGTGCGGACTCGATGGGCTGAAAGGCCTGTTTCCACGCTGTATCTCTAAATTAAACCAAAAAAGCTAAATAGTAGAATACAATTTGTGAAATCTATAAACCGTTGCAGATTGCCAAAAATGTAATTGAGGGTCATAGAGTTGTACAGCACAGAGACAGGCCCGTTGACTCAATTTGTCCATGCGTGGCAAGAAGCCCCATCTAAGCCAGTCCCATGCACCGGTATTTGGCCCATATCCCTCTAAACCTTTCCTAGACATGTACCTGAGGGTCTCCAATGAGGTAGATCGTAGCTCAGGACCGCTCTCTAGTTGTTGATAGATTGGTTCAGTTGTTTGATGACAGCTGGGATGAAACTGTCCCTGAATCTGGAGGTGTAAGTTGAACCCAGGTCTCTAGAGCTGTGAGTCAGCAGCTCTAACATCTGCACCATGGTTCCAACCTAATTTATTGAACATTTTCCTGATTTAATTAAATCATCAAAATATCTTCTCATACTTCTATGCATAACTCATCCTTCCCATTGAGATGAACGAGGTTGCTATTCCTGCAAAGGGATTGACCCGAGGCAGTGAGTGAAGAGATTGCAGTCGGTTCACACTTTACTGCTGGGCTCCATGGGTTTAACATTGGAGGACGAGGGAACCCCATTGAAGAGCAGCCAGCAAGATCAAGACTTCTGCAATCAGCCGGGAACCCTGAAAGTGTAGACATCTGCATGGAGATGTTTGGCACAAAGTCAGTTTATTCTTGCCAAGATTGCCTCTTCCTCGTTCTTATGAATAGCTTTCACTGCCTTTGACATTCCAACATGGCATTGCAAATGTGCACCCGTCCTTCAGCCACTTTGCACTGGACACCCCCAAATATCAGGTACAGGTCCAGCACCAATTTTCCGATAACTGGTGGTCCGACACCTTTAATGTGGACAACATTACAAGAACGCACTTGAAATCCTCCCCACCGCAACCAGCACCTCCCTCTGCCCCCGCCCACCCCCCTCCACACTCCCACCCACCGTCCCCCTGAAAACGTGGCGTTGAGGCTCAGTGAGACGACTAATCCTAACTTCATTGGGATTTCAGTGCTGATCAGTGGGTCGAATTCGCCCCGTGCAGCCGGACAAAGTCCACCCTGGCCAGAGCCGGCAGATCTGTTCCCAAAGCTGACCTCCGTGGCTGTCTTTGCTGGCCAGTATCTCAGCTCCTCAGCATTCTAGGCAGATCGTTCCGGTACTGCTGGACTCCTCTCGGAGGCCGCGGGCCACTGTTGGCCGGCAAAATGGACAATCCGGAAAGGCTCTGGAACCAAGGGTGCCACTAAATCGGCGGTGGACCTGTATCGTGGAGACAAATTGTCTTCTCTTCGAGTGAACAATTCAGGCTGCAGACAGGAGGAATGTGGCGCGGCAGATGTTGAACTGACACAGAGCCAAAATGACAGGCTTACTGAAGGCCCACAAACAAATAAATAATTGATTTGTGTTATCACAGTACACGTTTACTGCAGATGGGTTCATGACAGGACCTTTGGAGAGTATGCATTTGTCTAAAAAGCTTTTCTGTTAAACTCTGAAAGTTACCCTGGACTGATAAAAGGATTGGTGTCTCCTAAATCTTATAAAGCTGCTCCCTGACGTGATCAGTAGCTAATACCAACACAATATCTCCCCGTAGATTTGGGGCATCTACAATGACAGATGTCTCTTGAGCTGGGAAATAAGATGATGTCCAAAATATCATTTCAAGGACAGTAAATTTTTTTTTTTTGTTAATATTTTTTATTAGAAGTTAATGCATATTGATACATATTAAGACAATTTAAAATGTAAGAAAAAAAAAGAGAAACAAAAGAATTTACTATTCATCACATACATTCTTAATATTTATAAAATTTACAGTCATTCTTGTTTATACTTCTACATATTTTCTTATTATTTTTAATAAAGAAGGAAATTAATAGAAAGAAATAATAAAATAAATTAAAATAATAATAAAAATAGAAAATCAATAATATGAGTGGAGTTTTAAACATTCTATTCTACATTGGAGATATATCAGTGATCTGTTATATATAATTCTTCATCCATTCCCCGTGCAGGTTTCAGTCAGGCCCTCGAACCGAGCCCATTTGTCCCTTTAGATAATCAATAAATGGAGACCATGTTCCTCTAAACTGATCTAGCCTGTCCGAGAGGACAAGTCTTAATCTTTCCAAATGAAGTGTCTCCGACATTTCTGTAATCCACATTTTAATAGTAGGACCTTTCCAAAATTTTAGTATTAATTTTTTACCAATTATTAAACTATAATCGATAAAAATTCGTTGTTTTGTTGTTAGTGATTGATCAGTTTCTAATATACCTAATATAATTAATTTAGAATCTGGATATAGATTTGTATTAACTACCTTCGAAATTATCTTTAAAATTTCTGACCAAAAATTAGTAATTTTAATACATTTGGTAAATGAATGCGTTAGGTTGGCTTCTAGGTGTTGACATTTGTCACATATAGCAGAAACATTTGGAACAATTCTATTTAGTTTGGACTTTGAGAGATGTAATCTATGTAAAATTTTAAATTGTATCAGAGAGTGTCTGGCATTTAATGAGCAGTAGTGTATATGTTGTAAACTTTCCTCCCATACTTCTAAACTAATTGAGTGTCCTAATTCACTTTCCCATGCTTGCCTATATATTTCTGACGGTGGTGCATAATTTTCCAATAAAATATTATAAATATATGATATTAATTTTTCTGTGTTCGGACGTTTATTTAAACATTCATCTAGAATTTCTGTCTTTCTATTTCTAAATTCTTGTGTATTTGATTTAACATAATCTCTAATTTGTAAATATCTAAAATATTATTTTGAGTGTAGTCCATACTTTTGTTGTAATTCTTGAAATGAAAGAAAAAGGTTTTCCCTATAGAGATCCCGTATCTTATTAATTCCATAATTTTTCCCAAGGGCAGTAAATTTTATCTAAATCAAACGATAACAAATTTAAACAGGTACTCTGAATTAAACTATTTTCCTATTTAAAAATTACGTTTATGGTATAATTATAATTGGATCCATTCTTATCAATCCAACCACTATTTTAATAGTAAATATTTAGAAGATAATGAAGGTACTTACAAATTAATTGCAACCAATGACTGACTTCAAGATAATATAAAACTGACAGCAAAAATGAACAAATAATCAATATCACCAATTTCAAGGAAATATCTAAATTATATTTGGGCACATTTTTGCAAATCAGGTCTAAATGTTTAAGAGTAACTGCAAACCTCATCAAAATGGTAATAAAGTGAAATATTTCTCCTCTTTCTAGCTTCAGATTAACTGTATGGTGCATAATAATAGGGGATATATAATATTTGATGGGATGTCGTTGACTAAAGCAACTGTTGCAGATGTTTCTTTGGCCAGAATGGACCTGTTGAGCCACACTGCTTTCTGCTGTAGGTTTATATAAGTTAATGAAACACAGAACAGAGAAGCATAGCGGGGGACAGGTCAGATAACCTGTCCAGCCTGCCCAGCCCTTCAATGAGGCCTTGGGTTCAATGAGGATCTTGACAAATCCGCTGATGCCATTCATGCTTAAAAATCCATCCCGGCTCACCCCGAATAAACTCAGCATCCAAGCATCGGCGAGTGTCTGGATTAGTAGGTTGCAAAGATTCACCATCCTCTCAGCGATGAAAAGTCTCCCCATCTCAGTCCTAAATGACAACATTTCATTCTGAGACTGAGACTCTAATTCTCTCTTCATAAGAAGCATCCTCAGGATCTCTCCGCAACTATGACTGGCATTCTGTCTAACCTGTCAACCCTTGCAGGGATTGTATTTGCTTCAACGATACCACCTCTATTTTAGTAGATACTATCTCTACTACCTTTGATTCTAAATGCCAATGAGACTGGGCTGTATTCTCCTTGGAGAACAGGCTGGGGATTAGTGAAGCCTTCTTGTACCTCTCTGCCACACGAGGGAATCAGGCCTTGTCAAGAGAGAGAGAGGGGGGAGAGGGAGAGGGAGGGGGGGAGAGAGAGAGAGAGACAGAGACAGACAGAGAGAGAGAGAGAGAGAGAGAGAGGGAGGGGGGGGAGAGAGAGGGAGAGAGAGAGAGAGAGTAATGGGGAGAGGGAGACAGAAAGACAGAAGGGGGAGAGAGAGAGAAAGAGAGACAGAGGGAGAGCGAGAGAAAGAGGGAGAGGAAAGAGACAGAGAGAAAGAGACAGGGAGGGAGAGAGACAGAGACAGAAAGACAGAAGGGGGGAGAGAGAGAGAGAGAGAGAGAGAGAGTCTTACTGCAGCCTTAAAATAAAAATGTTTCATGCTATTGTCTGAAGTCACAGTCAGAGGCTCTAACAGTTATGAAGCAATTCTCCTATCTACATTAGCAAACACCTCATGCTCGCAGACCCTGCTGTATGGAGCGGCGAGGATGTGGCCGAGATCCTATTTAATAGTGTCAGACAAGGCAATATTTCCACATATTCAAGCAGGGACGGGTTGATTTGGATGTTTACTGTAATACGCATCTCACAAATCCATTTCCAAAGAAGATAGGGTTGGAGGTTAAATGAGGCGCATCAATCTATCATTCGCTGCAGTAGATTAAAGCATGGTGCAAATTACAAACAAAATCTATAAACCAAAGCCCTCCCTCAAACTAGAAACCATTTGTGTCACTTTTCTCCAAAGCAGCAAAGTCTATTTCAATACGATCTCAATATTGATTTACCCTTGAATTCTACAGGAATAAAATAAGATCTTTTAACCCAATTCCTCATTAATAGCGCCTTCACATTATTCGTGGGGTTTTTCTCCAGATATCTTTGAATACTATTTGTTTGTCCTATGTTGGTTGACTACTGCAGTTAGATTGATTGAATTGGTTGAAAGATACAGCGTAGGAACAGGCCCTTCAGCCCACCATGTGCATGCCAACCATCGACCACCTGCTTACACTGGTTCTATGTTATTCCACTTTTGTACCCACTGCCGACACATTATGGGTAGTTTTACAGAGGCCAATTCACCTACACGCCCACAAAACATTGGGATGAGGCAGGAAACCTACACGGTCACAGGGAGAACGAGCAAACTCCACACAGATAGCATCCGAGGTCGGGATTGAACCTGGGTGTCTGGAGCTATGCAGTGACGCTGCGTCTGCGACTCGCCTGCAATCTGTCTGTCTCTTTCTTCTTTTCTTATCGTTAATGTCAGATGTATGTTATAGTCTATTTTTTTAGTTGTGTATATTATGTGGGGGGGGGGGGGGGGGTGGAGGAAACATTTTTTTAATCTCTTACTTCAGCGGAGATACGACTTTTTTCCGTGTCGTATCTCCGTTCACGCTGCAGCCTAACATCGAGGAGCTGGGCGGCCTCCAGCTGGGATTGACCTTGAGGGCCTGTGGACTTACCATCATAGAGGTGGTTGACTTTCGGAGGCTGCAGTGGCTCTGCGATTGCAGCTGCGACTCTACTTTCGGAGGCTTTGGCCGCGGGCCGTGTGATCTGTAACATCGGGAGCTGGCAGTTCCCTGGTTGGCGCCCCGACTTTTCGGGAGCTCCAGCCACAGAAGCTTCATTCGCCCCGAATCACAAGGCCTGAATTGGCCCGTTTGCAGGGCCTTTCATCGCCCAGCACGGCTCGCCCGCGGGATCGTCAATCGCCTGGCCGGGGCTTCAATATCGGGATCCTCGATCACCTCGATGCAGCAGTTATGTAATGCCTGACTGCTGCAGAAGAAGCAGGGAAGAGATGACCTTTTTTTAACCATCCATCATAGTGAGGTGTTGCCTGGAGGAGAGTCACGGTGATGGATGTTTATGTTAAATTAATGTAATTGTGTGTTTTGTTTGCTTTTTATTGTTATGATTGTATGGTAATGACATTTTGTTCAAATATTTTTTGAATGACAAATAAATTCAATTCAATTCAATTAAATGACACAGCAGCTCTAACTGCTAGATAGAGTTAGATAGAGCTCTAGGGGCTATTGGGGAGAAGGCAGGCACGGGTTATTGATTGGAGACGATCAGCCATGATCACAATGAACGGCGGTGCTGGCTCGAAGGGCCGAATGGCAGCTATTTTCTATGTTTCCATGTTTCTATGCTAGATTTTGTAAAATCACCTGGAGTTTGGAAAACAGAACTCCTGGAAAAGTTGGATATTCTGTTGCCCCTCTTCTCTTCCACTCATCTCATGCTTGAGTAATTTTAATCTTCGTGCTCCCAGAGTGTGCAGCTATTAGAGTTGCTGCCTCACAGCGCCAGAGACCCAGGTTCGATCCTGACCTTGGTGCTGTCTGTGTGGAACTTGCACGTTCTCCCTGTGATCCCACCGGTTTCCTTCGTATGCTCAGGTTTTCTCCCGCATCCCAAAGACGTCCAGGTTTGTAGGTTAATCGGGCTCTGTAAATTGCTCCTAATGTGTGGCGAGTGGAATCTCTTCTTGTCGAGTCCACACACAAGATCAGAAGTCTTTTCATCCAGAGCTGAACCCACTTCGCGGCATCTGCGTGCAATGGTGTGTGTCTTGAGCTTCTTGTGCGTCTTGGTGGAAAGATTAGAGGAAACAGGGGCCGCGACGTGAGCGCCCTTTCCTTGACCCCAGGGAGTGGGATGACATAGAACTAATGTGAATGGTTGATTGATGGTCGGCCTGGATTCGGTGGGCCGAAGGGCCTGTTTCCATACTGTGTCTTTCAATCCACTCAATATTGTTCACAAATCAACTATCCAACATTCCATGAACATTTTTCAGAACTCTCTTCGTTACATGGTAAATAAAAATACAATGCATTTTACTGCCTGGTAGACTTCCCAGTTAGATATACCTATTGTTTAAAATAACTCAGATGTGTATTGTGCCTGATGACAATCTTTCCTACACATGTCCTCCATGTCCTCCATATATCTAGCTGAATTATTTCAAATGTTTTCATTCACCTGGTGAGATCTATTGCAGATAAGAGTGGCCTTTATCCCTGGTCCCCACTGAGAAGATGGTTCTCAAGATCTCTCTTGCCCATGTAAGCCACTTCAGTACATGTAGGTAGGAAGAGTTAGGATTTTGACCCAGCAACATAGAACATAGACAATAGAAGAGTACAGCAGAGGAACAGGCCCTTCGGCCCACGATGTCTGTGCTGAACATAGTGCCAAGCTAAACTAACATCTGCTTGAACATAATCCATGCCACGTCATTCCCTGCACATCCCTGTGGCCATTTAAAAGCCTCTTAAACACCACTATCATGTCTGTCTCCACCACCATTCCCGGCAGGAACTCATCACCCACTGTGTAAAAAACTTGCCTCGCACATCTCCTTTAAACTTTACCTCTTTCACCTTAAAGCCATGCCCTCTGCTTTTGCCATTATGCTCCACCCTGGGAGAAAGGTTCTGACTGTCTATCCTATCTATGCCTCTCATAACTTTATATACTTCTATCAGGTCTCCCCTCGGCCTCCGACACTCCAGAGAAAACAAGCCAAGTTTGTTCGATCTCTCCTTATGGGTAATAATCTCTAATCCACAGCATTCTGGTAGACCTATTTGGCACCCTTACCAAAGCCTCCAGCTCCTTCGTGTAATGAGGCAATCAGAACTGCACTCTATGCTCTAAACGCATCCTAACCAAAGTTCTATAAAGATGCACCATGACTTCCTGATTGTTGTACTGAATGCCGTGACTGACGAAGGCAAGCAGACCATGCGCCTTGTTTACCACAATGAAGCAACATGCATGCTCATCATCATGGAGCCGGTCTGCAGGTAGAGGCAGTCCCAAATATCTATTTAAGTCTTTTTAAGTACTAGGTTTAAATTTTAGAAGGTACTAGCAAAAAGATAGTGAAGTGTTACTTCAGCATTTAGATGGAACTTACTGCATAGTTAAGGGACTGCGTGGTCGGATGGGAATCGGATGGGAATCCGAAGAAGCAACAGTTTTTTGTGGACGGTGTCAATTTCTTAAATGTTAGAGTCTTGGAGTCATAAAGTCATACAGTGTGGAAACAGGCCCTTTGGCCCAACTGATCAAAATGTCCCATCAGCACTAGTCCAACCTGCCTGTGTTTGGCCCATATCCTCTAAGCCTGTCCTATCCATGTACCTGTCTAAATGTTTCTTAAATGTTGCGATAGTGCCTGCCTCCACTACCTGCTCCGGCAGCTCGTTCCATACGCCCGCCACCCTTTGTGTGAAAAATCTGCCCCCCAGGTTCCTATTAAATCTTTCCCCTCTTACCCTAAATCTATGCTCTCCAGTTCTTGACTCCTCTACTATCGGCAAGAGACTCTGTGCATCTACCCGATCTCTTCCACTCATGATTTTGTACACTGCATGATTTAGTGGAACTGCCATCGACAAAGTAATAAGGAAATGTATTAGCACCTTCGACATGTCCCTCACAGGTAGTGGAAACCTTCAGGGAGTCTGGAGGTGAGTCACTTGCCACAGAATGCTCAGTCTCTGATCTGTTCCAGCTTTTGTGCGATGGCTTCTGTACTTAGAGTCTCTCTCTTTGGAGTCAGTCATTGCCTGGAACTTGTGTGACATGAATAATGGCTGCTCCTTCGCAGCCAAACCTGGATGTTGTCCAGATCTTGCAGCGTAAGGTCACAGAGTGCTTTATATCAGAAGAAATGTGAACAGAGATGAACACAGTGCAGTTGTCAGCGAACATCCCCTCTACTGACCTTATTATAGAAGCAAGGTTATTGATAAAACAGCATAGGGTGGGTGGATCTCAAATACAATCCAAAGGATGAATGTCCTGGGACTGAGATTACTACGTTATTTTAGTTTAGATTAAATTAGTTTAGTTTAGTTTACAGTCATAGACTCATAGAATCTTACAACATTGAAACTGGCCCTTCAGCCCAACTTGTGCACATCGGCCAACATATCCAATCTACACTAGTCCCACCTGCCTGCACTTGGCCCACATCCCTCTAAAAAATATCCTATCCATGGAGTCTGTGGAATTCTCTGCCTCAGAGGGCGGTGGAGGCCGGTTCTCTGGATACTTTCAAGAGAGAGCTAGATAGGGCTCTTGAAGAAAGCGGAGTCAGGGGATATGGGGAGAAGGCAAGAACGGGGTATTGATTGTGGATGATCAGCCATGATCACATTGAATGGCGGTGCTGGCTTGAAGGGCCGAATGGCCTACTCCTACACCTATTGTCTATTGTCTATTGTGTTAAATGTTGCGATAGTGCCCGTAAGTTTAGTTTATGGATACAGCATGGAAAGAGGCCCTTCGACCCACCGGGTCCATGCCAACCATCGCACTATTTGTCCAACAACCACCATTTTCTGCTCTGTGTCAGGTAAAGTTCCAGCCAGGTAGAGTTTGTCCCCAATTCCCATTGACTTAAATTGCACCACCCTCTGTCAAATGCCTGCCTTGATGTCTGTCCCACCTCACCTCTGGAGCTCAACCCTTTTTAGTCATGTTTGGACCAAGGCTGCAATGTCCATGCGAGACCCAGTCTAAGCCCTGATGTAATAAAGGTCATCGATAAAAACCTGATGCAGATGCTGAAAGAAAAAACATGAATTGATAAAATCACGATGTTTGGGTAGCACTGATGACAACATCTTCCTTCATCTTGCTGATGGTGGAGTGCAGACAGATGGGTCGCTGTTTGTCGGATTAGTGATGCTCTGCTTTTTTTTATGATCAAGACATTCCTGAGCAATTTTCCACATTGTTGAAGATTTTCCTTGTGACATAGAGAAAGGTCGTTTGGGCCGATCGGTTCGATGCTGGATTGCAAAACGACTCCACTCTTCTACTGATTTTCCATGGACATTCATTTCCCCACTTTCACATCAACTACTGTGCTGGTTCAGTCAGTGGCCAATACTTGGCCATAGCTCTATTCGAAACAAGGAACTGCAGATCCTGGTTTACAAAAAAAAGATACCGAATGCTGGAGTAACTCAGCTGTTCCGACAGACCGCGTGAAGGAAGGAACTGCAGATGCTGGTTTATACCGAAGATAGACACAGAGTGTCTGAAGTAACTCGGTGGGTCAGGCAGGAACCCTGGCCAAAAAGGAAATAGGATGGGTGAATCAGGTTGGCACCCTTCTTCAGATGGGTTGAAGAAGTCTCTAGTTTGAAGAAGAGTCCCAACCCGAAACATCACCCACCCTTTTTTCCAGAGATGCTGCCTGACCCGCTGACTACTCCAGCACTTTGTGTCTATCTTTGGGTCAGACAGATTCACCACTGTACATTTCTTATTAAGAGCAGAAAACCTGAGATCTGCACGAGACCATAATTCAGTCATAGAGCCATACGGCACGAATACAGGCCACAAAACAGAAGGGATTAATTAGTTTAATTTGGCATCATGTTCATGCAGATATTTAGGGTTAAAGGGCCTGTTCCTGTGCTGTACTGTTTTTCACATAACTGAATTCCATTCCCTAAAATCATTCTTTTAAATCTCTTTGCATCCTCTCCAAAGACTTACTGAAAGTACTGCCAAGAACTAAACACAATAGTCCATTTATCGTTGAACTAATGTTTTGTATAGTGGAAACAAGGAACTGCAGCTGCTGTTTTACCACAAAGTACTTGAGTAACTCAAGGGGGTCAGGCAGCATCTCTGGAGAACTTGATGTGAATGAATGAATAAATAAGTTTAATGGCCATGTATTCACATACAAGGAATTTGCCTTGGTGCACCACCCACAAGCGACAACATGATAAACAGTGACAGTTACAATGACACATAAAACACTAAACATTAATAATAAAACACCATTGATCAAACATTTGAACCAAACAAAGTACTAGAGGAAAAGGAGGCTACAGATTTTTGGTTATTGAGTAGAGCTACTACTCGTGGAAAAAAACTGCTTTTATTCCTGGCTGTTGCAGCTTTGACAGTCCGGAGTCGCCTTCCAGAGGGAAGTGATTCAAAGAGTTTGTGGCCAGGGTATGAGGGGTCAGAGATGATCTTGCCCGCTCGCTTCCTGGCCCTTGCATTGTACAGCTCATCAATGGAGGGAAGGTTGCAGCCAATAACCTTCTCAGCTGATCAGACGATTCGCTGCAGCCTCCGGGTGTCATGCTTGGTGGCTGAGCCAAACCAGACCATGATGGAGAAGGTGAGGACAGACTCTACAATGGCTGTATAGAATTGGACCATCATTGTCTATGGCAGATTGTGCTTCCTCAGCTGCCGTAGGAAGTACATCCACTGTTGCGCCTTTTGACTGTGGAGTCGATGGTAGCCCCCCCACTTAAGGTCCTTGGAGATGATGGTTCTCAGGAACTTAAAAGACTCCACAGATGTCACTGTGGTGTTGTTGATGGTGAGTGGGGTGAGGGGAGGGGGAACACACCTAAAGTCTACAATCAATTCCACTGTCGTAAGAGCATTGAGCTCCAGGTTGTTGCATTGGCACCAGGACGCCAGCTGTGACACTTCCTGTCTGTAGGCAGATTCCTCCCCATCCTGGATCAGTCCAATCAGGGTTGTGTCGTCCGCAAACTTGAGAAGCTTGACAGAGGAGTCTGTGGAGGTGCAGTCGTTGGTGTAGAGAGAGTAGAGGAGAGGGGAGAGTACGCAGAATTGCGGTGCTCCTATGCTGAGGGTTTACGGGTCCGAGATGTGCTTTCCCAGCCTCACATGCTGCTTCCTGTCTGTCAGGAAGCTGGTGATCCACTGACAGAGGGGTTCAGGCACAGTCAACTCGGAAGGTTTGGAGTGTAGTAGCTCTGGCACAATGGTGTTGAATGCAGAGCTAAAATCCACAAACAAAATCCTCGCATAGGTCCCCTGGCGGTCTAGGTGCTGGAGGATGAAGTGCAGGCCCAGGTTGACTGCATCATCCACTGATCTATTGGCCTGATATGCAAACTGCAGAGGGTCCAGCAGGGGGCTTGTGATATTTTTCAGCTTGGCCAGTACAAGCCTTTCAAGGGTCTTCATGACTACAGAGGTCAGTGCGACAGGCTTGCAGTCATTAAGACCAGTAATCCTTGCCTTTTTGGTACAGGGACAATAGTGGAGACTTCGAAGCAGGCAGGGACAGTACAGGTTTGCAGGGACTGGTTAAAAATGTCTGTGTAGACCGGTGCCAGTTGTTCGGCACAGAGCTTGATAGTAGAGGGGGAAACGTTGTTCGGTCCTGGAGATTTCCGGCTTTTCTGTCTTCTGAAAAGCCTCTCCACCTCCTCCATTTTTATTGTTGATGATTGAGAAGTGATGGTGTGCAGTACGGAGGCTGTGGGTAATTGGGTGTGAAGTGGTGATTGGAGAGGGGTGGGTGGGAAAGGGTCCAGTCTTTTCAGACTGGAGTCTTACTTTAAGTATGTGTGAAGTGGTGAATGGGGAGGAGTGGGTGTAGAAGGACCCAGTCTTTGCTGTCCGAGGTCAGGCTGTGAGTGGGTGTGAAATGTTGGTTGGGGTGGGAAAGGGTCCAGTCTTTTCAGATGATAGGTGACATTTCGGTCAGGACTCATCTTCAGACTGATTGTGGGTGGGGGTTTGGGGGTGGGGAGGAAGCTGGAAGAGAGGATGGGCAGGACAAAACCAGGCAGGTAATAGGTGGATACGGGTGAAGGTTTTTTTTTTGATAGGTAGATGATTGGGCAAAGCCCAGAGTTGAAAGTACAGAAGGTGTGAGACAAAAGGATTGAAAAATTGTGAATTGTGAAGCTAGAGGAAAGAATGTAGGTGGAAGCAGAGGGGGAGATGAGAAATAGGTGCTGGGGTGCCATGGAGAGTGGGGTGGGAGGAGAAAGGGGGGAAAAGTGGGCTTGAAGATACCTAAAGTTGCAAGTGACAGAGGGGAGACGGTGCAGCCCAGATAACTGTGGGAGGTCTGTTCCTTGTGTTGGAGACAGAGAGATCAGGAAAAGGGAGAGTGGTGTCAGCGATAATCCAAGTGAATTTGAGGGCAGGATGGAAGTTAGTGGTGAGGTTAATAAAGTCCATGAGTTCTGCATAGGAGGAGGAGGCAGCCCCGATGCAGTCATCGATGTAGCAGAGAAAGAGTTGGGGGATGGTGCCAGTGAACGTTTGTGGAAGAGGAAGGGCGTGAGGACATGTAGTGCAACTAGCTGCGAGAGGCAGAGTAGGAGGACCCTGAGCAGTTCCATTAGTTGTGCCACTGACTTGCATTGTCGAGACATCATTGTCAAAGCTAGGCTGTAACAGTTGGAGTAGAGATAGCAAAAACACAAAGTACCAGAGTAACGGCAGCATCTCTGGACGACATCGATAGGTAACGTATACATGTCCTCCAAAGACAGACAAAAATAGCTAGAGTAACTCAGTGGATCATGTAACACCTCTGGAAAAAAGGAATAGGTGACAATTTATAGGTGAGATCCTTATTCAGATTGGGAGTTAGGGGAGAAGGAAATTGGAGATTCAAAACAAAATAGAATCGGCACCGATGACTAAGGAAAATTGGAGCCCACAATGGTCCATTGTTAGCTGTGGGAGAGGTGATAACAAAGTGATACGAACAGTGAAATTAGCAAGACGACTAGATGTTGCTTGACCAACTGGATTCCTCCAGCTTTGTGGGGTTTTTTTGTAAACCTGCATCTGCAGTTCCTTGAGTGTCCCTTTGACTAGCGATAGAGCTCGTTCTGGAATATGTCTTTAGCAGCACATTTGGAATATATCTGATGCTCAAGGCTTTTGCTTTGTACAGCACGAACAAGCATGGAGTGTACCGACTTGACCTTCCATTGGATTTGATGACATTGGAGCCTCGGCACGATGCTGAGGTGAATGATCCATTATGGCTCAGATGGTCAGCTACATTCATTATTGACTCACACCCCCACAGAAGGTGGGGGTGTTCACTGAATCTCCTTCTCCTCCACTTAATGGATTAATATTCCACCACCATCATTCATTATTGGGTGTGACAGGATTACAGAGCCTTGCCCTGATCTGCTGGTGATGACAATGCCCAGCTCCCTATGTGGCACATCGCTCCATTCTGGGCACAGAACCTAGATGGGCATTTACAGTGAAGTACCAAAGATATGGTTCACTGTTGGAGACGCTGTCTTTGGGTTGATATCATCTGATCCTGAAGATGTACATGCATGGAAGATCCCATGGCATTCCATAGAAGAGCAGGCCCATTATCTCCACAGGCTTGGGCGTTGTATATATAGGAGGTTTGCCAGACTGCTGCCTTAACCATAAGGTGAAGTTGGACAAACATTGATTTGTTTTCTCTGGAATGTCAGAGGTTGGAGAAGACCTGACTGTAGTTATTTTTTAAATTGCGAAAGGCGGAGATAAGCTAGACAATCCAAAAAAAAAGTTTCACCATCATGGAAATGTCAAAGACTAGATGGCATAGTTTTAAGGCAAGGAGGGCAAAGCTTAAAGAGAGTGGGTGCTTGAAACATGCTGCCAGGGGCAGTGGTAGAGGCTGATGCGATAGTGGCATTTAACAGGCTTTTGGATAGGCACACGGATATGCAAGGAATGGAGGGATGTGGATCACGGGCAGACAGAGGAGATTAGTGTAACTTGGCATCATGTTCAGCGTGGACATCGTGGGCCACAGGGCCTGCACCTGTGCTGGACTGTTCTATGTTCTATGCTCAGTTTTTTATTGCTGAATAATGATCATTTGTGAGAGCTTCATGTTCATAAAGCTGACAGTTCCGTTTCCTTAATGTAATTTAAGAGTAGTTCACAGAGTACTTTGTGAGCAAGCAGACAGATAATAGAAGTATATTCCATAATACTCAGCTTTTGTACTGCCAAAGTTAATCACACAAAGTTCTGAAGAAGTGTTTTTTCACCTGGAACTTTACCTGTTTGTTTTCCGCAGATGCTGCCTGACCTGCTGAGGTTTTCCAGCATTTTCTGTTTTTATTTTGGATTTAAGACACGTTTATTATTGAGGTTTATGGCAGTTGGGCAGCACAGTGACACAGTGGTAGAGTTGCTGAATTACAGCGCCAGCGACCCAGGTTGAAACCTGGCTACGGGTGCTGTCTGTACGGAGTTGGTACGTTCTCCCCGTGACCACGTGGGTTTTCCCCAGGTGCTCCGGTTTCCTCCCACATTCCAAAGACGTACAAGTTTGTAGGATAATTGGCTTTGGTAAAAGATTGTGAATTGTCCCTGATGTGTAGGATAGTGCTAGTGTACGGAGATCGCCGGTCGGCGCGGACTCGGTGGGGCGAAGGGCCTGTTTCCGTGCTGTATCTCCAAAGTAAACTAAACTAAACTTTAATGTGGTGAGATTATATTTCATTACCTCATTTGGGCATTCAACTATATCAAACATAGATGCAAACAAATTAAATTGTTGATAGAACTTAAACTCCCCTTAAGCCATTTGCATGATATTGTTGCTTGCTATTTACTGTAGATTAACCATTCAGTAGGAGGTTATTTGATGCGTTTAACCTAAAGTTGGAACGCACTTTAGTGATATTTGGAAGTTGTAACCAATTGGCAAATGTTTTACACTTTTTCACATTGGCCTTATGAGGTCACATATTCTGATTCCAGTTCGTGCTTTTTATTGGATTATCGATTATTTTTAGTTGGAGGTGAAGCTGCTTCAGGCACAGCTCCCGAGGAAAATGATTATCAACAAAAGGTTAAAGTGAAGGGCAGTTACATCTTGAAAGTATTGGCTGGTGTGTGTGAGCCCTGGAGCTGGTTTCTGACTTTAGTCTGAGAGAGAAATGCTGCCCAGACAAGATACTGCCTGATATCTATGTGCTGATCATCCTATTAAATTATTGGAAATGCAAACCATATTCCAAATTTGGTATAAATTAATGCTTGGGACTAATTTTCCACATCTACCATTGACTCAAGAAACCAAACGTTTGGCACTTGGACTTTAGAGATAAGCCGCAGAATCAGGCCCTTCAGCCCACCGAGTCCATGCCGAACAGTGATCACTCCATATCCTATACATTAGGGACAATTTACAATTTTACCGATACCAATTAACCTTCAAACCTGTATGCCTTTGGAATGTGGGAGGAAACCAGAGCACCCGGAGAAAACCCTCGCAGTCACAGACAGAATATCCAAACTCTGTACAGATAGCACCCGGAAACCTGGGTCTCTGGCGCTGTGAGGCAGCAACTCTACCACCACGACACTGTGCCGCCCATTACTAAGTGCGATCTAAAGAAAGTCCAGGAATAATTCTTGTTCACCTCCCTAATTCTTCCAAGACATTGACATTTAAGCAAGATGAATGCGGTGTTGCGACCATCGTGTCATGTCACCTGCAAATTAAAAGCACATTTTCTGTAATTTTTTTAAGGTTCTCAAGCAAAGACTTTGGCAATTGGAAAACCAAACGTAACCAAGCTCACCTCTAACTTCATCGCAAGCTTGTGTCTGAAGTGTAGTACAATGTAATTATCTCATTGATCGATACAGCTATTAAATTTCCATCTCTCCAATCTGTGAAGCGATTAGTGTATCAGGACATAAATAGATACCTAGAAATAGTAGCGGCCACTTGGCTTCTCAAATCTATCTTCGGGTTAGAAAGGATATTACTGAACTTGGAAAAAATGCTTCATCAGATCAGTACAGAATCTGAGCAATATTAAAAAGGTGGTGGTGTATGGAACAAGCTGCCAGAGGAGGTAGTTGAGGCAGGGACTATTGCAACGTTTATGACACAATGAGACAGGTACATGGACAGTGTGTATGAAAGAGCTGCAAATGCTGGTTTAAGGCGAAAATAGACACAAAAAGGTGGAGTAACTCAGTGGGACAGGCAGCATCTTTGGAGCGAAGGAATGGGTGACGTTTCAGGTCGAGACCCTTCTCCTGACTGCAGAAGGGTCTCGACCCGAAACGTCACCCATTCCTTCTTGCCAGAGATGTTGCCTGTCCCGCAGAGGTATATGGATAGGACAGGTTTAGAGGGATATGGACCAAATGCAGGCAGGTGGGACGAGTGTAGATGGGTCATGTTGATCCGTGTGGGAAAGTTGGGCTGAAGCGCATGATTTCCACGCTGTAAGCCTCTATGACTCTATGAGTACAGTGGTGCAGCTGATAGTGCTACAGGCTTACAGTGCCAGAGACCCAGGTTCGATCCTTGTGACTCTGTTCGATTTGCATGTTCGCCTTGTGACTCCCACATTCCTCCCACATTCCAAAGACATGTGGGTTTGCAGGTTAATTGGCCTCTGTAACACAGCACGAGTGCTCGGTGGTCGATGTAGATGAGGTGGATCAAACAGCCCATTTCCATGCTGCATCTCTGAAAAACTGAACAGTTCCTGCACTCCAAGCTTCCAAAAACTTCACATACATTTCCAGGAAAATTGGAAGCTAAAAGGTGATTTGATTGCAAGTTTGAGGATTTTGAAAATCCTATTTTGGAATAAAGGGTGATAAATGTACTCCACTTATGATCTGGAACTTCAGTAAGGTTGTGGCTGAATTTTACCTTAATTCTTCCCACCTATCTTTGGCTCAATATCTCATTATGTGCTTAATAGACAAAATCTATTGATATTACATAGAACATTACAAACCGACTTGGCATTTACCAAGTTGTATGAGAAAATTATTCCGCTTATGAATATTTTTTCCACACACAACTCCTGAATGCCTCACTGTATCACTTGGACATTCTGGCGGCTCTTTTGTTTTGAAGTAAATTGAATTGAAAAATACAGCATAGAAACATAGAAACATAGAAAATAGGTGCAGGAGTAGGCCATTCGGCCCTTCGAGCCTGCACCGCCATTCAATGTGATCATGGCTGATCATCCAACTCAGTATCCCGTGCCTGCCTTCTCTCCATACCCCCTGATCCCTTTAGCCACAAGTGCCACATCTAACGCCCTCTTAAATATAGCCAATGAACTGGCCTCAACTACCTTCTGTGGCAGAGAATTCCAGAGACTTACCACTCTCTGTGTAAAGAATGTTTTCCTCATTTCGGTACTAAAGGAATTCCCCCTTATCCTTAGACTGTGACCCCTTGTTCTGGACTCCCGCAACATCGGGAACAATCTTCCAGCATCTAGCTTGTCCAACCCCTTAAGAATTTTGTAAGTTTCTATAAGATCCCCCCTCAATCTTCTAAATTCCAGCGAGTACAAGCATGAAAACAGGGCCTTCGGCCCACCGAGTCCACACTGACCATCGATCATCTGTTCACACTAGTTCTATGTTATCCCATTTTCACACCCATTCCCTACACATTAGGGGCAATCTGCAGAGGCTGGCTAAACTACAAACCCACACATCTATGGGATGTGGGAAGAAACCAGAGAAACTCCACACGGTCAGAGGGAAAATGTGCAAACTCCACACAGGCAGCACCCGAGGTCAGGATCGAACCTGGGCCACTGGTGCTGTGAGGCAGCAGCTCTATCAGCTGCACTCTTGTTAGTCACTCTAATAAATGCTTTGAAAATCAAATCAATCTTTCTGTATTCCTGAGAATTCTAGTTTTGTTTTGTATTCCCTCTTCCATAAATGAACACTTGGAACCCTGTTAATCCTGGTGATTGTTCCAATGGTAGCTTACCTTGAAGCAGTTGTACCTTTAAACAAGGCACTCTTGCTGCAGTCTAACCAGGAGTTTGTACAGCCCTTGCATTTTATATTCCAGCCAAGTCCTTATATAGAAGAGGTGTGTGTGAGAAAGGGGAATGAATGAGGCTGTTTCCTTCCTAGGAATGTTAATAACAGAATGTACTGGATGAGATACTCCACGACACGGGCTTTCTGTTATCTGCTCTGTTTACAGAAGATACACTTTTAAAGTGAAAATCCAATTTGTCAATTCCACTTCCCTTTCACTGAACAAATGTGCAGTGTGAACTAAATCATACCATGGTGAATAACAAAACTCTCCAAGACAGGATGGTCAGAGACAAATGTTAATTCAGACTGGGATTCAGTAATGCGTGATCTACCAGTTACCTTGAGAGCCTCTTTTCTCCTTAACACTTCTTGCAATCTGCTCAATAATTCAGTGAAAGGCCTTCATTTATCATTGGATGCATGTTTTGATCAGCCTCCCCGCATGCATCAGTATAAATGACAATTCTAGCATTAAATTATGCTCTGCTTTATAATTATATTTTCTCTTGAAAACTGAATGCTATTTTGTTTAATTTGCCATTTAATTGTAATTTCTTCTTGTCACAATATTGCACAATAAATGATCACCAAAAGAAGCCAGCAAGACAACATTTTGAGTTGTGTGTTATCATTGTACAATGTAATTAATAACTTGAGTTGTCACTGCTTCACATCTCTGACATCTGTGTTAAATATCTGCTGTGTAATTACGCTGTGAATCTTACTTGTATCTTGATTAAAGGTAGCGTTTCCGGAATATAGACATAGAACATGGAAACATTCTAAATTAATATTTCTGCTATTTGGATATTCTGCCCGTGGTCGTCCAATCTCTTCCTTAAAGGTGTTAAAGAATTGTTCTCAAGAATGATCCCAGGAATGAGTGGGTTGACATACGATGAGCGTTTGACGTCACTGGGCCTGTACTCGCTTGCGTTTAGAAGAATGAGGGGGGGGACCTCATTGAAACTTAACATGGACAGGCTTGGGTGAAAGGCTTGGGTAGAGTGGATGTGGGAGAGTCTAGGACTAGAGGCCATAGCCTCAGAATTAAAGGACATTCCTTTAGGAAGGAGATGAGGAGGAATTTCTTTAGTCAGAGGGTGGTGAATCCGTGGAATTCTTTGCCACAAAAGGCTGTGCAGGCCAAGTCAATAGACAATAGACAATAGGTGCAGTAGGCCATTTGGCCCTTCGAGCCAGCACCGCCATTCATTATGATCATGGCTGATCATCCCCAATCAGTACCCCGTTCCTGCCTTCTCCCCATATCCCCTGACTCCGTTATTTTTAAGAGCCCTATTTAGCTCTCTCTTGAAAGCATCCAGAGAACCGGCCTCCACCGCCCTCTGAGGCAATGGACATTTTTAAGGCAGAGATAGATAGATTCTTGATTAATACGGGTGTCAGGTGTCATTAGTATGGAGAGAAGACAGGAGGATGGGGTTAGGAGGGAAAGATAGATTTTCCATGATTAAATGGCAGTGTAGACTTGATGGGCCGAATGGCCAAATTCTGCTCCTATCACTTATGGCCTTATGACATGATAAAATGGCATTTCAGCATTTTAGCTCTCTTGCTTGCTTGTTTAACTCATTTAACTTCCATGCGACTACATCTCCAACCCCTTTGCAATTACGGTGGAGTTCCTTCTTTCCTTCTGTTGACTTCATTTATACCTCACGCTGCCTCGGCAAGGCCGGCAGCATCATCAAGGACGAGTCGCACCCTGGCCACTCCCTCTTCTCCTCTCTCCCAACAGGCAAAAAGTATAGAAGTGTGAAAACGCACACCTCCAGATTCAGGGACATTTTCCTCCCAGTTGTTATCAGGCAACTGACCCAAGCTTAAACAGGCCAAACTCAAATAAGCTCTGAACTAGATAGACTATAATTGGTTATTATTGCACTATTATTGTTTTTTTTGTCTGTACGTATGTCTGCATGTGTGTATATATATATAGTGTGTGTGTGTGTGTATGTGTGTTTGTGTATATATATATATATATGATATATATATATATATATATATATATATACATATATATATACATATATATATACATATATATGACATATATATATATATATATATATATATATATATATATATATATATATATATATATATATATATATATATATATATATATATGATCTATGTATATGTGTGTTTGTGAATAGGTATATATATATACACACATTGAACTTTGACATGTCGCGGGTTGACGCCTGTATGGTCGTGAGTAGTCGCCCAAAGAGTTGTACCTTTATCAGGTCGCCGCTGGATTTTCGACATTTTGGCATTTTTCGGCGACCTGCTGCGCCTTTGACGGGTGCTGGCAAGTCGCCGAAAAAATTGCGTAAGTGGGACGGGCCCTTTAAAAGTAAAAGGACAGGAAGAGAATGTGAAAGTGATGATTGGTTCAGGTGTCTGATGTGCTCTTGGGACCAGCAAAGGAAAAAAACTACAGTTAGCAATGAAGAATGAAGCAGTGATGTAATAAAAAATGTATTAAGAGGGTCTAAACGATGTAGTGCAACAACATGCCAAGGCTTATTTGATAGCTTCTCCCAAGCATGTGTCACACACTGCCTGGAAGGGAACAGACACCAGCCTCTACTTGCAAATTCTCCTTCATGTCAAACATCATCCCGAGATGGAAAATGATCACTGCTCCTTCATCGTGAATGTGTCAACATCCAGGAAGTCTCTAATTAACTGTGCTGAGAGAGAGCTGTTACCACAAGGATGGATGGCACTGCTTTAACAAGGAGGTTTAGCAGCACCTTCCCAAGGACAATGTGTACTAAATGGAGGCCAGGTGATAATGCACACATCCAATGAATGAATGAAGATATTTTGTATTAATCGGATATATATATTGGGATGAATAATGCCCATGACATCTAGATGAAAAACTCACAATTACATGTAAGGACATTGCCAGGTCTCGAGGGCCTGAGCTGCAGCAAGAGGTTATGCAGGCTATGTAGCAATGTTACAAAATTTTGAGATTTTAAAAATCAAGTCTGCAATTTATCCCATCAGATGAAGCATAAAAATAAGTATAATTTGACACCTAATTCACTTTCATATCTTCAGTATTAAAAAAGTTATGGCCATTTTCATACTCGGAAATTAGCAACTTGTTTCCTATTGCTTTTCTATTGACTTAACACAAAAGTTGTGATCAAGGACAGTCAAAAGCCCATAACTTTCTTAAAAATTAAGAGAACTGAAAGAAATGTTCAGTTATTGTAGATTGAAGCATTCTGAAACTAATATGAAACAATCTTACTTGGATGACCTGAAATTAAAGCATATAATTAGTTAGTTACCCAATTGTAGCTAATTACAAAACTCAATTACTAGATCTAAACATCTATCCATTTCTTATGAAAAAGTTAACATTTTTTTTAAAGCCTAAGTGTCCAAATAACATTCACACAAGAATTCACAATATAACATGATTTTTAAATCTAATTGTCATTAATTTATAGGCCAAATTGAAGGAATTTAGTGTTTAATGCCTGTAGATTAATGGCCATTAACTGCGCTGAGTAGGACTTTATGGAACGCGATGGATTGGAACCTTGCAGTTGCGGTGAATTTAAACCCCATATGGACAGGAAAAATTCAGCCAGTTCGTATGGGGAATAAATCACCGTTTCGCAACATGAAATGTTGATTAAGGTCATCTTAACAAACAAGTTTATATGAAAAAATTAACAGCTTTCATTTACCTGTCCCCTACGTAAAATCCGTTCCCGTTGTCGGCGTTCATGGCATTAGGAGCTAATTTTTATTTTACTGCAGCGCTGAAATAGTCGGGCGATTGAAAAAAAATAATTAACTTACCGGCAGTCGGAACGAATCTTTAGAAAAAGCTTGCACTCCGAGAAAATAAAGTTCCGGATGGCAAGGGGAAAAACGCATTTTAACCCCCCCCCCCCCCCCCCCCCAAGGCGCCAAAGTCGCGCACACGGCCAGTGACAGAACTGCAGCACCGCTAAAGGTAAGTTTTGTAACATACCTAGGCTATGACTCCATTCTTTGGAGCGCAGGAAGATGAGGGGCGATCTTATTGAGGTCTACAAAATCATGAGAGGAATAGATTGGGTAAATGCACAGTCTCTTACCCAGAATAGGGGAATCAAAAACTAGAAGACATAGATTTAAAGTGAGTAGGGAATGATTTAATAGGAACCTGAGAGGTAATTTTTTTTCCATAAAGGGTGGTGAATGTATGGAGGAGATAGTTGAAGCAGGTACTATTGCAACTGAGACAGGTGCATGATCTGATAGGCTTAGAGGAATATGGGCCAAACGCTGACATGTGGGACAAGTGTAGATATGTTGGTCAGTGCTGGCAAGTTGGGCCGAAGGGCCTGTTTCCACGCTATATATCTCTATGACTTTCTCCATACAAAATGTTTACAATGCAAACAGCATATCTAATAAAATAATACTTGCATTTATAAATTAAAACCAATTAGAAATTAAAATGCTTTCCCTAAATAGAGAAGTTTTTAGATCTGATTTCATTTACACAATATCAGGAATGAATCCTTAATAAACATACAAGTGAAAAGCTATCTCTACTTACCATCACTATTACTTAATATTCAAGGGATATTCTACGCATACATTTATTTTTCCTTTTCAAATGAGTTCGCAACATTAATACCAGAGGGAAGAAAATCAGATGTTATGCAAGTCAAATCAGTTTATACATTTGTGTAGGAAGGAACTGCAGATGCTGGTTTAAACCGAAGGTAGACGCAAAATGCTGGAGCAACTCAGCGGGACAGGAAGTATCTCGGGAGAGAAGGAATGGGTGATGTTTCGGGTCGAGACCCTTCTTCAGTTTGTCAGTCTGAAGAAGGGCCCCGACCCGAAACGTCATCCATTCCTTCTCTCCAGAGACATTGCCTGTCCTGCTGAGTCGCTCCAGCATTTTGTGTCTATCTTTGGTTTATACATTTGCTGTATGTGAATGAGGTACCTTTATTCCACGACATCGATGAAATATTTCTCACAGTTGCTTTTGGTTTATTATTGTCACGTATACCGAGGTACAGTGAGAAGCTTTGCTTTGCATGCCTTACAAACAGATCAGATACAATACAGAATTACAATTAAGTCAAACTCAAGTACAATAGATAAAGCTTAATACTAATCTTTTTGAGGTTTGAACGTGATGGCGAAAGATAGAAACATAGAAAACAGGTGCAGGAGTACGTCATTTGGCTCAGCTTTTCCTCATCTCAGTCCTAAATGGCTTACCCTTTATTCTAAATTAAGATGAACCAAGGTATAGGTTCTGCCTTGGAAAATAGTTTGAAGTGCCCTCCAATGGTCCTTTAAGAACTGCTGGCTAGATCACGATGGATCCAGTAAAAGTACATGGCACATGTTCACATTTATGTAAGTAAGTTTATTGGCCAAGTATTCACATACAAGGAATTTGCCTTGGTGCTCCACCCACAACTAACAACGTGACATAGTGACAGTTACGAATGACTCAGAAAACACTAAACATTACTAATAATAAAACATTAATGATAAAACACCATTGATCAAGCATGTGGACCAACAAAATACCAGATCAAAGGGAGGCTACAGATTTTTGGCTGTTGAGTAGAGCAACTACTCGTGGATAAAAACTGTTTTTATGTCTGACTGTGGCAGCTTTGACAGTCTGGAGTCGCCTTCCAGAGGGAAGTGATTCAAAGACTTTGTGGCCAGGGTGAGAGGGGTCAGAGATGATCTTGCCCGCTCGCTTCCTGTCCCTTGCAGTGTACAGTCCATCAGTGGAGGGAAGGTTGCAGCCAATAACCTTCTCAGCTGATCGTACGATTCGCTGCAGCCTCCAGGTGTCGTGCTTGGTGGCTGAACCAAACCAGACCATGATAGAGAAGGTGAGAACAGACTCTACGATGGCCGTGTAGAATTAGACCATCATTGCCTGTGGCAGATTGTGCTTCCTCAGCTGCCGTAGGAAGTACATACTCTGTTGTGTCTTTTTGACTGTGAAGTCGATGGTAGTCCCCACTTAAGGTCCTTGGAGATGATGGTTCCCAGGAACTTAAAAGACTCCACAGATGTGACTGTGGTGTTGTTGATGGTGAGTGGGGTGAGGGGAGGAGGAACTCACCTAAAGTCTACAATCAATTCCACTGTCTTAAGAGCATTGAGCTCTAGGTTGTTGCGATGGCACCAGGACGCCAGCTGTGACACTTCCTGTCTGTAGGCAGATTCCTCCCCATCCTGGATCAGTCCAATCAGGGTTGTGTTGTCCACAAACTTGAGAAGCTTGACAGAGGTGTCTGTGGAGATGCAATCGTTGGTGTAGAGAGAGTAGAGGAGAGGGGAGAGTACGCATCCTTGCGGTGCTCCTATGCTGAGCGTTTGCGGGTCCGAGATGTGCTTTCCCAGCCTCACATGCTGCTTCCTGTCTGTCAGGAAGCTGGTGATCCACCGACAGAGGGGTTCAGGCACAGTCAACTCGGAAAGTTTGGAGTGTAGTAGCTCTGGCACAATGGTGTTGAATGCAGAGCTAAAATAAACAAACAGCTTTATGGCAAGCCTTAAACAGGTGGGAGGCTGAGGTTTACATATTCATGATGCACACTGCCTGTGTCTGATGTGCTCTTCAGAGATTTCAAAGTCCTTGTCTATTTTCGGGAACGGGCATTTCTGGTGAAGATTGGGTTTAGGGGATTGTGCTTGGAAACAGTTCTAAAATTGTAATTGCTCACTCAAAAAGCAGAGTCCTAACAAATAGTTATCTTTCAACCGGTCTAATACAGATTATTCAGTAACAATCGCATTATTATCTTGGATCCGTCTCGGCAGAACATGGCAACTGGAACTTCCTCATTCCCCGGTGATAACTCAAAGTTGCGTCTGATCGGCCTCCTGGTGAGTCCTACCTGCCCCTCCTTGTGGAAGACCCCAATGTGTGACATCTTCTAATGTGGGGGAGACTGTGCATGGACGACCACCATACAGTCCTTGACAGAGACAGGCCTGGGTCCAGTGGTGTGGACTCCACCACAGGTGGGGGCCACTCCCTGCTGCAGCCTCCTTCTGCCATCCCGGCCATTGTGGTGATCCAACTACAGGCCACCCACCATCCTCATCCTGGTTCAACAATGAGATAGTCTTCTTGAGCCGTACTTTGTTAGGAAGCTCCCCCTCGATCTGCCCGCCATGGGTCACCCCGCTAGGGGCATAGCTCCAGACAGTTTAGCTCTCAACATCTTAGGCATGTGCAAACTTTTATACCACAACAAGGCGGCAACCTTTGGACTTCAAAGGGACTTCTTTGGCCATAAAACTCAAACAGATATCCTGAAGTTATAAAAGATTCTGTAAATGCACTCCTTGCCTTTTAACTGTAATATTCATGTTCATAGGTTCAGAAATTATAGGAGAAGAATTAGGCCATTCGGCCCATCAAGTCTACCATGCCATCCAATCATGGCTGATCTTTCTTTCCCTCTCAGCCCCATTCTCGTGCCTTCTCCCCATAAGCCCTGACACCCGTACTAGTCAAGAATCTTTGCCTTAAAAATATTCTTTGATCCATATTCATCTGTGGCAATGATTTATACAGATTCACCACCCTCCGCCTAAAGAAATTCTTCCTAATGTCCTTTCTAAATATTTGTCCTTTTATTTTGAGGCAATGGCCTCTGTTCCTAGACTTTCCCAATAATGGAAACATTCTATCCACATCCATTCTATCCAGGCCTTTAACTCTTTGGTAAGTTTCAATGAGGTCCCCACCCCCTCAGCCCCCCATCCTTCTAAACTCCAGTGAGTACAGGCCCAGTGCCATCAAACGCTCATCATATGTTAACCCGATCATTCCTGGGATAATTCTTGTAAACCTTCCCTGGACCCTCTCCAACATCCTTCCACAGATATGGGGCTCAAAACTGCTCACAATGCTCCAAATACTTTCTGACCAGTGCCTCATAGAGCCTCAGTGTTACACATCCATTTGTTGCCGAGAAAAAGCTAGTGCAAGGTAGTTACAAGTAACAATTGAGTTAATGGTGATCGAAATTTACTGTACCCCAGTGGTGCGACTATGGAAGCATCTACATGATCTGCTACCCAGGCAAGTGATAAGAGCTCCATCACATACCTTACACCTGGTTTGTTAGTGGTGGACAAGCTCTCAGACAAGTTGTGAGAACTCATGTTGCAGAATACCCAGTCTCTGACCTGTTCATCATAGCCCATTAGAGTCTTGGTGAGATACAGAAAATAAACAGGCCTTTTGGCCCATCAAGTCCATGCTGACCTTCAACTAACCATTTACACCATTCCTACTTTAATCTCTCGTGTCGTTAAACTGGCTACATACTGTAGGTGGTTCATATAATGTTTGGAGCAGTGACAACCCTTGGCATGATGATAATAATACATTTGATTACAATGATAAGTAAATGTTCCCTTGCTGGAAGGGACGCTGTCTGGCCTTTATGTGGCATGTCTTGAGCTTGCAATCCATCAGTTTAAACTTGGTTGTTCTCCAGATCTTGAGGACACAGACTGCATACAGTGGCTCTTAGTTTTATGAATGGAAATGAACATCGTGCAATCACCAGACATCTTCTCTCCTTGTCTTATGAGGGAGAGAAGGTCCCTAAAGAAGAATTACCGACCGTTGGCCTCAGGGCACTTCTCTGAGAAAGTTCTGCTGCAGCAGTATTCCCAGAGTGTGATGATTGCCCCCTAATAGCAACATTACTCTGAATAATAGACACAAAATGCTGGGGTAACACAGAATCCAATGACCTAGGTTCAACCCTGGCCTTGAGTGCTGACTGTGTGGAGTTTACACGTTCACCCTGTGTCTAGCTTTTGGACTTCTGGAAATCCTGGGGGGGACAGGGGGGCACGTTCCCCCCTGCTTTGAGAGATGGGGGACAATCCCCCCCATGTTTTGTAATCCAGAATTTATCAGACGCTTTCTAAGGGCTGAATCGGCCCGTTCGCGGGGCATTTCAGTGCCCGACGCAGCTTAAAATCAAACTGCTGCATCGAGGCGATCGAGGCTCCCGATGTTGACCGATGCTGGCTGATGAAAGATCCCGTGAACGGGCCGATTGAAGCCGCACAATTCGGGGCAGATGTTACCGTCCACAGGGCCCACGGCCGAAGCCTCGTGTGTGTGTGCACGCGCGCGTGTGTGTGTTTGCGCATGCGCTCGCGCGGCCGCCAAGATGTAATCTCCACCGCATGTTTTGATAGCGATTTCTGTTCCTGCCTCTGGCTCTGTTGGTGAGAACTGGTGACAATATTTCCCTGACCCTGACCCTCTACACTGATGCTCCTCAGGGCTGTGCGATCGATCCCTTGCTCTCGTCCCTGTACACCCGTGACTATGTGGCCGAGTACAACAGCAACTCGATCATTAATTTGTTGTTGTCGGCCGGATCAACAACAACGATGAGACAGAATATGGGAAAGAGATCAAGAACCTTGTGTCATTGTGTCTGGACAAATACCTAATCGGAGTAGCAAAAATGCTGGAGTAACTCAGTGGGTCAGCCAGCATCTCTGGAGAACAAGCATGGGTGATGTTTCCGGTCGGGACACTTCTTCTCCCACCGTGCCCGCGCCGATCATCGATCACCCCGTACACTAGCACTATCCTGCACACTAGGGACTATTTACAATTTACAGAAGCCAGTTAAACTACAAACCTGTACGTCTTTTTGGAGTGTGGGAGGAAACCGGAGCACCCAGGAGAAACCCACGTGGTCACAGGGAGAACGTATATACTCCATACAGACAGCACCCATGGTCAGGTTCAAACTCAGATCTCTGGTGCCAAAAGGCAGCAACTCTACTGCTGCGCCACCGTGCCAACCCACAGATGCAGCCTGACCCATTGAGATACTCCAGCACCATGTGCTTTGGTCTAGAATCCAGCACTGGGGTTCCTTTTGTCTTGGCATCTGCAGTTCCTTGTGTCTCGACTTCTTTCCCTGTGCATTGTGTTGCAAAATTCTATACTTTTCAGGCTCGAGGGAAGGGTCACCTGGGTCATCTGAAATTCTAATATAACTAATGTAGATTGCATATTTGAATCTTGTTTATGCTATCTCTTACACTTTCAGTGATCATTAATATACAGACTTCAGCTCTTCCCAGAGGTTCATATGCTGAAGGTGTTTTCTGTTCATTCAGTGACACATCAGGCAGTCAGATGGTACTGAGCAGCCTTGCCAGCTGTTGCTCACAGACTCCCCTTGCTCATCTCTACACTCAGATCAATGAACGTTACACACAGTTATTTATAAGTGACCCACAGTGAACAAAATGTGCTTCGAAATTCAGACTTAGAGACTGCCAATCCATTCCTAGTAATCAGCCTCAGCGGGTCGGCTGTCTCCAGGATACAGCCAAGAGCTGTTTTCCATTAACTTGGTAACAACAGCATTTTTTTTTTGTTGTATTGAGGTTTTCCAGTTTCTCTTTCTATCTATATGTCTCCGCTGCTATTGTGAAAAAGGAGATTGATTAGAACTGCTTGTGGCACTTGAGCAGAGAACCTATCTATCTATGAATGGAGCATCAAAATTGGGATTAGGAGTAAGGAAAGGAAGAGGAGACTTATTAATACTGAAATACTTCAGTCGATGTGAGGGGTGTTTATATCTCCCAGTGATCATGCAAAAGGCATTTGTATAAATGCTTTAGGAGAAATTGCCTGAGAAATTGTAATAACCAGAATTTTGGTGGATCATACATTCTAAAATATTGTAGACTGATTCATCCAGAGAAGTAACCTCCAAAGAAGCCTATGGAGGTCAAACAAAGATAAATGAAACCATATTTCATTATTATATCAGACATCTTGTAACCGTTACATTAAGTTCAAATTGCTACTGAAGGAAATATTTCTGTCATATCTTCATGAAGGATTACAACTTTCATGAGAGATTTTATTCTTTTGGCTATATATTACATACGTAATTCTTTTTTAAAAACTCTTTTATTATTTTATTACACATTCCATTTTGGACTAAAATCTTTGGTCATTCACATTTTCAGGGAGAATGTACAAACTGCATACATGTCAGGATCGAAGCCGGATCTCTGGTGCTATAAGGCAGCAACTCTACTGCTGCACAACCGTGCTGCCCCACAGATGCAGCCTGACCCATTGAGTTACTCCAGTTATGCTCTAGAACAAGTAACCTACAAACCTGTACGTCTTAGGAGAGAGGGAGGAAACTAGACTGGAGCGCCTGGAGAAAACCGGCATGGTCACGGGGAGAATGTACAAACTCCGTACAGACAAGCACATGGTGGACAGGCTTCATGGAGTTAGGAGGTGCGTTGCTCTCTGCAGGATTCCTAGCCTTTGACATACTCTCGTAGCCACATGGTATATACGGCTACACCAGTTGATTTTTTCATGGGAACTCATCACCGCACTTACTTCTTGTAACAATTTGTTACACCATCAGTGTCAGTAGGTCAGCGGCACGGTGGCGCAGCGGTAGAGTTGGAGCGCCGGAAAGCCAGGTTCGATCCCGACTACGGGTGCTGTCTGTACATAGTCTGTACTGTAGTTCTCCCCGTGGCCTGCGTGGGTTTTCTCCGAGATCTTCGGTCTCCTCCCACACTCCAAAGACGTACATGTATGTAGGTTAATTGGCTTGGTAAATGTACAAATTGTCCCTAGTATGTTAATGTGCGGGGATCGCTGTTGAATTTTTACATCCCCTTGTCTCTTGACTGAATTCTGAAAAATGACAAAAGCTAAGAGAGAGCACACTTTATGCATTTCCAACAGCCCAGTTCTGATGAAAGCTCATCAACCTCAAACTTCAACTTTTTGTTTCCTCCTCCACAGATGCTGCCTGACTTGCTGAGTGTTCACACTATTTTTTTAATTTAATTTCAAATTTCCAGCACCCGAGGTGTTTTACTCTTAGAAAGAGCATAAAACTAACCCCTGACTTTCTGTCATTGTTTGGGTTTGAATTATACTGCTGGGAGAGCAGTGGAGGCAAATTCAATTCTAGCATTCAAAAGGGTGCAAGATAAGTTTGTGACAGGTCATTAATTTGTCGGGCTCTGGGGAGAGAATAGCATATGGAGCACAAAGCGCTGGAGCAACGCAGCGGGTCAGCCAGCATCTCAGGAGTAACATAGATAGGTGACACTTCAGGTCCAACGTTGAAGCCAGGCCATGCTGAGATTCCCCTGCAGAATGCCATATAATTGCATCACACATCCTGCAAACCCCACTTTACTGACCACTCAAATGCTGTCTGGGCTGCTTTAGGGGAGGATGGCTCTGAGTTACTGGAGACCCTGTTGCCACTCTGGCCATATAGAGTCTTAGAGTCATACAGCGTGGAAATAGACCTTTCAGCCCAACTTGCCCACACAGACCAACATGTCACATCCATGCCAGTCTCAGCTGCCTCCGTTTGGCCCATATCACATGGTGCCAGCAGGACCCACACCAACCTAATCGTACCTTTAAAATCGATCACTGCGGATCACCTCATGCACCACCATGGATCTATTATTTTTCTAATTGTGTTTTGCACTAATAGAACACGGAACATTACAGCACAGGAACAGGCCCTTCAGTCCACACTGTCTATGCTGAATGATATGTCAAAATGAAGTAATCTGCTCTGCCTGCACACGATCCTTATGCCTCCATACCTTGAATATCCACAAGCCTATCTATAAAATCCTCTTAATGCCACAATTGTATTTGCCTCCACACCATCCTTAACAGTGCATTCCAGATATCCAGCACCCTCTGTGTAAAAAAACTTTGACCTGCCCGGCCCAGAGAAACAGGTTCCCACCATCTGTATGCCTCTCATAATTTGATATACATCATCAGGTCTTCCATCAAACTCCAATGTTCCACAGATAGAAATCAAAGTTCCGTTGGACAACGCATGGCTTGCAGTCTTTTTTTTATTATTGTCTAGCGGAATCTTGTGTGAAATGTATGGATAGGTTATGTATAATGTATGTGTTGTCTGATTTATACACTAAACCTGTAATGCATTCTGCAAGCAAGATTTTCATTGTACCTGGACCTCACTGTTCTTGTGCAAATTACAATAAACGCTACTTGACTTAAGATTGTGTGTAGGAAAAGAACTGCAGATGCTGGTTTAAACCGAAGATAGACACAAAAAGCTGGAGTAACTCAGCGGGCAGGCAGCATCTCTGGAACAAGGAATGGGTGGCGTTTCGAAGCGAGGCCATTGGGTCTGAAGAAGGGTCTCGACCCGAAACGTCACCCATTCCTTCTCTCCAGAGATGCTGCCTGACCCGTTGAGTTACTCCAGCTTTTTGGGTCTATCTTTGACTTAAGATTGGCTCACTGTGTGTGGCCAGGGTTAATGAGGGAGTGTGTGAAGCACAATCAGCAACTGCAGAGGAAGGAATTGGGGCAACAAAATCATTACTTCATTTGAGAAATGCAGTCATTTCCTACTGTAGTGGCCATTTGGCTTATTTTGGGTGTCATTAATTATGGCATTTGTCTTTAAATTTTAGTCTGCCTATAATTATGTGGGTGGGATTTATTACGTAGTCAGGGGCCTGTTTGCTGCTGGGTTTCTTGCGCAGGAGCTTAGTTTTAGATTAGTTTTAGCGCTACATGGTGAAGGAACACCCTTCGACCATGTAGAGTTTTGCCGAGACACGAGGAGTTTTCCAACATTTAAAAGCAACATGATGAAGATTAAAGTGTACGAGAAGAAGGTCGGATGAAAATCTTGCTGTTTTTCTTCAACAATAAAGAAACTATTACTCAAAAGACTGTGTTATGAAGATTTATCTGTTGGGGTGCTCTGAAAGTCTCACGGAGAGCTCGCATGCGTATTACGACATTCTCCTAAAGCCATTTAGTCTCTTAAGTGGCTAGAGGGAGTAATCTCTTGAACGATATAAAAATCTGCCGCTACGCCTACCACAACCTTCTTTAGATTTTAGAGATACAGTGCAGAAACAGGCCCTTCGGCCCATCAAGTCCGCACCGACCAACGATCCTCGTACACTCGGGCGGCACGGTGGTGCAGCGGTAGAGTTGCTGCCTTACAGCGAAGGCAGTGCCAGAGACTCGGGTTCAATCCTGACTACAGGTGCTGTCTGTGAGGGTTTTCTCCGAGATCTTCGGTTTCATCCCAAACTCCAAAGACATGCAGGTATGTCGGTTAATTGGTTTGGTAAATGTAAAAATTGTCCCTAGTGGGTATAGAATAATGTTAATATGCGGGGGTCGCTGGTCGGCGTGGACTCTGTGGGCCGATAGGGCCTGATTCCGCACTATATATATAAACTAAACTAAACTAAACTAAACACTATCACTATTTTACACACACTAGGGGCAATTTACAATTTTTACCAAAGCCAATCAACTTACAAACCTGTCTGTCTTTGGAGTGTGGGAGGAAACTGGAGCGCCCGGAGAAAACCCACTCAATCACGCATTCATAGAGTTTGTGGTGTTATTAAAGAGAGCCCTTGTTATGCTTGTATATTGTAACATACATTTGGACAGGTACATAGATCGGAAAGGTTTGGAGGGATATGGACCAAATTCAAGCCAATTAGGCTAGCTTAGATGGGGCATCTTGGTTGGGATAGATGAAGTTGAGCCAAAAGGCCTGTTTCCGTGCTGTAAGACTATATCAATTAGAGTTATTAAACATATTTATAATTCCAGCAAAGTTTGAATTGTTGGTTTTACTTGTATAATTAGCTAATGAAGGGGAAATGGAGCTTGGTCAATGATGATAAATAGATAGAACAACATCAATTATCTATTATAGGCCTCACTAGGAATTAATTCTGTGGAGGCCAATGGATCTAAATATTAAGTGATGAGAATTATAATAATCAAGTCAATGCTGCCCTCTCAGTGTTATGCAGAAGATTATCTAATAAAACATATTGCATATTAGTGAGCAGTAAACAGAAAACAAAATTGCAGGATTATGATCTAATATTTATCTCCACTACTGAAGATAGCCACTAATGGATAATGAAAGTGTAATATAATATTAATATTGCTGTGAGTGTAACCATGAGACCAGAGCTATGGACGTGGCAAAACGTAGAGGTAGTATTCACAATGGCAGTAACACAAGAGTCATGAAAGTACCGCTGAGGCACAGCGGTTCAATTACTGGTCCAGTAATAGAGAGGCTAATAATTGAAAGACCAGGGTTGAAGGATAGTTCATAAGTTCTAGATGCTGAATTAGTCCATTAGGCCCATCAAGTCTACTCCTTCATTCAACCGTGGCGTATCTATCTTTCACTATTGTAAATGACTTCCAGACTCAGTACATGATTCAAACACACCTTTAATCAGCACTGAAACGTAACAGCATGAAGGATGATTAGTTGTCAATACATCCTGGCTGCTCTATCTGTCCGTGCTGAGAAATAGTATTAGTATAAGTATTACAGTGGGGTGGAGTTAGAGATGCTGGCTGGTGTGTGATTGGTTAACATGCAACAACAATCTACATCCTTCCCCCCAAAGGTTAAGTGTGAAAGGGCACTCATGCCATGGGGTTAAACATACTCGCCATATCTGTCTGGTGGTCTGAGCGCATGCGGACCAAACCCTCCCCTCCCTCACTTGAAAGATGAGACGGAGAGCCTGGAGGCGAGAATGATGTGATGGAGGCCTGTGGTGACCGAAAGGGGAAACATGCGGTGGGTGAGGCCCCGTGGTTAGCGGAGACCGCAGGACGTGGAGGGGTGCAAGGCATGCGGGGATGGGTGGGAGACATTGCAAAAGGCGGCTGGAACTGGAGCGGTGGAGCATACGACCAGCAGGCGGTGGTCGCGGCTCCCTCACAGCAAGCAGGTGTTGTCGACTTCTCCAGTACACCGCTCCCTCACAGTCTACCAGGTACGACCGTGGCTCGTCAGTGGGGTTGACCACAGTGCCCAGACGGGAATGTTCAGTTGAAATTCGTAGGCGGACGACCTGACCCGGAAGTAAAGGCTTGAGTGGTCTGCTGGAACTGTCGTATGACCGTTTCTGAATATCGTGCTTCTCTTGTAGACGTTTCTGGATAGTGGCGGGCTTCCGCACCTGAGGAACCAGTTGCTGTTTTGCGATGGGTACCGGAGGCCTCGTCAATCTCGACATCAGTCGCTGTGCCGGCAATCCCAGGGTTCCGTCCCTGGCAACATTTCTGAGATTCAGGAGATCGAGATAAACGTCTGACTTTGAAATCTGTGCTCGCTCAAGCAAGTGTTTGGCGCTTCTGACAGCGCGTTCAGCGAGACCATTACTCTGTGGATACTCGGGAGTACTCATAACGTGCTGGAAGTTCCATCGGTCTGCGGAAAGCTTGAACATGTGGCTGGTGAACTGCCGACCGTTGTCGGTTCTCAGGCTGACGGCAGCGCGAAAGGTAGAGAAGTGTCTTTTCAGCTTCTGGATGACCATCTCCGATGTGAGGGAGGTCAGTTGGTCTAGTTCAAACCAATTAGAAAAGGAGTCGACTAGAATGAGGTAGTGCTTCCCGCACCATTCGAAAATGTCTGCCGCCAGCGATGTCCAGGGCAGAGCTGGTGGAGGTTGTTGCAGAAGGGGCTGCCGCTGCTGATGATGCGCAAGGCTGTCGCAAGCAGGGCAGGAGGCCACGCGGTCCCGGATGTAGCTGGCCATTCCCGGCCAGTAGAACAGGCTACGGGCACGTGCCAGTGTGGCGTCGGCTCCTGGGTGACCGCTGTGTGCCTCTTTGAAGTATACGTCTTGTAGCGATGAGGGTATCACCACCTTGTGACCCTTGACGACAACCCCATCCTGAACTACCAGTTCATCACGAACCAGGATGAAAGGCTGTACCTCTGTGGGCGTGTTGGATTGTCTGTCTGGCCAGCCTGTTTTGATGATGGAGGAGAGGATTTGAAGCGTATCGTCTGTGGTGGTGTGCGCGGCCAAGGTGCGCAGTTGCTTGCTGGAGACGAAGTCGACACCGAGAACCGTGAAATTTTCCTGTCCATAGGGATGTTGTTCGCAAGATGCCCGAGGTGCGCGGGAGAGAGTGTCAGCGACGTGCATGTCCTTACCCTTAGTGTAGGTAATAGAGAAATCGTACCGCTGCAGCTGCATCATCATACGCTGCAAACGAGCTGGCGCGGCGTGGATCGGCTTGTTCAGGATTGTCACCAGCAGTTGGTGTTTCATAGGAATCCGAGGGGTAACCGTGAAGATGTTGCCAAAGATGAAGTCGTGGAATTTGGAGCAAGCAAAAACGACGGCCAACTGTTCCGTTTCGATTTGCGCGTAGTGCTGCTCCGTGTCGGTCATGGTGCGAGAGGCATACGAGACACGTAGTAGAGTGCCCTCGGCAGATGGTTGCAAGCAGGCTGCGTCGAGCCCGAATTTTCAAAGCATCACTTCAGGGTCAATATTAATCTTGTAAGTCACGGGCAACTTGCCCAGGTTATTGTCGAAAAGATCAGGGAATTCACTGTGAATAGCCCTTGACACCCCTACTAATCAAGAATCTATAAATGTCTGACTTACAAATATCCATTGACTTGGCCTTCAAAGCTATCTATGGCAATGAATTCCCACCCTCTGACTAAAGAAATTCCTCCTCATCTCCTTTCTAAAGGTACGTCCTTTTGTTCTGAGGTTATGGCCTCTGATCCTAGACTCTCACTAGTGGAAACATCCCCTTCACTTTACCTAGGCTTTTAACAGTGCTATACTGTGGACTGCTCAATTATAATCATGAATTGGCTTTTCGCTGACTGGTTTGCACGAGACCAAAGATTTTCACCGTACCTCAGTACACATGACAATAAACTGAACATAAAGCTCAAAGTGAACTATCCATCTTCTCCAGAGATGCTGCCTGGTCCACCACATTACTCCAGCACATTGTGTCTATTCTTGTAAACCAGCATCTGCAGTTCCTTGCTTAAAATTAATATATATATGGTTCAGAACAGATTTATGAGGATGTTGCCAGGACTAGAGGATGTAAGCTATAGGGAGGGGTTGAGTAGGCTGGGTCTCTATTCCATGAAGCTCAGGAGGATGAGGGGGGGGGGGGGGGCGGGAGGGTTCTTATAAGATCATGAGAGGAATAGATCGGGTAGATGCATAGAGTTTTTTGCGCAGAGTAGGTGAATCGAGGACCATAGGTTCAAGGTGAAGGGGAAAAGATTTCATAGGAATCCGAGGGGTAACCTTTTCATACAAAGGGTGGTGGGTGTATGGAATAAGCTGCCAGAGGAGGTCGTTGAGGCTGGAACTATCCCATTGTTTAAGAACCAGTTAGACAGGTACATGACTAGGACAGGTTTTGAGTGATATCGGCCAAGCGCAGGCAAGTGGGACTAGTGTGGCTCGGACAACGTTGGCTGGTGTGGGCTAGTTGGGCTGAAGGGCCTGTTTCCATACTGTATCACTCTATGATCCTCTGACTCTAGGAAGTGTGTTCAAAGACTGGGCAGATCATATAAATTCAGAGTAATAATTATAGAGACATACAACACGGACACAAGCCGAACTTGTCCATGCCATCCAAGGTACAGCGAATAAACCAGCCCAATTTGCACGACTTTGCCCCCTATCTTTCTAAACCTTTCCTCTCCTTTCCTCTCCATGTCTGCAGATGCTGGTTTATACCAAAGATAACCACAAAGTGCAGCAGTAACTTAGCGGGTCCGGCAGCATCTCTGGAGAAAAAGGATGGGTGACGTTTCGGGTCGGGTTCCATCTTTCAGTCTGAAGAAGGGTCCCACCTTGAAACGTCACCCGTCCTTTTTCTCCAGTAGATGCTGCCTGACCCGCTGACTTACTCCAGCTCTTTGTGTCTATCTTTCCTGTCCATGTACCTGTCCTAGTTCCTCTTAATTAACAAACACAATTTATTTTTTTTAATGACAATAATAAAGATAAGAAAGCTGAAGTAAATGATAGTTCTGAAGGTTGGTGCAATTGCAAGTATTTGTATTAAAATTCAAGAAAAGGTATCTGGCATAAAAGCATTATAAGGCATGTGTGGCAAGGCAAGGCTGATGATCTATGATGATTTTTTGAAAGGCGGACAATAGACTTGCATACAAGGCATGGAGTGCTTCTGACTCTCTAACAGAACAGGTTGGGTTAGAACAGGTCGTGTCGTCACTTTTGTTCTGTCTGCCATCTGGCACACACTGTAATATGGACGTGTCCTTCATAACAGATGCAAAGGGTGTCCTTTGCAAGCTGAAGACAGAGTTTCATTTAGTTAGACATATAGCATGGAAAAGGCTCTTCAGCCCACTGAGTCCATGCCGACCATCGATCACCTGTTCACATCGGTTCTATGTGATCATATTTTCCCATCCACTCCCAACCCACTCGGGGGCAATTTCCAGGGGCCAGTTAACCTACAAACCCGCACGTCTTTGGGATGCGGGAGGAAACCGGAGCACCCGAAGGAAGCCCATGTGGTCACAGGAAGAACGTGCAAACTCCAGACAGACAGCACCCGAGGTCAGGATCGAACCCAGGGTCTCTGGCACTGTGAGGCAGCAGCTTTACCAGCTGCACCACTCTGCTGAAAGAAGGACAGTGAGTGACAGCGAAGGGCAGAGAAGCCCCTCAGCCTGATGACACTTCCCCCAAGAGTAGCTTTCCTTTATTTTGTCCGGAAGCTAAGTAATATGTAAATTCCCTCCTTCCTCTCATGTTTGGGTTTAAGAGCCAGCATGTCGCACTTGGTAACATGCTCAGAGCTGAATCAGAAGATTGTGTGAGGAAGACTCATACTAGGACCTGCGAGCACTGCACATCCTGCATGATTTGCATTACAATAGGTACTCTTTACAATGCGCGTCAAATTAAATTCCATCATTATCTCCGGATCAGGCAGCCTTGGTCGAGCTTAAGTGCTCCGTGTAGTGGGACTGATTGGAAAATATCGAGTGTGGATGTGGGAATTGCTAAAACTAGAGGTTTTATATAATTATGGTTCATGATAGTGAAGTTATACAGTATCCGGCATTGAGAGATTAAAACGAGAACCGATAATTCTCTAACTTGGCTTTCTGCCATTTATATGTTGCCTCAAGGAGAAATGTTAAGGAGATGTTACTGGTAATGCAACGGTTCCTGAGGTTTTAATACAAAGTGTATACTATGTATGGGAACTGTTCACTTTGAGAGTCGTGGAATCGTTCAGCGTTTTGCCCAGAGTAGGGTAACCAAGAACTAGAGGACATTGGCATAAGGTGACGGTGGAGGGGGGGGGGGGGGGGGGGGGGGTTTAGTGTAGTTGGTCGGCGTGGGAAAGTTTGGCTGAAGGGCTTGTTTCCACACTGTATGGCTCTGCGACTCTATGATTGTGTGAGCATGGAAACAGGCCCTTCAGCCCACTGACTGTGTGCTGACCATCACGCACCAAACCTACACTAATCACATTTTATTCTCCCACGTTCCCAGCAACTTTCCCCACAAGTGCTACCACTCGCCTACACACTGTCGAAGGGAGAACGTGCAAACTCCTCAAAGGCAGCACCAGAGAACAGGATCAAAGCCGGGTCACTGGATTTGTGAAGAAGCAGTTCTGTGAACTATGCCACTGCGCCCCCAGATAGTTTCATATAGTTAAGAGCTCCTATGAATTCATTTGTGCTACCAATTATGTTCAGCTTAAAATTCAATTCCCCACCATTGCTAAATGCAACTTAGCAGCCCCTTCTGTTGAATTACTGGTGAAGGATCACTATAATCAAAATCATTTAAATTCCTCTCAACACCAGAACAGTGACAAATAATCTCCAGGTTAATGGGCCAGCAACCTACAGTATAAATTCAAAAAATGCGCCACTTAATTGTTACGATCTAAAGATTAGAAGCAAGGGGATTAAAATGATGTCCATTTTGGTCCTCTTAAACAAAAAAAATGGGAATGTATTGAGGCAAAACATCTGTTTCCTCCAAATTGCCATTTCTTTGCTCTTTGGCTACATTTGCACAATCATAAACTTCAAAAAATAGAGAAAAATTATTATTATTTTAAAGATTAAAACACTGAATACACATGTACAGATGCACAGAGTCTCGTGCCCAGATAGGTAAATCGAGGACGAGGACATAGGTTTAAGGTGAAGGGGAAAAGATTTAATAGGAATCTGAGGGGTTACTTTTTCACACAATGGGTGGTGGGTGTAAGGAATGAGCTGCCAGAGGAGGTAGTTGAGGCTGGGACTATCCAAATGTTTAAGAAACAGTTAGACAGGTACATGGATAAGGCAGGTTTGGAGGGATTTGGGCCAAACGCAGGCAGGAGGAACTAGTGTAGCTGGGACATATTAGCCGGTCTGGGCTAGTTGGGCCGAAGGGCCTGTTTCCACACTGTATCACTCTATGACTCTACGTGCATTGAGAGACAAATAAATGCATTAAATTTTTAATAAATCTACATCGAGACTGGAATGTCTGCTGGGACAAAGTGCTGGAGTAATTCAGCGGGTCAGGCAGCATCTATGGAAGGAATGGACAGGTGAAGTTTTGAGTCTGGACCCTTCTGCAGATTGGCGCTCATTAATCCCTTTAAATTATATCATATCACATGCTAATCCATAACATTAACAATAGCTAACTTAAAATATGAAATATAGAATAAATTCTGAATTTCAGAAGTTCTGGAGCATCTAATTCTTAAAGGCTTGTTCTGAGGTACAATGAAATTTTTTTTTGTTGCATGCTATCCAGTCAATGGAAAATCTATACATGATTACAATCAGGTTGTCCACAGTGTACAGATGCAGGTTAAAGGGTATAATGTTTAGTGCAAGATAAAGTCCAGTAAAATCAGGTTAACGTAGGTTTCTGTAACACTGTATTGTCAAGAATATGTAGAAAGGAACAGCAGATGCTGGAAGGAATGCTTTTCTTTCCTACCTCCAGTTCTCTCTCCTCTACTTTCAGTCTGTAGATGGGTTCCAATCCGAAAAGTCACCCATCTTTTTTCCCCAGAGATGCTGCCTGACCCACTGAGTTACTCCAGCACTTTGTCTCTATCTACACTGCATGGTCCACTCTGGTTAATTTATCTATTGCACCACCTGATGTCTCTCTACATGTCTCTCTATCCACAGGGATAGTTCAGTTTAGGTCAAAGGTAGACACAAAATGCTGGAGTAACTCGGCAGGACAGGCAGCATCTCTGGAGAGAAGGAATGGGTGACGTTTCAGGTCAAGACCCTTCTTCAGACCCAAAACGTCACCCATTCCTTCTCTCCAGAGATGCTGTTTGTCCCACTGAGTTACTCCAGCATTTTGTGTCTATCTTCAGTGTAAGTCAGCATCTGCAGTTCATTCCTACACAATAGGTTAGTTTACTTTAGAGATATAGCATGGAAACAGGCCCTTTTGGGGGTCCTTCGAGCCCTCGTCAACCAGCGATCACAATTCACAATAGTTCTACGTGTAAGTGTGCAAACACAGGAGATGATTAAGCAGCATATGGTGTGCTGGCCTTCCTCGTGAGTGAATTTGAGTAAGGAAACAGGATGCCATGATGTAATTGTATGGGCCCTTCGTGTGACAGCAGCGTGAGCAGTGTGAACAGTTATGGTCTCTCCTCTGCAGTAGGATGGTCAGCGGACATAATGCTATGTCCGCTGACATGGTGAACAGCGGACATAATGCTATGAAGAGAGATTGGGTCAATTGGGCTTTTATCTACTAGAATTTTCAAAGCATGATAGAGAATCTTATAGCAACCTATCAACTGGAGTGGACTGATTAGATTTAGTAAGATGATTCTGAGGGAAGGGCAGGCTAAGACCAACTTACAGTTTAAGAACCAGCAGAAAGCCATTTTAGACTAAAATGAAGAAAATTGATTCTGCTAGAAAAAGCTGTGGGATTCCCTTCTAGAGAAAGTATCGGGAGCCATTAAATATATTAGAGAGGATTGGATGCAGTAGCTAGAGGTATCATGGCATATAGATAGAAAGCTAGGACAGATTTGATTGATCAGCCATGATGACATTGGATAATAGAACATGGAACATAGAACAGTGCAGGACCAGAACAGGCCCTTCAGCCCACAATGTCCATGCTGAACATGATGCTAACTCTCACTTGCCTGCCCATAATCCATATCCCTCCACTCCCTGCATATCCATGTGCCTATCCAGAAGTCTCTTAAAAGCTACTATCGTATCTGCCTCATCATCCTCAACCACCACCCCTGGCAGCACGTTCCAGGCACCCACCACTCTCTGTGAAAAATAACATGCCCTGCACAATGTGCTGGAATTACTCAGCAGTTCAGGCAGCATCTCTGGAGAAAAAGAATAGGTGACATTTCGGGCTGGAACTGTCGAGTTGGGTCTGAAGAAAGGTTCCAACCCGAAACGGCGCCTATTCTTTATCTCCGGAGATACTGCCTGACCCACCCGCTGAGTTACTCCAGCATTTTGTGTCTATCTTCGGTACAAACCAACATCTGCAGTTCCTTCCAATATACAATTTACAATAGAAATAGACAATAGACAATAGGTGCATGAGTAGGCCATTTGGCCCTTTGATCCAGCACTGCCATTCAATATGATCATGGCTGATCATCCTCAATCATACCCCGTTCCTGCCTTCTCCCTATATCCCCTGACTCCACTATCTTTAAGAGCCCTATCTAGCTCTCTCTTGAAAGTATCCAGAGAACTGGCCTCCACCACCCTCTGAGGCAGAGAATTCCACAGACTGTGAGAAAAGGTGTTTCCTCGTCTCCGTTCTAAATGGCTTACCCCTTATTCTTAAACTGTGGCCCCTGGTTCTGGACTCCCCCCAACATCAGGAACATGTTTCCTGCCTCTTGCATGTCCAAACCCTTAATAATCTTACATGTTTTAATCTTCCTACACATATATATTTAGAGCTATTGACTTTCTTTTATAACCGTATTGTCAAATAAATCAATACAGCAAAAGGCCAGACAATGTTCAGTAATAGCACTTTGATAGCATTCTGTGTCTGGCATCCTGTATGTTTGAACTGGACTCTCCGGAATATTCCCAGGGCAGGTGCATATCTTTATCTTTGCATCAAGCCCCATGTTCTGAATTCTTATTATGCCACAGCTTTTAACAGTTGCATAATGTTGCACATCTTTAGTAGCTCATTATCCAAGCATACAGTAGCTCCAAGCTTTCCAGACCATAGGCAAATGAGGCCACACAAATACATGATAATATCTGGGACAATCCAGCCCAAACGTTAGAGCATAGAGCATAGAACAGTACACCACAAGAACAGGCCCTTTAGCCCGCAATGTTTCTGCTGAATGTAATGCCAGGGCCATCATCAGACTAGTTTCGTTCAGCGATAGTGCGCGGAAACAGGGCCCTCAGCCCACCGAGTCCGCGCCGACCAGCGATCCCCGTACACTAGCATTATCCTACGCACCAGGGACAATTTACAATTTTTACCGAGGCCAATCAAACTACAAACCTACACGTCTTTGGAATGTGGGGGGAAGCACCCGGAGAAAACCCACACGGTCACGGGAAGAACGTACAAACTCCGTACGATCCTGACTATGGGTGCCCATAGTCAGGATCGAGCCCGGGCCTCTGGCACTGTAAGGCAGCAACTCTACCTCACTGCGACGGCCCCTCACCTTTTCCGAAATGTATCTTTTATGAAAGGTAAATCTTGTTTGGCAGGTTTGTTAGAGTTCTTTAAAACTGTAACAAGCAGAATGGACAGAGCACAACCTGTAGATGTGTATTTGGATTTTGAGACAGCACTTGACAAGGTATCAGGTAAAAGGCAGGTGTATAAACTTACAACGTGTTATTATTGGAAGTGTTAGCATGGATTGAAGAAATGACCATGTCTTTAACAGGCTGGAGGTATGTACTGAGTGAAGTGCCCTGAGGATTGATTTTTGCCCTCAGTAACTTGCCAATTATAACAATGCTCCGGAGGATGGGGCAGGGCGTTGAGTGTTCAAGTTTGCTGATGGCACGAAAACAGGGGGGAGAGAGAGCATGTCGTAATGAGTTTAATGGTATCCCACAACAGGACGTGGATAGGTTGAGTGAGAGGGTGTGAGTGGGCAAATGGAGCTTAACATGGGAACATGAGAGGTCATACACTCCAGCAAGAGGAATCAAAATGCATCCTAATGGAGAAAGACTATGGAGGAGGAAAAGGAGGTGTGCGTGGTCTCCCCGTTGCCAAACACTTTAACTCTCGTCCCCATACTGACCTCTCTGTCCTGAGCCTCCTCCATTGTCAGTGTGAGGCCACATGCAAATTGGAGAAACAGCACCTCATATTTCGCTTCAGCAGCTTACAACCTAGCTGTATGATTTTGATTTTTCTAATTTCAAGCAACCCTTGCATTCCCTCTCGCACCATCCCTCCCCTACCCGAATCATCCTGCTCGTTTCACTGTTTGTATCCGTTCGTTATCACCTCTTCCACAGGCAACCAATTAGACCACCTTACCTGGAGCGTCAGTGCTGGCTCTGATGTATCTGTACCTTTACCTCTCCCTGACTCTCAGCCTGAAGAAGGGTCTCGACCCGAAACGTCACCTATTCCTTTTCTCCAGAGATGCTGCCTGACCTGCTGAGTTGCTCTGGCATTTTGTGCCTATCTAAGTAATGTGTAACGTTGTACTTGACTCTTGCTGTGGTGAGGAGACGGGAACGGAGAGTGGAGGTTACAATCAGATCCACTACTTGGCCAAGCAGCATTGTGGGGCTGAGCTGATTACTCCTTCGCTGAATTCACATGCCCATATTTAATTTAGTTTAAAGATAAAACATATAAACAGGCCCTTTGTCACATCAAGTCCATGCCAACCATTAATCACTCATTCATTCGTTCATTCATTATGTTATCCCACTTCCTCATCCTATCCCTACACTCTAGGGACAATTTATAGAGGCCAACCAGCCTGCAAACCATGCATCTTGGGATGTGGGAGGAATCTGGACAATCCAGAGGAAACCCACAGGGTTGCAGAGAGTTCATAAGTTATAGGAGCAGAGTGAGGTCCTTTGGCCCATCAAATCTACTCCGCCCTTCAATCCTGGCTGATCTATCTTTCCCTCTCAACTCCATTCTCCGGACTTCTCCCCATAACCCCTGACACACGCACCAATCAAGAATCTATCAATCTTTACCTTAAAAATATCCACCGACATGCGTCCATAGCCTTCTGTGGCTATGAATTCCACAGATTCACCAGAGGACATGCAAACTCCACGCAAACTGCGGCCGAGGTCAGGATCGAACTGCGGCCTCTTACACAGTGAGGTAGCAGAACATTTTATTTCCAAATTCTTTGCTACAGTCACAGTTTAACTTTCGATGATTCATGTATAAGAACACCCAGATCCCCGGAAATCAACAGATTTCAAACCCTCACCGTTTAAAAAAATACATTGCATTACTAATTGTTTTATACCAAAGTGGATTACTTTACAATTGCCCCTACATTGTCTCCATGCCCATTTACTTAGCCTGTCCATATCTCCCTGTAGCCATCGTTCACTGTCTCCCTCACAGCCCGTATGGACACCTGCCTTTGTATCATCAGCAAACCCGTTGACGTAACTTATTCACTGTTGGTCACAATCTCTAAGACATGACCTAACGTGCAGTCTTTAGTTGGCCGAGGCTGAAGGTGCTCTCACACCGCAGGTGATCATGAGGGAAGGACCAATCCCTTCTACCTGCCTCGCCGCAAGCTGGGCCCCTCAGGCAGTTTTGGACCCCTTCCATGAGCCCCTCAGGCAGTTTTAAATCTGAATTTGAATTTGAATACTTTATTGTCACATGTGACAAATCACAGTAAAATTCTTTCCTTGCATACCTTGCCAAAGTTTGCAAATAGTCGCCCATGAAGGGTGCTGACAAAGTAACAAATTCCCCCCCACCCCCTCCACCCCCGCACCATTTCCCCTTTGTTATTCCCGCCCACCTACTCCCCCTTATGGCACCCCCCCCCCCCCCCCCACACCAGGTCCCTGTTGTCCATTATTCTTCACAGCAGTCCCCCCCATGCATGTTGCAGAGGAGGCCATTTTAGCAGTGAGCATAGTGGAAACGTTCGAAACACTGAACTCGCCGGTTTGCAGCAAGCAGCATTCATTTCCCTGAATCTCGCAATAACTTTTCAGGCCAAGATGCTACAATCAAATAAACGACTCCAATCGATTCAGCTTCATGAGATACGGTCGTGATGAGGGCAGCCATGGTGGCGCAGTGGTAGAGTTTCGGCCTTTTCAGTGCTTGCAGTGCCGGAGACTAAGTTCGATCCCGAGTACGGGTGCTGTCTGCATGGAGTTTGTCCTATTTCCCCATGACCGCATGGGTTTTCTTCGAGATCTTCGGCTTCCACCCACACTCCAAAGGGCCTGTTTCCGTGCTGTATCTCTAGACTAAACTAAACTAAACCAGAAACGTTAGTTTACAACATGTTATTGTTACATAAAGCAACCTGTACATTTTCAATACTACTGTGCCTGCCTAAAGTAAACAATATCTTCATCACTTTGCATTGAAATGCCTAAATAAATAACTAAATAAATGCTTTGATTTGAAAGTAGATGGTTATTACTTCATTTGGTAGCTACCTGCAAAGGCTTAACATCCTCAACTATTTTTTGTTGCTTTATTTTGAAAGGCTTACGATGCCACAAATATTCATGAAGGTAAATGTTACCATCACTTGTAGCACGAATTTGTGACGGGCAGCGACATAAAAGCCATAAAAGCACGTCTTTCTTTCAAAGGTGAGCAGATGATAGGTGTTGAGATGATGCCAATCTTAACAAATCTCCTCTGCAAGCAACATGATCGATATCACTTTGTTCTCTGCAAATCCACGTGCCTATCTAAAAGCCTCGCAAGTGCCACTGTCGAGTCTGCTTCCATCACCACCCCTGGCAGCACGTTCCAGGCACTCGCATTCTCTATGTAAAAAACGTACCCTATAAAACTGGGAGAGCACAGTGAAGCGACGATAGAGTTGCTGCCTCACAGCGCAAGAGACCCGGGTTCGATCCTGACCACGGGTGCCGTCTGTAATAAGTTTGTAGGTTCTCCCCATGACCGCATGGGTTTTCACCCAGTGCTCTGGTTTCCTCCCACATTCCAAAGACGTACAGGCTTGTAGGTTTATTGGTCTCTGTAAATTGTCCCTGGTGTGTAGGATAGAGCTGGTGTGTGGGTGATCGCTGGTCGATGGGCCTGTTTCCCCGCTGTATCTCTACACCTAAAAAACTAAAACTACATCTGCTTTTAAACTTTTCCCCTCTCGCCTTAAAGCAGTACCCTCTCGTCTTTGACACATCCAGCCTGGGAAAAGGTTCTGACTGTCTACTCCATCTATGCGTCTCATGATTTTATATACTTCTATCAGGCATAACATTAACAATGTGCCAGAGAAGATTAGTTACTTGTTATATGGTCTGCCGGAAATTTACCAGGCATAACAAGAAATAAATAAATGTAAATCTACAGTAAATGAAAAAAAAAATTGACCCATTTACTGGATATTACAATAAATGATATGTGCACACTTGGCTCACCCCAATTGGTACGAATATTTAGGTTATGTCATACAATAGGTAAGTGTGAAGTATAAAGGGCCTGTCCCACTGAGGCGATCTTATTGGCGAGTTTGGGAGACTCTGCGCTCGCCACATGGTCACCACATGATCGTAGGTGGTCTCTGGTGAGCCTCCTTCCTGGTCGAGAAGAGTTCACGCGGAAAAATTTGGCGCGGCAAAAAATTGGTCGCCATGGCGACAATCGATACTTTTGAAGACGTAGTGCAGTGGTAGTGGGGTCTCCAGGTCGTAGGTAGCCCTAGGAAATCTCTTTTGCTGACCGGGCATTTTAATTGGCTCATTGGGGAAAAAAAACGTAAGCACGAGTTTTCAGAACCAAGGAAAACCGACCGGTAATGGTAAATGCCCGTTAAACTTCACAGCTGTGTATCTCTGGCTTATTAAAAGTTGCACTTGAGGTTTTGATTTGCACAAGTATTGTGGTTATTAATTTTTTTAATGTTTCTTTACTATATCTATCTATATTACTAAAAGTCTAATTTTGACTACTTCCTGTTGTTCTGTAAACTGATTTTAGAAAAAACGCTGCCACTTACGGATGTGATTTTTGGCCATCTTACTCAGAGTCCCCTTCCGCTGTGCAGGACAAGAGGACTTTTCCCATCTATGAAAAATAAAAGTTCAGATTCTCTCTCCTGAAGGCCATGCCCCTTCCGGAGGGATTATTAAATCCGGAAGTGTTGAGTGCATCAGTCAGTCTCTGCAAGATGGGGGAGTAAGAGGGTCACATCTCTCAGTCTGAGCTGTGAATAACACTGAACACATGTCTACTAAACTGTGAGTGTGGTTTTACTGACCTTGAGTGCCATTAATGTGGTTTGAAAATGAAAATGTGGTTGGTTGGAAATAAAGCACAGCAAATGGTTGGTGGTGGTTGGTTTGAAATAAAGCACAGCAAATGGTTGGTGATGGTTGGTTTGAAATAAAGCACAGCAAATGGCTGGTGGTGGTTGGTTTGAAATAAAGCGCAGCATATGGTTGGTGGTGGTTGGTTTGAAATGGTAAATGATTAAAAGTCTGAACTTGACAACTTCCTGGTTGCACTGTATATTGATTTTAGATAAAATGCAACCACTTATGGCTGTGATTTTTGGCCATCTTACTCAGCCCCCCTCCACTCATCAGGTGCAGAGGATTCTTCCCATCAATTAAAAATAAAAGTGTAATTAGTGTTTAAAAAATGTTGAGAATCTCTCTCCTGTCATTCACGCCATGATGGCCACGCCCCTTCCGGTGGGAGGGGGGGGATTATAAAACCCGGATGTGTGGATGTGGCTCAGTCTCTGCAAGATGGGGGAGGGAGATGTCACAGTCTGAGCTGTGAATCAACTGAACACACTGAATGTCTACTGAACTGTGAGTGTGGTGTTTATGTGCTGCTTTGTGGTGTTTTGTGTGGTTTTATGGTGGTTTCACCCTGCTTGAAATGGTATGAAATTGCATTTGAAACTGGTGGACTTGGACCCTGCTTGAAGTGGTGTAAAACTGCACTTGAGTTTGTTGGACTTGCACCCTGCTTGAAGTGGTATGAAACTGCAATTGAATTCAGTGGCCTTGCACCCTGCTTGAAGTGGTCGGAAACTGCACTTGAATTCGGTGGCCTTGCACCCTGCTTGAAATGGTAGGAAACTGCACCTGAATTTGGTGGCCTTGCACCCTGCTTGAAGTGGTAGGAAACTGCATTTGAATTTGGTGGCATTACACCCTGCTTGAAGTGGTATGAAACTGCACTTGAATTTGGTGGCCATGCACCCTGCTTGAAAAGGAATTTCAAGGAATAGCCATGTGTCAACTGCCAGCCCACCAGCCGTGAGTGAGCTGCCAGCGCATCAGGCTTGAGTGACTGAGTTGCCATCCCAAGAATCCATTTGGCCCACAATGTCCATACTAGCCCTCTGGAAACCAGTCCCTTCAGCCCACAACACCCATACTAGGGCTCCAGAAAGCCCCCCACTGGACACCAATATTGGAATTGGTGGAGAGGTAGAATATTGCGTTGGGGGACCAGCCCTCCCATGTGAACATGGGACCCAACGGGTCCCACTTACTCTAGTATTATCATATTTACAGACCTGTTATGCTGCTTCAAGTAAGATTTTCATTGTTCTGCTGTTAGTACTTGAGACAAATAAAAACTCTTGAGTCTTGAAGTCCTTCAGTGAAGTAAAGCAGCCATCATGTGGCTCTGGACTCACCAATATGGTTCACTGCTAACTGTTTCCTCAGTTCAGAGGTAATTAAGGATAAATAATAAATGCTGGTATCACCACCGTTGTTCAAGGTCCTACGAATGAACAAGTAAGTGAAAACCTCTGATATAATTTAATGCAACTTCAAACGGAAGGCGATGAGTTCAGACTGTTGAAAAAAAAAGTAATTATAAAACGAGACAGATGATTATGCAAATGAATGGGATGGCTATGTTCAATATATATTCCATTGAAAGACAAAATGGGCAACATCAATACTTGCAATTGAACTGGCATTTAACTAAGGTTGAAGTTGAAAGAGACATTTGATAGGATTAGCACAGAAGAGGAATGAACAAAGTAACAACAGTCTTTTATCACAAACTGAGTTGACTACAACTCAGGACATTTTATATCAAAACCATGCAGCCCAATGACACACTTTAAATTTAAGGTGAGTTTTTGTCACCAGAGAAAGATTTAAATTCTGGAAAAGGAAACTGCAATTAGTATTCTGAGTAATGTCAAGAAAGGCTATGATTCGGGCTCTACCCTTGACATTTTAACTAAGTGTCTTTGCTCTCAGGTCAACGTCTACCCTTTCCTTCTCTCCAGAGATGCCTCCTGTCCCGTTGAGTTTCTCCAGAATTTTGCATCTATCTTCGGTCTAAACTAGCATCTGCAGTTCCTTCCTACACGTTTTGTCTGATCCATTGCAAAATCTCCTCAAGGTATGCCTACTTTGAAGAATGAGAGTTCTGCAACACCCTCTCTTGCTGCTCCCCGTCTGTGATTCACTTTGTACCCTTCCATATCTCTAGTTTCGCTCTCTCCTGACTCTCAGTGTGAAGAAGGGTCTCGACCTGAAACGTCACCCATTCCTTGTCTCCAGAGATGCTGCCTATCCCGTTGAGGTACCCCTGCATTTTGTGTCTACCTTTTCTTTTCTGGATGGATAAAGTATGATTGGCTAAATTGTTTTCATTTTACACACTCATTTTACTTGCTGAATAAACGTGAAAAAAAAAAAATCAATTTATTTATTTTTAAATTTAAAGCAAACTTCTTTCAAGTTAGCACCTAAAACATTCAGGCCACATGATTTATCTCACCCTTGCAAGAAATAGGCTCACTGTACAGGTGTCTGCCAGGTTCCATTCATTGTACAGCAATCTCGATGTACATGGATAGGACAGGTTTGGAGGGATATGGGCGAAAGGCAGGCAGGCAGGTGTGACTAGTGTAGATGGGCCATGTTTGTAAGTGCAGCCAAGTTGGGCCGATGGACCTGTTTCCATGCTGTGTGATTCTATGACTCTATAATTGCAGCCTACTTTGTTGAATCTCAATCCAAAATAATTTCACATTTCTGAGTGAATTAACAGTTCCTCGACCCGAAACGTCGCCTATCTCCTTCGCTCCTTAGATGCTGCTGCACCCGCTGAGTTTCTCCAGCTTTTTGTGTAACCCTCGATTCTCCAGCATCTGCAGTTCCTTCTTTAACAGTTCCTCTTATATTTGCGAAAGATAAATGCCACTCTTAATTGTTTCCTTGATATTGTCAGCTGTCTTTGATCCAGCTGATAATTTATTTATGTTCAGGTCTAAAAGTTTATTTTGATTAGTTCCATCTGTTGCTAATAAAGCAATGACAAATCTCCCCTCCTGAGATAAAAGAGAATACTATGCGAGAAGTTGTATTGTTCTCACTTTTGCATTTCTCTTTTTTCCTTTTCACCATCTTATAGAACTTATGTATTCATGTATAATTTGTGTTTTATAATTTATGATAAGATCAGTTATAAATTATAATGTATCACATATAATTTATACTGCCTTGGCAACAGGACACTATGGATCACATATTGCACTTCCATGGACTTGTTTTCTAATTGTGTTTTAACTATCGTCCTTTTTTTGCAGGCTTTTTCTTTTCGCTTTCTTGGATAATCTAGGTATCGTTATGTTTTAGTATGTTGATGGGACTACGTATGTGCCTGCGACACTTTTGCAAGCAAGATTTGCATTGGATCTGCACCTCTTGGAACTTGTGCATATTAATAATTGGTTTTACTTGACTAGTGCCTTGTCTCAGTCTAAGTGCTGCTGCTGCCGCTGCTGCTGCTGCTCCTGTACCTCACTGTACTTGTGCATATGATAAGCTTAACTTTTCATTTCTTTAGCCCTCCTTACAGCGCCTGAGACCTGGGTTCGATCATGACTTTGGGTGCTATCTGTACATTGTTTGTAGGTTTACCCTGTGACTGCGTGGGTTTTCTCCGGGTGTCCCGGTTTCCTCCCACACTCCAAAGACGTGCAGGTTTGTAGGTTAATTGGCTTTGGTAAATAATGATGGTAAGCTGTCCCTAGTGTGTAGGATAATATTATTGTATTGGTTGATCACCGGTCGACGCAGTCTCGGTGGGCCAAAGGGCCTGTTTCCAAGCTGTAACTCTAAAGTCTAAATTGTTACATTAGTTCCTATAAAATACTTTGGGTCAACAATAGGTAAACCCAAATGGAACTAGCATAGATGGGCATGTTGGTAGCTCTGGATGAATTGGGCGGAAAGGCCTGTTTCCATGTTGTATTATGACACTAACCAGCAACCTCAAATGTAAGCTTCGGCGGATAGCTAAGAGGGGTGTGTGTGTGTGTGTGTGTGTGTGTGTGTGTGTGTGTGTGTGTGTGTGTGTGTGTGTGTGTGTGTGTGTGTGTGTGTGTGTGTGTGTGTGTGTGTGTGTGTGTGTGTGTGTGTGTGTGTGTGTGTGTGTGTGTGTGTTCCCAATATTCATTGAATTGTTCTAATTTCCGTTGTTTTGGTTACATCGAAGCCTATTGCACGTCTACCTTTAGTTTATCCACTATTCAATTTGTTTAGCATTGCTAAAAGATTCAGAGTTGATGCTATAAGAAAATATTTTAAAGACTTCACATCAGTTTTACAAGTTGGAGGAATTGAATTTTGTTCAGAGACACAGCATGGAGACACTAATGTCCCCGTATCCTTCACACACGGGGACAATTTACTATTTTACCAAGCCAACAAAAAGGTGGTAGTATACACCATATTTTGGGCACCATATCTGCAGAAGGATGTGCTAGCCCTGGAGTGAGTCCAGAGGAGGTTTACAAGAATGATCTCAAGAATGAGTGGGTTAACATATGATGAGCATTTAATGGCACTGGGCCTGTACTCGCTGGAGTTTAGAAGAATGAGGGGAACCTCATCGAAACGCACAAAATAGTGAAAGGTTTGGATAGAGTGGATGTGGAGAGAATGTTTCCACTAATGGGAGAGAATAGGACTAGAGGTCGTAGCCTCAGAATTAAAGGGCGTTCCTTTAGGAAGATGAGAAGGAATTTCTTTAGCCAGAGGGTGGTGAAGCTGTGGAATTCTTTGCCACAGAAGGCTGTGGAGGCAGGGACAATTTATATTTTTAAAGGCAGAGAAAGATAGATTCTTGATTAGTATGGGTGTCAGGGGTTATGGGGAGAAGGCATGAGAATGGGGTGAGGAGGGAGAAATTGATCAGCCATGATTGAATAGCGGAATAGACTCCAGGTGCCAAATGGCCTAATTCTCCTCCTATTCCTTATGATCTTATGATGATATGTGTCATATGGACAGAAAACCAAACAATCATGTTTACATTTATAGAGGTACTGGGACACCAAACCGGTGCGTTCTATTACAGAGCTCTGTCAGATTCCTGTGCTTTCTTCCTGATGGTATGACGAGTTTTTATAACAATCTGACACTATTACTGAGCCAATTAAAGTTTTGGTCAAAGTGCACAAATTAAATAGGACTATTTAAATGTGGCTATTTAGATTAGTTTAGTTTAGTTTGGAGATATAGTGCGGAAACAAGCCCTTTGTCCCACCGAGTCCGCACAGATCAACGATCACCGCACATTAACACTATCCTTCACAAGCTAGGGAGAATTTCCACTTTTACCAAGCCAATTGTCCTTCAATGAGTGCTCAAAGCAGACATCGTCTTGCTAAACAAATAAAAGCAACAGCAACTCATTTGAAGCGAAGGCCAATAAATGTTTGTATTAAGTAAATAAAAAGTAAAATAAAAGTATGCAGCTTGAACAACACCACTAACTAGCTGTTTATCAAAAAAGTGTTAAGTGATAAAAAGGACGCACAGTGCTGGAGTAACTCAGCGGGTCGGGCAGCATCTCTGGAGAATATGGATTGGTGATGTTTCAGATCGGGACCCGTCATCAGTCTGAAGAAGTGTCCTGACCCAAAGCATCACCTATCCATGCTCTCCAGAGATGCTGCCTGACCCGCTGAGTTACTCTAACATTTTGTGGGGGGGCGGGGGGGGGGGGGGGGGGGGGGAGAGGTTTCGTAAACTAGCATCCGAAGTCCCTTGTTTCTATTAAGTGTAATATGAAAGTGTATTAGTGAAAATAGTATTAAAAAAAAGAACTGTACAATTGGTGAAATGTATTGAAGATTCAAGATCAAGATTCAAGAGAGTTTATTGTCATGTGTCCCAGATAGGACAATGGAATTCTTGCATTCAAGAAAGTGCATAAGGGAATATTATAAAATTAATTATGTAAATTCCATTTGGACCAAGAATATGTAAATTATTTTCTTTTCAGTTCCAAGTGTTTTTACATTCAAATCAAATGTTTGTTCTTTGTTGCTGTAAGATTCAAGCAAGACTGGGGGTGGAGGGGGTGAGAGCTGGGAACAGAACGATTAGGAAATGATCCAATGATTTCTCCTTTCCATACTCCTATCACATTGCACAGCATCATGTTATAGTCTGTTGCCCAACATATCCTTCTGTTCATACTAGGTATATTTATAATATCTTCCCAAGCCAGCAAAACATATTCATGTCATCATCAGTCACTTGGCAATTCTGACCATTTTTCAATATCTCTTTCACATTTATTTTCAACAAGCCCATCGGGAAGGCTGGCTCCGCCCTGAGAGTGGGGTTGGATTCGTGGGAGGTGGTCTTGGAGGGGAGGATGCTCCTCAAACTGCGGAGCATCTTGGACAATACATCTCACCCCCTCCATGACACACTGGTCAACCTGGGGAGCACATTCAGCAATGGACTTCCCCCACCAGGGGCAGCTCAGAACGCCACTTCTGTTGTGGGGTAGATTGACTATCCAGTCCCCCCCCACCCCCCATCTCCCATCTTTGAACATCCCTCATCCTGGTCATTTCCACTTGATAGTTTAATTTCATGATTGTGCAATATTCCATATGCGTGTGCAATAACTGATCACAATGGCCAGAGACCCCAGTTGGATCCCAACTACGGGTGCTGTCCATACGGAGTTTGTACGCCCCTCCCGTGACCCGAGTGGGTTTTCTCCGAGATCATCAGTTTCCCCCCACACTCCAAAGACGTACAGGTGTGTGGTCAAATTGGCTTGGTAAATGTAAAAACTGTCCCTAGTGTGTGTGTAGGATAGTGTTAAAATGCACGGATCACTGGTCGGCTCGAACACGGTGAGATGAAGGGCCTGCTTCCTCGTTATATGTCTAAACTAAACTAAACTTAGATCTCATTATTATTTTAATGCACATGACACTCTCAATGCCTTGTAACTGCATCTTTTGACTGGTGGCAAATCAATATCCCTCTGGGATAAATAAACTGCTTTCAAATAAATCAAAAAGAACTTACTATAAATGTAGCCACAGGGCTTAGCTGCCCAGAGTAAAAGCAAATCTCAATGTGCAATATTTCTCCTGCCTTTAAAATGTAACTTATTCCATGTGAATGATATTCTTAGCTAACTATTGCTAACTTTCTAACATTCCCCTTATTTGAATAACCTCAGGATGGAGGGATATGGATTATGTACAGGCAGATCAGGGTTGATCTTGTCATCATGTTCAGCACAGACATTGTGGGCTGAAGGGCCTGTTCCCCTGCTGTACTGTTCTATATTCTATAACCTTCTAATATCTAAATCATTGAATCATTGAAAGATACAGGTTGGAAACAGGCCGGTCCATCAGATGCATGCTGACCATCGAAATCTGACTTTCTCATTCACTCCACACACAATAAGGGAAATTTACAGCAGCCAATTACCTGAAAAAGCTGCACGTCTTTGGGATGTGGGAGGATGCTGGAGCACCCGGAGGAATCCCATGTAGTCACAGGGAGAACTTGCCTAACTTGCAATCGATCGAACCCAGGTCTCTGGCTTTGGGAGGCACCAGGTACATCTACTGCGCCACTGTGCCACTCAAATTAATGTGTTTCCTCCCCCAGCTCACATAACACGTGATCGCTTTGATCCTTTGTGCTGTTTAGTAAACCCTGTGAGCTTGCAGTATCCCACTGCATTCATTTTACACAATCTTCTCCTCTCATGCACATCCCCTTTGCCGACTTCCAAATCAGGAGGTTGAAATCCTGGAACTTGGGCCATGAATACTCCAGAGCTTTACTGAGGGGTTGCAGCATTGCAGACTGTGCCATCCCAGAGATGAGATGCTAAACTGAAGCCTCATCTGCCCAAAATGCACACAGACTATCCCATAGCATTATTCAGACAGAAGCAGATTAGTTATCCCTGATATTCTAATGAACCATGTACAGTGGCTTGCAAAAGTTTTCATACCCCTTGAACTTTTCCACATTTTGTCACGTTACAACCACAAACGTAAATGTATTTTATTGGGATTTTATCTGATAGACCAACACAAAGTGGCGCATAATTGTGAAGTGGAAGGAAAATGATACTTGGTTTTCTAATTTTTTTACAAATAAAAAACTGAAAAGTGTGGCTTGCAAAAGTATTCAGCCCCCTTTATTCTGATACCCCTAAATAAAATCCAGTGCAACCAATTGCCTTCAGAAGTCACCTAATTAGTAAATAGAGTCCACTTGTGTGTAATCTAATCTCAGTATAAATACAGCTGTTCTGTGAAGGCCTCAGAGGTTTGTTAGAGAACATTAGTGAACAAACAGCATCATGAAGCCCAAGGAACACACCAAACAGGTCAGGGATAAAGTTGTGGAGAAGTTTAAAGCAGGGTTAGGATATAAAATAATATCGCAAGCTTTGAACATCTCACAAAGCACTGTTCAATCCATCATCCGAAAATGGAAAGAGTATGGCACAAATGCAAACCTACCAAGACATGGCCGTCCACCTAAACTGACAGGCCGGACAAGGAAAACATTGATCAGAGAAGCAGCCAAGAGGCCCATGATAACTCCGGAAGAGCTGCAGAGATCCACAGCTCAGGTGGGAGAATCTGTCCACAGGACAACTATTAGTCGTGCACTCCACAAATCAGGCCTTTATGGAAGAGTGGCACGAAGAAAGCCATTGTGAAACAAAGCCATAAGAAGTCCCGTTTGCAGTTTGCCACAAGCCATGTGGGGAATACAGCAAACATGTGGAGGAAGGTGCTCTGGTCTGATGAGACCAAAATTGAAGTTTTTGGCCTAAATGCAAAACGCTATGTGTGGCAGAAAACTAACTCTGCACATCACCCTGAACACACCATCCCCACTGTGAAACATGGTGGTGGCAGCATCATGTTGTGGGGATGCTTTTCTTCATCAGGGACATGGAAGCTGGTCAGAGTTGATGGGAAGATGGATGGAGCCAAATACAGGGGGGTGGGCTTAAAGTGCCGTTTTTCTTCAGACTGGGCAAATCGATCCATGTCGGGCGATTTCGTTGCGGACGAAAAATCGCTCCGACATTTCATTCATGAAGGTATTTTTAAATTATGCTGGATTATTTATTAACTAGAGTAATTTAAAAATCACCTTCAAAAGCTGTGAGAACCGACAACGGAAAGGATTTTGTTTAGGGGAGAAAAAAAGGTACACAGTTTTTTTTATATTAAAAGTTGGTTTTTATGGAGGCTTTAATCATATTTTCATGTTGCGAAAAGGGGTCCAAAAAAATGTATGAACCAACAGTATTTTTCCTCCCGACTTCACAGCAAACCACAACGTTCCAATCCACCGCATTCCACTAAAACCCACTCGCTAGTTGATATAAATGGCCATTAATTTACAGACATTAAACACTAAATTCCTTCCATTTGGCCTATAAATTCATGAAAATGAGATTTAAAAATTATATTATATTGTGGATTATTGTGTGAATGTTATTTGGACACTTAGGCAATTTAAAAAATGTTTATCTTTTCTTAAGAAATGGATAGATGTTTAGATCTAATTGAATTTTGTAATTAGCTACAATTAGATAACTAACTAATTATATGCTTTAATTTCAGGTCATCCAAGTAAGATTGTTTCATATTTGTTTCAGAATGCTTCAATCTATAATAACTGAAAATTTCATTGAGTTCTCTTAATTTTTATGAAGGATATGGGCTTTTAACTGTTCTAGATCACAGCTTCTGAGTTAAGTCAATTGAAAGGCAATGAGGAACTGAGTATGAAAATGGTCATAACTTTTTTAATACTGAAGATATGAAAATGAATTAGGTGTCAAATTAAACTTCTTTTTATGCTTTATCTGACGGGATAAATTGCAGACTTGATTTTTAAAATCTCAACATTTTGTAACATTGCTACACAATGTGCTAGACAAGCAGCATCCTTGGATAGCATGGATAGGTGATGTTTCAGGTCGGGACTCTTCTTCAGATTTAAATGTTCTGACCCAAAGTATAACCTATCCATGTTCTCTAGGGATGCTGCCTAACCCATTGAGTTACTCCAGCAAGCTGGTGTCTTTTTTTTGTAAACTAGCATCTGCAGTTCCTTGTTTCTACATGTTATCTGCTAATTACATGGGTAGAACACATATATGGTGGGATATGGGCCAAACGCAGGCAAATGGGACTGCGTAGATGGGACGTGTGGGCAGTTGGGCCGAAGGGCCTGTTTCCATGCTATACGACTCTAAGACTCTCTACAACTGCATTTGTTTTGCTCAATTAAATGAATGTCCTTTGCTTCCCAAATCCAGTGGACTGATTCTCACCACATAAAGGGTGGCAAACAGCTCAGGAGCTTAAGGTAACATGAAATGATTGCCTCTTGACTCCCGATGCGTTATTCTGAATCCTGCAAGGCATCTCACACCTACTGTGGGAGCAACTGAGAAAGGAAGACTATCCCAAATTCAAGCAGAGAATCGAAAGGTGCTGCACAGTTGGGAGGATGCTTCGCCAAGGGATGAGGGGAATTTTGCTAGACATGTAGCTGGTTTTGTAACCTTCCCAGAAAGGCATCTGACAGCTGCAGCACGAAAACACCAACAGTTTGACAGCAGTTAAAGTTATGGCAAGGCATCTTAGACGTGTCAATGTGTCGAAAAATCATTGTGTTTATTTTTCCTTGTTGAAGTCTATGGAAAAGATGACTGAGATGGTTGCAAATTGGTTTGTGCACTTCCTGCTGCTTATTCTACGCTGTCACCCAAAATCAATTTCACCCCCTCACTGCCTTGTACAGCAGCACAGATTCCACCAAATAAGGCCATCGACAATTCTCAGCTGCACTTTCTGTGCAATTGCCGGATTAAGTCAAAGTAGCATCGTCCCCATTCACTCTTACAGTCGGCGTTTGGCTTGTTTTGTCTATTAAAGCCTGTGGGATCCTTTTAGTTGTGACGCCTACGCAGCAGATTGTTTGCCTTCCACTTGCTTCTTTTGATAAAGCACTTCTCCTTTTGTCTGGCAACACTACAGCAGCTCCTCAGAAGCAATCTTGCTTCTATTTTTCTTCCCCCCTCAGGTATTCTGCTGTTCATTCACGAAGAAGCCGCTTCTTCAAGCCTTGCTATTAGAGGAACCGACGAATAAAAACAGCGGCTGAGTGAATGAGCAAAATGACAACTAAAAATACAGCAAAGGAAATCGAGATTTACTAAAAGCCCACAAATCGTATATCTATTTCCGACAATCTTTCAATTCCAGCTGTATATTTTCAGCCACGTATAAAACGACAGTAGAGAAAGTTGTCATACGATTCTAAGACTCTGTTTTTGCTATGATTGTAAAACTTTGATTGAAATAATTGCTGTTGAACTGTTCCTAAAGGTGAACAAGTAAACTCACAGTGCCGCGCAGAAGCGAGGAAGAGAGCGTTCAGATTTAATTGAGGTTATGTTTTGACATTACCCAACTACACTGCCGTCAAAGCAACAGGGTTCCTGGCTGTGGGAAGAAAGAAGAAAGGGATATCAACTCTGCTTTGTTGTGCAAGGTCGGTAGATTTCAACCCAACTCTCAATTCTCCACCTTTTCGCAGAAAGGAGAATTGAAAATTCATAAACACGGGTAAACTCAAATTGTGGGCTGATATTGCGAATTATGTAACGAAAGGTGGGGCGGGAGAGTCTGGCGAGTGATAGGTGGATACTGGGGTCATCCAGCTGCTGCATCAAGAGGCCGAAAGTGTGGCTCAGATGCGGCCTGCAGCGGCACGGAGTGGCGGATCAGCGTTGAAGGACATCAACAGCATCGCCTGGACAGACTGATCCCAGTAACAGCAACCCTGGGCAACAGCCAGGACAACGGACCTGGTGGCCAAGTTGGCACTATTTTTTAACAATTTTGGACTTGAATGTTGGTTGGGGAAACATGGCTGTTCTTGTGTGCTGCCTCAATGTGACCTACTATTCTTACACTCTTGCGCTTAAGTACGATAGTGGCGGTGTAAGGTTTTTACTGAACCCATGCAAAAAGGAAAATCGCGGTACCTAGGTAGATGGGACAATGAAGCACCATTGAACACTCTGCTCAGTCCCCCTAAGTCCTTTCACATTCCCATACTGATTCCCTTTCTGTCCTGGGCCTCATCCACTGTCAGAATGAGGCCACATGTGGCTTGGAGGAGCAGCACCTCATATTTAGCTTGGGCAGCCTACAACCCAATGGTATGGATTTTTATTTCTTTAATTTCAAATAACCCCTGCATGCCCTCTCTTTCCACATTACAGTTGGGCTGATGTGGCGGGCGTCTAACAATATGGCTGCCTTCGTTCTGGTTGGCACGGCTTGAGTTTCCTTTGGACTGAAATACGTGAGCATCGCCATTCTCCCCATCAGAATTGTTGATGCACTAGGTCCTTTGGTAGAAAAGAAGACATTTCTGATTGTTCTCCCCATTTATCAAAGCACCTCAAAAGGCAGCAGTGGTGCAGATGCTAGAGCTGCTGCCTCACAGCGCCAGAGACCCAGGTTCGATTCCAACCTTGGGTGCTGTCTGTACGGAGTTTGTATGTTCTCCCTGCGACCGTATGTTCCTCTCACATCCCAAAGATGCGTGGGTTTTTCAGGTTAATTGGCATCTGTAAATTGCCCCTAGTTTGTAGGGAATGTCATAACATAGATCTAGTTTGAATGAGTGATCGATGGGCAGCATGGATTTGTTGGGCCAATGTGCCTGTTTCCATGCTGTGTCCCTAAACCAAATAATTTCAACATGGTAATCATCAGAAAGTAAGAAAGAAACTGCATGTTCACTGTATCTATGCTCTTCTTTAATGGTCATTGAGTTGAAAATCACCAAAGGCTGCCCCTTCAGCCTAACAAGTTGACGTTGACTATAAGCTACCATTTATTCCATTTTATTTTCCCCACTTTCTCATCAATTCCGCCCAGATTCTACCGCTCGCCCACACGCGAGGAGCAATTTACTGACGCTAATTAAACAGCCCATTTGTACTTTTTAGGAATGCCAGAGGAAACCAGAGCATTCAGAGGAAACCTACAGAGTTGGAGACATGGAGAATGCATAAGCTCAGCACCGGAGGTCACTGGAGGTTAGGATTGAACCCAGGACACCATGCTCTCTGGCTGTGCCGCTGAGCAACCCTAAAGTTAACATGCATTCCTTGGTTATTTATTTATTATGGTTATTATAAGCTGGAAAGAGTGCAAAGAGTGGAAAGATTTAGCAGGAACCTGAGGGGCAACTTTGTCACACAGAGGCTGGTAGCTATATGGGCGAGCTTCAGAGCACATTTGAAAGACATTTGGACAGTCACACGGATAGGAGAGATTTAGAGGGGTATGTGCAAAATTTGGGTAGGTGGGACTGGTCTAGATGGGGCATGTTTGTCGGCATGTGCAAGTGGGGTTGAGGAGCCGGTTTCCATGTTGTATGACTATTTAGCCAGCAAGGATATGCAGAAACGTTGGGAGAATTGCTAGGATTTTCTTCTTCCATTGTTCATGGATGCTCTCTGCCAGCCTAATCTAGCAATGGCACAAGGCATGATCGCTGAATGTCTGTAGACTGGATTTTACTGCAGTCCACCAGAAAATGCATTGATAAAGGATGGATCTAAATATCAGGAGGTTGAGAATGGGGAAAAGGGTTAATACACAAAAGGACACAAAGTGCTGGAGTAACTCAGCAGGTCAGGCAGTATCTCTGGAGAACATGGATAGGCGACGTTTCAGGTCTGATGAAAGGTCTTGATCTGAAACGTAGTCTGTCGATGTTCTCCAAAATTGTTGCCTGACCTGCTGAGTCCTGCTAGGGGAGAGGGAGAACTGGATTACTGTCATATTTTTCTGATTTCTTGTCTCATCTTTCCGATATTTTTAAGACAAAAATTCAGAAATCTTTTCCTGCTCTCATTATTTCTTTACATTTTTGCTACCAAGCCAGCACAGCTTCAACAGCAACAAACTTAACAAGCCAAATTGTCAGCTTTGACATGTGTTGTTTTGTGCTTCACACAATAAGGTTCCAGGCAAAGCTGTAAAATTGTTGATTTAAGTTCAGCGTCTGGGCATAAAGCAGAGCTGAGGGAAGGACATATGGTTACCACTTCTGTTCAAGCTTTCCAGTAAACTGAGGAATATTGTTCACACACAACTCACGCAAAGGATTGTCGGTGGCACCAAGACATAGCTGGGAGAGCCGTTGCCTCACAGCACCAGGGACCCCAGTTCGATCCTGGTTCGATCCTGACCTCAGGTGCTGTCTGTGTGGAGTTTGCGCGTTCTCCCAGTGGACACGTGAGTTTCCTCCGGGTGCTCCAGCTTGTTCCCAGATCCCAAATGCGCATGGGTTTGCAGATAAATTGGCAGATTAATTCATATGGCCCGCTCCCCCAGCGTGTACAAGTGGGATAACATAGGACTAGTGCTGGGATCCTTGCCTGGGATCGCTCCAGCCGCGGACTTTACATCGAGAGCTCGCAGTCTCGGAGAGGCCGAGCCGGGAGCTCCAACGATGCAGAGGTTCGACAAGCCCCGACCCGGGCTCCGATCTCCCGGCGCGGGGGAGCTGAGACCCCCCCCCCCGATGCGGGAGCTGCTCACCCTGAAGGCCCAAATGCCGCCAGTTATTGGAGTCCAGATCATCCCATCAACGGAAGGCGAGAGGCCCCCGACCGCGCGCGGGTGAACAAAGAAGGGTGGAGATTGAACTTTAGTTCGCCTTCCATCACAATGAGGAATGTGGAGGAGTCACTGTGGTGGATTTTTATGTTAAAATGTATTCTGTGTGTTCCGTTGATTTTTACTTGTATGACTGACTTGGCGAATGAAATTCCTCGTATATTGCAAAACATACTTGGCTAATAAAGTATTATTGTATTAATATTGTTGTAATATAATGTAAGCGCAGGTCAGTGTGGAGTCAGTGGGCCAAAGGGCCTGTTTAATGCCATACCTTTCAATCAATGAAAGAAGTATAACTACTTTGTACAAGTTTCCACACCTATGAAGAATCCTGATGCTCCTTTCTATTTTAGTCGCTTTATCCATTTGAACTAGATTTTAATTGGTCTTGATGTCATATACACCTGCTATCATCCATAATTGTTGCCTTAACATACCGTCTGAAAAATTCAATATAAAGTGCATTCTGATTTTGGTGAAGAAGGGCGGCACAGTGGTGCAGTGGTAGAATTGTTGCCTCGCAGCGCCAGTCATAGGTTCGATCCTGACTACGGATGCTCTCTGCATGGAGTTTGTACATTCTTCCCCTGACCTGCGTGGGTTTTCTCCGAAATCTCCAGCTTTCTTGCACACTACACACATGTACAGGTATGTAGGTTAATTGGCTTTGATAAAATTATAAATCCTATAAATCGTCCCTAGTGTGTGTCGGATAGTGCTAGTGTATGGGGATCGCTGGTCGATGTGGACTCGGTAGACCGAAACACCTGTTTCTGCTCTGAATCTCTAACCTAACCCAACCATCAGCTTTACCCAGCGTAAGACAAAAGCGAAAAGACACTCTAAAGTATCTTGGTCAAATTCAAAAGATAAGGCATGTATAAAACTAGCTGACTGAGAATGAGGAGCAGTCAAAAACATGAGGTATCTATTGATTCTCATTTCCTTGGATGCTTTGTTTTCTTTAAAGCAAAGGCTTAAGGCTAGAATAAATAAAACCTGTGACAAAGGATAGCCTAGTTTCTCCTATGACTCAGTTATTCACTGACATTCCTTCCAAGGTTTTTGAAACAGAAATGTGTTGTTCACGACTTAACGCTCAGTGTTTGTTGCTGCCAGTGGCTACTGAGGGACTGGGCCGTGTTTAACAGCCTCTCAACCATTTCACTGATGCAACATTTAAGGAGGAAATGTTAGCGGCATTGATGTATTAGTCATAGAGTGATACAGCGTGGAAACAGGCCCTTCGTCCCAACTTGCCCCACCGGTCAACATGTCCCAGCTTCACTAGTCCCACCAGCCCGTGTTTGCCTCATATCTCTCCAAACCTGTCCTATTCATGTACTTGTCCAATTTTATTTCGGAGTCATGTGAGTGACTTCGTGAAGACCCCACCAGTACGCATGCGCGACATATCGTCGACCGCATGCGAAGCGACAGGCAGGGAGGAGGGTCGCTCCTCCACCGGAACGGACCTGCAGGTAAGAAACAACTGACCTGAGGTCGGGTTTCTCTTCCAGGGATGCTGTGGGACAGAATACCCCACCAAGGGGCCGCCTCGAAAGACTGACTGTGGCCCGCGGGACACGGGCAGGCAGCGGCGGCATCACAAACAACCCGGAAGTCGGGCAGCCCGTCGACAGACTCACCGTTCGCGGGTAGTGACGGCAGAGCGGCAGCACCGACTCAACACCGCAGCCCGCAGGATCACCGCGGACTCACGGCAACGCTACCCGGAAGTTGGGCAAACCCGTTTGACCCAGGAAGGTCCGGGCTCGGAGATTGCCATTCGCGGGTATCGAAGGCAGAGCAGGAGCTCCGACTCAACACCGCAGGCCGCAGTAATACCGCAGACTGATGGCAAAGCTACCCGGAAGAGGTAGCAAAGACAGAGCCGGAGCCCCGACTCAAACGCTGCCATACAATTTGGGTCGGGCAGCCCGTTGACTCAGCTGAGTCAGGGAATGACGACCTGCCGTTCGCAGATGCGACCTGACGATCGCATTTCCCGCATGGAGCGGATGATAGAGCATTTGCCCTGAAACGTCGGACTAGCGGCACAACGCCTGGAAGTGGGCAAGCCCGTTGACCCGGCGGGGTCCAGGCTCACAGACTTGCCGATTGAGCGGATGGGGAGCACTAGCTCCAACATGGCACACTCCAGCAGGAATCTCCGAGCAGACTCCGAGCAGTACCCGTTACAGGGCTGCCAAATGCTCACCCTCTTCGCAGGCGAGCATAAGGAGTTAGGTCTAGGCTGACTCTGCAGAAGGGAATCACATTACGCACCGTCTGGCTGGGGGGAGCACTGCTGCACCAGGGGCCAAACCTGAAGGTAAGTTTTTAAACTTTTTCCCAGGTTATGTTTTGCAGGAATCTCTGTAAGCCTTACAGAGGTCCTGATAAATTTTGGGGCGTAGTCCGGACGGGCCGCGGGAGACCCTTTATGGACCGCGGGGAACCCCAGTCACGGACCACAGGGAATCCCGGTCACGACCTTGGGCAATCCCGCCCACGGACCGCGGGAAACCCGCTACAGAGACCACGGAATGCGGGTAGCGGGCGGCGGTCGAGTTCGCTTTTTCGAGTCGCTGGCGGTGGAACCAGCGGCTTCAGCGCGCTCCTCTGCGGCCAGCTTCAAAAAGGACCAACAGGTAGGTTTTACTAACCTTGAGTTGGTTGGGTTTCTCTATTGCCTAAATCGCTTACAGAAACTTCGTAATGGGGAGAAGGAGCAAAAAGAAGGCTGCATTCAAGCACGCCATTGAAGACCGCGGGACTTCGGAGCGAGGTCGGCGGCCAACATCCCCGGAGCTGACCGTTTATTTCCGACAGCACCCGTACCTCGGGCCGGGAAGACAGCATGGAAGTCAGGAAGCCCCGCTCAGTCGGGACCCGACTCTCCACCGCCACAGTCCAGGAAACTGAGAACTGGCGGGAGGACTGCGCGGGAGCAGGGTAGCCAAGACCCCGACTCCCCACTGCTTCAGTCCACACGACCGCCGACTAGCGCCAAAGAGTGCGGAAATCAGAGAGCTCCGTTCTAAGGGCAGGTGGCAAATCCGCACACAAGTCGAATAGCCCCGCTGGAGCGGCTGGCACCGACTTTCCGCCGCATCAGCCCGGAAGACCTCGGACCAGCGGCAGGCCCGCGTGGATGTCGTGTAGCCCCGCTGGAGCGGCTGGCACCGACTTCACACCGCCTCCGTCCGGAAGACCGCGGACTGGCGGCAGATCTAAAAGGAAGTCGTGTAGCCCCACAGGAGCGGCAGGCACCGACTTTCTACCGCATCAGTCCGCATAGACATCACTCCGACGGGGTGCGGACTGGCGGTAATGACCCCATTGATTCTGCAGAATCTAGGGAAGATGACCGCGGGCTGGGCCGATGGAGGCAAGTTTCAACGGTTTTATAACAAACCTGTGGCCACTCCTGTGACATTTGCAGATACTGTTTTAAGTTCTGTTCCCGGAACGGTCCCTGAACTCAGGGTTTTTTTTGTTTGTATTAATATATACATTATTGTTTTTCAGCTCTGTTTCAAGTCTGAAATACGTTAACATACTTCCTCCATCAGTTATTATGGCAGTATGTGAGCATGGATGTGGTCCAGGGCATGAAATCACAGAGCTTTGAAATCTTCACGAAGTCACTCACGTGACTCCGAAGTAAAATAGTAATATTAAACGAGAACTTACCAGTTTGAAGTTTGATCCTTATTTTATGAGGAGTTACGATGAAGGATTTTGTTCCCTCCGCTCCCAACCCTCTATCATAAGGTCAACTGGTATATGGTTTCTCTTAATCTTACTATCTCCAGTCAGTGCTGCTATCTGTGATTTCACACCGCTGCTTTGAAGAATGTCGCGCATGTGTGCTGGCGGGGTCTTCACGAAATCCCTCATCGTAACTCCTCATAAAATAAGGATCAAACTTCAAACTGGTAAGTTCCGAGTTCCATTATCTGACCAGTGACTGGATTTATATTGAACAGTGCAGCCCAGAAACAGGCCCTTCGGCCCACAAAGCTGTGCCACACATAATGCTAAGACACATGGATTAACATGGTAAACAAGGGACAACCTAGAAAGCACCAAACCTGGACACGAAACAACCTCCTGCATAGCAATTAACCTGCAAGTCTGCAAGTAAAAGGCAGATGCAGAACGCCTGGACACTAAACGGCGCATGGTGTCTGAAGAGGTAAGTCACAGCTACAAAACCACAGGTTTTAGCTTAGTGTCATTTAGTTTAGAGATACAACATGGAAACAGGTTCTTTGGCCCACCGAGTCCATGCTGCCCAATGGCATCCCATGCACTCATTCTATCCTTCGCACCAGAGACAAGTTTTACAGAAGTTATATAACTTCGTGCGATGGGGGGATGGGGGGGGGGGGGTGTTGAAGGAGGAAGATAAAGGGCCTGTCCCACTTGGGCGACATTTTCGGTGACAGCCTGGAATGAGGTTGTCGCGTAGTGGTCGGGCCGTGACGCGTGGTGACGTGTATAGTGCCACACGGGGACATGTAGGTGACGAGCGGTGTCTTCCTGTCGCCCCAGGATTTTGGAATGTTCATAATCCAGGGGCGACATTTGGGTATCTCATCATGTCGTGCGCCCTGTCACACGCTGACGTGTGCTGTCCTGTGGGTGACGCCCAGTTAGGGTTAGGGTTGGGGTTAGGGACCACAGATGGGCTGTAAAATATTCTTCCTTCAATGCATGGATTTTAAACATTAATATATTCAAATTAATGCAATAAAGTCAATTGTGCAAATGAAATGATAGCGGAGTCGTTCAGTTTTATTTATAGACGTATTGGTCCGCTTCCTGATCCAATCACCGTCTCTATAACTTTTCACAGGGATGGATTCAGTGAGTGTAGACTGAACTCCCCTCTCCCCTCCACCCCCCTCCCGCCCCCACCCCTCCTTCTCGACTCCCCTCTCCTACCCTTCTCACTCACCCTCTCCCCCCTTCTTCCCCTCCCCCTTCTTCCTCCCTTCTCCCGGCTCCACTCTTCTCCCCCTTCTCCACACCCCCCCCCCACATCTCCTTCTCCCCCTCTCCCTCTCTTCTCCCATTCCCCAACCCCCCCCCCCCCCGCCACTTTCCCCGATGCCCCCCATTTGTGGACACAGCCTGTGACAGCTAGATGCCACTAATAGTACTGCACATGAAAACATCATCTGTTTTAGAAACATTGACTAGGGGATAAATGCAGACTTTGGGAACAACCCCCCCCCACCTCACCCCCTAAACCCCCCCCCCCCCCCCCGCCCCCTCGCCTTGCTCAAAATGGGTGGTGGGTATTCAGACTCAGCGGCCGGATCAGGTGGGTAGCACTGGTACACTGACAACTTTGCCTGTACCCAGTTGAAAAGCCTGCTGCCTCTGGGGGTTTGGAGAGACCATTGGAAGAGAGATCTGCCTCTGGGACAACTCATGGCCAACAGTTTAGTTCCCATGAGGAGCAGGCGGAACATTGGGGGTTCGAGTCCAACCCCTGGGGCCCCTGTGTCACATTTAGTTCAGAGACACAGTGCCCTTCGGCCCACCGAGTCCGCACCGACCAGCGATCCCCCGCACACTGTCCCACACACACTAGGGTTAGGGCTATGGTGGCCCCATAGCAGAAGCGGCCACGTCGCGGGGCTGGAAACTGGCAGTATCCTGAGCTAATTCTGCTAGCACCATCATCTATTGTATCAAGTGATGGCTCCCACTGATGGCCGCCGGAAGCTTGCGTCCTTTTCAGGATGGATGATGACAGCGAGGTCAACATTTGAAACATGGAAGATGGACACGAACGAAGAGGAGGGCTATGGTTAGGGTTAGGTTTAGGGCTAGGGCTAGGGTGAGGGTTTGGGTTTCCTCCAGCTCTAAAAAGGCGCACAGGTTTGTATAAATTCTCCCTAACGTGTGTGGGATAGTGTGTGAGGTATTGCTGGTTACAGGCTGGGTCCACAAGCAGGGGGCATTGGGCAAAGTGAGGGGGGGAGGTAGAATTGGAGAATGGGAGAAGGGAGAAAGAGGGGGGGGAGGGAAGAAGGGGGCAGAGGGGAGCGGAGAACGGTGGGGGGGGGGGTGGAGAAGGAGGGATGGGGCAGGAGGGGGAAGAGGGGGGTGGAGGGGAGAGGGGAGTTCAGTCTACACTCACTGAATCCATCCCTGTGAAAAGTTATAGAGACGGTGATTGGATCTGGAAGCGGACCAATACATCTATAAATAAAACTGAACGACTCAGACATCTTTTCATTTGCACAATTGATTTTATTGTATTAGTTTTAATATATTATCGTTTAAAATCCATGCATTGAAGGAAGAATATTTTTCAGCCCATCTGTGGTCCAGGCATCACCCGCATGACAGCATACGTTAGCAATGTTACCACATTTTGAGATTTAAAAAATCAAGTCTGCAATTTATCCCATCAGATAAAGCATAAAAAGAAGTTTAATTTGACACCTAATTCACTTTCATATCTTCAGTATTAAAAAAAGTTATGGCCATTTTCATACTCGGAAATTAGCATCTTGTTTCCATTGACTTAACTCAAAAGCTGTGATCTAGGACAGTCAAAAGCCCATAACTTTCTTAAAAATTAAGAGAACTCAATGAAATTTTCAGATTATAGATTGAAGCATTCTGAAACAAATATGAAACAATTTTACTTGGATGACCTGAAATTAAAGCATATAATTAGTTAGTTACCTAATTGTAGTTAATTACAAAATTCAATTACTAGATCTAAACATCTATCAATTTCTTAAGAAAAGATAAACATTTTTAAATTGCCGAAGTGTCCAAATAACATTCACACAAGAATTCACAATATAACATGATTTTTAAATCTCATTTTCATGAATTTATAGGCCAAATAGAAGGAATTTAGTGTTTAATTCCTGTAAATTAATGGCCATTTAAATCAACTTGCGAGTGTGTTTAAGTGGAATGCGGTGGATTAGAACATTGCGGTTTGCGGTGAATTTAACCCACAGTCAGCAGGAAAAGTACTACCGGTTTGTATATATTTTTTGTCCCCATTTTGCAACATGAAAATTTGATTAAATACTTCCTAAGAACCACGTTTTTATGTAAAAATAAACTTCTTTTCTCCCCTACGTAAAATCCTTCCCGTTGTCGCTCTCATGGCTTTAGAAGATGATGTTTAAATTACTCTAGCTATTAAATTATCTAGTGTAGTTTGAAAATACCTTCATAAAACAAATGTCGGAGCGATTTCTCTTTAGCAACGAAATCCCCTGAGATGGATCGATTTGAACTGTCTGGAGAAAAACGGCACTTTAAACCCGCTCCCCTCTGAAAGGCGCCAAAGTCAAGGGGAGTGGCAGAACTGCAGCGCCGCTCAAGGTGAGTTTTGTAACATAACTACATACGTCAGCGTGTATATCGTGCAACTTGACGGTTTTACAAGCGTCAGTCACTGACGCTCCGCAGTCGCCGGAAAAATCGCAAAGTGGGACAGGCCCTTAAGTAGAGAGATATAAAGCAACAGGTCAGCACAAAGGGAGAAAGGTATGAATCCCCAATACTCTATTACCACCACTAATATCAGTCCAGAGGCTTTGTCACCTGGAGAAGAACTACTTGAAAACCCAGTAGTACTGATATTCAACAGGCCACGAGAACCCCCATCAGACACCAAAAGGGGATAGTCATAGAGTTATAGAACGTGGAAACAGGACCTTCGGCCCAACATGCCCATATCAACCAACATGTCTCACCTACGCTAGTCCCACCTGCCAGCGTTTGACCCATATCCCTCTAAACCTGTCTAACTGTTTCTTAAACATCGTAATAGACCCTGCCTCAACTACATCCTCCAGCAGGTCTTTCGATACACCCTCCACCTTTTGTGTAAAAAATGTTACCCCTCGGGTTCCTATTACATTTTCCCTCCCTCACCTTAAACCTATATCCTCTGAATCTCAATTCCCCTACTCTGGGCAAGGGACTCTATGCATTTCCCCGATCTATTCCTCTCGATTTTGAACACCTCTAAAAGATTACCAGTCATCCTCCTGTGTTCCTAGGAATAGAGTCCTAGCCTGCTCAACCTCTTTATATAGCTTAGACCCTCGGGTCCTGGCAACATCATTGTACATATTATCTGCACCCTTTCCAGCTTGTCTATATCTCTAAAGTAAGTTAAGTAAATTTATAATAAAATAAAATAAAAACATGGGGACTGATTATAATAGTAGGAAGCTATTACATTTTCAATCCCGGTCTGCAAACTCCCACAAGTAAATCTATTGCCTTGTAAAACATTATTTAGCGTACTACGTATAACAGTACAGCAGAGGAACAGGCTCTGTGGCCCACAATGTCTGTGCCAAGACCAACTCTTATCTGCCTGCACATAATTCATTTCCTTAAATTCGCTGCCTACCCACAGCCTATCCTTAAGTCACTGTCTTAACTACCTCCATCACCAGTCCAGCAATGCCTTCCAGGCTCTCACCATTCTCTGTGTAAAAGACTTGCCCCACACATCTTTACATTTTGCCCCTCACATATCAAACCAATGCCCTCTCATATTGGATATATCCATCCTGGGAAAAAGGTTTCGACTGTCTACCCTGTCTATGCCTCTTATAATTTTATATACTTACGGTATATCAAGTCTACCCACAATCTATACATAAAATGTGCAAATATATAAAACGGTACATTAAAATGTTCCATTCCTAGGGCAAGTTGTCTCAGATGATGTCCACAAAGCACAGATTTTCCTTCATGCAAGATCCTTGAGCCGAGAATTATTTTAACATGCGTTCGAGCCCCTCATGGGCCTGTCCCACGTAGTCGATTTTTTAGCTGACTACAGGGGCCGGGGGTGTCGCCTGTATGGTCGTGAGTAGTCTCCTCAGTCGCCCAAAGAGTCGTAGTGTCTTTCTGGTTGCCGCTGGATTTTCAACAAGTTCAAAATTTTTCAGAGACAGTCGGCGACAGTGGATTTGACGCCAATGAGCGTAGCTTCACTTCTCCTGACGAAGGTGCTGTCATAGGTTGGCGCCAGGTGACGTAGGTTGTCGCCAGGTGCTGACTTTGGGGTTTTTTTGTTGTTAAGGTGATGATTCTTACATAGACAATTTCAAATTTTATGTCGTGGGGGGGGGTTCAGTCGCCGGTTTTTCGGTGACCTGTTACGACTATGACAGGCCCATCAGTGTCCAATAATAGGATTTGGGATTTTTACTCTTCCTTCATAGAGGCTTTACACTTGGTGCACCAACTTTAATGTATCCGTTATCATGTGTTCCTGAATCACGGAATCTGCCACAGTTTGCAACAGTTGATCGTACACAGCTCCTTGCACTGGAGGACCGGCAATTTTTAGGTTCAGTTTTATAGATACAGCATGCAAACAAGCCCTACGGCCCACCAAGTCCACGCCGACCATTGATCACCTGCTCACAATATTTCAATACTATCCCATTACCCCAGTCCCTAAACATTAGGGACATAGAAACATAGAAACATAGAAACATAGAATATAGGTGCAGGAGGAGGCCATTCGACACTTCGAGCCAGCACTGCCATTCATTGTGATCATGGCTGATCGTCTCCTATCAATAACCCGTGCCTGGCTTCTCCCCATATCCCTTGACTCCACTAGCCCCTAGAGCTCTATCTAACTCTCTCTTAAATTAATCCAGTGATTTGGCCTCCACTGCCCTCTGTGGCAGGGAATTCCATAAATTCACAACTCTCTGGGTAAAATGTTTTTTCTCGCCTCAGTCTTAAATTACCTCCCCTTTATTCTAAGACTGTGGCCCCTGGTTCTGGACTCGCCCAACATTGGGAACATTTTTCCTGCATCTAGCTTGTCCAGTCCTTTTATAATTTTATATGTTTCTATAAGATCCCCCCTCATCCTTCTAAACTCCAGTGAATACAAGCCTAGTCTTTTCAATCTTTCCTCATATGACAGTCCCGCCATCCCAGGGATCAATCTCGTGAACCTACGCTGCACTGCCTCAAACACAAGGATGTCCTTCCTCAAATTAGGAGACCAAAACTGTACACAATACTCCAGGTGTGGTCTCACCAGAGCCCTATACAACTACAGAAGAACCTCTTTACTCCTATACTGAAATTCTCTTGTTATGAATGAAATCCTCTTGTAATTGTAAATTGACATTTTACAGAGGCACAAAGCTGTGCGCCTTTGGGATGTAGGAGGACACCATGCAAATTCCATATGGATCTTGATATAACCTAGATAATTTTGATACACCATTTCATGACAGTAGTGACACTCTGGGCAAAAACCCTGATTGATAAGAGCAACTCCTCCAGTAACTTGGCAGAACAATCACTGCGAGATGATGTATGTCTTCAATGTAAGTGACCTTTTTAGTGCCTCATCCAGCATCTGCACTTAAAACCTTCCCAGTAAAGGTCAGTGTAACCACCAGATTCGGGAACGTTAGCTGTGTTTTCTACAAATGTACTTCTTCTCTCTCGCAAGACTGCTCTGCCGCTCTGATTGAAATGAGCTAATTGAGTACAGACAAGGAACTAAACCTGTCCACTCGTGGTGCATCTGGATGAGTAATCCACCATGCAATGTGTTTATCGATGCTTGGGCCATCAAGGCTGTATTAGCTCAGCTAAGTAGAAACATAGAAAATAGGTGCAGTAGGCAGGCCATTCGGCCTTCGAGCCAGCACCGCCATTCAATAATGGTCATAGCTGATCATCCAAAATCAGTACCCCGTTCCTGCTTTCTCCCCATATCCCTTGATTCCGCTAGCCCTAAGAACTAAATCTAACAGAGATATCTGTAAGAAGGAACTGCAGAGCGGTAGCATAGGAAACCCACCCAGAATCCTCAGAAATGCTATTCGCTAATATCAACACATCCAAATATTCTATCCCAATTGGAAAATCTGATTGTTGTAATGGGGATGCAGGGACCTGCGGATGCTGGAATCCTCAGCAAAACATGAGGAGCTGGAGTAACTCAATGGGTCAGGCGGCATCTACGGAGGGAACGGTCAGCATTGACTAACTTATTTTAGACATTAGAAATACGGTGCAAAAACAGGCCCTTCGGCCCACCGAGTCCATGCCGACCAGCGATCACTCCATACACTAACACTATCCTAAACACTACGAACAATTTAGAAATTCACCAAAGCAAATTAACCTACAAACCTGTATGTCTTTAGAGCGTGGGAAGAAACCGGAGCATCCAGAGAAAACCTGTGCGGTCACAGGGAGAATGTAGAAACTTCGTGCAGACCGCACCTGCAGTCAGGATTGAACCCGGGTCTCTGGTACTGTTAGGCAGCAGCTCTACTGCTGCGCCACCGTACCGCCCTTCTGATATTTTATTGGGCATGTGTTATTGCTAAAATTGCTTGTAAAAGCAGTTACACATCGGGAATATTTCAAAAGAAGGAAGTCGCTATTGTAATTCGTTTCATTTTTCATTTGATCACATGCCGATTAGTCTGCTTACTAGAAAATGTTACTTCACATGGGAGTGTCATCATATGAAATAATTATGACAGGTGCATTGAAAAGAAACTGCAGCTCAAAGAAACGTGTTGAAACATAGAGAAAAAAAAAGGTGCAGGAGTAGGCCATTCGGCCCTTCGAGCCTGCACCGCCATTCAATATGATCATGGCTGATCATCCAACTCAGTATGCCGTACCTGCCTTCTCTCCATACCCCCTGATCCCTTTAGCCACAAGTGCCACATTTAACGCCCTCTTAAATATAGCCAATGAACTGGCCTCAAATACCTTCTATGGCAGAGAATTCCAGAGACTCACCACTCTCTGTGTAAAGAATGTTTTCCTCATCTCGGTCCTAAAGGAATTCCCCCTTATCCTTAGACTGTGACCCCTTGTTCTGGACTCCCCCAACATCGGGAACAATCTTCCAGCATCTAGCTTGTCCAACCCCTTAAGAATTTTGTAAGTTTCTATAAGATCCCCCCTCAATCTTCTAAATTCCAGCGAGTACAAGCCGAGTCTATCCAATCTTTCCTCATATGAAAGTCCTGACATCCCAGGAATCAGTCTGGTGAATTTTCTCTGTACCCCCTCTATGGCAAGGATGTCTTTCCTCAGATTTGGAGACCAAAACTGTACGCAATACTCCAGGTGTGGCCTCACCAAAACCCTGTACAACTGCAAAATGTTTGTCTCCCCGTCGGGGAATTGAACCCCGGTCTCCCGCGTGACAGGCGGGGATACTAACCACTATACTAACGAGGACTTGGCATGATGGATGGATTATCCACTGAAATCTCAGTTGCATTAAGAATTACAGGGGGAAATCATCTTTATAATTAACACATTAACAGGTTAACTTAATGCGGGCAAAGAATTGACCTAGTAACCTTCTGATCTACAAAGCTCAGTACTTCACAAGTTGTTCATTGTTGTACCTGTTGCATTTTCCCCTACATAAAGCACGAACAATGGATGTGCATTAATGAGGCACCTATAACAAGCTAATAGAAGCATCTGTGCACATTAAATATGCTGTTCTTTGATGCATTCAGAAACAAAGTGGAAGCACTCCAGCTATTAGTCTTCTGAGCAATCTAGGAACTTGTAATTTGCATAAATTAACATCACAAGTTATTTTAAATCATGCAGAAAAGGATTTACAATCAGCTTCTCAGTTTAAATTTGATTGCTGATTACATGCATTCACCCAAATGCCCCTATCATCAGTGGATATGGAGTCATAGAGTCGTAGCGATGCAGTGTGGAAACAGGCCCTTTGGCCCACTTGCCCACACTGGCCAACATGTCCCAGCTACACTAGTCCCACCTGCCTACGTTTGGTCCATATATCTCCAAACCTGTCCTATCCATTTACTCGTCTAACTGTTTCTTAAATTGTGGGATAGTCGCTGCCAGATAGTCCTCCGGCTGCTTGTTCCATACATCCATCACCCTTTGTGTGAAAATGTTTCCTTCAGATTCCTATTAGTGGATATAATGGAGAAAACAAAAGAGGGTAGTGCAGGTATGGTGATGGGTTCTAATATTCTTAAGTTCAATGAGGTTAAACCTAAAGGGCCTGTCCCACTGTATGAGGTAATTCAAGAGTTCTCCCGAGTTTCCCCTGATTCGAAGAAGTCGGAGAATTACGGTAATAGCCGCCCGTAGGTACTCGGATCTCTCGTGGACATTTTTCAACATGTTGAAAAAACTTCACGAGCTTACCGCGTTTCCCAAGTACCTGCCGTTAACGTTACGAGCCATTAAGAGACGTCCCGAGCTCCGACGTTCCCGTTATGTACATTCTACGTGCTTACCATGAGGTTGATTTTTTTTTTAAACTCGGGAGAGGTCTTGGGTAAACTCGTATAGTGGGACAGGCCCTTAAATCTTTAAAATACGGAAGTACATTTTCCACTCTGTCCTTATCCCAACACATTAAATAAGACATCTCTACATCAGTTTAGGAATACCCTGCAAAAGCAATACAACGGATAACATCACGGGAAGAAAAAACGCTAAATTCTGGTGTATTAAAGTCAAAATCGATACATATCTGAAGATCACAAGAAATTGCAGAGTGCTGGATACATCACACAGACCAGATTACCCACCATTGACTCTACCTACACTTCACACTGCCTTGGGAATGCACTCAACACAATCTTCTCCACCCCTGTCATTCCCCCTCCTCCCCGCTCCTGTCGGGCAGAAGATACAAAAGTTTGAAAGCACATACCACAGACTGGGGAACAGCTTCTTGTTCTCTGGTGTCAAACTTCTGAATGGCCCTTCCATAAGCCGGGTACCATTGCCTCATTGCGGACTTTGGACTTTTTCACTGGCACTGTTATCCTACAAGGTTGCATTCTTGTATTAGTCTCTTTGCTCTGCCTGCTGTACCTGTGCCTGACTTAATTGTATTCATGTAGAGTATTATTTGATTTGATCGGAGAGCACGCAAACAAAAGCTTTTCACTCTACCTTGGTTTACATGAGCACAGTGGGGCAGCGGTAGAACTGCTGCCTTACAGCACCAAAGACCTAGGTTTGAACCTGACTACGGAAGCTGTCTGTACACAATTTGACGTTCTCCCTGTGACCGCGTGGGTTTACTCCAGGTGCCCTGGTTTCTCCCACATTCCAAAAATGTGCAGGGTTGCAAGTTAATTGGCCTCTGTAAATCATCCCTAGTGTGTAGGAGAGAACTAGTATATGCTTGCTCAATGGTCGGTATGGATTCAGTGGTACAAAGTACTTGTTTCTACGCTGTACCTCTAAAACTATAAGTCAGAAACCAGTACCAATACCAATATCCTTACTTTGATATCAGACATTTGCAGCACCTTTTCCTGTCTGATAAAGTTCCATTCTACTCTTTCTTCTCTTTATGTTTGTACCTGGCCACAATTGCTTCTCTAAGACATCTTTCAAGATGGCGGTGGATGGAAGAAAAGATTGATGATGGTGTGTGGGCTGGGCACTCACCTACTGTACCCGTGGCGTCTTTCTGGCTCAGCTGTGGCACGGAGGCTGGGCGATGGCCGTTGGAGACGAGGGACGACACATTCACGGGCTAATGTTGAGGAGGCGTCAGAGTAATGGCGCCGGCTGTTGGAGGCCCTGAAGCAGCCTGGCGCTCCATTAGATCATTCGGCACGGCTCCAAGTGGCCACATGCATGGATGCAACGGATGCGGCCTGCAGCGGCACGGAGCAGCAGTGCAACGGTAGAGGACATCGACACATCGCCTGTCCAGGATAACCTCCAACCCAGTGCCACTGCCAGGAAACCGGGTCTATATGTCCAAGTTAAGGCATTTTTAAAAAAACATTGGACTTGAAGAGTACAAAATGAATCTGAATCAGAATCAGAATTTATTCGCCAAGTATGTTTTGCAACATACGAGGAATTTCACTGGCCAGGTCAGTCATACAATTAAAAGCAACAGACTCAAAAACACATTTAACATGAACATCCACCACAGTGACTCCTACACATTCCTTACTGTGATGGGAGGTGAAATAAAGTTCAAGTCCTTCCTTTTGTTCTTCCTCGGTCGGGGGCCTCGAGCCCTCCGTTGACGGAACGGTCTTGACTCCCGTAGCCGGCAGCGTTCGGGCCCTCCGCGTTGAGGCGTTCAACTCCTGCATCGGGGGGGTGCCTGAAACATGGTGATTCTTGTGCACTGACTCAGTGGGGTCTGCTGTCTTACAGTCTTGTACTTAGTATGGTCGTGCCTAATGTGTAGTAACACACGGAACTGTGTGCAAAATACACATTTCACTGTACTTAGGTATACGTGATGATAAAGTGCGGCGCCATCTGTTGGCTGAGCAACTTATAGATTGAACCCTCGTCAGTAGAGGTGGGACGTTCACGTGACTGGGTTTGGCGGGGGTTTGCGAGTGAAAATTGTCGTCAGTCTACGGGTGTGTACTACAGCAGCAGCAGACACCTTGTTAGAGCTCTGACTTAGCACGCGAGTGTTTGACAGTGGTATTTGCCAATAAAGATCGTTTTATTCATAACTAGTACAATTGAACAATTGATGTCCATCTCTTGTGTTTGTGCAGCTTGCCAACATCATTGAGGCCATTTGCCATCTCATCCCTCCCTTGGGAATTCCCTTTTCAGTATCTCCTGCTTGTAATCTTGTTCCCACTTTATAAATTCCATTTTATTCCATCATCTTCTCAATTTACCTTTAATCCTTTACTTTGCTGTTGCCTTCAGGTCATTTCAGTACTCATCCTTTCTCCATTTGGTGTCCACACTCTATCATCACTGGAAACAAGATCATTGTTAACTTAATCATCACAAATAAAATAATATGCCTCTTGGGAATTATAACAATAGATTAATTCACTCGTGTAGGAAGGAACTGCAGATGCTGGTTTAAACTGAAGATAGACATAAAAAGTTGGAGTAACTCAGTGGGACAAGCAGCACCTCTGGAGAGATGGAATGGGTAACGTTTCGGGTCTAGATCCTTCTTCAGATTGCAGATGTTGCAGGTGCTGGTTTAAACCAAAGATAGACACAAAATGCTGGAGTAACAGTGGGACAGGCTGCATCTCTTGAGAGAAAGAATGGGTGACGTTTTGGGACCCGAAAAGTCATCCATTCATTCTTTACTCCAGAGTTACTCCAGCTTTTTGTGTCTATCTTCGATTAGTTGCACTCAATTTGAAATGAAATGTTAATGGAAAATTGCAGCATTGTGACTTGGACATTGAGATCTACGATACAGAATAGCACAATCCTGTTGAAACAATAAGATTTGGTGAGCAGACCTTTTAAGTTTACGATAAAAAGATATCAGGTTTACGAGAATGTTGTCAGGACTAGGGGGTGTGAACCATAGGGAGAGGTTTAGTAGGCTGGAGTGCAGGAGGATAAGGGGTGATCTTATAGAGGTGTATAAGATCATGAGAGGAACAGATCGGTAGATGCAGAGTCTTTTGCCCAGAGTAGGGGAATCGAGGACCAGAGGACATAGGTTCAAGGTGAAGGGGAAACAATTTAATAGGATTCTGAGTAGTAGCTTTTTCTCACAAAGGGTGGTGGATGTATGGAACAAGCTGCCAGAGGAGGTAGTTGAGGCTGGGACTATCCCATTGTTTAAGAAACAGTTAGAGAGGTACATGGATAGGACAGGTTTGGAGGAATATGGACCAAGCGCAGGCAAGTGGGACCAGTGTAGCTGGGACATTGTTGGCCGGTGTGGGCGAGTTGGGTCGAAGTGGAATCTACCAAATAGCAAACGATGGAATGGAAAATCATTAATACCTTTGCTGTGATTTTTAATGTTTGATATTGACAAACCAGCAGCTGCTAATGAGAATAAGCCTGTGGCTCAGAAAAGTTGGCACTATTCCTTGTGTAATGAAATACAAGCAGGTTTTGAGGATTCGGGTCAATAATGGAGGGCGAACAATCAAACAATATATAAAACCATTTATTGAAACAGTAATTAAACTACAACTAAGAGCAGCAAAACAGCAGGTAAATAGTGCGTCTTAGAGTTATAGATTCATAGAGTGATACAGTGTTGAAACAGGCCCTTTGGCCCAACTTGCCCACACCGGCCAACATGTCCCAGGTACTCTATACCCACCTGCCCACATTTGGTCCATATCCCACCAAACCTGTCCTATCCATGTTGTTGTCAAACTGTTTCTTCAATGTTGGGATAGTCCCTGCCTCAACTACCTCCTCTGGCAGCTTGTTCCGTACACGCACCACCCTTTGTGTGAAAAAGGTACCCTTCAGATGCCTATTAAATCTTTCCCCCTTCACCTTAAACCTATGTTTGGCCCTCGATTCATCTACTCTGTGCAAAAGACTGTGAGTTTTACAAGTCCTTCAAATACAAAAGATTATCGGGATCTCTTTACATTAGTTTGGAGAAAAGATCCTTCATAGTATCTTGAAGTCGGCATGTAGGAAGGAACTGCAGATGCTGGTTTACACTGAAGATAGACACAAAATACTGGAGTAACTCAGTGGGTTGGGCAGCATCTATGGAGAGAAGGAATGGATGACATTTTGGGTCGAGACCTAAGAACGCCACCCATTCCTTCTCTCCAGAGATGCTGCCTAACCCGCTGAGTTACTCCAACATCTTGGGTCCATCCTTGAAGTCTGTGTATCCAGGCACCTTTCTTGGATTACTGCTCCCTCCTTGGAAGCACTTAGATAATCAATAAACCTGCACCTCTACCCTAATCTACAAACAGTTGACTTTGTTTTTAAAACTAGCTGTCTTTAAGATTAAAAGCAAGGGTCATTTATGACATCGGGTGCCAAGCTATTCTCGGATGCCTCTGAGAAAAAAAAGTTAATCTTGTCTTATTATTAGGTGTCTTTGCAAGTGCTCAATCAGGTGCCTCGTGATGCATTGAATGAATCAATCAATAAGTTTATTGGCCAAGTATTCACATACAAGGTATTTGCCTTGGTGCTCCGCCCACAAGTGACATCCTGACATACAGTGACAGTTAGGAATGACACATAAAATATTAAACATTAATAATAAAACAATATCGTTAATAATAAAACTGAGTGAGCCCAAACATGTTTCCCAAGCACCTAATTGTTTTCTTAGCGAGCTAGCTTGCTTGACACAAAGTGCTGGAGTAACTCAACATGTAATAAAAGCTGAAAATGCTAGGGAGTGTCAAGGTGGTGCAGCAGTAGAGTTGCTGCCTTATAATGCAAGAGACCCGGGTTCAATCCTGACTGTGAGTACTGTCTGTACAGAGTTTACACGTTCTCCAAGTGACCGAGTGGGTTTTCTCCGGGTGCACCGGTTCCCTCCCACATTCCAAAGACGTGCAAGTTTGTAGGTTGATTGGCTTTGGTTAAAATTGTCCCTTGTGTGTCGGACAGTGTTAGTGATTGCTGGTCGGCATGGACTCACCGGGCTGAAGGGCCAGTTTCAGCATTGTATCTCTAAAGTCTAAAGATTCCGAATATTTAAAAAAAAATGTAGCTCATCTTGCAGTTTGCAGTGTGATCTTACATTATATTTACACCTACCCTCATCTATAACCATTATATCAGCTTTATGAAGGACACGGGAAAAAAGACACATGCCTTGGATTACAAAATGTTGCCACGGAAACTTGAACCTCTGCATTAACTGTTTGCATGGTAAATATAAATCTCCGTCCTCCTCCTAACCCCCTCCCCCCCACCCTAACCTCCTCCCCCCCCCCCCCCCCCCCCCTCCCCACTGCCCACTGCCCTTACAAAATGATGTCAATGTGTTTCTCTGAGCTGGTTTCAGCCAACTGAAAAGGTGCCTTGAGTCTTATATCGTCCCAATGCTTCTGCTCTCAGGGGGATTCCTGTCATCGGTGCATTACCTTAAGTTGTTCCTCTCAGCACCAACCTGTCAGTGCCCCTTCGCTCAGCCATCGGCCAACTCTGCCATCCAAGGCTGACGGAAGATAAAACATTTCCACAAACATCCATCACGGAGCCACGCTCGTTCCCCCATATAAAACAAAGCAATTTCTTCACACAGTGGGGAGAATATTCAGATAGTGCACCTGGACTGCTGAAAACTAGTTTGCTTTCCCCTATCTCCGTTAAATGGATATTCCTGACAATCTGTCACGTTACTCAGTCGCTTTGCACCAAGACAAGGTGGCGTGTAAATAAAATGTTTTGTTGTACATTGCGGCAGGGCGCCGTTCTGCTTGACTTTCACATTTTAATGATTGTGAACAGCAATTTCTACTTCAGGCGAAAATAAACAAAGTGTTTTTAAACCCGTCTGTCAGAAGAAAGTTGCTTGTAACTATTCCAGAATGAAACCCTGGGATAATGCTGTGACTTTGTGAGGTGCTGGTCAGGCCACATTTGGAGTATTGTAAGCAATTTTGGGCCCCATATCTGAGGAATGGTGTGCTGGCACTGGAGAGGGTCCAGAGGAGGTTTACGTGAATTATCACAAGAATGATTGGGTTAGACAATAGACAATAGACAATAGGTGCAGGAGTAGGCCATTCGGCCTCTCGAGCCAGCCAACAGGGTTAACATATGATGAGTGTTTGACGGCACTGGGACCATACTCACTGGCCTTTAGAAGGATGAGGGGGCCCTCACTGAAACTTACCGACTAGTGAAAGGCCTGGATAGAGTGGTTGTGGAGAGAGTGTTTCCACTAATACGAGTGTCTAGGAATAGAGTCCATAGTCTCAGAATAAAAGGACGTACCTTTAGGAAGGAGATGAGGAGAAATTTGTTTAATCAGATGGTGGTGAATCTGACTGTGGAACTCTTGGAGAAAACCCACGCAGGTCACAGGTAGGACGTACAAACTCCGTACAGACAGCACCCGTAGTCGGGATCGTCAAACCCAGGTCTCCGGCGCTGCAAGTGATGTAAGGCAGCAACTCTACTGCTGCGCCACCGTGCTGCCCCTATATTTTTAAGAACTTTTTACTTGAATGGTACAAGATGGGGCAAGAAGCATGGTGACTCTAGATGTACTGCCTCAGGTGAAGTTTACTATCTTGACACTAGACTCATTGCTGTCTTGTTCTTCTGTACGATTATGCTTCTGTGTTTTATGATTTTAGTTGATCGTATGCAAATCAGGAAATGTTACTGTTCCCAGGTACATGAGCATAAAATACTGTTGAAGCATTGAGATTCCAACACCCCGAGCGTAACGAGGTTGTCTGATGAGGCAGAGATTGAGGGCAAGCCATTCTCACATAAGCATAGAGTACAAGGTGTGGCAACTCTTTGTGTGCTTTCCCAGCGAAGGATCAACTATTATCCAATACAACCACTCTAATCTTTTAAATTGCTTGTCTAGCTGTAAGTGTAGAACTATATTCTGCACTCTGTATCTCCCCCTTTGCTCTATCTACTGTACTTGTGTTTAGCTTGATTGTATTACTGGGTGGTATATCTGATCAGTTTGGATAGCGTCTTAGAGTCATAGCAGCATACAGCACAGAAACAGGCTATCAACCCAAATTGCCCATGCCAACCATGAAGCCCTATCTGCACTTGTCCCATCTGCTGCGTTTGGGCCATATCCTCTAAACCTTGCCGATCCATGTACCTGTCCAAATGTCTTTTAAATGTTGATATAGTACCTACAGTATCTCAACTATCTCCTCTGGCAGCTCGTTCCATATATTCACCACCCTCTATGTGAAAAATATGACCCTCTGGTACTTATTAAATATTTTCCGCCTCACCTTAAACTTATGTCCACTGGTTCTTGATTCCCCTACTCTGGATAAAAGACTGTGCATTCACCCTACCTATTCCCCTTATAGCATGCACATCAAATATTTTCACTGTACCTTGGTACTTGGGACAATAATAAACTTAAACCTAGTTACAGAACGGTGCCAGCTGAAAGGAGGTGTGAAATTATAACATTTACTTAGTTTCAAAGTGAAGCAATTAAAAAAAATCAAAAGTCAGATCTTATTGCTTGCAGGGGCAACTTTATAGCTCCTGCTGAAATGGTTGTGAGGCAAGGTTTCTGACATTTAGTTAAGCTCTGTGGTGATTTCTGCCTCCTTTGGCTAAGGCTTTGGGTGAATTGCATGCACAGGAGGGTTTTTTGCTGCATATACTTCTTCAGCAATCTTTATGATTCTGTCACTTACAAAGCTCTTTATAAAACTATGAATACACAAAAGATGCTGGAATACAAAGCCAAAAACGAGCTGCTGGAGGAAGTCAGCAAGTCTGGCAGCATCCATGGAGGGAAATGGACAGTCGATGTTTGAGGAAATCCCCTTGCAAATTAACATTTAATCACTGTCTGGGGCTTGTCCAAATAATAATAATAATAATAATATCTTTTATTGTCATTACACATAAGTGCAACGAGATTTGGTTTGCAACTTCCATCCGATGTCATAACTTAATCGACAAATAAAATTTAGGTTTAAATACCCCGAGAACAAGGTTTGTAAAAACAAACATTTGACCAGTAAAATCAACACAGACTAAAGTGCGAGGCCGGGGGAGACAGTCCATGGGGGGGTGGTACTCAGCAGGGCCGGTTCAGAGCCGCTATAGCACTGGGAATGAAGCTGCTCCTGAGTCTCGTGGTGCGGGTGTAGAAGGCCTTGTAGTGTCTGCTGGAAGGGAGTAGTTCGAACAGTCCATTACAAGGGTGAGTGGAGTCTTTATGGATGCTGACAGCTTTCCTGAGGCACTGTGTGTGTGGTAGATGCCCTCCAAGGCAGGTAGAGGTGTCCCAATAATGTAAGCAAAAATACAATATTTCACATAAAAGGGCCAGATCAAAGTCACAACTTTTTTAATTTGTTGCATCCTCCTCCCCTACCCACCCCACCCCAATGCCCAAGGTTTCATCAACATCTTGTGGCATCGTGGGACTAATTGAGCTCCAGGCTCCACCGTACGGGGCAGGCCTTGGATGATGGATCGTCATGGCGACCTGACAAAGACTCTGAGAAGATCGTCACTCAAAAAGCTTATTAAACTGTTACCAAATGTCTCTAATAATGAGAAACATTTAAAATAGAAAATCATAAAGCTGCAAATGCTGACAATCTGAAAAACAATCAGCAGTTCAGGCAGTTCAATCAGTAGGAAGAGAAGTGGAGTTAATGTTTCAGGTCGTAAGCAAATATTGACCAGACTGTAGCAAAGGCTGTTCAATCATCCCAGGACCTAAGTACCAAATCTGGGATTTTGGGCATTTTTAGCTCTCAATTTAATTTTAAACTGTTTCAGAAAAAAAAGGGTGGCACAGTGGCGCAGCAATAGAGTTGCTGCCTTACAGTACCAGAGACCTGGGTTCAATCCTGACTATGGGTGCTGTCTGTATGGAGTTGGTACATTCTCCTCGTGACCTGCGTGGATTTTACCCGGGTGCTTCGGTTTCCTCCCACACTTCAAAGACGTAAAGGTTTGTAGGTTAATTGGTTTAGTATAAATGTAAATTGCCCCTAATGCATTTAGGATAGTGTTAGTGTGCAGAGATCGCTGGTTGGCCCGGACTCGGTGGGCCAAAGGGCCTGTTTCCGCACTGTATTCTAAACTAAACAAAATTAATAATACAAATGATCAAATTAAGACACTTTCGTGTTTTTGTAAATATCTAAATGCATTTAACAGAATTAAAAAGAAATGTCACTGAATGAATAAAACATCAGTGTGATAAGTTTATTTGTTGAAGAGGAAATAGATTGTTATGTATTTATGTATTTTCTGTGTTCAAGTTATATATTCATACAGCAGTGTTCATAACATTGTGATATGGTATTAATATTAATATTGGAGTTGCTGGAAAAAAAACAGATTTTTTTTTCTTTTTGTGCTTTCTACGTATGATGTTGAAGCTAAACAGGGCCACAGTCAGCCTTGGGCAGAATGATGTCTACTGGGCCAGCCTTGTGCTATCTCCATTGGTGTCTCTGCTTAAATATTAATTTCAAGTGAAGATAGACACAAAATGCTGGAGTAACTTAGTGGGACAGGCAGCATCTCTGAAGAGAAGGAATGGGTGACGTTTTGGGTCGTGACCCTCCTTCAGACTGATGTCAGGGGAGATGGAGATACAACGATAAGGAAGTGTAAGGTGTGAAAATAGGACGAAGGGAATGGAGATCAAGGGAAATGTAGAATAGATTATTGCTGGCTGGGAGAAGGTAACAACAAAGCAAATAGAGATAAAATGTAGTCGGCAACAGTACAACTGGTCATAGAACTGGGAAGGGGGAGGGATGGAGAGAGAGGGAAAGCAAGGGTTACTTGAAGTTAGAGAAGTCAATGTTCATACCGCTGGGATGTAAGCTACCCAAGCAAATTATGAGGTGCTGTTCCACCAATTTGTACTGGGTCTCACTCTGACAGTGGAGGAGGCACAGGACAGAAATGTTAGTGTGGGAATGGGAGGGAGAATTAAAGTGTTTAGCAACCGGGAGATCAGGTAGGTTTAGGCGGATTGAGCAGAGGTGTTCAGCAAAACGATTGCCGATCCGGCGCTTGGTCTCGCTGATATATAGGAGTCTACACCTGGAACAGCGGATGAGGTTGTAGTGAACCTCTGCCTCGACAGAGTCGAGGGGGGAGGTATAGGAACCTATTCATATCAAGCTCCTGTCTTGATTGGCTTTGAGAAAATTGTTCCCCACATAAGGGAAAGATGAAGGAAAATGCTTGCGGTTGTTGATGATTGCATTGTGCCAAATTCCATTTAACATTCCTCAGAAAATACAAAGCAGTCCCAACTCCATAAAGCAAGACCCAGCCACCTGAGCCACAAGAGACTGCACATGCTGGAATCTTGAGTAAAATACCAAGTGCTGGAATGACTCAGTGCCTCAAACAGCGACCCAAAAAGCCATCTGTTTATACCCTACACAAGTGCTGCCTGATCTGCTGAGTTCTACCAGGGGCAACAAGTTGGCCCAGCGGTGGAGTTGCTGCCAGAAACCCCGGTTCAATCCTGACTTATGGCGCCAGAGACCCTGGTTCAATTCCTCCCTCATTCCAAAGACATGCAGGTTTGTAGGTTAATTGGCTTTGGTAAAATTAGAAATTTCCCGAGTGTGTGTCGGAGAGTGTTAGTGTATCGGGATCGCTGGTCGGCATGGATTCAGTGAGCCAAAGGGCCTATTTACACGCTGTTTCTCTAGAGTAAACTAAAATCTAAACGCTTTTAAGAGTCAAGAGTGTTTAATTGTCATATGTACCGAAAAATGGAACAATTACATTATTGCTTGAAGCAGCACTCATGTACAACACTCATGTACAACATTACAAACCAAATAAAATAAATAAATTAAAAAAAAACAATATTGGTGCAGAAAAAACTTTGATGTCCCTAGAGCAAGTAAGACCATTCGTAATTTGTCGTTTAGGTGTTTTTTGTAGTGTTTAATAGCCTGATGATTGTTGGGATTGTTGTTAATCATGTATTGTCTTTCCGTTGACTTATAGCACGCAACAAAAGCTTTTCACTGTACCTCGGTACATGTGGCAATAAACTAAACTGGAAGCTGTTCTTGAACCTGGAACTCTGAGTTTTCAAACTCCTATACCTTCTTCTCGATGGTAGTAGTGAGATGTTGGCCTTCATAACAAGATGAGTTGAGTATAGGAGCAAAGAGGTCCTTCTGCAGTTGTACAGGGCCCAAGTGAGACAGCACCCAGAGTATTGTGCGCTGTTTTGGTCTACAGATTTGAGGAAGGACATTCATTCTATTGAGGGAGTGCAGTGCAGGTACACAAGGTTAATTGCCGGGTTGGCGGGACTGTCACATGTTGAAAGAATGGAGCGACTGGGCTTGTATACAGTGGAATTTAGAAGGATGAGAGGGGATCTTATTGAAACATATAATATTATTAAGGAATTGGACATGCTAGAGGCAGGAAACATGTTCCCGATGTTGGGGGAGTCCAGAACCAGGGACCACAGTTTAAGAATGAGTAGGCCGTTTAGAACGGAGATGAGGAAAAACTTTTTCACCCAGAGAGCTATGAATCTGTAGAATTTTCTGTCTCAGAAGGCAGTGGAGGCCGATTCTCTGGATGCTTTCAAGAAAGCGTTAGATAGAGCTCAAAGATAGCGGAGTCAAGGGATACAAGGAGAAGGCAGGAACAGGGTACTGATTGTGGATGATCAGCCATGATCATAGTGAATGGCGGTGTTGGGCCGAAGGGCCGAATGGCCTACTCCTGCACCTATTGTCTATTGTTTATTGAGAGGATGGCCAGGGTGCTATGCATCCTTGATGATGCCAGCTGCCTTTCTGAGGCAGCATCTCAAATAAACACTTTATATTTTGCTCAAGACCCAGGCAGCGTCAGGTGCAGACAGATTTGTGACATGTAACACTCAGAACCTAAGAGGGTGGACAATGACCAACTCCAACAAGACGGTGTCAAACCTCCTATCTGTGCTATCCACTGGTATTATTCTTGTCACCTTCCCCACCATCAACGTCTAGAAACTCACCGGTGACAAGACACTAAACTGGATCAGTGACACATAAATACAGTGACTATAATAGCATTCGTAGGTTGGGTTTCCTGCCATGGGTGACTCACCTCCTGACAGCCCTAAGACTAACGCCATCTACACACCAGGAGACGGACAGAGTAATCGCCACCTGTCTGGATAAGTACACATCCACGCACAGTCGTGACCTTTAAGGCTCAGTTGATTGGCACCCTACTCACCACCGATCGAAACCTTCATTCCCTTCGCCACCTTTTCACCAAGGTCGCAGTGTGTCCCATCTGCAAAATGCACTGCCCTTGCTCACTCATCCACTCCCGCACCCATCATCTCAACCATGAAGGCAGTCAGGAGATGCTGAGGAGCACCACTACCTACAGGTTCTACTAAATCACACAACACCATTACTTTAAAATACATTGCCATTTCTTTGATGGACACAAAGTGCTGGAATAACTCAGCGGATCTCTGGAGAAAAAGGATGGGTGGTGTTTCGGGTCGGGACCTTACTTTGCACCAGCATCTGCAGTTCTTTGTTTCTACTTCCATCCGGGTCTATATCCTGACACTCCCTACCTGTTGGACTTAGGGGAGTGCAAGTGACTGCGGACGCTGGAATCATGAGCAAAACATAGAGTGCCAGAGTAGCTCAGAGGGTCAGGCAGCATCTGGGGAGGGAATGGACAGGAGAGGTTTTGGGTAGGGATCAGTCTGAAGGTGGGCCCGGACCTGAAATGCCATCTGCCCGTTCCCTCCCCAGATGCTGCCTGACCCCTTGAGTTACTCCGGCACTTGGTGTAACGCCTAGAATTATGGGAACACCTTCGCTGTGCCACTGTGGTGGCTCACCAGCACCCCCTCATGGATATTCATGGGTGGACAATGCATGCAGGTCTTCCCACCGATGTCCATTTCCCAGAACATAGGTTGTAATAAATCCTAGATAGAACATGACCCATCTCTACATGACCGTATAAGCTACAGAATATGGCTAGTGGAATTAATATAAGGTCCATTTTTGGACAGCATGCACACAATGGGCTGAAGAGCCTCCTCCTGTGCTGAAAATCCTCTTTCATGATTTTGAGATCGACAACATGATCTTATAGAGCTATACAAAACCATGAGAGGAATAGTTTGCATGGACGCACAAAGTAGGGGAATCGAGAACCAGAGGTGTGGTGAGAGGGGGGAAAGATTTAATAGGAACCTGACATGTGATTTTTTTCTCACAAACGGTGTTGGGTATGGAACGAGCTGCCAGTGGAGGTAGTTGAGGCAAGTACTATCGCAATGTTTAAGACATATTTAGACTGGCACATGAATAGGACAAGTTTATAGGGATATGGGCCAAACGCAGGCAGGTGGGATGGGTGGTGCACATGGGACATTTTGATCGGTGTCGGCAAGTTGTGCTGAAGTGCCTGTTTCCATGCTGTATGACTCTGTGACTGTGACTCCAATATTAATTTGTGAACCTTCATGATCTTCCTTGACAACTCTGTTGTCTGTGGGCAGCAGAACAGCTCGATGACCCCTCATTTTACCCCTCACCGCAGATTCTGTTTTGCTGGAATTAAACCCCATTTTGACGTAAAATAACATACATCTTTAGGCAGGGAGTTTTAGTTACGTTTAAGTTTTAGATTAAAGATACAGCATGAAAACAGCCCCCTTGCCCCACCGAGTCCACGCCAACATCGATCACCCATTCGTACTAGTTCTAGTTTAGTTCATACTAGTTTATGGGGTGACACAGTGGTGCTGTGCTAAAGTTGCTGCCTTACAGCACCAGAGACTTACTAAGGGTGCTGTCTGTACGGAGTTTGTATGTTCTCCCTGTGAATGTGTAGGTTTTCTCCGAGTGCACTGGTTTCCTCCCTCACTCCAAAAACGTACAGGTTTGTAGATTAATTGGCCTCGGTAAGAATTGTAAATTGTCCCTAGTGTGTAGGATAGCACTTGTGTACAACGGAATGATCTCGGGTCGGTGTGGACTCAGTGGTCCTGTTTCCGTGCTGTATCTCAAACGACTAAAGACTATGTTGTCCAACTTACCCATCTACTCCCTACATACGAGGGGTAAATTTACAGAAGCCATTTAACCTACAAACCTGGATGTCTTTGGGATGAGAGAGGAAACCAGAGCACCCGGTGGAAACCAATGGAGTCACAGGGAACCTTGCAAACTCCACACAGACAACATCCGAGCCGAGGATCAAACCCGGATCCCTGGTGCTGTGAGGCAGCAGTTTAGTTTAGAGATACAGTGTGGAAACAGGCCCTTCGGTCCATGGAGTCTGTGCCGACCAACCATCCCCGTACACTGACACTATCATCGTGCACTAACACACTAAGCTGAGAGAAACACACATATGCTGAGAGAATGGAGCAGCTGGAGTTAAGAAGGATGAGAGGCAATCTTATTGAAACATCTAAGATTGTTAAGGGTTTGGACACGCTGGAGGCAGGAAACATGTTCCCGATGTTGGGGGAGTCCAGAACCAGGGTCCACAGTTTAAGAATAAGGAGTAAGCCATTTAGAACGGAGACGAGGAAATACTTTTTCTCACAGAGAGTGGTGAGTCTGTGGAATTCTCTGCCTCAGAGGGCGGTGGAGGCAGGTTCTCTGGATGCTTTCAAGAGATAGCTAGATAGGGCTCTTAAAAATAGCGGTGTCAGGGGATATGGGGAGAAGGCAGGAATGGGGTACTGATTGGGGATGATCGGCCATGATCACATTGAATGGCGTTGCTGGTTCGAAGGGCCAAATGGCCTACTCCTGCACCTATTGTCTATTGTCTATTCTAAGGACAATTTACAATTGTTACTGAAGCCAATTAACTTACAGGGGTCAAGTAACGGCATACCATTACCCACGTGGTCACGGGGAGAATGAACAGAATCCATTGAGACAGCACCCATAGTCAGGATCGAACCCGGGTCTCGGGCAGCATCTGTGAGGCGACAACTCTACTCCTGTGCTGCCCTAGTTAGCAGTTATAACTAGCATAAACAATTCTCAAAATCTGTGAAAATGTGGGACTTTTGTAAAGTGTGAAGTTCTAATACCATTGAGGAATCACTATGCCTGCCAGAACATACAAGCTGGCTCATGGCATCTTCTCAATAATAGATTAAATACTTATTTCAACAAGACTCCTTCTCTACACTATGATCTGCTTCTGGTAAGGTTCCAAATCCCATTGTGATGAGAATTCATAGCTGTCATTATTAAGAAATGTGATTGTTAGACTGCGCATTGTATTCTGCTGTTAAGCCGTTCTATGTCTATGAATTTTAACTCATGCTAAGATAGTCAGATGGGCCATTTCTCAGCCTCACCTCATTCAACCTCTGGATATCGGATGCCTGGTTACAACTTTCCTATTTCAAGATATGGAACCAGAAATTAGATGTTGGAATGCAATCCTTTTTCAACGGCATCAAAATGAATTTTATTTTTAGATATAAAATATCCAGACCAGTGCGGCAGTGTAGTTGTTGCCTTACTGCGCCAGAGACCCGGGTTTGATCCTGACTATAGGTGCTGTCTGTACGGAGTTTGTATGCTCTCCCAGCGTGGGTTCTTTACCGAGATCTTCGGTTTCCTCCCTCACTCCAAATATGTACAGGTTAATTGGCTTTGGTTAAAATGGTAAATTGTCCCTAGTGTGTGTAGGATAGCGTTAGTGTGCAGGGATCACTGGTCGGTGCGGACCCGGTGAGCTGAAGGGCCTGTTTCCGCGCTGTTTCTCTAAACCAAACTAAACTATATATCCTGCAAATACAATTCAAGTATTTTGATGGCCACATGTGGAGTATTGCGTGCAGTTATGGCCACCCCACTATAGGGGAAGCTTTGGTGAAGCTGCAGCTGAGGTTTACCAGAGTGGTGCCTTGATTAGCTACAGGATGAGGCTGGACAGACTTGGAGGTTGTGGGAAAAGCCTGATTGAAGTACATATTATGAGAGGCACAGATAATATCCGATAGACAACCGGAATCTGTATCCCAGGATGGGAAAATTAAATATGAGGGGAAAGCTTTAAGGTGAGAGAAGCAAGGTTTAATGGAGACTAGACCAAGTGGGACCCGTTGGGTCCCATCCCCTCAACACGTGGAGAGGGGGGGTGGGGGGGGGGGGGGGAGGAGGGGGGAGCAGCCCGTAGCGTCATACAAACAGACTAACCCCCCACCCCCGCAAAGTTTAACGGAGATACACTGGGCAAGTTTTTGATGGTTGTGAGTGCCTGGAACACGGTGCCAGAGGAGGTGGTTGAGGGAGAAGCCTCTAAATGGCATTTACAGGCATGTGGATATGCAAGGAATAGGGGGGGTGGGGTGTATAGATTATTTGCAGGCAGATAACAATTGGTTTAGTCACAAAAAGCTGAAGTAACTCAGCGGGACAGGCAGCATCTCTGGAGAAAAGGAGTGGGTGACTATTAGTAGGACTATTTAAATGTGGCTATTTAGATTAGTTTAGTTTAGTTTGGAGATATAGTGCGGAAACAAGCCTTTTGTCCCACCGAGTCCGCACAGACCAACTATCACCACACATTAACACTATCCTTCACACACTAGGGAGAATTTACACTTTTACCAAGCCAATTGTCCTTCAATGAGTGCTCAAAGCAGACATCGTCTTGATAAACAAATAAAAGCAACAGCAACTCATTTGAAGCGAAGGCCAATAAATGTTTGTATTAAGTAAATAAAAAGTAAAATAAAAGTATGCAGCTTGAACAACTAGCTGTTTATCAAAAAAGTGTTAAGTGATAAAAAATAGACGCAAAGTGCTGGAGTAACTCAGCGGGTCGGGCAGCATCTCCGGAGAATATGGATCGGTGATGTTTCAGATCGGGACCCGTCATCAGTCTGAAGAAGTGTCCTGACCGAAAGCATCACCTATCCATGATCTCCAGAGATGCTGCCTGACCCGCTGAGTCACTCCAGCTTTTTGTGGCTATCTTTGGTTTTAACCAGCACCTGCAGTTCCTTCCTACACAACAGTTGGTTTAGAAGTCTCCTTAGAGTTTAGATTAGACCTTAGAGATACAGCTTGGAAACAGGCCCTTCGGCCCACCGAGTCCACACCAACCAGCAATCACCCCATACACTAGCACTATCCTACACACTAGAAACTATTTACAATTTTACCTACGCCGATTAAGCTACAAACCTGTACACCTTTGGAATGCGGGAGAAAACTGGAACACCCGACGAAAACCCACGTAGCCACAAGAAGATTGAACAAACTCTGTGCAGACAACACCCGTGATCAGGGTCTACCCAGGTTTCTGGTGCTGTAAGGCTTCAACTAGACCATTGCACCACTCTGCCTTTGGTCTTGGCATCATGTTCGGCACATATATGGTGGGATGAAGGGCTTGTTCTTGTGTTGTATTTTATACGAGTTCTATATTATACGAGTGGTTCGAGAGCTTCAACCAGGCAGAGTACACAGCAGTGGGATGTGAGAATGGCCTTGAGAGTTGAGAGGCTGCGTCAAGCTGTCAGGCTGTGGGCGAAGGCCATGATCATTTCTCCACTGAATTAAATCCTGATAAGTGCAAGGTGATGCTTTTAGGAAGGACTGATAATTATTGACATGCACCGTGAATGGTAGGGTCTTAGCAGGTATTGAGGAACAGAGGGACTTTGGCATTCAACTCCAATGAATTCTGAAGGTGGCAGTTCTACCGCAGTCAATGGTCATAATCTTGACATTCACATCAATTGATCGTCCAAATTAATAATGTCCTTTAGTTTAGTACAAGGTTCTAAAACTATGATACGTTGTTGAATGCAGGGTGAAGAGGTAAATAATTCTAGTCAAAAGGTTTTTTTTAATTTGATTGTCTAGATCAACCCAGAATTGAGTTGAACATATTGCAAGCTTGGAAACATTAATTTATTTACAATAGAACAAAATACACATATTGGTCAATAAACTAGAATCTTAGACAATTTTTTTTCTCATTGATTTCATGGACAAGTTAACAAGTTTAATAATTCTGATTAGGTTCTATGAAAGACTTTAAATCAGTTTAATCAAAGTGACTTTATGATCTAAGTCCAGATCATGCTTAATTATCCACTATTCACTGGATGTGCAGCTGACTTCAAAGAAAGATTCTGGAGGAGGCATCACTTCATGTTTACATAATGCAGTCAGTGTGAGGTCATTTTCACCAGAGAGTTACTTTGCGTAAGAATGAAAATATTCATCTGTGGATGTCGCTTGCAGAGAATTTATTTTTAGAACAAAGTTTTAAAATCCTCACCAGAATCAGCCAAAATAAATCAGAATGAAATTGTACCTTTGAAATTAAGCTCTGATATGCTGTTGCAAGCTGCACTGAAAAAACACCCAGCCTTCTTACATAGTGTAGTTTAGCATAGTTTAGAGATAGAGCACAGAAACAGGCACTTTGGCCGACCGAGTCTTAATGTACCTATCCAAATGTTTTAACATTTTGACAGGTACATAGTTAGGATAGGGATATGCTTTTAGAGGGATATGGGCATAATGCTGGCAGCTGGGACTAGTGTTGAAGGGGCATCTTGGTTGGCATGGGCAAGTTGGGCCGAAGGGCAGTTTCCACCGTGCATGTCTCTATGACTGACCATCGATCATCCCTTCACACTAGTTCTGTTATCCCACTTCCTCGTCAACTCCCTACACATTATGAGGGGGGGGGGGGGGGGGGGGGGGGTGCTCAGCTAGTAGAGCTGCTGTCTCACAGGTCCAGAGACCAGGGTTGGAGTTATAGAGTCATAGTATGATACAGTGTGGAAACAGGCCCTTCGGCCCAACTTGCCCACACTGGCCAATTTGCCCCAGTTGCACTAGTCCCACCTGCCTGTGTTTGGGTCATATCCCTCCATACCTGTTCTATCCATGTACCTGTCAAAATGTTTCTTATAATTAACTGTTTCTTAAATGTTGGGTTGTCCCTGCCTCAACTACCTTCACTGGCAGCTCATTCCATGCACCCACCACCCTTGGGGCAAAAAATTACCCCTCTTATCTATATACTTTTAACACACTGTGTGTGTGTGTGGGTGGGTGTGTGTCATATTTTTGGCCTTTGATTCGTTACTCCGCCAACACCAGACGCAAAAACGCCCAGATTTTTACCATTTTGCTAGCGATTTCACTATTGTCATTCATCTATCCACTCCTCATTAAATTTCGTAATTTTTCTGTACACATTTTAAATAAAATCCTCCCCCCCTCCCACCCCCGCCACTCACTAATTTTGTCACCTCCCGCTGGCCACCTTCTCATTGTGTCTCCAGTGCGCCCATAACGGCTGCTGCCCCCCACCCCCCCCCCCGCCCGGCCCGGCTCTGTCACGCTGGCTCAAGCCAAAGATCGGCTGTTCCCCCGCTGCTTTTCGCCATCCTCGCTGCCGGCCCGCACACTTGCACTGTCTGAAAATCCTGTGCGTCAACGTCCTGTCAGCCCTTAGGCGAATTGAGGGCGTACGCAGCGTCTTCACATTGTACGCAGTGTCTTGACCCACTCCACCCTCCCCCCTCCCCGTACTCGGGGTCTGAAGTGCCGAGGATGCGAGGCCATGGAGCTGAGGCTCACTCTGAGGCCGACAGCTGCTGGGCAGCCCTGCCCCTCTCCACCCTCCCTTCTTAATATAATATCAATGGGGGTGGTTAGTGTGTGTGAGGGGTGGTTAGTGTGCGTGTGTGACGCCTCAGGCCGCCCCCTCCTCTCGCAACCACTCATTTTTAATAAAATCCTCCCCCCCCCACTCACTCATTTTTTTGCCTCACTCTGGCCACCTTCTCATCGTGTGCCCCGCGTGACCACCTGCTATCGCCCGGTACTCCTACAGCTCCTGCCCGGCCCAGCTCTGTCACCTTCTCATCGCATGCCCCGCGCGATCATAACGGCTTCTGCCACCCGGCACTCCTCCAATTTCCCACTGCGGCCCGGCTCTGTCACGCTGGCGGAACCCAAAGTTCGGCTGGTCCCCCCGCTGCTTTTTGCCATCCTCACTGGCGGTCCGCAGGCTCACTCGGCATCACGCCCGCCTGCCCACTTCACCCTCCCCCCCCACCCCTCCCCGTAATCGGGGTCTGAAGCGCCGAGGATGCGAGGCCTTACAGTCTCTGATGGGGATGCTTTCACAGACTTAACCGTGAGCCGCCTCCATGTTTAACCAGGGCTCTGGGGACTCGGCATCTGATGGGAACGAGGAGGCTTCCAGAGGTAAGGCAGGGGCAACTTACAATCCAGCAGCAGAGTGGCTCCGTTAATGGATTCATTCCACAGTGAGTTCAGTTCGGTAACAACCCCCCCTCTCCTCACCCCCCTCTCCCCCCCTTCTCGCCCCCATCTCCCCCCCTTCTCCCCCCCATCTCCCCCCTTCAAACCCCCCCTTCTGCTCCCCTTCTCCCCCCTTCTTCTCCCCCCCTCTCTCACCCCCCTCTCTCACCCCCTCACCCCTTCACTCCTCCCATCCATACCCCCCACTCCCCCTCTCACCCTCTCACCCCACCCCCCTCTCACCTCTCACCCCCTCCTCCCTTCCCCCACCCCTCACCTTCCCTTTCCCCCACCTCACCCCCTCCCCCACCTCTCCCCCTCCCTTCCCCCCACCTCTCCCCCCCTTCCCCCCGCCTCTCGTGTTAGCGTGTATGCGGGGGGGTAGGGGTAGTTAGTGTGTGTGACGCCGCATGCTGCCCCCCCCCCTCCCCGCAACCATACGTTGGGGGACCAGACCCAACGGGTCTGCCCTTGGTCTAGTTCCTATTAAATCGTTTCCCCTTCACCTTAAACCTATGTCCTCTGGTCATTGATTCACTTGCTCTGGACAAGAGACTCTGTGCATCTAATATCCCACAGGCTGGACACAAGGAGGATCACCCTGAACAAAGATTACACTAGCCATAGACCCATAGTCATGCTTTTGTCCTGGTGGAGACTTTGCTATGGGTGTTCTTGGAAGAGAAGATGGCCATATCATTGCAATCAATAAGAGCGGGAGTAAATAAAATATTAGAGCTGCACAACTGAGAGAGCTGCTGCCTCACAGATCCAGACACCCCTGTTTGATCCTGACTTCAGGTGTTGTCTGTGTGGAGTTTGCACGCTCTCCTTGTGACCACTTAGGTTTCCTGCCAATGCTCCGATTTCCTGCCATATCTCAAAGACGTGCGGGTTTGTTGGTGAATTGCCTCTGTAAAATTACCCCTAATCTGTAAGGAGGGAAATGCGAAAGAGAGTTAACATAGGACTTGTGTGAACAGTTGGTTGATGGTTGGCATGGGCTTGGTGGGCAGAAGGGCCTGTTTCCCTACTCTATCTCCAAACTAAAATAGGGGCAATTTACAGAGGCCAATTAACCTACAAACCTGCATGTCCTTGGGATGTGGGAGGAAACCGGAGCACCCAAAGTAAATCTACACTGTTACACAGCAACCGTGCAAACTCCACACAAACAGCACCCAAAGTCACAATCGAACAAGGGTTTCTGGAGCTGGGTGACACAAGGAAGAGATAGATCAGCCATGATTGAATGGCGTAGTAGACTTGATGGGCCGAATGGCCTAATTCTGCTCCTTTCACATGACATCATGACCTTTTTTGTAGCGGTGGGTGCCTGGAACGCACTGCCATGCGTGGTGGTGGGGGCAGATATAAAAGTGGCGTTGAAGTCTTTTGGATGGGCACGTGAATATGCAGGGAATTGAGGGATAGGGATCACATGTACGTAGTCAGAGGACTTTTGTTTCATTTGGCATCGTGTTCATTGCGGGCTGAAGGGCTCGATCCTGTACTGTACTGTTCTATGTGCTATGTGCTATGTCTGGAGGTAACCTATGCAGTAACACGAGTAATGTGCAGGAAGGAACTGCAGATGCTTGTTTAAACCGAAGATAGACACAAAATGCTGGAGTAACTCAGTGGGACAGGCAGCATCCCTGGAGAGATGGAATGGGTGATGTTTGCATAAAGGTCTTGACACGAAACGTCACCCATTCCTTCTCTCCAGAGAAGCTGCCTGTCGCACTGAGTTACTCCAGCATTTTGTGTCTATCTTTGGTTTAAACCAGCATCTGCAGTTCCTTCCTACACATGAGAGCATATGCCAACAGATTGTGTGGGTATTGTACTAAAATAAATAACGCTTGAATAGGATTGAGTGCCTCCTTGGGATTGGTAGAAAACCTATAAATGTTGTGTTTCTCTGCTTCTCCCACTACCTTCCTCCTCTTCCAAATGCTTTCACTCCTTAACCGAGTCATTTAGATATCTCAACTGTGTAAAGCACAGCTGCTACTCAATTTTTTTAAAGCTTCTGGTACTGCAGTTATTTGATTGGGATTGAAATTTCAAGTCCCACCATGGCATCTGGTGAATTTAAATTCAGTTAATTGAATAATTCGGGAATTATAAAGCTATTATCAGTAATATTGAATATCACACTCTTCAATGGTCATAAAACACCATCAGGTTCATTAAAGTCACTAATCTGCTGTCCGTATTCCTTAAGCAAATGAATAATGCTTAACCGCCCTTTGAAATGGCTTGAGAGCCATTTCATTGTGTGATAATTGCTGCCACCCGTCACCAGATTTAACAATGGCACGTTTGGCTTTTCGGTCCTTTATTAACAAATGGGAACTCTTCCCAAAATTATAAGACTTGGGCCACAGATTAGTCAAGCAAATGCCTGGCACTGTTATAATTACAGAATCATATCACAAAACTGGAAAATACAGCATCTATCCTTTTACTCCTTCTCTTCCCACCATCCAGGCATCTAAGCTCTCCTTACAAGTGGAGTGGCGTTTCACATGCACCTCTTCCCAATCTGGTGTAACTGTATCCAGAACAACATTTGCAGAACAACTCCTTTCAATCTGCAAGGGTGTATCCTGAAGATTGAGTTACCTGTTGCTTTCATTCTTCATTGTACCCAGGCCTCTTGTATGAACAATGTCCACCATAAGCTTGAGGGACAGCATCAAGGGTTCAAGGGTTCAAGGATTCAAAGGTTCAAAGGTTCAAAGGTGCAAGGGTTCAAGGGTTCAAGGGTTCTTTATTGTCACATGAGCAAACACAGTGAAACTATTTTCTTTTCTTGTAAGCAGTTCAGTAAAGTTTCGCTGTACCTCAGCACAATCCCCCATTGGCAAAGTGTGCAGAAATAGGCCACTGAGGCCACATGCAAGAGGCACCGTGTTTTGGCACCATTTTCAAAGTCCAGTCCGTGCTTTAGATCTTATCAGTAGAGCCGGGACCAGACGAGACCCAGGCTGCTGCAGGGCGTCTGGATCGTCCAGCAAACCAACGTCCCTCTCCTCACCCGTCCACCTTTGTTGCCTGAGGGTCCCTCCCGCAGGGTACAGAACTAACGTTGTTCCTGAGGGTGCAGAAGGCCACACCCCGGTTATTCTACCACCGGCCTTGCTTCTCACATGTCGTCACATGGCCAGACGCAGAAGAGACATCTCATGGTCCTTCTTAACCCTCCAGGACTTGATATTGAATTTGATCATTTCAAGTAAACTGCTTTTATTTCTCTCTCTACAGATATTTGTGGATTCAATACATCCCTTTGCTTCATTTCTCTCCTGTCTATAACTGCTAATATTTAGTGTAGAGATACTGCATGGAAACAGGCTCTCCGGCCCACTGAGTCTAGGCCAGCCAGTGACCACCCGTACATTCATTTTATCAATCACACTGGGAACAATTTTACCGAAGGCAATTAACCTGCAAACCTGCACGTCTTTGGAATGTAGGAGGAAAGCAGAAAACCCGGAGAAATCCCACGCGGTCACAGGGAGAACGTACAAACTGCGTACAGACAGCGCCCGTGGTCAGGATTGAACCCAAGTCTCTGCGCTGTAAGGCAGCAACTCTACCGCTGCGCCTCTGTGCACAATGGTATTTTGACCACTTTGCTCTCTCTCGTATCACAGATATTCCCCCCGATGTCTCCACTCTTCCCACTTCTACAATTTAAGTCAACTGTACCACTCTGCTCTGCTGCCCTCTGTTCCTCCATCATAAGCTAGAACTGGGTGCACTCTGGCCTGGGGCTGCTTTCATGTCCATGCCCTTTGATTCTGTGTTTGTTAAGTTCTCCTTTACTTCTGACTTTAATAAACACCTTATGATAATACAAGAAGACAGTATCTACAGCTTTCACTTCACTTATTTTACTAAACTAATAAGTACATTACTTTACTTATTTACTAAAGTAAATAATTTACTTTAATTATTTATTTATTAAAGTAACTAAACCTTCTTCATTACCTCATCAAAAAAATAATTTTGGTTCGTCAAACACAATTTACCTTTAAAAATTGTGTTGACTCTCCTCTCAAACCCTTTTCAAATACTTATTAATATTTCTCCAGACTTTTTTTCTAAGGGGCTTTCCCACAACCATGGTTAAGAGGATGGGCCTATAATTCTCCTGGCTGCCTACCGGTCCAAGCCACAGTGGTAGTGGTCCCAATCCCGTTACACTCACTCCTGGCCATACACCTGCTCACACTCCCCAACACACCTGGAGTCACTCAGTCTCACACACTTACTCACACTCCCAGTCGCACACCTACTCACACTTCTACTCACAATCCCAATCACACTTCTGCTCACACTCCCAGCCACACTTCTGGCTACACTCCTACTCACATTCCTACTCACACTCCCAGCCACACACCAACTCACACTCCCATTCACACACCTACTCATGCTCCCAGTCACACACCTGATCACACTCCTACTCACACTCCCAGCCACACTTCCGCTCACACCCAGCCACGCTTCTAGCCACACTTCTACTCACACTCCCACTCCTGTCACACACCTGGTCACACTACCAGTCACACACCTACTCACACTACCAGTCACACACCTACTCACACTCGCAGCCATGGACCTGGCCCAGTTGCTGGCCACTAACCTTGCTGTGCATGCCTTTGCTCCTGGACATGTTCCCACTCCCGATGTAAAAATTGCTGAGGGTGAGTGGGTCAGGCAGACGAGCATTAGTGCTAGTGGTAGACAATGAAATTAGTAGCATAGCAACATAGAAAGTAGGTGCAGGGAAATACCATTCGGCCCTTTGAGCCAGCACCGCCATTCAATATGATTCAATAAAACCTAAGGAGCATTTTAGCATTCTCTGTTCATATCTCATATTTTCAGCATCGACAAGCCTTTTGAATTGCGTATTCCAATCAGTTTTATGTACCACAGTTAACTGAATGCAAATATCCATCTTATCATAAACTTACAATAATGTCTGTAAACCGCACTTTAACCCTTTCATGATTGAACCAACCTGAGAGATTTTTATAAGTTTCTACTTTGCAAACAGAGCTTTGAGATTCTGGAACGTCGACTAGTCAGCACAATGTGGAAATGCACAAAGCTGCCACCATTTGCACCAGCATGGAGCTTTACGGGCTGGGACTGAGAAAAAGTCTACGTTATTAATCCACTCCTTTGCTTTTGCTGAGTTAACCATATTGCTCGAGCGTGATATTTGGCCTTTCTTTGGTGTAAACTGCTTAATTTAATCCCTGGCTTTGTACTCACTGCCGGCCTTTGATGACAGCGGCAGAGTCACTACTCAACATCTTCAGGGATCTGTCTGCGACGTGGAGTCAGAGCAGTAGGCCTTTTTCAATGGATGAAACATTTATTTTCTCATCGCTTAGTAATCTTCATTGGTTACCTGATAAAACCGACTGATGCCCCATACATCTGATGTAACCCAAATGCTTTTTATTCTGTTGAAAGGTGGCGCCATTATATCGAGATTATTGTCTAACATTATTACACCCTCTTACATTATTGTCTAAAATGATTTGCCTTCAACTTTATCTTTCCTAAAATCCCCAAAATGATTTAAACTGCCGCCACTGTTTGAGCGCATTTTTGGTGTTTCATCATAGTTTAATAACAATGTTCCTGATGTACAGTATGTCACTGCTCATCAGCAAGAGTGTACTGCAATTAGTCTTTAACATTGGCCTTCATGGGTTCTCATGCAAGCAAGTAATAGTCAATGAAAAAATCCCAAGGGAATCTATTATTGGGAGAAGATCTTTCCTGCCTTTAAAACATGCTGTCCCATTAGCTGTATGCCAACGCTTGTTGGTTCTACTTGAGTTGGCTTTCCCTAATATTTCCTAGCTAATCCCCCGTTCCAAGGTTTTCATTCTTCTCCGAACATTGAAGTTGCCCTGAAGATCTCTCGCTGGGAAATGGGTTCTTCCCCTTTGGAGTGGAAATCCATCGGTACCTCCAGAGCTGTAACCGATAAGCGGAGCATGTTGGTTTCTGGCCACAGGAGAAAGTTGTTTATCCTGTAGGAGGCATTGAAGTATCAGACTATCTCATCCTTCAGGACAAGAGCCGCCCCATGGAGATGGTGTTCCTCTTCAGGTTTGCCCTTCCTCACACTCTCACCCATCTCGTCTCACTCACGGTGGTGATGCCGACGTCAAAGTGCCTCAGCTTCTGGGACATGATAGAGGAACAACATCAGGTCACAGTAGTAACGTTACTGCCTTACAGCACCAGAGACACCAATTAACCTACAAACCTGTACGTCTTTGGAAAGTGGGAGGAGACTAGAGCATGTTCAAGCCCTGTCCCACGGTACGAGTTCATTCCAAGAGCTATCCCGAGTTTGCCCTGATTCGAACTCAGAGATTTACGGTAATGGCCACTCGTCGGTACTCGGGGCTCTCGTGGACATTTTTCAACATGTTGAAAAATCTTCACGAGTCTTTCCATGCTTACCTGCCATTAGCGAGTCTTCCCGAGTACCTGCCGTTAGCGGTACGAGCCGCTAAGAGATGTCCCCGAGCTCCGACGTAACCGTTACATTCATTCTCCGTGCTTACCATGAGTTTGATTTTTTTTTAAACTCGCCAGAGCTCTTGGAATGAACTTGTACCGTGGGACAGGGCTATAAGGAAAATCCATGTATTCAAAGGGAGAACATACAAAGGTTGTAGGTTGGGAGACCCTTTGTAAATGTAGGGAATGGATGCACAAGTGGGATAACATGGAACTAGTGTGAACAGGTTGACGTGGACCAAAGGGCCTGTTTCGATGCTATATATCTTTAAACTAAATTGGAACTGAAGATGATCATTCTCACCCTCAATGGCTGCCTGAGATGAGGAAAATAATAGTTGGTAATTTGCATTGTTCAATAAAAAGTAATCAAATATTTCTACAACCATGTCCTTCTGTATCACTGGGGCATCCTCCAATTATAATCCCAAGAACCAGTTCCACCCCTCTGTATGCACTCCTTCAATTGCAGCCCCTTGATAGTGCCCATGTTTTCCTTTCCTCTAGTTATATGCACATCGTAAGCAATTTCTTCCTTGACCCTCTGCAGCCCCTCTGTGGCGGCACGATGGCGCAGCGGTAGAGTTGCTGCTTTACAGCGCTGGAGATCCTGGTTCGATCCTGACTATGGGTGCTGTCTGTACGAACTTGTACATTCTCCCCGTGACCTGCATGGGTTCTCTCCGGGTGCTCCGGTTTCCTCCCACACTCCAAAGACGTACAGGCTTGCAGGGTAATTGGCTTGGTAAAATTGTAAATTGTCCCTAGGATAATATTAGGATTGGAGGGTAATGTTAGTGTGCAGGGATCATTGGTCGGCGCGGACTCTTAGAATAAAG